>CM019695.1:21927624-23127624 GCA_009760885.1 Achatina immaculata
GATCTTCTTCCTTCTATTTTTCCTGTTGTTATATTACTTTCAGTGCCCCCTCTTCTCATTGCATGTCCTATGAAAGTACATTGTCTTTCTCTTATATTTTTTAACAAGATTTTTTGTCTCTCCAGCTCTTTTCATACATTCTTCGTTAGTTATTTTTGCTGTCCAGGGGATTCGCAGCATTCTTCTAATAAACCACATTTCTGCTGCCTCCAATGATTTTTGTGCAGACCTGCCTATTGTTCATGATTCACTTCCATATAACAAGACATATATAAAAGGTAACATTTTCATTTCCATGCCATTAAGGCATGTTGGGGAATACAGTGTTAGGTCAGTATTTTCCATGACCTTCGGCACATGAAAGTGTGACATGGTCAATATCACGCCTGGCTGCTTTATGTTCCCAGATTTCTCTGTTTCCCATTTTTAGAGGCTGGACGAACCACGGGAACTTTTTTGGTGTGTACCAGAAAAGAAAATCCCACTGCTGGGACTGAACCCGGTACCACCGGATTAGTAAACCGAGCGCCTAACCACTCAGCTAACAAGGCCACCATATATGATCACATTAATCAGTAAATTACTGATTAAAAATGAGAAAACAAATTTGGGGGTGTCGGTTACTGTAACTGGTTTATATCATTAAAAAAAAACTGAGTAAAAGCAATCAACAAAATCGGTTGGAGGATAACTGGACCAGTAGACTGATGATGCTCAGTTTGCATGGAGGAGAATCAGCCAGTTTAGACTGTTATTTCAGTATGTGAGCATTTTGTGAAAGTTAACACTTTCCAAGCGGATGTTCCGGTAAGGCCAGACAAAAAGTGTGGGTCCTGATATGTATAGGGGGTATAGTTGTAAAAGTGAATTAACAAATCATTTCCATGTATTATGCATCACATTTATTCATTCATTTGCATGTCCCTTGCGGAACTTTGCTTCCCAAACAGCACTCCATGTGTTAAACATGACGTTTAATGTGTCCAAAATATTTAAGTTTTCTCTCCCTAATCCACTTTACTAGCCAACCTTCTTCAATATTAAATTCTTGTAGTATGGATCACAATATCTGTAAATATAAGATTTCATAAATGAAGAGTTTTTTTGGGAAAAAATATGTAGTGTGATGATTTTAGCTGATATTTGTGCACTACTATCCATCAGTGATGCCTAGATCAACTTGTATCCGAACTCATCATGTGGCGTACTAAAATAATATAATATAATAATAATGTCTGAAATAACCTCCTAAATGTAATTTATTTATTATCTAACTACTTCTTCAGTCCATCTAATAGTCTAAATCTACTTGGAATAAAATCACAAACAGTGGTCTAGTCATAGGGGGACATGTTTACCTCCAAAATCACACACAAAAAATTGATATTTTTTCATTTGATTGAAACATTTAACCCCCGTTGTTAAGAACGCATTCAAAATGGTTGCATGGGTCACTAGACATGTGCACTAAACTGTTTACAATCAAAAGTTACACTGGGTTTTTTATGAAACAAAACTAGTGTGCATATAAGTACATTGGCAGAAACATGACAAACCGGAAGTGTTCATATAAGTACGCCGTCATAAATAAGAAAATAAATTCACATAAACATTTACTTTCTGCTGACATCTGTACAATATGTTTAATTTTACATTTAAAAAATATAAAGTACCAAATGTTGTATTGAGAAACTGGTATTTTGGAAGGTACTTCATGCAAAGTGAAGAACAGGTACAACTGTGATGATTTTTAAAAATCCTAGTGCGATCGCTGTATGGGAAGAATGTTACAGTGAAAGGATTGAAAATGTTAGCATTTAGTGCTAGGTACATACTCAGTCATGAGAAAGATTTATGGGAGTAAAAGAAGCTCTGTGGTAAAAAAAGTAGAAAAAAAAAAACAGTCTTCATAGTTTGCTGCCTTCATAAACCTAACAACTCCTACAACATTGCTATCAGCAGTCCTATTGCAACATCATCATTCCTCTGTACTCCCAATGGAGATTAAAACATCAACAAAGGTTCCCCAGACAATCCTATCTCAGGATACCTCAGATCATGCACTTCTCGCTTCCTTTAGCTCTTCCTGTATTGTGTGTCTCAATGTTCCTAACGGCCTGCTCTTCTTTCTTTTTCCTTGAGGTGTCCAAGTCAAGGAGGTATAGGGGTATCTTTTTTTTTTCTGTTCTTAATATCTGGTGCAGCCATTTCCATCTTCATCCTTTAATGTTCTCAATGTCTGTTCATTAGTGTGCTTCAATTATGAATTATTCTTTGGACACATCAGCTATGAAGAATGGAGGAGTATACATATATGTATAAAGTCAATAGATAGTTGCAGTGGGCAATAGACATTTGTAATGAATCAGTAGATAGTTGCAGATATTGTGCTTCGCTTTATTGCATTTGACAGATTTTGCACTTGTTTTCAACTTATTTATGTTTTATTATTTTTGTAACTTGCCTTCTTCTTCCGATGGTTTTTGGCCATAAAATCACACTGGTTTTGTCAACTGGCTCCATTTTGCTTAACATTCGTGCACTTCTCGTGTCTCTGTTTCACATTCTAGTAATTCTTGCAATATTTCTAACTTTCTCATCGCTGTTATACTGAAGTTTGGTCTGTTAATTAAAGATTAGCATTTTTTAGCAATATTTTTTTTGTGGTCATTTTACAGTACATTGTCTTTTAAGACCTAGCCTATCCCACACTTAATAGAGTATAGCGTAAACATGATTTCAGGCATTTATATGTACCAGGAAGCCAGATGATGAGTGTGACTCCCTTTATTCCAATATTTGCTTTATTGCAATGATTTGGATCAGAACTCACAGTATCTCCAAGGTATTGTATGTACTGATGGCAAGAGGTAGTGGCAGTGGGCAATATTATGTATCTCAACTCCAAATTTGTACTCTTGAGGGTATGTTAACCTTGTTTCAATGACACATTATTCTGTAATGAGAAAAAAACTAAACAAACAAACAAAAATGCAGAATTTCGTGGATTTTTTTCTTCTTTGCTTTTCCATATTTTGTTTTTCCTAAATATTCTGATATTCCTGTCAGATGCTGATAATTCATACTTTATGATCTTCATTTCTGATTTGATAATTCATACTGTTTGATGTTCATTTCAGATTTGATGATTGATGCTTTCTAATGTTCATTCTAGATGTTGATAATTCATGCCTGAAGACTGAATATGGATAAATCTGAGCCATCAACAAGCTTTTCATCAAATTCATCTCCCATCAAGAAGTTAAATACAGAAGTGAACAGCGATGAAGAAGGATGCAGAATCATTGATGATAATGAGCAGGGCTCTGAACTGGGGGTTGCTGGAGTTGGTGATAATGTTGATGATTCAAAAGAGGATGAAGGTGATTATGAGGATGTTGATTATGGAGATGAGGAAAGAGAAGTAGAAGAGGCTGAGGAACCTGTTGGAGATGATACGAGATTGCCATTAGATAAGTCACACATGGCTGAGGATGCATTTGACAATTTTGAATTTGTTCGACAAGATGACATTGCAGCAAGTTCCATCAGTTTTACAGAGGTTGGTTTTAAATGTAGTAATATGTAATCTTAACTGTAGCAGCGTGTATGATTTTTTACTGTAGCATTATATCATCATAATTGTAGTAATATATAATCTTTAACCGTAGAATATACAGGTTCTGTCAGGGAAACCTGACGGTTTTCAAATGAATACCGAAGAGACAGTTGTATCACAACAATTATAAATGTCTTGAAACTGAACAGACTATGCTGGCTGGGGCATGTAGAAAGAATGGAAGAAAACAGACAAATGAAAATAATGTATTCTCAAGAGATGAGGGAAACAAGACCAAAGGGTAGACCAAGACAGAGATGGAAAGACAACATAGAAGAGGATGTAAAAGGAACTGGTGTCATCAACTGGAGAGAGAAGATTAGGAATAGAGAGGAATGGAGGCGATGAGCCTTAATGGCTTGGAACGTTGAACAAGAAATATGCAGAACAGTGTGTGCCATTTGTTAACATGAAAGTAATTTTTCATTAAATCTTGAAAATAACCAGGCAGATGGAAATGTGCTACGTCGCTCGTGAGCAGAACCATGTCGTCACTCAAATTCTCGCGCTTTTTTCCTGCAAAGCTTTTCCTGTTCTCCTAATCATGTTCATTTAATGTTTGCACAACCATCGTCTTGTGGGGATGAAAATCCATCTCCAAGTGCAGTATCCATGGCACACTGCAATCTGATAAGCTAGAGCAACACCGTGCTTTGATGTGGAACGACACAGCCTGTTCATTATTGCCAACCCTAATAAAGCCTCAGCGTTATCTGGTGTTTGAATAGCTCTCACATCTCCTGGTGTTTGAAAGCTGAACTGGTCGACCGGACGTTTTTTTACCCACAATAATATCATATTCCGACAAGGCACTTTTCCATGACAGCCCATATTAAAATGTAAATAAGCTGATGGTCTGTAGCTTATATGTAATTTGAAAAAGTGATCCTTGGATGTTAATAAACTGGTGGTATGTAACATAGGAAAAATTGACGAACTACTTTGCGAGCCCTATGTGACATTTAATGGCATGGGAAGGATATAAGATATAAAATAAGATGTAACATATGTAATTAGAAAAATAGTAATATAATAAGCTGATGGTCTGTAACTTTTATGTGGTTGGTTGGAAAAGTGGCACTTGGATGTATATAAGCTGATGGTCTGTAATGTATATGTAATTGGAAAAATGGCCCTTGGATGTAAATAAGTTGATAGTCTGTAACTTATATGTGGTTAGTTGGAAAAGTGGCACTTGGATGTAAAAAGGTTGAGAACCACTGATCTAGTTCGTTTGTTATAAATCATCGCTCTCTCTCTCTCTGAACCTTAAGTGCCCAGGGCACATGGGGCTTCCGCAAGGGTTTTCCACAAATGCCTGTCCTTTGCCTTTTTCTGCTCTTGCCCAGGTGAGCCCTCTGTTGTTCAACATCCTCTCTGTTGTTCTTCTCCATGTCTCATTTGATCTACCCTTACTTCTGTCCCCTGTGGTGTCCATCTTAGTACTATTTTTGGTAGTGAGTTGTCAGTCATTCGGAGCACATGTCTCAACCATCGCCAGCATCTTTCCTCAGTTATAAATCATTGGTTACTGTATATTGAACTAAAGACCATGTGAGGTATGTATGAAATGATCTATCTTGCAGGCAGTACCAATACCAGAGGCAAGCAGTTGGTTAGAGGGAGACAAGCTGTACACTGCACATATCCACAGGGACAGGCATTTTGTTTGTATAGATTACCCAGGAGTGATACAGAACCAGGACAAGGCCTTGGCTACTCTTG
Source organism: Achatina immaculata (assembly GCA_009760885.1). Taxonomy (NCBI): domain Eukaryota; kingdom Metazoa; phylum Mollusca; class Gastropoda; order Stylommatophora; family Achatinidae; genus Lissachatina; species Lissachatina immaculata. Next base: position 21,932,969 of record CM019695.1, read on the forward strand.
GAGGGCTGGAGGAATTGTCCAAGGTATGATTGATCACACATAGATGGAAGGTTTGACTAAGATATGATTGGTCAGACATAGATGGAAAGTTTGTCCAAGGTATGATTGGTCAGACATAGATGGAAAGTTTGTCCAAGGTATGATTGATCACACATAGATGGAAGGTTTGACTAAGATATGATTGGTCAGATATAGATGGAAAGTTTGTCCAAGGTATGATTGGTCACACATAGGTAGAAGGTTTGACCAAGGTATGATTGGTCACACATAAATGGAAGGTTTGTCCAAGGTATGATTGGTCACACATAGATGGAAAGTTTGTCCAAGGTATGATTGGTCACGCATAGATGGAAAGTTTGTCCAAGGTATGATTGGTCACACATAGGTAGAAGGTTTGACCAAGGTATGATTGGTCACACATAAATGGAAGGTTTGTCCAAGGTATGATTGGTCACACATAAATGGAAGGTTTGTCCAAGGTATGATTGGTCACGCATAGATGGAAAGTTTGTCCAAGGTATGATTGGTCACACATAAATGGAAGGTTTGTCCAAGGTATGATTGGTCACACATAAATGGAAGGTTGGTCCTGGGCATGATTGGTCACACATAGATGGAAGGTTTGACTAAGATATGATTGGTCACACATAGATAGAAGGTTTGACCAAGGTATGATTGGTCACACATAAATGGAAGGTTGGTCCTGGGCATGATTGGTCACACATAGATGGAAGGTTTGTCCAAGGTATGATTGGTCACACATAGATGGAAAGTTTGTCCAAGGTATGATTGGTCACACATAGATGGAAAGTTTGTCCAAGGTATGATTGATCACAGGGCTGGAGAGTTTTTGAAGATATGATTTAAGTATCATATTCTGGTAAGAGGTAAATAGCTGGAACTTGTATATATTAGTTATATAAGTTATTTTTTGGAATTTTGTGTAAATTATAGATCATTTTCAAATTATCTTTCTGGAGACGTTTGACTTTTCTAAGATCTCTCCATCTATCTAACTGTCGTTCAGCGGACTGACATTGGCGATCATTCTCTTCTACAATTCTCTGTTCTGTGTGCTGAGCATAAGCTGTTCTGGCATTCTCTGCCTATGCCATCTTGTAAATCCATCCAGCATTTCTCTTGTCTACCTTGATCTCTTTTGCCCTCTGTCTTTCCCATTGTCGCAATGTATTTTAACTTGCCTCGCTGTAGAACACGTCCTGTAAATTTGGACTGTCTTCTTCTGACTTTTGTTATTGCTTGCCTCATCGCTCCAGCCTCTCTTCAACTGATTTCTTTGCTGTCCATCATATTCATAGCATTCTTCTAAGGAACTACATTTTAGTGACTTCCAGATGTTCTTGTACTTCATTAGTGACTGACCATGCCTCACATCTGTAAGATAAAATTGGCTCGAGGTAGCACTGGAGTACTCTTTGCCTAACCCCCAGTGATAGTTTAACGTAATAGTTTTAGTTAATACTTGATGTACATTGTATCAGACAGTTTGTTTTATTTTAAATGTTTAATATAGATTGTGTATGATAATTTTACTTTCATTTATATTTAATGCATATTGCATCTGATAGTTTTTTTTTGTCTTTTTTTTTTTTTTCATATTTGACGTAGGTTGTATCTGAGGACATGAAGCTTGAGCTCACATTCCGACCAAATGACCCATATTGTAAAACAACGGTTGGGAGTTTTACTTATTCTAATAATCTTTTACTGAAGGTTAAAAGGAGACGAAAAACTGCACTGGAAGACAGTAACGCTGATGGGGATGGGTTTGAGTACCAAGTAGAAATCATAGGAACTGTAGATAAAGTGTATGTTTTTGATAGTAAGTATCCTTCACTAACATTTTTCTTTTTTTTAGTCTCCTGTTTGTTAAATTTGTTCTGGTTTATTTTTGCTTCCTTTATTTTGCATTTGCTGAATAATATTAGCAGTTAATAATATAGAAAGTCCCCAGTTTATGTAAACAGATAGTTCCACATTTGTATGCATAAATCGAGATCAACGTAACTCAGAACCATGTGCCAAGTGGTGGTATTTCGCATTTTCAAATTGTTCTGTAAAATTCAGTAGATTTTTTGTCCATGTCAGCAGTTTTTTTTTTTTTAACGAAAGTCTACATCAACTTACGTCAGAGCTGTGTAAGTTGGCTTTCATATGTGTATATTTATATGAAGGAAATGCAGTCTTGATTTTATGTCAGTAGGTACCGTGGTGAAAGTGTGTGTTTCAAAGACAAAACATTCATGCATATTCAGTAAAACATACATATGCAGGAAAGGTAGGATTATGTCTCAACATTTGAACATAGAGGGACTATGGTGTTGGTGGCCAGATTTTCCATCATCTTTTGGCACAGTAAAGGAGGATGTGATCAGCATCATGCCAGGCCAGCTTTCCTTTCCTGAAATAAAAGTGAAAGTTGTATGACAAAGGATAAAATGGCAAGATGAGCCTATGTGGCTAATTCTTTTAACTTTTGAAAATAAAGTTTGTCAAGTACCCGTTTATACAGCAAAGTTGACTGAAGCTTCTCCAGCAAAGATCAAGCCACGAGAATTTGTACTGGGAAATGGGTGCATGGACAAGTTCATTACTCGGGCGTCAGTCACATATTCTGGATTCATGTTTGTACTATGATTATATCATTTTTATTATGTTAATGCCAACACAATAAGCATATGACTACTATGGAAATGACCTACAGGCAGCTGGCATCTGAAGATATGTAACAGGTATTAATAAACTAGTTAACTATTCTGCAGTCGGCGTAACTTAGCATTTCTCTGAATGTGTCATGTTTTCTGAATTGGGAATTGAGCATAAGGTTAGCAGCATTGATGGGAAAACATTGTTATGGAAACTCACAACAAAGCAAGAATCGTATCAACTCAGGGGTAGCACATCACAGAGAGATATGGAAGATGACCACACCAGTGTTTCAAAAAAAAGGAGATGGACATATTTCAGCCATGTAGATGAGAAGGAACAGTCAGAGAATCCCAGAAAAAGCTATCAAATGGGACACAACAGGACATAGAAAAAGAGGAATTGTGTGAAACTCAGCCAGTTGTTGGGAGAGGGTAAATTAGTGGGCATAAAATCTCTTAATGAGGTTAAAAGACTTGCTGAAACAGAAAACATGGTGAACTACAATGTTTGCCCTATTTGACATTTAATGGCACAAAAAGAATATAAGATGTAAGTTAGCATGTAATATTCTATATGTTAGATGTATGAATCAGATAGCATCAGTGTGGCCTGGGTCATTGTGGATAAAATCTGCCAAATTTTCTTTCTTATACATAAAATGCCAGTTTGCACTTTCTGTTTTTTTAAAATTTTTGTGGTTATCTTTCTTTACAAGAACAGAATATCAGCAAATGGGATTTGTTTTGTGTTCATGTTGAATACAGTTTGATACTTTTCACTTTCTTCTTCTGTTTTGAAAGACAGTTTGATACTTTTCACTTTCTTCTTCTGTTTTGAAAGACATTTCAGATAGCTCAAAGAGCAGAACTGTCATACTTCATGTACAGTATGATTCTGCATTTTGCCCCTGGTTGCTTTACACTTGGCTCTAAATTTGAACAGCAATAACAACAACAACAATAAACTGGCCATAATTAACTGACACAAATTTTGGCTTAGTTAAATAAATTTAACAGAATCCTGGCAAACCATGTGACACAAGCAGAAAAGGAGCCTTCAGATATAAAAAAAAAGGTCTTTTTTAAAATTTTGAATGCTATAGGACCAAGTGGTTTGCCGTTTTGTTGAGCCATGAAGATAGTAACGATAAATAATGGTGACTGAAACTTAGTTCATGTTTTGGAATGTTTACAAGAAGATTGGAAGATAGAGCCATCTGCAATACCAGGCTTTTCAGTAAGCTCCACCATCTGGCGAGGGTAATCCTACCTTGTTATTCAGGCTGTTGTGACACAAAATCAATTATCTGGTAGCAGGGTCTTGACTGCCTAATGCTTACTAGCCTTAGAATCAAAGAAGACACTTCTCCCTACAGCAGATAAAAAGTTATTTACCATATTTCCTGCAATACAGGGCACGTTTTTTTCTATAAAAAAAATCTTTCAAAAACCACTATCATAAACCTTGAGGTAGGCCTTGTGGTAGAGGTTAGTGGTACTAGACTAACACCTTAGGCCTTGTGGTAGAGGTTAGTGGTACTAGACTAACACCTTAGGCCTTGTGGTAGAGGTTAGTGGTACTAGACTAACACCTTAGGCCTTGTGGTAGAGGTTAGTGGTACTAGACTAACACCTTAGGCCTTGTGGTAGAGGTTAGTGGTACTAGACTAACATCTTAGGCCTTGTGGTAGAGGTTACTGTACTAGATTAACACCTTAGGCCTTGTGGTAGAGGTTAGTGGTACTAGACTAACACCTTAGGCCTTGTGGTAGAGGTTACTGTACTAGACTAACACCTTAGGCCTTGTGGTAGAGGTTACTGTACTAGATTAACACCTTAGGCCTTGTGGTAGAGGTTACTGGTACTAGACTAACACCATTGGTCTTGTAGTAGAAGTTACTGGTACTAGACTAGCACCTTAGGCCTTGTGGTAGAAATTACCACTACTAGACTAACTCTAGGCCTTGTGGTAGAGGTTATTGGTACTAGACTAACACTATAGGTCTTGTAGTAGAAGTTACTGGTACCAGACTATCACCTTAGGCCTTGTGGTAGATTTTACCATACTAGACTAACACCTTAGGTATTGGAGTGGAGGTTACTAGTACTAGACTAACATCTTAGGCCTTTGGGTAGAGATTACTGGTACTAGACTAACACCTAAACACCCATGTTTATGAGGTTCCATGAGTGGTAGATGCATAAGCCACTTCAGTAGTGCTGTAATTTGAGAGCTACTCAATAAGCCCCAAGCAAGTTAGCCCTTGCAGATCAGTTATGAGTGTGGATATATCTGTATTCATAAGGTGAATTGCGTGTTTTGCTTAAGAAATTCTGTAGAAGAATATCCAGTAGCATACAATCCTGGGCCAAAACCCTGTTAAGGAAGAGCTGTGAAGTTTATTGAAGATACGGAGTTTTTAGTTTTGTTCCAAAGAAATTTTACTTGCCAATTTATAATTGCATCTTATACGCAAGTTTTTTCTTATATGGCAGGAAATATGTTACTTTGTTTATGATTTAGTTCTGGAGAGGCAAAAGAAATCTTTCATTCATTCATGTGCATGTCCCTTGCAGAACTTTGCCTCCCTAACAGCTCTCTCCTGTAGGCCTCTCGGTTGTGAGCAAAATGGCCTGCTGCTGATGCATCTATTTGCAGATCATCAGCAATGTCTTGCTGCCATCTTCGCCTTGGTCTTCCTCTCTTTCTTTTTCCCATTATGTACCCTTCCAAGATGGTCTTCTCTAGATTATCATGACATTTAATGTGTCCAGAATATTTAAGATTTCTCTCTTTAATCCTCTTTACTAGCCAGCCTTCTTCAGTATTAAGTTCTTGTAGTATGGATATATTTGTTCTTTTTTGTGTCCATGATATTTGAAGAACTCTTCTGTAGCATTTACATGCGTTTCTCAGCTGTTTTGTTAAGTGGCAAGGTCTCACAGGCATATGTTGCAATGGGAAAGATTCATGCCCTTAAAAATCTTATTTTTGTAGTTCTGTCTGCTCCTTTCCACAGATTCTTTACTTGTTTTACTTTCTGAAGAGCGATAGATGTCCTCCTAGGGTCTAAAATAACACCAGTTTTTTTTTTTTAATCTCTTTAAAATAATGGCAGTATAACATTTCTTTCGCAGAACTCTGTGACTTCCAGTATCTTCCTGTTACAAAGATGACAGATGGCTCGTATAAAGAGATCCTTTCCAGTGTTCGTCCAGACATCAAGGATGACCGCAGTGAATACTTGTCTAGATGCATTCCGCTGTTCCTGCCCCCATTTTCGTTCTCCAGACGAGAATTGCCAGTGTCCTATAGTTTCGATACAGAACCCGTCCAGCCAGGAGAGCAACCTAGCGACAATTATATTGGAATAGGTAAATAGTTCAGACGTTTTAGATATTGGTCACTTTATGTAAACAATATGGACTTCAGAGAGCTGCCCAGACAATTTAGACATAATCTATATATTTCTTTGATTATGGTTATATTGTTTCATCATTTTAGGCATGGTTAAAATGTCTAAATACTTTTAGACATTATTAAACTATCTTATCAGTTTAGATACAAATTAAAAGTGACTAAAGCAGCTGATATTTCAGAAAAAAAAATGTCTTTGTCAGGAGTAACAGAACTGGCAAGACAGTGAATAAAATTTGACATGTCATAATTCTACTGGTATTTTGGGATACAAAAATGGCAGGACTTCTCCGTGTCGTTAAGTACAGTGTATTTCTAAAGACAGAAGAGTGTTTTAACGTCTGATTTTGATTTAAATTCCTGTAGAGGACGATTTCTTCAGATTTTATTTCTTCGTATTTACATTATCTTCTTATATCCTTCCCATGCCGTTAAACGTCACACAGGGCTCGCAAAGTAGTTCACCAATTTTTCCTGTCTTTGGCGAGTCTTTCAACCTCATCAATATTTACATTAACAAAAAAAAAAAAACCGAAATTATGGTCATCAAAAATAAAAGTGATACCTGGGTGGAAAAAAACAGTGAGAGGCCACTGTTTTGAAAAAAGGTGGACAAGTTCAGATGTCTGGGGACACAACTGATGTCAGATGGAAGATGCCTAACTGAGATAAAGAGCAGAATAATGCAGGCCGATATAATGTTTCAGAAAATGAACAGTCTTCTGTGTAACAAATCACTGTTTTTGAGAGTGAGGAAGAGTACTCCAGTGCTGTATCAAGCCAGTTTTACTTTACAGATGTGAGGCATGGTCAGTCACTAATAAAGTCCAACACAACCTGGAAGCTGCTGGAATGTGGTTCTTTAGAAGAATGCTAAGAATACCATGGACGGAAAGAAATAAAATGAAGGTGTTCTGAGAGAGGCTATAGAAATGAGGCAAGCAATAGCAAAAGTCAGAAGAAAAAAAGACAATTCAAATTCTTAGGACACGTTTTGTGGCGAGGCAAGCTAGAATACATTGTGACAGTGGGAAAGATAGAGGACAAAATGGATCAAGTTGGACAGAGAGAAAAAATGCTGGACGGACTGACAAGATGGCACGGACAGAGAACGCCAGTGCAGCTTATATTCTGCACTCTGAACTGAGAATTATGGAAAAGCATGATCGCCGATGCCAGTCAGCAGGGCAACAGATGGACGAATGGACAGACAGACAGACAGACACATTATGATTTTAAGAAACAGTGTTACATTACATTTTGCAAGATGCTGATGCAGAAGTGTTACATAAATAATTGTTTTGTTGTCCTGACTGATTTATGTTCTGAAACTTATCATTTCAGACAGAAAGAAGCGACTCTGCGGTACAATTCATATTTCTTTCGGTCAGCCCGAGGTCCCAACGAGCCCAGATCCATTTGCTGTCCAGCTTCTGAAGAAGTTGCCGAGTCACGAGAGAGGTCTTGGAGTGCTACAGCAGGTTTGTTTCCCCGAGATCTGACATTTTGTGTGCTGGTACACAAAACTACAGTGTAAAGTTTAAGGGGTGTGTCAAATTGTAGATGTGCATTCATAGTCTTATTATCTATGTCCCATAGCATTTACATGCTGTGGGCACAAACAAAGAACGTCAGCACAGCTTATAATCGGCACTTGGAGCAGGGAGTTGTGGAGAAACATGACAGCCAACGCCAGTCAGCAGGGCAACAGATGAAGTATTAATGCCCTCATATTTCTAGGCCACTGCAGCATTTGAAGTAGGGATGCCAGCACCTGTCCTCGCTGCCTTTGTTTTCCTAGGAAAACCCCCACATACCTGTTTTTTTGAGGATGTGTGGACCCCAGTGTCAGTGGGTCTGAAAAAAAATTCCGCCCAAGCTCGAAAATTGAACCAGGGACCTTTTTTTTGGCAGGTGAATGCTTTGCTCTTTCCTGCAATGAAATATGGATGGATTGCAGGAGATTTCCCGACTTCACAAATCATTTCTAAGAACAGGCTCCACCACTGAATGGAACACATCGATCCTTACACCACACACACACACCACCACTACCTATCCCCTGTGGACAGGTCAGCTATCATGATCACTACTTGGAGACTAGATTTAGTCTAGATTTCAGTGTGTTCTCCTTGCTCTAATGATTAATCATTTAATCTTTCTTATAGTTTTCTAGAACACAGTAAAAGACTTCACAGTAATAATTAAAGGTGCTATTCCATGCTGTTGAGGCATATAAGGAGTATGATTTTAATGCCAAGTCTGTCCTTGGTCCATCATCACACCAGAGAGTGATGTAGTCATATCTGGCCCGTTTTCCTCTCTCTCCTTGGCTTTAGGAGCCAGGTATTCATTTGTACAATTGGGTTACTGGGACATATCTGGCCAGATTCAAACTACCAATCACTGCATGAGAAGTTAGTGCTGTAACCACTGTGCTATTTAGTGTTATGTCTGCTAAATTTCTTCTTCTTCCTCATTCACCGCTGAAAGGGTGTTGGTTTCGTTGTGTCACTGTTATATGCCTTTGAAGGCCTGGCACATCCAACTTTTCTTCATCATATTTTTAGAACGAGGTTTGCCTTCCCACTACAGTCCCTATTCATGGGTAGAAAAGGGTCTTAAATGGCTATGGTTGACCATTCCTGATGTACATAAGTGGTCAGCAGTTGGTTACAAACAGCTTTTTTCATTCAGTTTGAATACTGCATCTTCAGCCCCATATCTGATTTAAATAGATATTTGAGAACTCTTAACTCTTTCCCTGCTGGAGGTAAAAACGCGGACATTCCGTTCTGTGCCAAACAAAAAGCACGAGTATAGGGGATAATTTTTAACTAATTATTTCCACGTTAAAAATATGTGTATTATACTTCCAAATAGCTATAAGTGTAAGAATATTTCATAAATGAGTTTTTTTTTAGGAAAAAAAGATGTAGTGTGATGATTTTAGCTGATAATTTAGTCTATTACACCGGCGATGTGTAGATCAATTTTGTCTTTTTATCCAATCTCATCATGTGATTATGTTGCATGTTCACTTTAAAATAATACATGAAATAACCTTCTAACTACTTCTCCAGTCCATCTAATAGTCTAAATCTACTTGGGGTACATTCACGAACAGTGGTCTAGTCATAGGGGGACATGTTTGCCTCTGAAGTCACACAAAAATTGATTTTTTTTTCCAACGAAATGCTGTATATTTGACCCCTGTTGTTATGATGCTTTCAAAATGGTGACAAAGGTCACTAGACATGCGTACTAAACTGTTTACAATCAAAAGTTACACTGGGTTTTTAATGAAATGACGCTAGGGTCCCTATCAGGACCTTGGCAAAAACATGGCAAAGCGGAAGGGTCCCGATCTTGGGACCACCGGTACGGGCTACTTTAATGATCATTATGTTTGTCAACTAATTATCCATCCATCCATGTTCTTGATCAGTGATTGGCTAAGCAGTCACAGCCCAGAATGCACTGAAGCATCTTGCAGGGCGGCAACACATCCACATCTTATAGTCCACGGCCAACTTTTGTATTGTGTCCCAGCTGTGTTGCAAGTTACTCATTTTTGCTTCCACTGTTCTCCACCAGGTAGCCTTTGATTTGATCTCTCTTTTTCCCTCGGGTGCCCATCACGTGGCCATTTTCTCAGTGACATGACTTATAAGCTGATTTATTAGTGACATATATAGCACAAAGCTGATTTTTATATTTAGTACATAATGACTACTAAAGTAATTTTATGATAACGTGATAATTGTAAAGCTATACAGTGCTGCGTCATCGCTTTTCTTCATTTCAGATTTTTGAAAAACGGCCTCTTTGGAGCAAGGTTGGAATCATGGCTAACTTGGATCCTGCCTACCATAACAACCTAAAATACTTGTTACCCATGGTATCTTTCTATTTCATCAATGGGCCATGGAAGAATTTATGGTGTAAAATGGGATATGACCCTCGAAAGGATCCCAGTGCAAAGATCTATCAGACGTTAGACTACAGAGTTCGATCAAGTAAGCTTATGTGGACTGGATTCTATATTTTACAGGAACATATCAATCATATTCATGCTGTCTGTTTAAGGTGAATGTTTTTGTTCATAAAAGGTGAGCTGAGTAACATAGTAATGGAACAAATAATTCATTGAATCAAAAGCTTGGCCTGTGAATTGTGACCTTCAGACTTCCATGTTTGTGAAGCATGATCTTCCGACTTTCATGTGTTTGTGAAGTGTGACCTTCAGACTTTCATGTGTTTGTGAAATGTGACCTTCAGACTTCCATGTTTTTGTTAAGTGTGACCTTCAAATTTTCACATGTTTGTGAAGTGTGATCTTCAAACTTTTGTGTGTTTGTGAATTGTGACATTCAGACTTTCACATGTTTATGAATTGTGACCTTCAGACATTCATGTGTTTGTGAAGTGTGACCTTGAGACTTCCATGTGTTTGTGAAATGTGACCATCTGGCTCCCATATAGACTGCCTGAGAGGAATGATGTGATGCATTTGTCATAACCAATTGACTCTAGTCCATCTAGGATTCCAACCAGCCTCCTCATGATGCTCCCGGGTGCAGGTTGTGGGATTACATTAGTCCGTCCAAATATCAGGGATCGCTGTGTTCTCCCCCTGATGGTGGCATTTACTAAGAGGCCCTCGGTGTGACTGAGACTCTAAGAAGCTTTAAAAGCTACTGCAGCCTCATACGTGTTTCGCTGTTTTCTTTGTAGCTTTGATTGAAAAGAACATAGGTATGCTTTTGAAGTGAGTTTATTTGCATGGCAAACTGAGCAGTTTTTAATACTGAACCCTATGCCTACATTGGTCAGTAGTTTCTTTTTAAAAAAAAGTTATCTTCATCTATCGAGTTTTCTTCTTTTGCATTGAGATTCAAAATTTAGCATAAGCTAAAACTATGCATGTGATCATTTCTCAGTTTTAAAAAAATATAAATAGGGGTTTGCATTTATTATAATTTTTATGTGTGTTTTTGTTTGGAGGTGAAAGAGTTAAACTGGGCAAATCTTATACTTCAGTTGACAAATTCTTATACTTGAACTGTGCAGTTCTCATAAACCGAGCAATTTTTATTCTTATCTGACCAGTTCTTATACTTAAACTGAGCAGTTCTTGAAAATGATTTTCATTTTCCTCTCATCGTTAAGCGGCAAACAGACAAAAGGTTGAGTCAAAACGGGGACTAGAACTCCGAAGTTTTCAGTATGGCCTGAAGCAAAAGACAAGCGCCACACTAATTGAGGCAGATGTTTTTGGGACTTTGAAGACAGGATCTGCTCCTCCTGTAGTGAGTATACAGTACCGCATTTAAATTGTTTCACTTTCAGTGTAAGTTACACTGGATGCTTTTGTAGCAGAGTTTTTAGAAAGGTCAGCAGTGCTTACGTCAGGGGTCTGAGGTGTGATGTCGGCTGGAGGAACCCTAGTAAACCCAGTTATGAAACTGGGTATCTGGCCCTTTCAAGAGCTGATCATACCACTTTCTAATGTGTCAACGGGTAAAGGTAAAATCCCCGTTTCAATGCCATTAAGGCATGTTGGGGATACAATGTTGGGCCAATATTTCCAAGACCATCAGCACATGAAAGTGTGATGTGGTAATTATCACGCCTGGCTGCATTTACCTTGGCAGATTTCTCTGGTACCCATTTTTAGAGACTGGGTGGACCTTGGGGCGCTTTTGCTTACGGTGGTACCAGAAAAAAATCCCCACTGTTGGGACTGGAAGCCGGTACCACCAGACTAGTAAAACTGAGTGCCTAACCATTCAGCCGACTAAGGATGTGTCAAAAGCTCAAGGGGAATGTAGGTACCGACATCGGATTCTCTTTATGCATCAGTGGCATGACTCAGAACTACTTTAATACTTGTATGTGTACATTTGTTCATCAGGAAATGGCTTTATCACGCTGAGGACATTCCCATACCTGCTCACCCGCCCATTCTGACATCTCATAACGGGTGTCACAGTCAGCATGGACACTCCAAGCACCTGATCTAATCTCTGTGCGAATTTTTCCTATAATTTTTGTCCTGGCTAGCAGCCAGGACTTTCCATTTTTTTTTTGCACTTTCCATCCGCCAAGGGACTTTTAACATGTGCAGCAATTCAGTCCCGCTGCCTGGAGACTAAGGACATTTATTACTGAAAGATTCACTGGAGAGAAAAAACCCCTGCCACTTTTGTTCAGGATTTAAACACATGACCTCCATCACTCAAGGTGAATATCCAACCCTGAGACCATGCAACCATCTTATTTAATTGTAATGTGCAAGTAGATAGTTCCAGGTGCAGGTTATAAGAATACAGCTGTGAGAATCTCTATGTACATTATGTTCAGTCTGAATTTTAAAAAAAAAAATGTTATTGTGTGTGCTCAAGACTAATGTGGCACCCACACAGCTCCACTCATTCTTTAGATATTATTTAAAAGCAGCATGACTTAGTTTTAGTATTGTTCTAGTTGAAGGCTGTATCTGATCATAGCATTGGCTAAAATAAACACCGTACCTAATCTCTGCATTGACTAAAATAAACACTGTACCTAATCTCAGCATTGGCTAAAATAAACACTGTACCTAATCTTAGCATTGACTAAAATAAACACTGTACCTAATCTTAGCATTGACTAAAATAAACACTGTACCTAATCTCAGCATTGACTAAACTAAACACTGTACCTAATCTCAGCATTGGCTAAAATAAACACTGTAACTAATCTTAGCATTGACTAAAATAAACACTGTACCTAATCTCAGCATTGGCTAAAATAAACACTGTATCTAATCTTAGCATTGACTAAAATAAACACTGTACCTAATCTCAGCATTGACTAAAATAAACACTGTACCTAATCTCAGCATTGACTAAAATAAACACTGTACCTAATCTTAGCATTGACTAAAATAAACACTATACCTAATCTCAGCATTGTCTCTAAAATAAACACTTTACCTAATCTCAGCATTGGCTAAAATAAACACTGTACCTAATCTCAACATTGACTAAAATAAACACTTTACCTAATCTCAGCATTGCCTAAAATAAACACTGTACCTAATCTCAACATTGACTAAAATAAACACTGTACCTAATCTCAGCATTGACTAAAATAAACACTGTACCTAATCTCAGCATTGACTAAAATAAACACTGTACCTAATCTTAGCATTGACTAAAATAAACACTTTACCTAATCTCAGCATTGTCTCTAAAATAAACACTTTACCTAATCTCAGCATTGGCTAAAATAAACACTGTACCTAATCTCAACATTGACTAAAATAAACACTTTACCTAATCTCAGCATTGCCTAAAATAAACACTGTACCTAATCTCAGCATTGTCTCTAAAATAAACACTTTACCTAATCTCAACATTGGCTAAAATAAACACTAACTAATCCCAGCATTGTCTGAAACAAACACTGTACCTAAACCAAGCAGGAGCTAAAGTACATATTTGTTTCTTTGCAGGACATAACATACATTTTCACCCAGGATCACATTCCCCCGTACAGACAGATGAGATACCAAGTCTGTGACGTGCACCACCAGGAAGTCCAGCGATTGGTGCATGAAAATGATGGTCAGGTAACTGTTGCATTTAATACAGTTGTCCAGTGCCACTTTCTTAATTTTATGTTAATGGCAAACTGCAATCATTCTGTGATTCTGTGGAATTCATTCACCTGGTGCTACAAAAAGGAGTGGGCCCTTCTGTGTCATTACTTTCAGATATCTGTGAGTTGTGTTTTTTTTTTTATAACCGCTTCAAAAGGCCAAGGGCACAGCAAACCAGAAACTAGACAAGATCTTGTTCCATCTCCGTGGTGCACCTGTTAGATGAGTATTTTGGCCAAATACCATAAGAAATAACACTTTGCTGGCAGAAATGCAAATGAATCCATTGGCTTTGATTATCGAGGAAAGACGTTGGTGATGTTTTGAGCATGTGCTTTGGATGACTGGTGTCTCATTACCAAAAACAGCGCTGAAATAAGACACTCGGGGGAACAGGAGATGGGGTAGACTGAAGAAGATACAGAAAAGAACAACAGAGAGGATATTGAACAATAGTGGACTCACTTGGACAAGTTCAGGAAAAAAAGGTGAAAGACAGGCACTTTTGAAAGACCCTTGTGAAGCCCTGTGCCTTGGGCACTTAAGGTTCGGAGAGAAGGAGAGAGAAATATTGCTCCTGCTTTGAGAGATGTGCCCTTGCAGTTTGACTAACTGGGTAGGACACTGTGATCCATATGATAGTGGAGTCTGCAAAGAAGGTCGACTCTTGACTTCCTGTTTGGGTCTTCAAGGCAAGTCTCTGTAGCCCACTCTCCCATACATCCGTATGCCCCTGTCTTAACATCATCAGAGTGTCAGCTGAGTAGAAAAGGGAGAAACTGCAAGAAGTACAATATATATTGCCCAGGGCATGTGAGAGTGAGAAACAATGAGGTAACTGATCGTGTTGCTCATAACGCTGTTGCAACAAATATGATTCCTGTGGATAGGATGGATATACTGAAGTCAGTGGCCAAGAACCTGGTGCAGGAAGTGGAAAGGCATGTGTGATAATATATATATATATATATATGGTTATGGAAGAGCTGAATGGCTGGCTGGTAGAATTAAATGTTAGCAGAACCAACAGCTGACTGGCACAGTTGGTGTTCATACTCTTTGGTGGTTACAAAAACGGAGAGCAGAGAATGTATGGGTCTGCCCTGAGTGTGGTGATGCTAATGCCTAGATTCAAGGTTAAAGAAATACAGTATAGTCATGGTTTATATACAACAGTATATGCCAAGTAGGTCAGTGGAAAGGAGACAGATGAAAAGAGACACCCTAAACCTCAAGGGTAGGAGTATTGACGTTGAGCTAGTGACCTACCTAATGAAAAAAACAAAATGCTATAGAAGCATCAACAAAGGAATCTGCACATCAGGTCATGGCAGAGCAGAGAGGGACTGCAGGAGTAATACCACCGGTGATGAGTGGGGACGAAAGCCACAAGGAAATCTCTGTCCTGACTCAGTCCATGGTCACCCCCCACCCCCCAAGCAACAACTAAAAAGAGGGGGTGGCCCATTAGGAACATGGAGGTGCACAATACAGGAAGAACTAAAGGTCGTGAGGAATGCATGGTTGAGGTATTCCAAAGTACTCAAGACAGGGTTGGCAGGGGGAAAACTTTTGTTGATGCCTTATGCTTCATTGAGAGTACAGGGGACTGAGTAATGATGATGATGAATTTGACACAGTGCTTATGCTTCAACACCTCCACTGCATCAGGAACAGCCTGCTCACAGATCTAGAGAGCTAGAACAAGAACAAGATGTATACACATATACTCCAGTAGTTCTAAGGGTACCGTTTTTAACCAGTCTCACTTCCACACCTGTGACCTGAATGCCTGATCATCGTGGAGCCTAGGTCATTCAGTACGTCATTATTTATTACTACTAGGCCACACTGAGTCACAGGTGTCGCATATGGAGCCAGTTGTTCGGTAACAAATATTAAACGTTACCAAAACATGAACGTTACACCTGCGAGACCATCATTATCTTTCTGTCATCTTCTTACTAGTTGTTGTCTTCCATGACTTCTCACTCTTTCTCTGTTTCTTGCTGTAATTGGAAAGAAAACAGAAAGGCAGAAAAGACCTCGTTGATGTAATGCATTGTAATGTTGGGGGAATATAGTATTATTGCCGTCATTTTCAATTTGTTGACGTATGAAACAAATATGTAGTTGGTGTTATGTCAGGCTTCCATTTCTTCTTCAGAATGAAGAATGAAAGTTGAGTGATGAAGGGAATGAATGAACGATCTTTATTTTTAAAGTGTAAAGAATTGGGCAAGCATCTTACATTCTGCCCTCCATCACTCCATCTTTCATTCTTCCCACACACTCAGTTTAATACAAGTATACAAATTACTAGAAGAAAAAAACATCTCAAAAGAGAGCAAACATTCACAGTATAAGAGAAGAAGTAATTAACCCAACAATATAGCTCTTACACACGCATGCGCACACACAGGCATATACATGAACAAAAATACATTTTAAGTATAATTTTTCTAACATACATTCTTTGACATTCATTAAAATCATTTATAACAAGATCGAACAAGTTACTTTTAGAACTATGTCCTTTTAGAACTTGATGGCTGGTGAGCCATGGGTTGAGAGATGTTCTTTCACTCGTTCTCTAGTCATATACAGGGTTAGAAGCCAGGGTTGGGGGGATGATGGTAATAGCCCAAACAAGCCTGAGAAACACTGATGTGCATCAAAAGGATGAGGAATCTACAAGGCTGAGTTTCTATCATTGACAGATAGTAGTCATATCAGCAGTCAGTGCCATGAAAGACCAAGTTTATTAGTGGATTTATTACTGAGGCACTTGTTATGATGGTACATCAGGACAAACTGAAACCTTCTACCAATGTGTACTGTTATTCATATTCTCTTTGTACCATGTGATTTTCCATTGGTTATGACATGGATCTAATGCACTGTTATAAGTCCTGAAGTCACTAGCACGCTATAAAGATCAGTTATGATCCTGGTTTTAATTATGTAGTGTAGAAGTCAGTTCTGATCCTAGATTTAAATATAAACTATAAAGATAAGTTTATGATCCTAGATTTAAATATAAACTATAAGGATCATTTATTGTCCTAGACTTAAGTATAAGCTATAAAGATAAGTTCTGATCCTAGTTTTAATTACATAGTATAAAGTTATAAAGATCAGTTCTGATCCTAGTTTTAATTACATAGTATAAAGTTATAAAGATCAGTTCTGATCCTAGTTTTAATTACATAATATAAAGTATCACATATGTATATTCTATTTTGAACATGTTTATTTATCCATTGCCAGCAATCATGAGTCATTAAAAAATGTTCTTACCACAAACATTATGTGTATCAGCCATATGTATCGGTGAATTCCCAAACATGACTTCAGCAAACCAGTCTGTGACAAGTCACGAATGATTACATACATTCTTTGGGGGGGGGGGGGGGGAATGAATTGGAAATTTGACTCTTTATGTACTAATATTCATTTTGCACAGCTGCGCATTGTTATCATTTCACCAAATTTAAAATTCTTAACTTTTTTTTTTTTTAACCTTCAGCAATGTCTTATCCATCTTTTTTCTTTTTTTTTTTTTTAATAAGAAGTGAACACTTTTGTTGAATTTAGTTCCCTTACGGCCAGCTTCATTTATGAATTTTTTTTTTTTAATTTAATTTTGTTTTGGTGTTATTTTCCCAGATATTTTTATATATTGTGGTTGTTTTGTGAAGTGTATGAAAATAAATGAATATATGAACTGACAGCTAATGTGAGTTTGTGCATTCATTCATCAGATGCCATGTCACAGTCAAAATAGCTTCTGTGTTTTTCTGTAGTCCTCAGCTCTGTAGCAGAAACAGTTGCTTCAGCTTACCTGTGTCACGTGGTCTGCTTATTCATACATGTTTCAGTGTTTCTTTTTTTGTTTTCCCCTTGAGTTTTCCAGTGATAGTCACGTTTCTGCCTTTTTTGTTTTCTCATGTTATGTTCTGAGAAGTTTGATTATCCTTTCTGTTTTGAATTTAATTTATTTTCATTTTTCCACGTCATCTAAGAGAACTTTTTTATTTTGTTTCCTCACAGTCCGGGATACATGCATTTTTTTCTTGTTTTAAAAAACCCGCATTTCTGTTGCATTCAGAGTGGGTAAATTACTTTTGTCCTAGTTATAATTAATAACACAGTTTGTTATCAATGTAGTTACTTGCTCACGAAAACCGATACGGAACTGAACCACCAAAAATTGTTATCAATGTAGTTTCTTGTTCACGAAAACCGATACGGAACTGAACCACCAAAACTGGTTGATCAGGAAAACATATGGTTTGGAAAAAGGTCAAGCTTTTTTCTGGCCTATAAACTACAGTACTTCACAAGCTTTAGAAGTGCAGATGGATCCCTTTACAATTTTATTTGAATGCAGTGGTCCATGCAGGAAGTTAGGCAAAAACCAAAATGTGCATTCCAGGAATTTTTTTTTGTTCATATGGACAGTTAGAACATCTGTTTTAAATAGGTACAATTTTGTACCAAATAATTAGATTTTAGTGCTTGATTTTGTCATCTTTATCAAGATACTTTGGCAAATGCTACTATAATTTTATAAACCAAGGTCTTAAGTCTTGGAGAAGTCATAAATATTATAGGTTCTGTGATGCGTGTGGGTTTCATTATATTGTTTATGCAACAAATATGAATGACTTTCAGAGTTTCTCTTGTTTTGTTTTGTTTTGTTTTTTTTGTGTGTGTTTTTTTCCTGGATTTGAAAGAGTTAATGTAGTTTAGAATTAGGCATGCTTCAGAAAATGTTAGTACTGATCAAATGGTTGATTTGATTTGATGATTGCTTTGAGACTGTTCATTTGGTTTTATTAATTCTCTGATCTTCTTTTTCATCTTTGAACATTCTTGGATGTGAACCTACATAGCCTTGAAGAACACAGGAGTCCCACCTTAGATTGTTGGCATCGGTATACAGCTTGGTTTGGATTGGTTTTGGTAATAGCCATTACAGCAGACTTCTTTTGGCTTGTTATATGCAGGGCAGTTTTGTAGCAGAAGCTGGACTGTCACTTTTCCAGTGCCACATTTGAGCTCATCCATTGTTCCATCTTCAGCTTTTCATGTATATTGTAATATCTCAGTCTGTTGTGGACTGTGGGGAGAGTCTGAAGATCTTGATCTGTTCTTCTCTGTCCAGTTGGTGGCTGGAGTCATTGCCCTGATAATCTTGATGCTGTTTTCCCCCATTTGTATTATATCTGGCTTTGATCAGTACTTGATAATCTTGACACTGTTTTTCCCCCATTTGTATTATATCTATTATATCTTCCAAGACATAAAATTGGGAGTGAGACAAGGATGTGTTCTATCTCCTGACAACTTCTCCTTGTACAGTGAAAACATAATGAGAAATATAGAGAGCTTGCCAGAAATATCAATTGGCGGGTACAACCTTAACAACTTAAGATATGCAGATGACACAGTTCTGATTGCTAAAATTGAAGGGGAGCTACAGGCTCTTCTGGACATCATGGTTCATGAAAGTAAAAGTAAAGGTCTCAGTCTGTATAAAAAGAAGACTGAAGTGATGGGCATCTCAAATAAAAGAATACCACCAAAATGTAGCATTATCATCAATGGCACAGAACTGAAACAAGATGATAGATTCAAGTACTTAGGAACAATTATAACAGCTGATGGGAAATGTCACTACAAAATAAAAAACAGACGTGCTCAGCCCAAGTCAGCATTCCAGAAAATGAGAAACATCTTGTGCAACAGATCCATATCAGTGGAAACAAGATTTCAAGTACTTAAATGTTACATCGAGCCAATTTTGTTTTATGGATGTGAAGCAAGGTCCATGAATAAGAGAATGCAGCGAGAAATGGAGCCCATGGAAATGTGGTTCATAAGAATGATGTTGAAGGTACCATGTACAGCTAAGAAAACCAACGAAGAAGTCTTAAGAGAGGCTGGAGTTAAAAGACAAATTACAGCAAATTTCAGAGGCAGACAAGTGAGATTTGTAGGACATTTTCTGAGAAGAGGAAAATCGGAACACGCTGTGGCAACTGGAAAAATTGAGGGAAGAAGAGACAGAGGAAGACAGAGAGAGAAGATACTGGACGGGCTGTCAGTGTGGCTAGGAAGAAAGTCACCGGCAGATCTCATAATCAAGTCTAAAGACAGGGAATTATGGAGAGAAATGATCGCCTACACCACACAGCATGGCACTTGATTGATTGATTGATTGATTGATTATATTATATCTGACTTTGATCAGTGCTTTGATCTGGTAGTGAGGACATTGTCAAGGTGTATGCATTACCATTTGCGCTGCACTTCCGTCCTCTTGCTCAGATTATTGTGGAGTATATTATGCTAAGAATAGGCCAAGCAAAGACTGCATTTCAGAGAATGAGAAACATATTATCCAACACATCCTTATCAATGAATGTTAGGAAACGAGTCCTAAAATGCTATGTTGAACCTATCTTGTTATATGGAAGTGAATCATGGACAATAGGCAAGTCTGCACAAAAATCATTGGAAGCAGTAGAAATGTGGTTTATTAGAAGAATTCCCTGGGCAGCAAAAATAACTAATGAAAAATGTATGAGAAGAGCTGGAGAGACCAAAAATCTTGTCGAAAAGACAAGAGAGACAGTGTACTTTCATAGGACATGCAATGAGAAGAGGGGGCATTGAAAATATTATAACAACATGAAAAATAGAAGGAAGACGATCAAGAGGAAGATCAAGAGAAATGATACTGGACAGTCTGATGGGATGGTGTGAGAGGAGATCACCAAGTGAGCTGATGGCTTGCATGAAGGATCGTGTACTCTGGAGAAGCATAATAGCCAGAGCCAGTCGGCACGGTACCTGATGATGATGATGATATTATGCTAACAAGCTTCTTAAGTTCAGAACTCTTCTGTACCAGTTCACGATAGTTTATTATAAGCTTTTTTCTCCAAGATTCACCTTACCTCCCACATTTCTTCTCCAGTGATCACAGATCACTAAGTCATCCATTGTATCTGGGAATTCTTCTGTAAAGTTTTACTCTCTTCTTAATTCTTTCTTTGTCTCGGATAATTCTTTTGTAAATCTTACTTTTTTGAGGGTGCTAGGGATGTAGCTTGGTAGACAAAGGAGCAACAGGCCCCAAAAACTGAAAACCACTGCTGTAAATAAACAATGTATGGCAGCTGTTTTTAAATGTAGTTGCCTTCATTTGTTTACTATCAGGTTAGAATAACACAATACAGGTGTTATTTGGTGATCAGTGCATGACCTGTTTTTTGTTTGTTTGTTTGTTTCAGGAGACCACCTGCACGGAAAGAGATGGATGGTGCGTGCAAGATTTTACCGATGTGTGCCGAGATCTTATCAGTGCTTCAGTAGAGAAGCTGTTTCTTAAGTAACATCTGTCTTTGGTCAACATGGCCATTCTGGATGATGGAAGCAGAGACATTCTGGGAGAGTTCATACAGAGACATTCTGGGAGAGTTCATACAGAGACATTCTGGGAGAGTTCATACAGAGACATTCTGGGAGAGTTCATACAGAGACATTCTGGGAGAGTTCATACAGAGACATTCTGGGAGAGTTCATACAGAGACATTCTGGGAGAGTTCATACAGAGACATTCTGGGAGAGTTCATACAGAGACATTCTGGGAGAGTTCATACAGAGACATTCTGGGAGAAACTGGTTTTAGATGTGATAGCCCAACACTCAGCCTTGTAGATTCCTTATGTATATCAGTGTTTCTCAGGCTTGTTTAGGCTGCTGCCCCCCCCCCCCCTTTCTCTCACACATCTTCAATTCCCCCGCCCCTCCCCCCATGGATATTTTGTACAATGGCCTATTAAACTAGGATATGCATTACTCACCAACTGCATCATTTTCCCAACTTTTATTGTGATGGATGAGTTTCATGTAGGGTCACAAGTTTATCAGATTGAAGAGTGCTAACAAGTAAGGTATTACATCCCCTGCCGCCCTACTTATCCTTTTTCCTTTGACTGTTCTTTCTCCCTACCCCCGGTCTTTTCAAACACCCATAAAGGGCAAGATTTCCCAAACTTTGGGAAGCACTGATGTGTAGGATCTTCCCTAGCTTTCCTTTTAGCAAGACTTGGTTTGTGACCTTTGAAGATGGAAAATATCTGTCAGGTAGATAAACCACATTCAGTTAAACAGTACTCGTAGCTGTCAGTGTATTACAGGGGTCGAGAAACTGGGTTCCACATTGAATCTGCCGGGGTTCCACCATAGATCGTGACTGAAAAATCCCTCCAAGGCACTTCTGGTGTCCCACTGACACCCATTTGAGAAACCCTGTCTCTAGCCTACTCTTCTGTTTTATGAACTCTGCGTCGTAGCTGAAAAAGCAAATTCCATATTAGCTTAATCCAGTTGTTTACATACATTCATTGTCCTCCTTTGAGTTTTCAACATTTATGAGTATGGAAAAAAAAAAAAGAAATTAATTTGTAGAAAGGTAAGTTAAGCTTAGCCACATGCCTTTTGTTTTTGCCCAAGACAGATTGGTTAAAAAGTTATTTTTAGCTCTCTTGCACATGTAGCACAGGCCGTGCCTGATTAACATTTTCTGTACGTCTTTATTTTCATTTTTCTTCTTTTCAGTGATAGTGACTTACTAGATAAACTGAGAAGGAAAAATTTTTTATTAAATCCCTACACCAGTAACTTTATATTACAGTTTTTTTGGGGGGGAGGAGGTAAGATTTATGAACCGAAAAATAAACAGCGGTAAATTTTTATTGCATGGATTCTGCAAGGATATAAAAAAAAATATTCCAAAGGTTCCATAGGGGCAGAAAGGTTGAGAAAGGATGGTGTATTAAGAGAAAACAGTTGTTCATGAACAAAGTAATCCCAAGATTATTTGAAAAAAGAAAAGAACAAAAAAAAGTGGACAAGGATAACGTTTTTTTTTTCTTCTAGTTTTCTGTAATGAGAGTAATATTAAAAAAGCTTATGTTTATATGCATGAGGAAGGATTCAGGAATTTTGGAGATTACATATGATGGAACTTACATATAGTCACTGAAGACAATGAATTTATATATATATATATATATGAATTACTCAGTAATAACTGAATTATAAAGATCTAATTCAGAGTAGCATTTGAGTTTGCTGATTACTTAAGTTATTTTTTTTTTTTACATTATACATATTTATAAAAGAATCCAAGTGCCTTATGTGTTTATTTGATTGTTTCCCCATGTACCTTGTATAAAGAATTTGTACTGACCAAGAGAAGTGCCACAGTGATCCAGGCTGTGGAAATGGGTACCTGACTCCTTCTGGGACTGGAGAATTAAAGACAACCAGAATTGATGCTGATCTCATCATTGTCTAGTGTGCTAACAGTTAAATGGAAAAAAAATCGGCAATAACGCTGTATCTCCCATGTGTCTTTATGGCATGACATCTTACATCCTTCCTGTGCTGCTAAACGTCACATCGGGCCCGCATGGTAGTTCGCCAAGATTCTTCGGCGAGTTTTTCAGTCTCATCAAGGGATGTTAGCCCACTGAACTGGCCTCTCTTAACAATGTCCTCTTTAGAGTTTCACCTGGTCGACCTCTTTTTCTAGGGCCTGTTGTGTTCCGCTTGATAGCTTGTTTGGGGATCTTCTGATTGTTTCTTCTCATCACATGACTGACATATGTCCATCTTCTTTTTCTGATCACCCATGAGACAGGTTGTTATTTGCTCATCTGTCTTATATCAGCATTGTTCTTGAATTTGTTCCACTTTATACTGAGTATTTTCCTTAGGACACAGTCAGAGAATCCCAAAACAAGCTATAAAATGGAACACAACAGGCCAAAGAAAAAGAGGCAGACCGCGTGAAACTCTGAAGAGGACATTGTTAAGAGAGGCCAAATTAATAGGCATAAAATCCTTTGATGAGGTTGAAAGACTCGCCGAAGACAGGAAGAACTAGTGAACTACATTTAGAGCCCTATGTGACGTTTAACGGCACGGGAAGGATATAAGATATAAGATTTTCCTTAAGCATTTGTTTTTGAAACAGTCTAATTTCTTGTCTATTTCTTTAGTTGTTTTCCAGCTTTCACATGCATAAATGAGGGTGGATATTACATTTGAATTGAATAATCTTAACTTGGTTTTTGTGCTTATAACTTTTGAATGCCATATGTTCTCAAGATTCTTGAAGGTCAGTGTTGCTTTGGCAATTTGAATTCTAACTTCCTTTCTGGTGTCACCATACTGTATGGCATGACAGGGCTATGTTTATCTGTTACCACAGGTGTGAGCAGATTGATAGAGCTATGTTTATCTGTTACCACAGGTGTGAACAGACTGATAGAGCTATGTTTATCTGTTACCACAGGTGTGAGCAGAATGATAGAGCTATGTTTATCTGTTACCACAGGTGTGAACAGACTGATAGAGCTATGTTTATCTGTTACCACAGGTGTGAGCAGACTGATAGAGCTATGTTTATCTGTTACCACAGGTGTGAACAGACTGATAGGGCTATGTTTATCTGTTACCACAGGTGTGAGCAGACTGATAGGGGTATGTTTATCTGTTACCACAGGTGTGAGCAGACTGATAGGGCTATGTTTATCTGTTACCACAGGTGTGAGCAGACTGATAGGGGTATGTTTATCTGTTACCACAGGTGTGAGCAGACTGATAGGGCTATGTTTATCTGTTACCACAGGTGTGAGCAGACTGATAGGGCTATGTTTATCTGTTACCACAGGTGTGAGCAGACTGATAGGGGTATGTTTATCTGTTACCACAGGTGTGAGCAGACTGATAGGGCTATGTTTATCTGTTACCACAGGTGTGAGCAGACTGATAGGGCTATGTTTATCTGTTACCACAGGTGTGAGCAGACTCATTTATGCTGACCTGATTTCTCAGTCCAGGAAGGTTGTGGGTTTATGAAGCAAAAAATGATACCTGACACACGAGTATTGAGAAATGGTCTCTAAAACAGTGGCTTCCAAACTGTGCAGGTACTTCCCCCTTTAGATGTTAAGAAGATCTGAGGGGGGCAGGGGGGATGAACAGTAAAGAAGAAGAGAGCAGCAGAACCAGCTGAATAAAAATAGCTCTTTGGTAACGCTAGGGACTTAGTTTCGAAGACAAGGGTACAGAACCCGAAAAAAGTTTGAGAGCCACTGTTCTAAAAAAGCATATGCCTGCATAGAATATTAGGCAACACCATGCTGCACACTACACTACACTACACCACACACACATACACAGAGAGAGAGAGAGAGGAAGGATGGCCTGTCCGTGAGTGAGAGAAAAGTGAGCTGTAATAGGCAGATCAGATCCACAAATAATCTTCTGCCAGTGTAGAAACAATCGGAGAATCCCCAAACAAGCTATCAAGTGGAACACAACAGGCCCTAAAAAAAAAAAAAAGAGAGAGAGAGATCGACCACGTGAAACTCTAAAGAGGACATTGTTAAGAGAGGCCAGTTCAGTGAGCATAACATCCCTTGATGAGATTGAAAAACTCGCCAAAGACAGGAAATCTTGGCGAACCACCATGCGGGGCCCTATGTGACGTTTAGCGGCACGGGAAGTATGTAAGATCTAAATGCAGGGCAGATGAATACTGTAAACAAGGGATATTACAGAGAGACTTATCACAGATTAAGTAGCAGATAATAATATCACAAATAATGTAGTTGTTAATCATATATGTGTTAAAATGACAGTTAATCATATTACTGATAAAGTACAGTTAATCATATCACTGGTAAAGTGAGAGTTAATTATATCACTGGTAAAGTGAGAGTTAATTATATCACTGGTAAAGTGAGAGTTAAATCACTGGTAAAGTGAGAGTTAATTATACCACTGGTAAAGTGACAGTTAATTATATCACTGGTAAAGTAACAGTTGTATCGCCGGTAAAGTGACAGTCAATTATGTCACCAGTAAAGTGACAGTTAATTGTATCACATGTAAGGCACCGGTAAAGTGACAGTGAATTATATCACCGGTAAAGTGACAGTCAGTTGTATCACCAGTAAAGTAACAGTTATATCACCAGTAAAGTGACAGTCAATTATGTCACCAGTAAAGTGACAGTCAATTATGTCACTAATAAAGTGACAATCAATTGTATCACTGGTAAAGTTACAGTCAGTTATATCACAGGCAAACTGACAGTTAATTATATCACCGGAAAGTGACAGTTAATTATATCATTGGTAAAGTGGCAGTTAATTATGTCACTGATAAAGTGATAGTTAATTATATCACTGCCAAGGTGACAGTTAATTATGTCACTGATAAAGTGATAGTTAATTATATCGCAGGCAAACTGGCAGTTAATTATATCACTGGTAAAGTGACAGTCAATTATATCACCGGTAAAGTGATACCGAAGGATAAACTATATCGTTAGTTAAAATGACAGTCAATTATATCAGCAGCATTGTGGCATTTGACCATTTTACTGATAAAATGGCACTTAACCATATCGTTTATAAAGTGGCAGCTAAACATATCATTTGTAAAGTGGCAATTGACTATATATTACAGGTAAAGTGTCAGCCGGCTATTTTACTGATAAAGTGACAGTCTGTCGCTTCATGTATAAAGTATTTTTCTTTATTATCCTGTGTAAACAAGAGCAGAAGAAATCGCGAAAGTAATGGGGTCAGAAGGAAAATGAGGCGAAAACTGTCCTGGCTTTATAGTTGTTAGCCTTACCGAAGCAGGTGGTTACATGCTCTACCACTCTTTCGACCTGCCTGTCTCCTCCATCTGTCTTTCTCTCTCTCTCTCTCTCTCTCTCTCACTCTCTCCCCCCCCCCCCTTTTTAAAATTTGTTTTATGATATTTTCACATTTTGCTGTTCAATGCACTAATTTCACAACATTTCTGTTTTTTTTTTTAATGCATCGTTAAGCAGCGATGATTTGCATCGTGCAACCATCATATATTCAAATACCAACAGTAAGACTTAAATCTAAAAAAAAGCTCCCTTTTTTTTATTTGAAGTCATATTTGTAACTTTAAAAATATTCCCCGGAGGCTAAACAACGAAAAGAAGTATTTGCCGTGTAGGCGTGTCAACCATGTATGCATTAAAAAAAAAACCAATTAGTGTTTTACCGTAAGAGCGTGTCTGGTTATGTGTTCAGTGTTCTGATACTTTCAGATGCAGATGTTTTGATCTAGGTCTGTAGGCCGAGTTTCAGTGCCAGGCAGTTATCACTAAACTCTGCCACCGGTTCTTTCCTTGACTTTGAGGTAAAATGTGTTCTTTCTCGTGCTAACTCATTTTTAAGAAAGTCTGCACCACCACGGCTGCCGGAAATCTCACAGCTGCCAAGAACACCACAGCTGCCAAGAATATCAATCAGACGTCAAGAACATCACATTTACTTAGAACATCAGAATTACCCAGGATGCCATGCGCCCCAGTCACCAAGGCTGTAGAATGGACCGGTGTTCGTCTGGAACTGGGGAAGGAGAGGCAGTAAACAACAGGCGTGACCCGGCTGTACTGCAATACCAGGTCTACCCGTAACTAGATGTGGACCATGCACCCCAGGTCTACCCGTAACTAGATGTGGACCATGCGCCCCAGGTCTACCCGTAATTAGATGTAGACCATACGCCCCAGGTCTGCTCGTAACTAGATGTGGACCATGCGCCCCAGGTCTACCCGTAATTAGATGTGGACCATGCGCCCCAGGTCTACCCGTAATTAGATGTGGACCATGCGCCCCAGGTCTACCCGTAACTAGATGTGGACCATGCGCCCCGGATCTACCCGTAACTAGATGTGGACCATGCCCCCGAGTCTACCCGTAACTAGATGTGGATCATGCACCCCAGGTCTACCTGTAACTAGATGTGGACCATGCCCCCGAGTCTACCCGTAACTAGATGTGGATCATGCACCCCAGGTCTACCTGTAACTAGATGTGGACCATGCCCCCGAGTCTACCCGTAGCTGGATATGGATCATGCCCCCGGCATTCTAAGTGCAGGGCATGTCTCGGGCACCTCGTGGAGTTAAAAAACAACAACCAACTACTCTTTGATCTTAGCCAAAAGGCTGCCAAAAATTGTCAAAATTCTTCATTCCATGTACAATTGTATTGCCTTTATTTGATTCATCACTTGTCATGCTTTGTAGAAAGCCTACCATTTCATTATTTCGTCTCACGGACAATCATCCCCTCTTCATGTCATTTCACTGACTTTGAAAGTGTTACTTGTTGAATGTAAATAAACTTTTTTTTATTATTTTTAATGTACTTCCACAATTTTTTTTTTTTTAATGGCTGATTTGGCTGCGACTCGCCAACCGTCTGGTGAAAACAGTTCTGGCCCTTTGAAGTTGGACACCCTTGACAACTAGAACATGAAGATTATCAACAACAGCGCCGCCTGTCGAAGGGGGAGTAACACAGTGGTAGCCGCAGCGGAAAATGCACGCTACTCCCTCTTTCCATTTCACAAGTGAGAACAATTTTTCGTCATGTTTCCCCTTCCTTTCCGGTCTACTCTCGCTTCTCTTCTGATTATCATCATCATCATCATCTCGTGCCGTCTCCTTCCCCCACCCCCCATGGAAGGTTGGCTGCAGTGCATCTCCACTCTGCTCTGTTTCTCGTCTTTGTAGAACACTCGGTCAAGTTGTCCCTGCCCATCTCTTGATGTTGTCCACAAATCCATGTCGCTGTCGTCCTCTTATTCTTTTCCCTTCGATCCTGCCCTCAAGAAGGGTCTTCAGTATAGTATTGTGCCTCTTGACATGGCCAAAGTGTCGTCTTGTTTTCATGATTTTCAATATTTCTTTCATTTCTAGCTGGCTTAGCGAATCGTTGTTTGATTTCTTTTTTTGTCCATGAGATGCGCCCTATTCTTCTGTATATCCACGTTTTAGGGGCCTCAGTTTTCTTTTCTGTTGTCTTATTGTAGATTCAGGGTTCTACACCATAAAGGAATATTGAATATATGTAGCATTTTACGAAACTTAATTTCAGTTGCTGTGATATTTGTTTTGATGTAAGGATCTTCTTCATTCTGCTGAAGGTGTTTTTTTTTTCCCAATCCTGTTTTTCTGTCAATTTGAAATTCACGATTTCCGTCCTGTGTTATCATATGCCCTAGATGCCTGAAGCTTTTCACCTGTTCCAGCAATTCTTCATTTATTTTTATATTTACTGCTGGCTTTCTTTCTTCTCTGCTGATTACCATGACATTTGCCTTTCTGATATTTATTTCCTGTCCGTACTTTTTACTTTCATCGTTTATTCGCATCACTAGATATTCGCTTTACTGATGTGGTAAGCCTGTATAGTGACAGTCTTGGATACATAATGGGAAGACCAAGGCGAAGATGGCTGCAAAACCATCGTTGATAATCTGGAAATGGATGCATCAGCAACAGGGCATCTTTTGCTTACAACCGAGAGGTCTACAGGAGAGCTGTCAGTGAGGCAAAGTTCCGCAAGGGACATGCAAATGACTGACTTGAGATTCTGTAGGTTTTTTTCTTTTTTTTTCGTTCTCTGCCATCAGCAATGTGTCATCTGCATATCTTAAGTTATTGATCGCTACTCCATTAATGTTTAATCCAGGCATGTCACTGGTTTCTTTGTATACTTTCTCTTTATAAAGGTTAAACAGAAAGGACACGTCCTTGTCTGACCCCTCTCTTTATATCCATTGGTTCCGAGTATTTTGTGTTGGACAGCACAACTGCTCTCTTCCTGGCTAGCCCGCCCTTTCTTGCTTGTCCAGTCCTGTTTAACTCTTTCACATCTGAATTAATGTTCATGCTCTGCTAGAGTACATTTTGGTAAGAAATTTTAGAAGAAAGAAACTGGAAGGAAAGTATTATATATATATATATATATATAATAGGCTTACCATAATATTTTTTCTCAAGCCGGATCAATATTGAGAAAATCCTCACAACAGAAAATAAAGCCTACTAGGATAAGTACATATGATTGAAAATGCTAAATAAAGAAGGTGTTAAAAAACAACAATGAGTTAAAAGCAAGTTTTAATAACGCATCTGAACATACCTTATTATTAAGAAGTTATTAATATTTATCACTAGTGTGAACTTTCTGTAAAAAATTCTTTGTTACTTTTAATGGCATCGAAAAATTCGCTGCAATTTAGTTCACTGTTAATTTTGCAGGATAGTAAAACTTTGATGGTTGAGTCAGCCATTCTAGCTCTTTATTCAGATAATATGATATTCATTACTGAATATACTCTTTCCACTGGTGCAGATGTGCCTGTCAAGCTGAAAATGTTCTAAATTTTGGGGGGAAAACATCTAGACAACTAAAGTACTTAGATCTAGATACAAAATATTTAGACTGGGAACAGTGAGTGTAACAGAGGGGATATTTTAGTTGCCAAATCGCCATTTTACCAGAGGTTGCACTATTATTTATTTATTTTTTTTTACTTCTCGTATATTCGGCGCTTTTAAAATTTTACCAAATAACCGGGACAAAATGACAAACTGGCCGGGATGCAGGGACCACATCATCAAAACGGGACAGTCCCGGTCACAGCGGGACGTCTGGTAAGCCCATGGCTTAGAGGCACATATGGATAACTCTTTCCATGTCTCAGGAAGAAACGCTGACGTTCAGTTGGGTGCCAGATTAAAAGCTCGGGTCTTGATACATATAGGGGGTATAGTTGTAAAATTAAATGAAACACATTATTTCCGTGTATTTCTGTGTACTTATTATGTTTCAAAATATAACTAAATGTATGAAGATTTCATAAATGCGGAGGTTTTTTTTTTAGGAAAAAAAGAAGAAGTAATTTCATGGTTTTAGACAACGACTGTGTCCAATTTACCATCCGAAAGGTCTAGAGGTATAAATCGTACCATCTGGGATGCGTAGATCTACCTGTTGACGTCGTATTGTGATTCAGTGTTGCATTATCAGTAGAATAATGTCAGCATCACTGCTACCTCTCATTTTATTTAGACCGCCTAAATATTGCTCTGAGCATTGATTCGTACATGCGTTCAAGATCTACCGACACTGCCAGCTGATTTGGAAAGAGTTAACAATGCTTCTATTTTTCAGAGTTATCTTTCCCTGATAGGATTGTCTGCCCGCAACCACTGTAGTACTGTATACGATGCACACCAGTTCTCCCTTTAAAATGTGTTTCGTATTTTGTTTTATCTTGTATAAAAGTTGTCCTTTTCAACATATGTATATAGATTATTATTATTACTATTATACATTTACCTTATGGTGCTAAAGAGCTCGTGGACCATGCTTCTTCTTCTTCTTCTTTGTGTTCGCCCTCAACACCTACATAGCTTTCCATGGTCAGGTTGGGCATGCACATGAAGCCCCTGGGCAGTGCCCAGGTAGGTCCATGCGTTAAGACGGCACTGGGTGCAGTTAAAAAGCCGGGGGGGGGGATTGCAATACTTCTTTAGCAGACTCCACCTCCAGTAGGAACTATGGCAGTCTCTGCACCGTTAGCCAGACCTGTTTCTGGGAGTACCTGTGACAGGGTCTTGATCAGTTATGGTTCACCAGCCCTGACACCGCCATGTCAGCTATGGGTCGCTGGATTGCCAAAAACAGACAAAGTCTTCGCTCCCAGTTCTTAAGTAAAGCAAACTATGAAGAATCGAGATAATGTGGAGAATCATGATATTCAGCGCCTACCTACACGATACATGATGATGATTTCCGGCTACAAAATCAAACACTATCTACAAAAATAAGAGAGGGACAAGGTACTTTCACAGGACATGCAGTGGAGAAGAGGATGCATTGAAAATGTTATAACAACATGAAAAATAGAGGGAAGAAGAGCCAGGGGAAGACCAAGACAAATGATACTGGACAGTCTAACGAGATGGTGTGAGAGGAGATCACCAACTGAGCTGATGGCCTGCATGAAGGATCGGGTACTCTGGAGAAGCATAATAACCAACGCCAGTTGGCACGCCACCTGATGATGATGATGATATACCACAATCCCTATGCCTGCAAGTTATAACTCGACTGTGCAAGGTATCTGAATTCACAAGCTACATGCAAGACCAGCTCTTAAGCTTATATGCCTGCAAGTTATAACTCGGCTGTGCAAGGTATCTGAATTCACAAGCTACATGCAAGACCAGCTCTTAAGCCTTACATGCCTGCAAGTTTGTGCCAAGGCCATGAGTCACCTACAGCTCGGCAGGTATAGCAAGGTGTTTCACTTCTATATAAGGCAAAACCTGAAGACATTTTTTTTATGCCAACAAAACAAGGCCGGTATGTAGCTGTAGCGCACGGTTACGTCCCTTCGTTTTCGGCTACGCTACACGTCTAACAACCTCAAGGATAAAGTTTAAACTCCTCGGGTTACCTTAGTTCAGGTGTTATCAGTCGCAGTTTGTCGGTTTGCCCTACCTTCTGCGCGTTTTATGTTTCTACGAGTGACAGGTGTTTGCTTAATGTCTCCATACAGGGCTTGAATGTACAGTGTATTTTGGTTTCATCTGATATCTTTTATTCTAAAACATTAACAGCTTAATTCTTGTCCATGACATTCTTAAGGCGACGGCATGAGAAAAATGGATGGGACAGACAGAACCAACAAACAGTGAACCTGGGAGATCTGCCATCCAAATCGTTGTTGTTGTAAACAGGGTTGCCAGTTATGGCAGGTAACCAACAGTTCTTAACGTCACATAGGGCTCGCAAGGTAGTTCGCCAATTTTTCCTGTCTTCGGCGAGTCTTTCAACCTCATCAAGGGATTTTATGCCTGTTAATTCGGCCTCTCTTAACAGTGTCCTCTTCAGAGTTTCACGCGGTCTGCCTCTTTTTCTTTGGGCTGTTGTGTTCCACTTGATAGCTTGTTTTGGGATTCTCTGATCGTTTCTTCTCATCAAGTGACCAACATATGTCCATCTCCTTTTCCTGATCACCCACGAGACTGGTTGTTGTTCAGTCATCTGTCTTATCTCTACATTGTTCTTGAATTCGTTCCACTTGATGCCAAGTATTTTCCTTAGGTATTTGTTTTCAAAAGAGTCTAATTTCTTTTCTATTTCTTTAGTTTTTTTCCAGCTTTTGCATGCATAAATGAGCATTGATATTACATTCGAATTGAATAGTCTTAACTTTTTGTGCTTATAACCTTTGAATGCCATATATTCTCCAGATATTTTAAAGACAATGCTGCTTTTGCAATTCTAATTCTAACTTCCTTTCTGGTGTCAACATCCTGGTCTATGTAGCTGCCAAGGCATGAAAATTGATTGACTTCTTCAATATCTGTCCCTTCTACGTGTATTTTTCCATTTTGATTAATGGGAATTTTCATTATTTCTGTTTTGTCCTTGTTAATTTCAAGTCCTATTTTGCTAGCCAATGAAGACAGGCTATCTGTTTTTTCTTGCATGGAATTAACATTGTTACTGATAAGAGTTATATCATCAGCAAAATCAAGATCTTCTAGTTGGGTCCCATGTACCCAGTCAATACCTGTGTTACCTGTGCAGCATTTTTTTCATTATGAAGTCTATTGTAATTCCAAAAAGTAAAGGAGACAGTATACATCCTTGTTTCACGCCTGTTTCAATCAAAAACCATTCACTCATCCTTTCTTCTGTTTTGACTGCACAAACATATCCATTGTAGAAGTCCTTAATGATGTTGACAATTTTAGATGGTATTCCATATAGACTTCAAATTCTCCATAATGAATCTCTGTGTATTCTGTCAAATGCCTTTTTAAAGTCTTTACTTGATGTTAATGGGGTTCAAGTTTTGGTAAGTATTGGTCTTTCTTTAGATGTAATAGTACCTGTTAGCCTCTTTTGTATGTTATATAAAGTTTTGGTGTCTCCTGTTTTTCCTGCTTTCTCTGCCTCTTTCGCCATATTGTCTATGTATTCTTTTTTATCCCTTCTAGCTGAACTTTTTACTTTCTTGTCTATTTCTTTGTATGTTGCTTTCGCAAGATCTTTTCCAAGATCTGTTTTTACATTCAATATGTCTAACTTGACTGCTCGTCTTTCATGTATATACTTCTGTGCTTTATCTGATATCCATGCTTTTCTATTTGGTTTTTTTCAGTCCAGCACTTGCTTTCGCTGCTGTGATTATGGCTGTGCTGTAAGAATTCCATAATTCATCTATACCTATCTCCTCTACTTCACTGGGTGTTTTGGAATGATTGGCAAGTTCTTGATTGAAATTACTCTTAGTATTCTCTTCTTGAAGGCTGTGGCTGTTTATCTTTCTGTGTATTGATTTCTTGTGTTGGCTTTCCAATTTTAGTTTTATTTTCCATATGCACAGGTTGTGATCACTGCTAACATCTGCACCCCTATAAACCCTTACATCTATCAGAGTCTATCAGTTCTAGCTGGGGGCAAAACTGTGATAAAATAACGCGTTTAGAAAGGTAGAGAGAAGGGCCTTGCAGAAATATTTTCAATTAGTCAATCCACCAATTACTATCCGCATCCCTCTCCTTTGGAGCTTAGCCACAGAGGAAGGCTTTCCAGTCCTGTCTACATTTTGGCCTTGTTCTCCAAATTACTCCATGTGAGTTCATCTGATTTTAGAACTTTCATTGCATCTCTTCTCCTTGTGCTTAGAATTACTTTAAACAGTTTAAAAATACATAGTAGTTTTCTTCAATAACCTAATAATTCTCCTCTCTCTCTCTCTCTCTGCCTGTCTCTCTGTGTCTTTCTCTGTTTGTCTGTCTCTCTCTCTCTCTGTATTTCCCTGTATCTCTCTGTGTCTCTCTCTGATTCTCTCTGTGTCTTTCTCTATCTCTCTCTTTGCCTTTCTCTGTCTCCCTCTACCTGTCTGTCTCTCTGTCTTTCTTTCTCTGTATCTCTCTCTCCGTCTCTTTCTGTCTCTCTCTCCCTCACTTGGCTTTCATAACTTCCTAAATCCGAGACGTCAATCACGCAAACGGAAGCTCCGAAGTAGAAGAAGAAGAAGAAGAATATTTGCTTAATTAAAGCAAAGATTTTATAGAGACCATGTGTGTATGAAGCCACTGACAACAATTATTGAGGAAAGACGCTGGCGATGGTTGGGACATGTGCTCCGAATGATTGACAACTCACTACCAAAAATAGCACTAAGATGGACACCACAGGGGAACAGAAGTAAGGGTAGACCAAAAGAGACATGGAGAAGAACAACAGAAAGGATGTTGAGCAATAGAGGGCTCACCTGGGCAAGAGCAGAAAAAAAGGCGAAGGACAGGCATTTGTGGAAAACCCTTGCGGAAGCCCCATGTGCCCTGGGCACTTAAGGTTGAGAGAGAGAGAGAGGAGAGAGAGAGAGGTGTATGTGTTTGTGTTTGTGCTTCCATTCTCAATAATTCCTTTAGAACTCACAGCAATTCCCACTTTTCCACAGTGTGAGAACCACTGAGCACAATCTTGATCACAAAGACAACCATAGAGCCATTATTTTTCACTTCAAAAAGCTGCCACTAGTAATTTCATACCAATAATTATTTTTGTATTCAAATTTTAGACAAACATAGCAGACTCCATATACAGCTGTGACCAGCTCACTGGGTACAGCTAGTTAGCAATGTCACTGTGTTCTGCAACCCGGTGAGTTCAAGGCTATATTATTTCACGTTTCATAATGCTATAAAACGGTGGCATAATTTTCCACCGTGACACCGTCATTGGCGAACTATGGATATAGTTAAGGTCCCGCTTAACATCCATGGCGGGGTCAAGTTCTAAGACCAGTGGAGCAAGCAGCTATGGAGACCGAAAACTGGCCAGATTTGATATCGGTACTTGACTTACTCACCCAGCTGTGGAAATGGGTACCCGACTTCTTCTGGAGTTGGGGAAGGAAAGGCGCGCCAGGCGTGATACTGACCATATCACCCTCTAGCGTGCGGACAGGTCAAGGAAAATATGAGCACTAACACCATATCCCTATGTGCCTCTAAGGCATGACAGGATTACCTTTACCTTACTTGACTTATGGAATTCCTAGACTAAACTTCGTGAGTTCAGTTCCCCGTCTGCTTCCTAACTCGTGGGGTCTTACCGATGCCATGAAGCGGGTTAACCTTTTCCATATCTCCCCCCCCCCTCTGTGTGTGTGTGTGTTAGCGAGCACAAAACACTAGGTCTTATTATTGACCAACATCTGACCTGGAACTCTCATGTGCAATGTCTAACAAAACTCATCGCACAAAAAGTATACCAATTAGCTAAAATTAAGCACTTCATAGATCAAGACACTAGGAAGACATACTACATAGCTCATATACAAACACATTTAGACTATTGCTCAACAGTTTGGGATGGTTGCTCAGTGTCAAATACAAAGAGGCTTTGCTCTCTCCAAAAGCGAGCAGTAAAGCTCATTATTGATAAAGATCAAGCACAAACAACTAATCATCACAAACGTATCAAAATACTACCCCTTAAGAACAGGTTCCTCTTCAACAAAGCCAAGTTATTACATCAGATTCTTTCACGGCATGCCCCGCCTTATCTATGGAACCTGTTTAAATTTAGCCCAAAGTGCAGCCAACGCTTGAACAACATATGTCTTCCAAAACCTAGACTTGATCTTTACAAGAAAAGCTTTAGTTATTCTGCTGCTCATCTTTGGAATACCCTCCCATCCTATATAAAAAATATAAATTATACTCCTTCCTACAACTACAAGCTTTCCCAGTATCTATTTGATGTCGACTACATGCCTCCATGAATTATAAAACTTAAAAGTTATCTTAAGCTGCTCTTACAGACACCGAATACAATTAATTGTTTTCTGTATAGTCCCGAAAATTTTGTTTAGTAGATAGTCATTTATAATGTATGTAGTTACTTCTATACTGAGTGAATGTTTAAGAGTGAAACGTAAATGTTATATTTTATTTTATGTCTCTCAGCTTCAATGTTAGTTATGTTTGTTATATGAACAGCATATTTGTAGAATGTCTGGAATAGAGTGAAAGATGTATGATAAAGGGCAGAATGTCAGACGGGCCTGCGTGCCCAATTCTTAACCCTTTTGAAATAAAGATCAATCAATCAATCAATCTCTCTCTCTCTCTCTCTCTCTCTCTCTCTCTCTCTCTTCAAAGGAGATTGTAGCACTTTTGCTTTTGTCTGACGCCTAGTGATGACAGCACTGTGACATTTGACAAAAGTGTGACAGTACTCAGCTTCCAGTCAGTAGAAAGCGCATGCAGTGAAAAAACACAAAGTCTTCAGCGACATCCATAAAAGAGTATTACAGTGTTACACAGACCCAATATTACTATGTGGTTGTTCAAGTAATTAGGAAGAATTATAACAGCTGATGAGAAATATCACAACGAAATAAAAACCAGACGTGCTCAGGCCAAGTCAGCATTCCAGAAAATGAGAAACATCTTGTGCAACAGATCCATATCAATGGAAACAAGATTTCGAGTACTTAAATGTTACATCGAGCAATTTTGTTTTATGGATGTGAAACATGGTCCATGAATAAGAGAGTACAGCGAGAAATGGAGGCCATGGATATGTGGTTCATTAGAAGGATGTTGAAGGTGTCATGGACAGACAAGAAAATGAACGAAGGAGTCTTTAAAGGCAAGTTATAGCAAAGATCAGACAAACGAGATTTGTAGGACATTTTCTAAGAGGAAAATTGAAACACAATGTGGCAACTGGAAAAATTGAGGGAAGAAGAGACAGAGGAAGACAGAGAGAGAGAGAGAAGTTACTAGATGGGCTGTCAGTGTGGCTAGGAAGAAAGTCACCGTCGGATCTCATAATCAAGTCTAAAGACAGGGAATTGTGGAAAGAAATGATCGCCTACGCCACGCGGCACGGCACTTGATTGATTGACTGTGGAAAAACTTGGACGTTAAACGAACGGATGATAAAGCAATTAGAACCAACAAAGATGCAACAAATGAACTCGGCAAACGAAGAGGTGCCCAAAGAAGTTTCAGAACAACAACAACAACTAGTTAACATTCTAAGAAAAAGACAGTCAAAATTTCTTGGACATGTCAAGAGAAGACAGAAGTTGGAGAATTTAGCAGTTACTGGGAAATTCAAGGGGAAGGAGAGAGAGAGAGAGAGAGAGAGAGAGAGAGAGAGAGAGAGAGAGAGAGAGAGAGAGAGACAGAAGAAGAAGAAGAAGGCCAAGAGGAGAAAACAAAATCTCAGTGGACTGAGTATGTGGCATGGAGAAAAGAAAAACATTTGAACTGACTGGAAACATCAAAGACTGCACAGTTTGGAGAAGCATGATCGCTAACGCTATCCTACACAGCACATAATAAATAATAATAATAATATGACAATGATGATGATGCTGATAGCGTTCTTTAACTGAGCAAAACTTAGTTGTCGTAAATCAAACGAATCTTTGACATGGAAGTGCTCTATCGTTTACATATTAATGGTCCCACTTTCATAGCCATCCTCGCCTCTGGACCTTATTACCGGGTTGAGTACTTTCTTTTTCTGTCCGAATGTACAGAAAACTGGCTCGTTAATACCATACAAATTAGAATTCTGAGATACTTCGGCCACATCAAGAGACACAACAGCTTGGAGAGGTTGATAGTAGAAGGCATAGTGCCCGGCCACATCGAGAGACACAACAGCTTGGAGAGGTTGATAGTATAAGACATAGTGTCCGGCAAAAGAGAAAAGGGACGACATCGCCGCAGGTGGACTCAGGACATCAGGGAAAGTCTGAATGTGTCATTGCGAGACGCCGGTCAACTTGCGCAAGACCGGGTTGCATTCAGGGAGGCTGTGAGAGGGACAACGCTCTGGAAAGGACATGTCACATGAGTGAAAGAATGAATGAATGTCTTTTTCTAGAGTCTTTTGGGTCTTATATAATCCATATCTGTCTGTCTGTCATGTCAGTTAGTGAAGTTTAAAATTATCTTTCATCTTTAAAGAACAACAGCATAGCAGGACTTGATGAAATTAGCAACAAGATATTACGCTACTCAGCACCAGTAATTACAGATACACTAACATATATTTACAATCAGTGCATTGCACATTGTCATTTTCCTCGGGCTTTTAAAATTGCGAAAATATATCCCCTTTTTTAAATATGGTTCAGAGAAAAATCCCTCAAGCTATAGGCCAATTTCATTCTAACGACTTTGTCAAAACCCCTAGAAAAACACATACAAAAAACGACCTTACAACACATGCAAGAAAATGATTTGATTGTTGACTGTCAGTCAGGTTTTAGGCCGAAACATTCCTGCCACACAGCTCTTACAAAAATGGCAAAATGTTTGTTATCTAATATAAACGATGATAAATTATGCGGTGTTGTCTTTGTTGACTTTAAAAAAAGTATTTGACATGATTGATCATGAAATCCTAGTTAGAAAGCTTGAGACGTATAGATTACACCCTGACTTAACAAAATTTATGACATCTTTTATTTCCAACAGATAACAGATAGTTCGCCTCAAAGACTAAATCAAATTCATTTGATAATGGTGTTCCACAAGGATCTATTCTTGGTCCTCTCCCTTTCATCATCTACATCAGTGATCTTCCACTTCATCTCAAAAAATCATCTTTTGATCTTTTTGCTGATGACTCCAAAGTTTACGCTGGTGACAATAACTGTATTAACCTTGATTCAACTTTTAAAATTGAAATAAACAGTCTAATTAACTGGAGCAACAACACCAAAAGAATGCCCATAAACACCAGCAAAACAAAATCCATGCTCATTACAGCAAGACAGAAATTAACAAATTCACCAACAACAACCCTACAGCTCCACGCTGTAACTTCACAGATAGAGAATGTTAGTGAACATAAAACTCTAGGTCTCATGACTGACCACCACCTCAGCTGAAATCATCATGTAGACAATTTAATCAAACTCATTGCACAAAAAAGTTTACCAGTTTACTAAAATGAAACATTTTCTTGACATAGACACCAGAAAAATATACTACATATCACAGATACAAAAACACTTGGACTATTGCTCCACAGTCTGGGATAGTTATTCCATGTCAAACATGAAAAAACTTACTCACATCAAAAATGAGCATTAAAGCTTATAGATGACAAATATGCAGCACATATTACAAATAAAGACAATATCTTGATTTTCTAACCCTCAAAAGAGATTTCTTTTCAACAAAGCCAAGTTAATTTATAAAATTCTATCGCACAATGCTGCACTCTATCTGTGGTCGTTGTTCAAATCCACCCAAAACAGTCAACGCTTAGGTAATTGTATTCTCCCGAAACCAAGGCTTGACGTGTTTTGAAAAAAGCTCATCTTACTCAGCTGCCCACCTTTAGAATCCCCTACCAACTCATGTAAAACTTAGATAAGTAGTATTCGTTCTTATAACTTCAAACTTTTTCAACATCTGTTTGATGTTGACTATCTGGCCCCCTAAGCATAGTCTAAAGTAGTTTAAAATATGGCTCGATTGTTGTCATTTTTTAAATACTGCTTTTCTATAAATTTATTAATTTTGAATGAATGTAGGAATGCAAGTTTATTTCATGCTGTTACATAAATCAGAGTGAGGAGTGTTATGGACAAGTTTAGTATGTCGTCATGATTATTATGCTCATTAACAAGTGCTGACTAACTGTGACTGAGTGAAAACTGTATGATGAAGGGCAGAATGTTAGATGGGCATGCGTGCCCAATTCTTAACCTTTTGAAAATAAAATATGTTCGTTCGTTCTGTCTGTCTGTCCGTTCCTCCATCCCTCCTTCCGTTCTTCTATTTATCTGTCTGCCTGTCTGTCTATCCAAGGTTCTCCTATATTTTTGCTTCCCATGAACTTCTATAACAGGCTCATGCTGTTGTAAAAGCACGGCAAACAGTCCGTCTGATATTTCCATTGTGATGAGACCACCTGAAAAAGAAAAAAAACAGGCATTGCAGACATCTTGGGGGAAGGCATCGACTCGTCTTATTTTTGAACGTCTTGAGAAATTAAGAAAGCTGTGCAGCCAGCAGTCATTATCACTGTTATACCAAAAACAGCATAGTTACCAAGAATATCATAGTTACCAGGAACCTTACAGTTACCAAGAATATCATAGTTACCAAGAACCTTACAGTTACCAAGAATGTCATAGTTGCCAGGAACCTTACAGTTACCAAGAATATCACACTTACCAAGAACAGCACCTAGAATGTCACAGTTACCAAGAATCTAGATTATATCAGTTATGAAATTACCTCAAACACCAAAACTGCCAAGAACAGCAGACATAACATCAAAATTAGCCAGCTACCTAGAGCATACAAGCACCACTTCAAAATCACCAAGAACAGTACTTAGAACACCACAATTACCTAGGTATACAGGGACATCGGTATCGCTGAAAACATGCCACTATCACCTGTCTAACAGAGCACCCGGCCCATGATATCTGGACCGACAGCAAGAAAAATAACAGTGACTTTTAACTACAAACTACACTGCATTACTTACTACACTTAAAACTTTACTTCAGGGGTGAAAAAATGTAAGAAGGAGAGCAACAAGGAAGGTGAAAAAGTAACATCAAAAAGACTGACATGAATCACTTTAGCAAGTTGCAGGAAAGGTATCACCTTTTTCTCCACCCAGGAAATGTATCACCTTATTCTCCATCCAGGAAAGGCATCATATTATTCTTCATCCAGGAAAAGTATCACCGTATTCATCCAGGATAGGTATCACCTTATTCTTCACCCAGGAAAGGTATCACCTTATTCTTCACCCAGGAAAGGTATCACCTTATTCTTCACCCATGAAAGGTATCACCTTATTCTCCACCCATGAAAGGTATCACCTTATTCTTCACCCAGGAAAGGTATCACCTTATTCTCCACCCATGAAAGGTATCACCTTATTCTCCACCCATGAAAGGTATCACCTTATTCTCCACCCATGAAAGGTATCACCTTATTCTCCACCCATGAAAGGTATCACCTTATTCTCCACCCATGAAAGGTATCACCTTATTCTTCACCCAGGAAAGGTATCACCTTATTCTTCACCCAGGAAAGGTATCACCTTATTCTCCACCCATGAAAGGTATCACCTTATTCTCCACCCAGGAAAGGCATCACCTTATTCTCCACCCATGAAAGGCATCACCTTATTCTTCACCCAGGAAAGGCATCACCTTATTCTCCACCCAGGAAAGGTATCACCTTATTCTCCACCAAGGAAAGGCATCACCTTATTCTCCACCCAGGAAAGGCATCACCTTATTCTTCACCCAGGAAAGGCATCACCTTATTCTCCACCCAGGAAAGGGCTGAAAAGAAGGCTAAATTCTTTCCTCACCTTCTTTCCCCTAACTGAGGCATAAGCCATCAACAAGGGCTCTCCATTTATTTCTGTCCTAGGCTGTTTCTTCTATGTCTCCAGGTGTAGTCTGATCTCTGCTTCAAGACTCCTTCGCCAGGTGTTTCTAGGTCTTCCTTGTTTCCTCTTTCCCTGAGGATTCCACATGAGAGCTTGTCTGGTTATGTTTGTGGTAAGCATTTGAAGTGTATGTCTTATCCATCTCCAGTGTCTTTTCATTATCATTTTTTTTTCACTGTGGGTTGGATCGTTTTCTGCCATAGCTCTTCATTACTGACGGTATCTGGCCATCTAATCTAAAGGATCTTCTTTAGCAAAGACAAAGAAGACGATTAACTAACTAATCTGTACAAGAATCCTATCCTTCTCAAAGATCATCTAGGCCTCTCTGAAGTCTGTGCCCGGAAGGATTTGGGGTATGGGGTGGGGTGAGGGTGCTGACTTAACCTTGATGATTGCCTAGCCCTGGCAGTGTGTACCCTTAAAAAAAATGGATCAGAGCAAGCTGAAAGTCCATTACAACCAAACTTCACTGTGTATATGGCACATGATGATGATGATGATGACCCGCCTCGAACACTGGACAGATGCATGAATGTTCTGATCTTCTTTTCTGTGTATACCCCCACCCCCATCCCAGTGGGCCAACAGCTTCTGATGAATGACTCTATAAAAAACAATACAAACCGGTAATAGGACATGAAAAATGCAAGCAAAGAAGAAAACACACACACACACACACACACACACACACACACAAACTGTCAATGCATCAGACAGAAAATCAATAATGCAGATAAACTGACAGACAAACATGGGTGATATAGAGAAAGATTACAGAAGGCCACGGGGAGATGTAGAGAAAATTGCAGAAGGCCGTCTCTTTATATAATGATCGATTACTTCTGATGCACAACCGCTGTCTTCATTCATTTTGCGAAAGGAAAAATCATACCTTGATTAATGATGTACTAAATATAGAAACTAATATGAAAAAATTGATTTTTTCATGCATGGATGCTCTTAGTATTTAGCCGAGCAGGACGCTTGAGAAAGGTATCACCTTTTTCTCCACCCAGGAAATGTATCACCTTATTCTCCATCCAGGAAAGGCATCATATTATTCTTCATCCAGGAAAAGTATCACCGTATTCATCCAGGATAGGTATCACCTTATTCTTCACCCAGGAAAGGTATCACCTTATTCTTCACCCAGGAAAGGTATCACCTTATTCTTCACCCATGAAAGGTATCACCTTATTCTCCACCCATGAAAGGTATCACCTTATTCTTCACCCAGGAAAGGTATCACCTTATTCTCCACCCATGAAAGGTATCACCTTATTCTCCACCCATGAAAGGTATCACCTTATTCTCCACCCATGAAAGGTATCACCTTATTCTCCACCCATGAAAGGTATCACCTTATTCTCACCCATGAAAGGTATCACCTTATTCTTCACCCAGGAAAGGTATCACCTTATTCTTCACCCAGGAAAGGTATCACCTTATTCTCCACCCATGAAAGGTATCACCTTATTCTCCACCCAGGAAAGGCATCACCTTATTCTCCACCCATGAAAGGCATCACCTTATTCTTCACCCAGGAAAGGCATCACCTTATTCTCCACCCAGGAAAGGTATCACCTTATTCTCCACCAAGGAAAGGCATCACCTTATTCTCCACCCAGGAAAGGCATCACCTTATTCTTCACCCAGGAAAGGCATCACCTTATTCTCCACCCAGGAAAGGGCTGAAAAGAAGGCTAAATTCTTTCCTCACCTTCTTTCCCCTAACTGAGGCATAAGCCATCAAC
Organism: Achatina immaculata; assembly: GCA_009760885.1. Taxonomy (NCBI): domain Eukaryota; kingdom Metazoa; phylum Mollusca; class Gastropoda; order Stylommatophora; family Achatinidae; genus Lissachatina; species Lissachatina immaculata. Next base: position 21,976,888 of record CM019695.1, read on the forward strand.
AAGGGCTCTCCATTTATTTCTGTCCTAGGCTGTTTCTTCTATGTCTCCAGGTGTAGTCTGATCTCTGCTTCAAGACTCCTTCGCCAGGTGTTTCTAGGTCTTCCTTGTTTCCTCTTTCCCTGAGGATTCCACATGAGAGCTTGTCTGGTTATGTTTGTGGTAAGCATTTGAAGTGTATGTCTTATCCATCTCCAGTGTCTTTTCATTATCATTTTTTTTTCACTGTGGGTTGGATCGTTTTCTGCCATAGCTCTTCATTACTGACGGTATCTGGCCATCTAATCTAAAGGATCTTCTTTAGCAAAGACAAAGAAGACGATTAACTAACTAATCTGTACAAGAATCCTATCCTTCTCAAAGATCATCTAGGCCTCTCTGAAGTCTGTGCCCGGAAGGATTTGGGGTATGGGGTGGGGTGAGGGTGCTGACTTAACCTTGATGATTGCCTAGCCCTGGCAGTGTGTACCCTTAAAAAAAATGGATCAGAGCAAGCTGAAAGTCCATTACAACCAAACTTCACTGTGTATATGGCACATGATGATGATGATGATGACCCGCCTCGAACACTGGACAGATGCATGAATGTTCTGATCTTCTTTTCTGTGTATACCCCCACCCCCATCCCAGTGGGCCAACAGCTTCTGATGAATGACTCTATAAAAAACAATACAAACCGGTAATAGGACATGAAAAATGCAAGCAAAGAAGAAAACACACACACACACACACACACACACACACACACACACACACAAACTGTCAATGCATCAGACAGAAAATCAATAATGCAGATAAACTGACAGACAAACATGGGTGATATAGAGAAAGATTACAGAAGGCCACGGGGAGATGTAGAGAAAATTGCAGAAGGCCGTCTCTTTATATAATGATCGATTACTTCTGATGCACAACCGCTGTCTTCATTCATTTTGCGAAAGGAAAAATCATACCTTGATTAATGATGTACTAAATATAGAAACTAATATGAAAAAATTGATTTTTTTCATGCATGGATGCTCTTAGTATTTAGCCGAGCAGGACGCTTGAGAAATCGCTGTTTTTCACGACAGCAAAAACATGTCTGAGAAGTTGTACATTTGCCACAGTATATGCCACTACAGGCTTTTTATAAATATTTTTTTCCGGAAATAATAGACGGAACAAAACATAATAAATCAGTGTTTCCCAGGCCTATTCGGGCGGCCGCCTTCCAGGCCACTTTCTCAACGCTCTCACTCTCTTCTCTCAACCCCCACCCCCAACCTCCAGTTTTTTGCCTTTGTGCACTACTCGTACAATGGCCTATTAAACTAGGGCATGCTTTACACAACTAAAAACTTCAGCAAGCAAAACCAGTTTAAAACACGTTCGGTGCCGCAGGAAGAAACGCGGACGTCCAGTTGGATGCCGAAATAAAACCGCGGGTCTTGATATGTTTAGTTGTAACATAGAATAGAAAACAGTATTTCCATGTACTTCCGTGTACTTATTATGTTTCAAAATATAACTAAACGTATGAAAATTTCATAAATGCAGAGTTTTTTAGGAAAAAATAAGTAATGTGATGTTTTTAGACAATGACTGTGCCCAGCTCACCATCGGCTAGGTCTAGATATGCACTACTTAGCATCTGAGATGTCTAGATCTACTTGTCGATCTCGTATTGTAATTCTATGTTGCATTCTCGCTTAAATTAATGTCTGATTAACTTCCTAACTACTTCTCCAGTCGTCTAATATGTCTAGATCTACTTAGGATACATTCAAAAGTAGTGGGGTGGTCACAGGCCATGTGACCCCTATCTACATCATCAAAAATTGATAATTTTCCATGTTTCTCTTCCTTTTTTTTCTCGCTCGGCATCGCTGGTAACTAAGCACTCTTTCACCATTTTGAAAAGTGGCACCGGAAACGCGGACGAAATATGTACAATCTAAATATTACACCGGTTGTTTTAATAAAACAAACCAAGAGTCACTATATCGACCGCTGGCACACATCGAGAAACCGGAAGGGTCGATATAGTGACCCAAGGCACGGAAAGTGTTTAACACTATGAAAGAGTACATTTATAACTCACCTACTGCATTAAATGGATATGTTTCAACACAAGTTTTCTCAATACCAGGTTGAAAAGTGCAAAGAAAAAAGGCATGAATGCATCTCGTCTGTTGCTTCGTTTTCCATCAACGCCCCTTCCCCTACTGACCCTTTTCTTCCACTGTTACCCCCACCCTACCGGCGCCTTTTCCTTCACAGCCCTCGCCCCGGTCCTTTCCAACGCTCACGGGGGAGGGGGGGCGGGGCGTTAATGCCCATTGTGGGAAACAATCTGCTATAATTGATACTCTCATTGTGGTCTTTAATTTTTATAATTAATTGTTTTATAATTTGTTTAGCTTTCAGGGGTGATGCGTCGTATAGATAGCACGGTTTCTCGGACTGAAGAGAGGGGGTTCTATCCCAGCTGCTGTCGCTTCTCCATTCATAAAAAAAGTCTTGCAAATGCTCCAGTCTATTCTGCTGTGGAAATGTCCAGTTTCAAAGGATAAAGAATATGTATTGGGCAAGTTTAACAAATAGTTAATCTAGTTGCTTCAAAAGCAAGAACTAACATCTACTTGCTTCAAAACCAAGAAATAGCTAGTTTCAAAACCAAGAAATAGCTAACACCTACTTGCTTCAAAACCAAGAAATAGCTAACACCTACTTGCTTCAGAACCAGCAAATAGCACAGGTCTCTGGTCATTTCATCTCGCGCTGGAGTGGGACAAATGGCTAAATTGCTGTGGGTTCCCTAACCTGGCAGGTACTTATCATAATAGATAAGTTTTAAAATGGGCTGTAATTTAGTCACAAAATGATTTTACTCTGCACATTTGGCAGCACACCTTTAGTGCTCGTGGCACACCATTGTGCCGCCGGCACATCACTTGAAAACCTATGCACTGGTGTGTCTGGTGCGTCGAGAGGTCAAGGGAAAATATGGGCACTAACAACAGGTTCCCCATGCGAGCCCTTGACATTATGAGGCTACCTTTATCATTACTATGTATAGTTGTTTCTTTTCTCTCTCTCTCTCTCTCTCTCTCTCTCTCTCTCTCTCTCTTCCTCTCCTCCCTTTCTTTTTTTTTCTTTCCATCTTCCGCTTTTTCTATATAATTCTTTATAGTCTAATAGGATAAATAAGATTAAGAAAATGTAATTTGGGAAGATTAATTAACTGTCGGTCCAGATTTCCTATTTTATGGTTTAACAAAAGGTTCAACATCGGCAAATGTGCGGTGGATCTGTTGTAGGAAAAAAAAAAGAACGAGCTTACAGAAGACTAAGACGGCGGCCATGAGAGGCTAGCCTCGTATTTATAAAAAGGCTAAAAGTAAAGGTAACCCTGTCATGCCTTAGAGGCACATAGGGATATGATGTTAGTGCTCATATTTTCCTTGACCTGTCAGCACACTAGAGGGTGATATGGTCAGTATCACGCCTGGCCACCTTTCCTTCCCCAACTCCAGAACTAGTCGGGTACCCATTTCTACAGCTGGGTGACTGGGGTGCCTCCGGCCGGATTAGAACCCCCGACCTTCGCCATGAGAGACCAGTGCACTAACCACTTCGTCACTCAGACACCCTATTGGAGGGAAAATTGTCAGATGAACTGCAGAAAAATGAATTTTCTCTTTCGTTTAGTGTTTGTATTTCATGTTTCAAAGTGAAGTTGAAAATAATTATTGCGCAAGGTCCGCTTAAGATTATGCTTCCAGTTTCTGTCCAATTAAAAAAACAAGAAAGAAACTTGATGTACAGATAAAAAAATCGGATTGTTTTCTTTTACAGCGAAAGTATTTTGTTGTCTGAAAGCTAAGTTTAATTTTTCCTGAAGTCAAGTAGTTTTTCTTTTCTGACATCCAAGTTTTTTTTGGTCCGAAAGATAAATGTTTTTTTTTTTTTGTCTGAATGCCAAGTGTTTTTTTTTCTGACTGCCAAGTGTTTTTTTTTCTGAAAGTCAAGTGTTTTTTTTCTGAAAGCCAAGTGTCTTTTTTTTCCTTCTGAGAACTAATTTGATTTTTTTATTTTGTACCTTCGAAAACCATGTGGGTTTTTTTCTTTCTGAAAGTCTTTTTTTTTTCTTGAAAGCCAAGTTTTTTGGGGGGTTTTTTCCCTCAAAGCCGTTTTTTTTTTCGTAGCGAAGTTTTTTTCCTGAAAGTCAAGTCTTTTTTTTTTAAGCCTAGTGTTTTTTTAATAGACAAGTTTTTTTCTCCTCAATCAAGTTTTTCTGAAGGTCTAGTTTTTTAATAGCCAGTTTTTTTTCCCCGTAAGGCAAGTTTTTTTTTCTGAAATCCAAGATTTTTTTTAAAAGCCAAAGGTTTTTTTTCCCTGAAGGCCAAGTGTTTTTTATACCCAAGTGGAAAACCAATTTTTTTGGAAAGCCGAAGTCTTTTTTTTTCCCCTGAAAGACGAGTTTTTTTGTTTTTTGTTTTGTTTTTTTTTTTGAAAGCCATTGGCCTTTTTTTTTTTTTTTTTGCGAAAGTCAAGTTTTTTCTGAAAGTCAGGTTTTTTTTCCTGAAAGCCATGCCTTTTTTTTTTAATGGAAATAAAGTTTTCCTTTGAAAGTCAAGTTCCTTTTTCTGAAAGCCAGGTTTTTTTTCTGAAATCCATTTTTTTTCCCCTCTGCAACCCATTCAAAATGGCTGAGCATGTATAAAACTCGCTACACACTTCTTAAAAGAATGTTTATCACACATTTCTTTTCTGTACTTGATAGTAAGAAGAACATATTGTATATCTGCATTAACCAGTAGCGTCATTATAATTATGTATACATCATCATCATCATCGCCTTTCACTCCCTTGAGAGCATAGGCCACAGATAAAGGCTCTCCAGTCATCCCTGTTCTTGGAATTATTCTCTACTTCTTTCCATGAGTATCCCTTGTCTCTGAGCACTGTCATAACTTCTCTTCTCCAAGTAAGTCTAGGTCTTCCTCGTTTTCTATTTCCTTGAGGATCCCATGTTAGTGCCAGGCGTGATACTGACCACATCGCACTTTCATATGCTCAAAAGTCTCGGAAATACGGGCCTAATATCATATTCCCAGTTGGCTTAATGACAAGGAAACTTTACCTTTTTTACAATATTATTACTGTGTACACAATCCTGTGCTTCGACTGCAGCCCCGTGTAAGGGGTACCACCGCTCCCTGTCAAACTCACTGTCTTTTGGGTGGGAGTAAACCCAGAAAGAAATATCCGGAGGAGGGATGGACCATTTGACAGCTGCCTACACACCGCGTGGCATTCTTTGAAGAACTTCCAGATCAGAGGTTTCCAGCTTCAAGAGCTACTAAGGACCACAAACGTGTCCACGGGCTGAGCGGCGGACGGCATATAAATAAACCGGTTCATGCCAGATTACATAATATCCTTCTGAAAATTTTGCTGTTGTCGGTACAATTTAGAGAAGACAGTATTAGAACGATGCATAGTGGGGAAAAGAAAGAGAGGAAGACCAAGGCGAAGATGGCTGCCGTTGATGATCTGCGAATGGACTCATCAGCAGCAGGGCATCTTGCTTGCAGCCGAGAAGCCTACAAGAGGGCTGTTAGGGAGGCAAAGTTCCGCAAGGGATATGGAAATCACTAACTGACTGTACAGCTGGTTCTACGATTATTTATTTCTGTAACTGTGTAAACTACAGTGCGTTCGGAAAATAACTGGGCACTAACCCAGTATCGATTCCCGTATCGTAGTGATATATTAATGACTGCGGCAGATAGATGTGGCTAGATACAGCAGACATTAAGACATCACTACGATACCTTAATCGATACTAGGTTAGTGCACTGTTACTTATGGAACACCCTGTATAACTCAATATTTAGTAGGCTAACAACACTGACTTTACGCTTTCATAATACCCTGGAAGGCCGAAAAAGACCCTATGAGTCGCATGTGACTTGTCGGCCGCCAGTTGGACATCATGTTGAAGATTTTTCAGAAGCATTCTCTTCCTCTGGAGCTGATTAGCAGAGCCGAGGCGGGAAAAAAAGAGCAATATGGGCCAGGCACACTTCATACCAAATTATTAGTCCAGACACGGCGTGCATCTACCAGCTTCAGGACCTTCTGAGAGGAAAAAAATACGGACATTAAGTAATAATAATAATCTTTCTCTCTCTCTGAACCTTAAGTGCCCAGGGCACATAGGACTTTCGCAAGGGTTTTCCACAAATGCTTGTCCTTTTCCTTTTTTCCCGCTCTTGCCCAGGTGAACCCTCTATTGCTCAACATCCTTTCTGTTGTTCTTCTCCGTGTCTCTTTTGGTCTACCCTTACTTCTGTTCCCCTGCGGTGTCCATCTTAGTGCTATTTTTGGTAGTGAGTTGTCAGTCATTCAGAGCACATGTCCCAACCATCGCCAGCGTCTTTCCTCAATAATTGCTGCCTGTGACTTCATCTGCATTTCTGCCAACAAGGTGTTATTTCTTATGAATAATAATAATAATAATGATCGATTATTTTATTTCAAAACTTTCCCAGAGTAGGAGAATACCTGAGTAAAGTTTTGCCAAGATCCAACGCTGTAAAACGTGCCTGGGTTTTGGAGGGGAGGGGGAAAATGCCTAGGGAAAGAAATTAAAACAACAGTTAAAAACAGGTGGGGGGGGGGGGGCAACACACGCAGGCAACAATGAGTCATGTCCGAACTGAAGATTTCGCCTCTTCTCAATAAACTGCACATTTAACCCCCCCCCCTTTTCCACCCCCGCCCCTTCCCCCCCCCCCCCCCCCGATGATTGTGTGTGTGTGTGGAAGAAAACTAATAAGATTCCTACGTTGTATTATATCCCACGGCCATGACCCGACTTCAGACCTCCAGGGTCATATATCTTAAACCCACCTTTGAAACCTGGACAACAAACGAGAGAGGAAAAGGGGGGATGTCTATATACCGGATTTACGAGGTAGGAGTGACAGGATTTGTGCGGTGTGAGTGACTGTTCACAGGGGTCTATTTATCGGGTTCAGGGAGTTGGCAAAATCAGCGGCCCACAGCTGACACGCTGGCGTCAGGGGTTGGGGAACCCTAGCTGACCAAGACCCTGTCCCACACCTCCGCTGGTACCTCCAGTGACTGGCCTAGCCTGGATAACGGGGGAGGGATCACCATAGTCGCCACGGTGGTAGAGTCTGATAAAGAAGTATTGCAATTCCCCCCCCTTTCCCCAGCTTTTTGCTGCATTCTGGGATTTACAAAAATAGCCACTATGGGCCGCTCTCAAACCGACACAATGCCTCAATATCTCCGCTGTATGGGCTGCAAAGATCATCATTTGGCAGTTCCAGAGAGACTGAAAAAGAAGATGATCAAGTTAGAGACTAAAGAACAGGGACTACCAATACGTTACTCCTCTGGGCTTCGTCAAAGTGCAAGAAGTCTTTTAAAGACAGGAAACTTTACGACCCTGGAGTGGGAATGCTGTACATATACGTATAGACGTCATATTTGTAAACCATCATCATTTAGAAGGTTTTTTTTTCCTATCAGGCACCAGCTCTTGGAATGTAGAGAATAGATAAGCACTAGTCACCTGGGTTGGATGGCAACCCTAAGCGTGGGAAATAATGGGCCAGTTACCGGTCAGTTTTCAGAGGTGCGCAACTCTGAGAAAAAAATCGGTTTCTCTGGCCCAGTATATAAAGAAAACATGATAGAATTGTAATCGGTCGGGATTTGCAAGTTAAGAACTTAGAGGGCCAGCGGATCGGGGGAGTTATGTTATTGTTCAAGCGCGAATGAGAATGTTTATTCATCGAACGAGAACCAATACGTGTGTAGGTTAGTATGGGTTTTTATTAAATGATGTGGATGTATGCAAGCTGTGCTGTGGGCTACTCCGATCAGTCCCGACCAGCTTAGGAAAATATTTTGTTAGTAATTGTGTTATGAACGGTAATTAAGTTATGTAGGATTTTTTTTAATTGGTAATGTGGAAGCGATGTTTTATATGCGAACTTAATTTTATATTACTGATTTTATGCATATGCATGTGAAAACATTATTGCCACTTAATTACGTTTGTTACAATCTAAATTGAAATTTAAGGAAATTGTTTTAGTGATTTTTTATAACAATATAGGATGATAAATAACAACATATATATATATATATATATATATATATATATATATATATATATATGATCCTTTGTTTGATTTTGTTAATCTTGTAAGCTGATGATTAACAGCAATATAAGTTTATGATTATTTGAAGAGGAACTGCTTAATTGTGTTTCTTTTCATTTGTGTAGTATGTCGGTGTGTAGTTGTATAATCACCTTTCAACTACACCATAAAAATGTCAGAATAATATAAACAATTTTATAAATTACAGACAATTTAAATACCCCATTTTAATATCTTTATTATTCCTTCCAGGAAGATCTTGTGGGACATAGAGTCACGTGGAGAGAAACTCTGAGAAATCAATATCTGAGCAGGAATTGAGGATTAAACTTGATGCTGGAAGAGGCAAGTGCAAGAAAACTGAGGCCTTCTAGGCAAGAAGTGAATTGGTTCCAATTTAAAAAAAAAAAAAATTATTATTCCAGCCCCGGAAGATTATCAGAACCAATTTAAACTTCTGACATTCTGAAATGAGTTCTGCTTCCCTTCTCGATAGCCCTGTTGTCTAAAAGCTGTTGTTTTAAAACTGCTTTTGTCAGCGCCGTTACCATGGAGCTCAAGACTCGTCACTGCCGCTTAGTTCTGAACTTTAAACTGAAGTTTTATCGATCTTAAGCTTCCCAGGTTCCAATGTTGTTTGCGCCTATCCATCGCCATTATGGGGCACTCGGGTCAGTTTTCCTTATATCTCAGAGCTCATTTATATAATATATATATATATATATATATATATATATATATATATATATATATATATAAACATTTCCGTACATGGCGGCTTGGTTGGCTGAATGTTTAGGCGCCTCGGTCTACTAATCCAGTGGTACCAAGTTCAAGTCCCAGAAGTGGGGATTTTTTTTTTCTCCCTGCTACCACCACGCCAGAAAGGCCACAGGTTCCACCCAACATCTAAAAAATAGGGTACCAGAGAAGTCTGGGAAGGTAAATGCGGCCAGGCGTGATACTGACCACATCAGACTTTCATGTGCCGATGGTTTTGGAAATACGGGCCAAACATCGTATCCCGGGTATGTCTTAATGGCATGGAAGCTGGGATTTACCTTTAGCAGTTACGGTACAGGTGTATGACCACTGTGCTCAGAAGTAATGATAGATAGTTGAAACTATAACTGGAAATGTTGTTCCATAACAATCAAACACAAAGTAGGATTATTTTTTTTTACTTGAATACAGTTGGGTCAGTGCGACGCTCCTGCAGCTGTGTCACATAGACACGCATACGGTGTGTTACATAGTCACATATACAGATGTGTCACAGACACACTCATACAGATGTGTCACAGAGGCGGCACACGTACAGCTGTGTCACAAAGATGCTCATCCAGCCGTGCCGTGCGGACACTCTTACAAATATATCACAGAAACACTCATACAGCTGTGTCACAGAGACACAAATATAGATGTGTCACAGAGACACACGTGTAGATGTGTCACAGAGACACACGTGTAGATGTGTCACAGAGACACACACACCGATGTGCTCACATGCCCACCACCTGCTGAATAGTCTCTGTCCACTGCCAGAGATATTTAATATCGTGGGCGTGATCTATAATAATTTCGACTCTCAGAACCGTATCATTTTTATCCTCATCTTTCACTATCTTACACATTAAAACATCCAAACATTTGTACACATAACAGATAAAGTTCAACCATATGTGCGGACAACAAATTTAAAGAACCACACATCAAGTCAGGTCACAGGTGCATATATCAACAGATCACGATTTGTGTGTACATACAACAACAGAACGAGTCCGATCATGGATACATACAACAAATGGCTATATCAGGCATGTGTATACAAAACAACAGATCAAATCAGGTCATACGTACATACAACAGACCAGCTTGTGTGCACCTATAACTAGAGATTAGTTTATGTGTACCTACAACTAGAGATCAGCTTATGTGCACCTAAAACTAGAGATCAGCTTATGTGCACATACAACTACAGATAAGATTGTGTGCACCTACAACTACAGACTAGCTTGAGTGCACCTACAACATATCAGCTTGTATGTAGCTACAAATACAGACCAGCATGGGTGCACCTATAACTACAGACCAGCTTGAGTGCACCTACAGAAGATCAGCGTGTATGTATCTACAAATACAGATCAGGTTGTGTGCACCTACAATTATAGATCAGCTTCAGTGCATCTACAACAGATCAGCTTGTGTGCACCTACAACTACAGACCAGCTTGTGTGCACCTACAACTACAGACCAGCTTGAATGCACCTATAACTACAGATAGACCCTATGTACCCACAACAACAGATTAGAACAGATCATATGTACACACAACTGACAGGTCAGGTCTTGTACACAAATAGCTTCTTCTCACAACAGCAGAGGTAACGCTAAGTGATAACACAAGCTCAAAACAGACTGCTGCCTTAGCTCCATCTTCTTGCTGTTTCGTACAGCTCACAAGTGAACGCACACACACACACACAAATACTAACTGACCTTAACAATGGCATATCATAATTACATCCAGTACGATGAGGTATCTCTATCATGAGCTCTGTTATACAACAGTGCAATGTCTGTATAAGACAAGGAACGAGCAGATCTGTCTGGGAAAGAGGACACAAGGCAGTGAGCCTACAAATCATATCTACAAAACTGAGGTGGACTGGACATATGCTAAGGAAATCAGACACCAGCAGAACAAGACAGGCACTAACACATAACCACTCCCCTATCACCCCCTGGGAAATCAGGGAAAGTCCATAACTACGTGGAAAAGGAAAATTAAGACAGTGCTCAGGGACAAAGGTTACACATAGTAGGAAGCAGAGAATAAGTCTAGGAGCAAGGATAACTGGAGAGCCCTTATCCGTGGCCTGTACTTCATAAGGGAGTGGCGGGCAATGAAGATGATGATGTATTGTCGCTTTACATGTAATGTGTACACTCCACACAATTATACACGAAATGTATACATAATTACAATATAACAGAGGATACAAACACTCATGAGCTACTGCTTGAGGAGGATTTTAAACATTAAATGGCAGGAGAAGATCAGGAAAGATGAAGTCCGGGAAAGGACAAGACAAGAACCTATGAACCTACAAATCATATCTAGGAAGTGGAGGTGGATTGGCCACACTCTGACGCCACTCGCATTTACCGTCCCAGATTTCTCTGGTGCCCATTTTCGGAAGCTGGACGTCCGTGGGCCTTTTTGATGTGGTGGTACCAATAAAAAAAAAAAATCTACACTGCTGGGACTTAAACCCGGTACCATCGGATTAGTAGACCGAGGGTCTAGCCACTCAGCCAACCAAGCTACCTAATAGTATACATTTTACTTTCTAATACTCTGTATTCACAATGTGTGCATATGCTTCTAAAAACAGTCGTCATGACTACACAATCAGACTGAATAGTTTATTTGAGCTGTTCCTTCCTTCTGGAATTCCAGTTTTTACTGTAGTTGTTTCCATTTTTAAGGGCATAGGCTATGACCATAATATTGTATCCGCCTATAAACAGAAAACAACATTGTTATCTGTTGAAAAGCGGGTAAGAATGTGAAGTGAAGCGGATAAAAAACGGAATAAAGACTTCAAACTATGCTAGCATTATACTATTTTAAGCTAGACTTGGGGTCCTTAAGGGAAAGGAAGTACACACAAGAAACTGATACTCGACATTCCTGGCTGTTTATATATCCAGCAAAGACCAAGGAATTCACAAAAAGTCACAGCTGTATATGGATCAAAATTCACGAAAAAAAAAAAGTGGCTTATTGATTTCCGACGTCAATAACTGGCGCAAGCATGGAATAATTTAATGTGGTTCAGTTGCTCTCCGTCTAATTTCAGGGGTAGTATTACTGGAAGCGTGCATGAAAGACTTCTTGTTTACTTGCTCAGCAAGTTTTAAAGGCTTTGTGTAGCTTTAGCTCTTTTTTTTCTTTTCTTAGCTAGAGAAGTATTTGGGTCACATTCAAACAAGGTCTGGACAACGTTTCCAGTCACCGATTTATATCTTTATCTACACGATGTCGATGGCTTTTGCAAAATGTGTTTTAGAGAGAGTCCATGCTTCAAAATAACACAATTACCGGTAATTCTGGCCTCAGATGGCGGCTTTGAAGCTGGCAGACATTAGCTGATGTAGATTTTCACGAGCATCATCTTGTTCAACAGCTCCTCTCGCAGTTGACTCTATCAAACGTTGGAACTGCTGCACAACAGGCCACAGTAACAGCAAGCAATGCTTCTTTTTTCGTTTTTTGCAAAGTCTTTGCGCTTGTCTCTTCCAGCATCAAACTTGGTCCTCGCTTCCTGCTCAGATGTTGCTTAGGTAGAGCTGCTCTCTTCATATGCCTCGGAGCTCCACAATGTCTCCTCAGACTCATTCATTCATTTATTTGCATGTCCCTTGCGTAACTTTGCCTCCCAAACAGCGCTCCTGTAGGCCTCTCGGTTGTGAGCAAGATGGCCTGCTGCTGCCGCTGATGCTGCATCCATTTGCAGATCGTCAACGATGACTTCCCAGAACTGGAGGTTAATAGAAAAGTCTCTCATTGATGACCTTCAAATATAATTTTTCTACGTAGATCTTTCTACTCAAAAGATCGTTAGCAATTACAGGATTATTAAATAATCATTGAACTGGTCCACCATAATGTACTTTGAACTATTTGTATAATAAGTAATGGGGCAGGAGGAGCGGAATACATGACCCTTTTTGGCAGTCAGCAACCCAGAACTGACACACTAATGTCAGGAATTGGCGGACCATAGCTGATATACTAGTGTCATGGTTGGCGGACCGTAGCTGACATATTAATGTCATGAGTTGGCAACCGTAGCTGACATACTAGTGTCATGGTTGGCGGACCGTAGCTGAAATACTAGTGTCAGAGTTGGCGGACCATAACTGACATACTAGTGTCATGGTTGGCGGACCATAACTGACATACTAGTGTCATGGTTGGCGGACCATAACTGACATACTAGTGTCATGGTTGGCGGACATTAGCTGACGTACTAGTGTCAGGGTTGGCGGACATTAGCTGACGTACTAGTGTCAGGGTTGGCGGACCATAACTAACATACTAGTGTCATGGTTGGCGGACCATAACTGACATACTAGTGTCAGAGTTGGCGGACCATAACTGATATACTAGTGTCATGTTGGCGGACCATAACTAACATACTAGTGTCATGGTTGGCGGACCATAACTGACAAACTAGTGTCATGCTTGGCGGACCATAACTGACATACTAGTGTCAGAGTTGGCGGACCATAACTGATATACTAGTGTCATGGTTGGCGGACCATAACTGACATACTAGTGTCAGAGTTGGCGGACCATAACTGACATACTAGTGTCATGGTTGGCGGACCATAGGTGACGTACTAGTGTCAGGGTTGGCGGACATTAGCTGACTAAGACTCTGTTCCACCTCTTCTTCGGGAAGGGAGGAAGAGGGGGGGGGGGTTTAGGAGGAAAAAAAGGGGGCGATAGAGTATCATGAGTGAAAACAGAATGGCTGATCAATATGGTAAACTCTCTGCCCATGGCACCTTCAGCATTCTTCTTAAGAACCACACTATAAGCCTTTAAAGACCGCCGCTGCATGTTATAAAATGCTTTTTTTTTCACACAGGACACACAAATGTATATTTTTTTAATGCTACCGCAGTGGTATATAAATCCATACACCTTATTACTTATTACGTAAAAAAACAGCGTTATAAAGCTGAACATAGTCTTGACACTCCTAACCATATAAGTTAATTATATCAATAAATTTGACAGTTGCTCAAGGTTATAACAATATGAACGGGTGTATGCAACTAACTGTTTAAAAAAAAAAAAAGTAAAACATATCCAGATTTTGACGGTGTGTGAGATTTAGTTACTCCTTTTCGGAAGATAAAGAGTTAATGTAAATTAGAGATTCGGAAAGGAGAAGGGAGAAAAACTGTCTCCATGCAGAAAAAAAAACAAAACATTTCATCCTTGTGTATCTTCTTCTTCTTCTTCTTCGTTCGCATTGTTTGTCTATATCTGCAGTCCTGTCTCTTGGATAAATCCTTGTGTATGAATGTTTAATATTTGTTGTTAAAGTCGGACTGGATTAACCTAGAATATTTTAATACGTCAAAACTGTCGTGACAGTCAACACTTGGAACAGCAAGGGACGACAACGCTAACCTTTGTTACTGCCATAATACGGCTCGTTATATTTACTTAACTGCAACACCTTTCTAATATTTTACCTATAATTGTAATACAGTTTAATGTCGTAAAACAGCCTAGTTTCTCACCGCATTCTCCTGAAACAATTCGAAACATCTCACGTACTCTGGCAATATCATCTTATATACGTATTGTATTTGCAAAACAAATCTAAAATTATGCTTACTTCTACGAGTACATAATAACTATTATCTTTCTTTTCGCGTAGATGTTTTTAATACTAGTTCTACTCGTAGTTGTCGAAGCTAGTCTTCTTCTTCTTCTTCGTTCACTTCTACCACCAAAAACCGCACTGTGAACCTACTGAATTCACGCTTGTGGTCCTCGTTAGGTCCCGTGGTCCCCTGTGTGGTCCCCGAAAAGACCACACGAGATCCACGAGAGGACCACAAGGGGTTCAGAGTATCACAGTGCTTTAGCCTGTATTCTTGGTGGGTCTCGGAAGCGGGATTGCGTGACATCGTGGTTTTCGTTGCACCAGTTTAGTCTAGGGTTGGACTTTCTCACCGGAAGACCTCGACGTGTTTAGGATATCAGTGCATCCCCGCTGGGTGAGAGGCGGTAGCCCACCCAGGCCAGAGTTGGACTTTCTCACCGGAAAACCTCGACGTGTTTTGAGATACCCGTGTATCACCGCCGGGTGAGAGGTGGTTGCCCATCCAGTCCAGGGTTGGACTTTCTCACCGGAAAACCTCAGCGTGATTAGGATACGCAAACATCCCCGCCGGGTGAGAGGTGGTTGCCTATCTAGACTTCCCTGGTCCAGTGTCTCCGACTTCAGCATTTTGCGGTCGTGGCCGCTACCCTTCCTAGTTGTGACCAGGATGGAGCTTTTGTTCAAGAGGACGAATCCTCGCCACTAGTGACTGTCGAAGCTAGTAAAAGCCTCACCCCCATCCCCATCTCCCCCCCCCCCCAGTTGCGTGCAGTTTATTAAAGAATTTTACTTAACACGAAATCATCATCATCATCATGTGCCATATCTTCAGAAAGGGGTTGGCTATTGTGGCCTTACAACTTGTTTTCACGGTCCACCGAGCAAAAAGCTGACTACTGCCCATCACTTTGATGTTGTCCACTAAACCATATCGTTGTCATCTTCTTTCTCTCTCTCTCTTTTTTTTCCTTCGATGTTTCCTTCGAGCATGATGTTCTTTATTGTAGTATGCCCTTTAAAATAGCTGGAGCATTTTAACTGTCTGGTTTTTCAAAAACTTTCCCCCTTCTTCTTCTTCTTCTTCCAATGATTTCAGCCTCAACATTTTTTGTTTTGTTTTGTTTATTGTCCAGAAAAACTTTGCAGAGCAACCAGTTATGGGGTGGACCCCCTTCGAGGCTTAGGGTGCGGCTTCGTCCCCGCCTGGCTTTGATCTGCGAAGAAGACACCTTTTCTGTTGAGAACAGCTTCCTCTTGGCAGGGCGTGTTGACCTGGCCTTTACCTCGTTTGCTAATCTCTGCTGTCATCATGGAGGGCTATAACTACCCTTGGTGCCCAGAGGGCTGAGCACTCAAGAATTGAAAGTGCCCAGCACAAACACGCAATGCAAAAAGCCAAGGCTGCACAGGCACCCACAACTGAATCTGGACATGCATGTTCCGTGTGTGGCAAAACTTTTAAAGCTCGTATGGGGCTAGTTGGTCATGCACGGACACGCCTCACGCCCCACCCTATTTAGACCACTATGAAGCTGTGGTCATCATCGAAGACGATGGACGAACAACAATAATCTCTGCTGGCTACCCGCTCTGTTTCTGACCCAGCTTGGGGAGACTCTTTGGGTATAACAGGGTTCACTAACTGGTAGGTGAGTAGGCTTGTGCAGATTACTAGGTATAACAGGGTTTGCTAACTGATAGGTGAGTAAGCTTGTGCAGATTACTAGGTATAACAGGGTTCACTAACTGGTGGGTGAGTAAGCTTGTGCAGATTACTAGGTATAACAGGGTTCACTAACTGGTAGGTGAGTAGGCTTGTGCAGATTACTAGGTATAACAGGGTTCACTAACTGATAGGTGAGTAAGCTTGTGCAGATTACTAGGTATAACAGGGTTCACTAACTGGTGGGTGAGTAGGCTTGTGCAGATTACTAGGTATAACAGGGTTCACTAACTGGTAGGTGAGTAGGCTTGTGCATATTACTAGGTATAACAGGGTTCACTAACTGGTAGGTGAGTAGGCTTGTGCATATTACTAGGTATAACAGAGTTCACTAACTGGTAGGTGAGTAGGCTTGTGCAGATTACTAGGTATAACAGGGTTCACTAACTGGTAGGTGAGTAGGCTTGTGCAGATTACTAGGTATAACATGGTTCACTAACTGGTAGGTGAGTAGGCTTGTGCAGATTACTAGGTATAACAGAGTTCACTAACTGGTAGGTGAGTAGGCTTGTGCAGATTACTAGATATAACAGAGTTCACCAGCTGGTAGATGAGGCAGGCTTGGGTAGACTGCTGAGTATAACACGGTTCACCAAATGGTAGATGAGGCAGGCTAGTGCAGATATCTGAGTATAACAGCAGGTAGGTGATGTAGACTTTGGCAGGGGAGGCTTAGAAGACCTTGTGGGTCTTGTAATCTCTCTGCTGCCTCTTGAAAACCTTACTTCTCAGTGAATTAAACGTTTCTCTTATTTCTGCCAAAGGAATTCACTCTATTTTTTTTTACGTATATCCAGAATTACAAGGGCCTCTGCTTTCTTTCCCTGTTTTCTATTTGACGTCCTATGCTTCTGTACAGTGGAACACATAAAATATTTATTACTTTACGTTTTTGTTCCTGAGAACCCTGCATTACAGACATTACAACTAGGCTCAGAGTAAAGTTACAATATGCCACTACTGTCCAGGATATGACAGAAACATTGATGTTTCTGGTTCGCTACTGTAAATCAATACTATTCTGTTTGTGATGGCCGTGTACATATGTCAGCCGTGTACTGTGTATTTTTTTCTCATGGCACAGAAATGATGGTAATTCTTTGGATTGTGGGAATCATACACATAATGATTGTATTACTTTGGATTGTGGGAATCATACAGATAGTGATTGTATTACTTTGGATTGTGGGAATCATACAGATAGTGACTGTATTACTTTGGATTGTGGGAAACATACAGATAATGACTGTATTACTTTGGATTGTGGGAATCATACAGATAGTGACTGTATTACTTTGGATTGTGGGAGTCATACAGATAATGACTGTATTACTTTGGACTGTGGGAGTCATACAGATAATGACTGTAATTCTTTTAAGAGAAGTCATATACATAATGATTATAACACTACGGATTGTGTGAGTCATTACAGATAATGATTTTAATACTTTGGATCGTGGGAGTCATATAGATTCATTATTTATCTCCCCTGTCATTATTCTAATGAACGTTCCACAAGTATGCCATGTTTGGTCTACTCTCACTCTCTCTCTCTCTCTCTCTCTCACTCTCCCAACTTCTCACACCCCCCCTCCCTCAAATGTGGCTGGCCACTGAACTGACTGGAAGCGTCAAGGACTGCTCGGGATGGAGAAGCATGATCGCTGATGACCACCTGCGTGGCCGGTACACAATTAACGAATGTTTTGACTAATTTATTTTTGGTTGTTAAAAAAAGACCAAAAAAAGTTTTATTCGTTTTTACGGAGCGCACAGTTGCGCCATCTCGCCTTACATCTTTAATTCATACAAAAATATACGGGACAAAGAAATATGAAAAGAAAAGAATGTCTAAATTTGCATGTATGATATATAACAAATAAGAATGGTTTTAAGAGAGAGAGAGAGAGAGAGAGAGAGAGAGAGAGAGAGAGAGGACGGCGAGTGTGTTTGTGAAAGGTTGTAAATGTTTACATGAAGAGGTGTGGATTGCAATGCCAGTCTGTTTGTGTATATTTATATATTTATTTATATATTTATGTATTTATTTATATATTTATTTAAACAGTTATAACCCAGAGTTTTCTCATGAATTAACGGAAGCGTTGGAATTTTTTTTTACAAATTAAAAAAGACAAAAAACCAAAACAAAACAAAACAACAACAAAAAAAAAAAACAATACAATCACATTATGTGCTTTTTTTCTGAAGGTGAAGGAACGAGGAACATTTACATCTACAGAGTCTCCTTCACATAGTGAATCTACCAGAAATACAACTGGCCTTCTGGGTTTTGTTTTGTTTTTCTGCAAGGATTACCATTAGCTTCTCCAAAAATGTTCTGCAAGCGATGTATTTCAAAAACTGTATACTGCCCATATTTCAATCATTTCTGCGCATCTTCTCATGAATTTATATTTTTTTTTATCTAGGGTTATACTAATAACCGAAATGTAAAATAACCTCTACATCAAACATCTGAACTCAGCAGGAGTCTATTGGGCAGCATATGAAGCATTTATTCATGTGAAAGCGAACTATAAACGAACTAATTTAGCACGTCTGCGTGATTTCAGCGGGGGAGAAATCCTTGCTGGAAACGTTTAAACGATATTAGCAAAGATAAAGGACATTGTGTCTGCTAGTTCGCTTGGCTGGGACTACAGGAAGCAACAAAAAATAACGACAGAGAAGGAAATTGAAGTAAGTAATTATTGTAAATCTTAGATCCAAGTTTACTGGGGACTTTAGAAAGATGAAAGATTTCAGACAGCTTCCGAAGGAAGAAATATTACAGGGGGCTTCAGAGAGGTGAAATATTACAGGGACTTCAGAGAGATGAATTATTATAGGGACTTCGGAGATGTGAAATATAGCAAGGGGACTTCAGAGAGATGAAAGATTACAAGGGATTTCAGAAAGGTGAAATACTACAGGGGATTTCAGAAAGGTGAAATATTACAGGGGATTTCAGAAAGGTGAAATATTACAGGGGATTTCGAAAAGGTGACATATTACAGAGGATTTCGGAAAGGTGAAATATTACAGGGGATTTCGGAAAGGTGACATATTACAGAGGATTTCGGAAAGGTGAAATATTACAGGGGATTTCAGAAAGGTGAAATATTAGAGGGGATTTCAGAAAGGTGAAATATTACAGGGGAATTTCGGAAAGGTCAAATATTACCTGGGATTTCAGGAAGGTGACATATTACAGGGGATTTCGGAAAAAAAAAAACTCCAGGACTCCAGAAAACTTCAGGGAAGTGAAATATGAAAGAGACTTTTAAATAAATGAAATACTTCAGGTGAAAAAACTAAAGGGATCAGAGACGTGAAATATATCAGGAGACACGGGAAAGACTGCATGCGTAAAGAAGAAGAAGAAGAAGAAGAAGAAGAAGAAGAAGCTGGTGTTCTATCCAGCATATGCGATGAAGATGTTGTGGCACACGGCTTGGAAGCGGGTTATGGCGGCTATATTTTTTTTCAATCCCTGAATACAGCTAAAAAAAAAGCAGGTGGTGTGCAATGGGACCTTGGCTATCACAGGCTAGGCCTCCTACTATGGGGCACCAATAGAGAGCTGGGACAGGGCCTTGGTCAGCTGTGATTCGCCAGGCCTGTCGCTAACATGCCAGGTTAAGGTTGGCGGTTGCCCCCAGTAGCTTAGGAAATAATCAAGATTTATTTCTTCTCTCTCTATTCTGTGCTGGTAGGACTCGTACGTGCTTCTGGAGATTTAACAAAAAAAAAAATGTACCAAAGAACTCGGACCTGGAGGTAAATGCTACACAATAAAACAGGGGATTACGTGCGTGAGAAAGCAAGGGATTTCTATTTAGATTTTGTGTGTGTGTGTGTGTGGGGCCCCTTTCTGATTGTCCCAGGTTGTTCAAACAAGGATTTGTGACGGCTGATTTGAACCTGGGCAGGAGTTGCATGTTTGGTGTCACAGAGCAACAAATGAACTTGCAGGATGTACCTGCGTTTGTGTGTTTGTTCTTTCTCAGATCAATTTGATCTAATCAAGTTTTGAAAAAAATATAAACAGTTAAAATAAAAATGTCAGACTGGGCTCTCTGTTGATGAATTCTAAATCACATATGCTAACCCACTTATTTCAGTTTAACGAGAGAGAGAGAAAGAGAGAGAGAGAGAGAGAGAGAGAGAGACTTCATTCCTATTGGTTATCTCCCATGAAGAATATTGATTGTGTCCTGATGGAGAATTGCATGAAAATTGAGGTTTTATCTTTCTGTCAATATCAGTGCTAAAATAGATCGGCTTTGTTGAAGATGCGATTCGTAGGACGCCGTGAAAGGTGATTGAGAGTGGCATTGATGGCGGCTGTTCACGGATCAGTTAACGTGGAGACACATTTGTCTTTCCGAATATATGTACCTTTGTGTATCTCCACTAGATGTAACACATTCAAAAAATGATGAGGGAAGAAATTAAAATATTATTTCCCCCCACCCCCCGCCTCTCCCGCCACAGTCGATATTGTGCTTGTGTACATGGACAGACTCCTGGTTATAACAAGGTTCACTGACTGGTATGCGACGTAGGCTTGGGCAGACTGCTGTGTATAAAAGGGTTCACCAACTGGTAGGTGAGGTAGATTTAGAGGGAGTGCTTGTATAACAGAGTTCACCAACTGTTAGGTGAGGTAGATTTGGAGGGAGTGCTTGTATAACAGAGTTCACCAACTGGTAAGTGAGGTAAGCTTGGAGAGAATATTGGGTATATCAGAGTTCACCTTCTGGTAGGTGAGGTAGACTTGGGCAGAGTGTTGGGTATAACAGGGTTCACCAACTGGTAAGTGAGGTAGACTTGGAGCAAGTGCTTGTATAACATGGTTCATCAACTGATTAGTGGGGTAGACTTGGGCAGAGTGTTGGGTATAACATGGTTCATCAACTGATAAGTGAGGTAGACTTGGGCAGAGTGTTGGGTATAACAAGGTTCACCAACTGGTAGGTGAGGTAGACTTGGGCAGAGTGTTGGGTATAACAGGGTTCACCAACTGGTAAGTGGGGTAGGCTTGGGCAGAGTGTTGTGTATAACAGGGCTCACCAACAGGTAAGTGAGGTAGACTTGGGCAGAGTGTTGTGTATAACAGGGTTCACCAACAGGTAAGTGAGGTAGGCTTGGGCAGAGTGTTGGGTATATCAGGCTTCACCAACTGGTAAGTGAGGTAGACTTGGGCAGAGTGTTGTGTATAACAGGGCTCACCAACAGGTAAGTGAGGTAGACTTGGGCAGAGTGTTGTGTATAACAGGGTTCACCAACAGGTAAGTGAGGTAGACTTGGGCAGAGTGTTGTGTATAACAGGGCTCACCAACAGGTAAGTGAGGTAGACTTGGGCAGAGTGTTGGGTATAACAGGGTTCACCAACTGGTAAGTGAGGTAGACTTGGGCAGAGTGTTGGGTATAACAGGGTTCACCAACTGGTAAGTGAGGTAGACTTGGGCAGAGTGTTGGGTATAACAGGGTTCACCAACTGGTAAGTGAGGTAGACTTGGGAAGAATGTTGAGTATATCAGGCTTCACCAACTGGTAAGTGAGGTAAACTTGGGCAGAGTGTTGGGTATAACAAGGTTCACCAACTGGTAAGTGAGGTAGGCTTTTTTTTTGTCTCTCGTTCCCTCAGTCTCTTTCTCTCTTTTTCTGTCTCTCCTTCCTTCCCAAAGACCCAATGAACGGTAAAAAGTTACAGGGTCTTTACCAGAGCAAAAGCAAGCATTACTTACGTTTATTTTGTGTTACTCCGAAAATCGACGTCAAGATATCAGAAACAGATCTGTGACGATGACAAGTAGTACATTAAGACATAAACATTAGTATACTAACATACTGGCAACCTAACTGGCTGAGTTGTTAGGTTTTCAGTCTACTAATCCAATGGTGCCGGGTTCAAATCCAAGCAATGGAAATATTTTTTTTCTGGTACCACCACATCAGAAAGGTCCCGGGGTCCACCTAGCCTGTAAAAATGGGTACCTGATAAATCTTGAGAAGGCAAAGGCGGCTAGGGATGATACTGACCACATCACACTTTCAGGTGACAAAGGTCTTGGAAATGCGGGCCTAACACCGTATCCAGAACTTGCCTTAATGACACGAAAATGGGGATTTTACCTTTCACCTTTCTTACATTGATATACTAAAATTTAAGCAGAAATGCAACTATGTCCCGTATTCATGGAAACTTAGTTTATGTATGATGTCCTATTTCTCCATTCATTCACTGGCAGCCTGTATGTGCTGGGTAGGCCACTGGGTTTGGCCCTGCAGATAATCATTCCCCCAGCCGGTCGCCCCTTTCCGAGAAGATAGGCCATTACTCGCGTTTGAATATAACGGAAAGCAGGTTTAAAATGAAATTCAACTTTTTTGAACAAGCGCCCCCCCCCCCAATCTCTCGCCCGAGGAAGAACTAAAATTTATGATGGTCCAAGAAAAGTTGGCACTTGGGGTTTTTTCCACCCTTACCCAAGTTAGTGCACTGGCCTCTCATGGGAAAGGTTTGTAGCTCGAATCTGGCCAGAGGCGCGCCCCCGCCCCCCATCCCCAGGTTGTCGAACTGTAGAAATGTGTACCTGGCTTCTTCTGGAGCTGGGAAAGGAGAGGCGGCCAGGGCATGATGCTGACCACATCACCCCCCTAAATGCTGACCACATCACCCCCTAGATGCTGACCACATCACCTCCTAGATGCTGACCACATCACCTCCTAGATGTTGACCACATCACCCTCGAGATGCTGACCACATCATCTCACAGATGCTGACCATATCACCTCATAGATGCTGACCACATCACCCTCTAGATGCTGACCACATCACCTCATAGATGCTGACCACATCACCTCATAGATGCTGACCACATCACCCCCTAGACGCTGACCACATCACCTCCTAGATGCTGACCACATCACCCCCTAGTGTGGTGGCAGGTCAAGGAAAGTATGGACATTAACGCCCACATCTTGTATGTGTCACCGTGACATAACAGGGTTGTATTTACCTTAAAAAGTACGGTAATAACTCTTTTTTTTTTTACTTTATACAAGATGAAAACGCTGTCCCATGAGGCAATCAGCGACCCATAGCTGACCAAGACCCTGTCCCATCTCTCTGTCGCCACCCCTAGTAAAAGGCATAGCCTGGCTAAGGGGGCCATGACACTGTCCCATCTCTCCGTCGCCACCCCTAGTAAAAGGCATAGCCTGGCTAAGGGGGCCATGACACTGTCCCATCTCTCCGTCGCCACCCCTAGTAAAAGGCATAGCCTGGCTAAGGGGGCCATGACACTGTCCCATCTCTCCGTCGCCACCCCTAGTAACAGGCATAGCCTGGCTAAGGGGGCCATGACACTGTCCTATCTCTCCGTCGGCACCCCTAGTAAAAGGCATAGCCTGGCTAACGGGCCAGAGATGGCCATAGTCCCCCATGGTGGTTGAGTCTGCTAAAAGGAGCATTGCACACCCCCTTGCTTTTTAGCTGTACCCTGGGACTGGAAAAGTAGCTGCCATAACCGGCTCCCACGCCGATACGATGCTGTGCCTCAACACCTCCAAAGCATCGGCTGCAAAGAACAACAGCCCGCAGTTACAGGGAGATAGTGCAAGACAAGACAAGTTTTATGCAGGAACTACAAAATGTGAAAAAAGTCCAATTTATCCAAAAGACGAAAACGCAGCAGCAGCAGCAGCAGCAGAAGAAGAAGAAGAAGAAGAAGAAGAACAACAACAACAACAACACGCTCAAACGGCCAAGAATTATAATAAAAGATAAAAGAGACGTCTGGAGGAAATGAAAAGGGACTACTACTACTACTACTACTACTACTATACTACTACTACTATTACTACTACTATCTCCAGACCTGTGGGCTGGTGTTCTTTGCAGCCGATGCAGCGAAGATATTGGGGGCACAGTATCGTGTCGGACTGAGAGCGGGTTACGGGCGGCTGTTTTTCAGTCTCTGATTTGAGCTAAAACAGAAGGGGCTGTTCAATACATCTTTTGTGGACTCAACCGCCATGGTGATCCTTGGCCCGTTATTCAATCTAGTATTGTTACTGTGTGTACCAACGGGGAGGTAGGACAGGGTCTTGGTCAACAAACGTCACTGAAACAAGTGGACGCCAGTTGCTTTTGCTCAGCAACTTGTCCTATGACAAATTCTGTAACTGTGTGACAGAGAGAACCGGTGACAGTAATAGAATACTGTGAGGAAGTTGTAAGGGCCCCGTCTCTATGATCTTTCATCGTAAAATCTAAATTTCGTTCCATCATCTGACAACTTAATTAACGCTAGAAACTATGGCATCTTAGTTAACGCTGGAGACTATGACAAATTAGTTAACGCTAGAGACTATAACAACTTAGTTAACACTAGAGACTATGACAACTTAGTTAACACTAGAGACTACGTCCGTTCTTCTTTCTTCCTCCAGCCACAGGAGATCGTGTATACTTATTCCCTACCCCTCCTGCCCTCCCCCCTCCTCCAAGAGTTCCCGCCCAAGTGACCAGTGACGTGTTAATCACGACACAGGTCCCATAAACTAACTTTAGTAAGCCCCCCTCCCCCACTCATTTTCCTCATATCTCTACCGCCCAACGTCTGATATAAGACCCGATCCCCCCCCCCCTCACAACTCCCTCTGGTTGTGGTCTCTGCTGTTGCTACATGACTTTGTATTACAGGCCACATTCAACAAATACGTCGATGTGTAATGTTTAACTCTTTCCCTAGACGTGTAATGTTTAACTCTTTCACTAGATACGTCGATGTGTAATGTTTAACTCTTTCACTAGATACGTCGATGTGTAATGTTTAACTCTTTCACTAGACCTGTAATGTTTAACTCTTTCACTAGAAACGTCGATGTGTAATGTTTAACTCTTTCGCTAGATACGTCGATGTGTAATGTTTAACTCTTTCACTAGACGTGTAATGTTTAACTCTTTCACTAGATACGTCGATGTGTAATGTTTAACTCTTTCACTAGATACACCGATGCGTAATGTTTAACTCCTTCACTAGACACATCCATGTGTAATGTATAACACAGCGTGCTAGTGAAGCAATAACAGTCATAAATGAATGTCATATACAAACAATAATCAGCATTCGGAGAGCTTCCTTTCCCCCCAGATGTCTACCTTCCCCCCCCCCCCACCCCCACAGACACCTCAGACACCTAAATTAGACATGTTCACTCTCTGCTGTACTTGGCAAATCTGATGAATGGAGGTAATATGGGAGGAGGGGGGGGGGGCAGAGAGAATCTCTCAATCATTACCGAAGATAAAAAAGAAGTGACAAACAATCGGATATCCGTGCATTTAAAACCAAAAAAAATTACATTAAGAGAGATGGCCTGCAAAGAATGTGACTGTACATTTTTTTAGCCAAACAAATGGCCAGGGCATCAACCGGGCATCACGGTGGCATAACGTCACACAGTGGCAGGTTTCTCTCCGCCCCGCGGAGACACGGGATATGAATCTTTAACCTTGTGCCCTTTATCTGGAGATGCGAGATCACTAACCTCCTGTAAGTGACAGAAATGAGATGAAAATGTGGACACGACAATAGCAATATAAAACAAGGGAGACGGGTGCAGTTAGAAATAAATGAGGTTATATAGGCGGCTGGTAGTGTATGCCCGGAAATAAGTTTAGCTAAGTAGATATAGGACACCAGTACAGGACACCAGGGGATTGTGGGAAAGGTAATATTTTCCCGCCTCTCTTTCCCCTAAAACCCACATCTGTCCCTCTCCTTTCCTCCACGAGAAAGAAGGGGGAAAATTCTACTACTGTATCTATAAGGGGTTAAAAAAAGGGGGTACAAATCCCCGTTTCCATGCCATTAAGGCATATTGGGGATACGGTGTTAGGCCAGTGTTTCCACGACCTTCGGTACATGAAAGTGTGATATGGTTAGTATCAACATGGTCAACATGGCACGGACAGTGTAGAAATACTTCAACAGAAAAACTGAACTGTAAACACCTCCTAATCTGTGATCATGATCTTCAACATCTGCTGTACTTCAGAGTCTAAGAGCTAGGTTCTCTCTCTGTCTCCCTGTATTTTTTTTTGGTTTCTCCCTCTCTCCCTCTCTCTCCTTCTCTTCTCTTTCTTTCTCTCCCATCTTCCCTCTTACACTTTCTCTCTCTCCCTCTCTCTCTTTTTAACTCATTCTCTATGTCTGTATGTCTCTCTTTCTTTATCTCTTTATCACTCTTTCTCTTCTCCCTCTCTTTTCTTTCTTTCTTTCTTTCTGTTTCTTCCTTCTTACTCTCTCTCCCTCCTCCTCTCTCTTTCACATATTCTCTATGTCTGTATGTATCTATCTCTCTCTCTCTCTTATATATATATATATATATATATATATATATATATATATATAATACATGAAGTTGCCCCTATCTTCTCCCTCACTCTCTATGACGCACACCCCAGTGCCTTTCTATCATCCCCCTCCCCCTCCCAACCCAATGCCCTGAATAAGTACACCGTGTCTATCAATCCCTCCGAAGCTTAGTTTGCCTTGACGGAACCTGACACGCCTGATCGATATCTCTCCAGCAAATTACCCCCACAGATGGAGGTCACAGCGACCAGCCGGAGCCTGAACTGAGCCTGAATTGAGCTGACAGAAATGATGACAAAGAGAGAGACTTTCAAATCTTTCATGAAATATATGCGTTTTCATGAACATACCTTTCACTTCAAACACTGAAAACACAGTTGGAGTTTCCCCCTTTATCGATCATTTTCTCAAATCTTTCATGAAATATATGCGTTTTCATGAACATACCTTTCACTTCAAACACTGAAAACACAGTTGCAGTTTCTCCCTTTAATGATCATTTTCAGTCATGGACTTCTATGCTTCTGAAGCAATGTGCAGGTCAGCTGGAGGTTTACATAAATCCCCCTGCAGCTTTTCCCTGGACTAGTACACGCCTTAATCACATATGTTTTCTATGTTCCTCGTATGTTGGACACTCTTCTAGAGTACTTTCCTCCCGTCTTCTTACTGATGTCACATGTGCCACACGGCCGTCGGGCACGATCCTGAGTTTGGTGAAGAGACGGCACCTCAATGTGTTGAGACGAAAGATGACTACTTTTTTTTCATCTCAGTTGAGCTTGTAACAGGCCTTTTCCCTGCGGCCATTATGTTCTTTCCTTCCATGTATTCTTGAATGTTTTTTCTTAAATCACTGATCTAGCCTCCATGTCTGTTGTGCGTGTATCTGTCTGTAGTAATGTACCGCCTTCTTTCGATAGAATGTTGCTGTTTCGTTCTTTTCCAGGTTTACGATAATGGCATGGAATTCACTGTATCATCACTCTCGAAAACAGCGTATATATTTTATCATCATCATCAGGTGCCGTGCCGACTGGCGTTGACTATTATGCTTCTCCAGAGTACACGATCCTTCATGCAGGCCATCAGCTCACTTGGTGATCTCCTCTCACACCATCCCGTCAGACTGTCCAGTATCATTTCTCTTGGTCTTCCTCTTGATCTTGTTCCGTCTATTTCTCCTGCCGTTATAATATTTTCAATGCCCCCTCTTCTCATTGCATGTCCTATGAAAGTACATTCTCTGTCTCTTATCTTTTTGACAAGGTTTTTTTGTCTCTCCAGCTCTTCTCATACATTCTTCATTAGTTATTTTTGCTGTCCAGGGAATTCGCAACATTCTTCTAATAAACCACATTTCTGCTGCTTCCAATGATTTTTATGCAGACCTGCCTATTGTCCATGGTTCACTTCCATATAACAAGATAGGTTCAATATAGCATTTTAGGACTCGTTTTCTAACATTTATTGATAAGGATGTATTGGTTAATATGTTTCTCATTCTCTGAAATGCAGTCTTTGCTTGGCCTATTCTGTTCCTAATTTCTGTTCTGCATTTCCCATCTGAAGTTATTACTGCTCCAAGGTATTTGAAATTCTTCACCTGCTTTAGAATAGTTCCATTTACTTTTATACTGCATGCTGGTGGATTCTGTTTCTTAGATATATATTTTATACACTGCTGTTATCAGGTCGGAGTGCTTCTGTCAGATTTGACGGTCATCGGCCCACAGCTTCCTCTTCTTATTCTTCTTCTGTGTTCGGGGTTGTTGGTCACATCAGATCTTGATCCCTGTTGACATGGCAAAGGCCGCAGTCCTCTCCAGATCCTGATAGGAGCCCCGAAAGCTTTTGCCCCAAGCTTGTGTCTTCTGGCCATGTCTCACACCTCAGGTCTCCATGGTTTAGGCAATCTTGAAGGATACGTTTTGGAGTCTGGACTCCACTGCCATAAGGACACTCATCTGTGTGAGACATTTTAAGCCCACAGCTGATATGCTAGCATCAGGGTTGGCTAATCATAGCTGACCAAGACCCTGTCCCAACTCTCCGTTGGCACCCACCCTCCAGCAACAGGTCTAGACTGATTAACGGGGCAAGGGTCGCTGTGTTCCCTCATGGTGGTGGAGTCTGTTAAAGAAGTACTGCCACACCTCCTGCTTTTTAGCTCCACTCAGGGGAATGAAAAAAAATAGCTGACATAACCCGCTCCCAAACCGACACGATGCTTTGCTTCAACACATTCACTGCATCTGGTAAGAAGAAAGAGGAGGAGGAGGAGGAAGAGGATGTCACGAGGATCATTTCTGTAGCTCTCTAGTACGGTACTTACAATTCTCTGGCGTTCGATGTCAAATCTTCTGTAGCTCCTGTAGCCACGACAGAGTCCACCTTCTTCTCCAGGCGTGAATGGAAGCCCTCGTAGCTTTTCTTTCAGTTCCTCTCCTTCGGGGCCAGATCTACAGGTTGGACAGGACATGTTGTTGTGTCTGGATACCAAAGCCTCAGGGACCCTCATTTGTGTGTGATATTTCGAGGCCATAGAGGGGGCTTGGAAGTCTGCAGTTAGTCTTCGGAAGATCGTGGTTTGCTGGTGTCTTTGCTGATGGCGACGGTGATTACTGACACTGCATCAAGCAAGAACACCGCCGGGTTTTCTTTTTTCTGATACTAGGAGCAGCTGGAGCAGGTGACAGTTTTCGTTCAGACACAAGCAATCTTTTGGACTCTACTGGACGATAATGTCCAGCCAACGAGCTGAACAACTTGGAAGTTTTCTTTTACGCCTGGTCAGTGACCTGCAACAGGTATTTCGTCTACCCTATAAAAGGTTATTGTAAAGAGAGGCCGAATTAGGAGGCATAAAATCCCTTGATGAAGTTGAAAAGCTCGCCGAAAACAGGAAAACTTGGCGAACCCTATGTGCCGTTTAACACCACGGGAAGGATGTAAGATATTAGATATATAAAAGGTGGAATTGGTGTGACTCGTAGATGTGGAAGTAGACAGGGCTTTAACCAAATATTAGAGCTGGTGTGACTCGTTAGATGTGACAGTAGACAGGACTTTAGCCAAATATTGGAGCTGGTGTGACTCGTAGATGTGAAAGTAGACAGGGCTTTAACCAAATATTGGAGCTAGTGTGACTCGTAGATGTGAAAGTAGACAGGGCTTTAACCAAATATTGGAGTTGGTGTGGCTCGTAGATGTGAAAGTAGACAGGACTTTAACCAAATATTGGAGTTGGTGTGACTCGTAGATGAGAAAGTAGACAGGACTTTAATCAAATACTGGAGTTGGTGTGACTCGTAGATGTTGAAGTAGACATGGCTTTAACCAAATATTGGAGTTGGTGTGACTTGTAGATGTGGAAGTAGACAGGGCTTTAACCAAATTGTGACCTAGCTGACAGGAAGTGCTGTGTTCCTCTTTAAGGACTCTGGCTAACGTGACAGATGTCCGACATAACAGCGATCTATGAGGTAAAGCTCCTTTTCTGTGTGTGTGGTCAAATCGATAGTAAGAGGCTTTTATAACCTCTTCTTCTTCTTCCAACTCTGCTAACTCCTCTCTTGCCGTCGCCCTCCATTTGAAAGATATTCCTGCCCGATGCTATAGAGGACGAGAAACTGAGATTCTGCTGCTGGGAGTGGACATTTTAGCATCTATAAACTTTCTATGATGATGATGACGATGACGATGATGATGATGATGATGATGATGATGATGATAAAACTTTGTGAATAAGATTTAAAAAGAAGTAACTTGGCCTTGTTGATCGTTCAGCTTTTGTTGCTTCTTCTTCTTCTTCTTCTTCTTCATCTTCTTCTTCTTCTTCATCTTCTTCTTCTTCATCATCATCTTCTTCTTCATCATCTTCTTCTTCTCTTCATCATCTTCTTCTTCTTCATCATCTTCTTCTTCTTCATCATCATTATCTTCTTCTTCTCTTCTTCTTCATCTTCTTCTTCTGCTCCTTCTTCTTCTTCTTCTTCGTCTTCTGATTTTAAACAATTCTTTTTTTTAATTTAAGTGATGCCACTAAATGTATTGACATTTAATTTAAATGAAGATTTACTGATATTAATAAACTTTATTCTTTAAAAATGTCCTTTTGTATTCAAATTTAAAAAAAAACTAGTATCTCCTTTCAATTTCATTGACAAATTACATACTTTATATAAATCTTTTTCATTGACAAATTACATTCTCTATATAAATCTCTTTCATTGACAAATTATGCCCTTTATATAAATATCTTTCTTTAACAAATTACATCCTTTATATAAATCTTTTTTATTGACAAAATCACATTCTATACATAAATCTCTTTCACTGACAAATTACATCCTTTATATAAATCTTTTTTATTGACAAAATCACATTCTATACATAAATCTCTTTCACTGACAAATTACATCCTTCTATATAAATCCCTTTCGTTGTCAAATTTCGTTGACATTTCAATCTATATGGAATACCATCTAAAACTGTCAACATCATTAAGGACTTATACAATGGATATGTTTGTGCAGTCAAGACAGAAGAAGGGATGAGTGAATGGTTCCAGATTGAAACAGGTGTGAAACAAGGATGTATACTGTCTCCTTTACTTTTTGGGATTACAATAGACTTCATAATGAAAAAATGCTACACAGGTAACACAGGTATTGACTGGGTACATGGGACCCAACTAGAAGATCTTGTTTTTGCTGATGACATAACTCTTAACAGTAATAATGACATTGACAAATTAAATATTTCTGCATATATCTCTTTCAATGTCAAATTACATCCTTCCATATAAATCTCTTTCACTGACAAATTACATCCAATACATAAATCTCTTTCAATGACAAATTACATCTTATATAAAAATCTCTTTCACTGACAAGTTACATCCTATATAAAATCTCTTTCATTGACAAGTTACAACCTATATAAAAATCTCTTTCACTGACAAATTACATCCTATATAAAAATCTCTTTCACTGAAAAGTTACATCCTATATAGAAATCTCTTTCACTGACAAGTAACATCCTATATAAAAATCTCTTTCACTGACAAGTTACATCGTATATAAAAATCTCTTTTGCTGACAAGTTACATCCTATATATAAATTTATTTTCACTGACAAGTTATATCCTATATATAAATTTATTTTCACTGGCAAGTTTCATGTTATATATAAATCTATTTTCACAGACAAGCGTCATCTTATATATCACATGTGGGCATTCCTTGGCACAGGGTCCACATCTAGCCCGCGATATTTTTTGTTGTTGTTGTTGACCACAACCAATCAATGTAGCTTCTTTTAAATTACAAAAAAAAAAAAACGGTACAATGTGCTGGAAACGTTAGCAAAATTGATTTTATGTTGTATAATTACATTAACCAAACTTGATAACTTGATATTGCCACGCATTAAATTTAATTATGCGAGTTTTTCGATCATGAGGTTCGTAAATTTGACTTTTTTTTCTTTCTCTAAAGCGTGCTGCCCGCGTGAAAATGGAAACCTCACAGAACAAAGATAAGGTTGCCCCTGCCTGTTATATATATATATATATATATATATATATATATATATATATATATATATATATATATATATATATATAAAGTTTCTTTTCATTTCATCCTGTCTTGTCTCCTCATTCTTTCTCATATAACTTTCAGTGTTTAAGGGACAAATAGACATCTTGATAGGGCTCGTCATGATAATTTTGGAAGGGTACATAATGGGAAACAGAAAGAGAGGAAGACCAAGGCGAAGATGGCTGCAAAGACATCGTTGATAATCAGCAAATAGACGCGTCAGCAGCAGGCCATCTTGCTTACAACCGAGAAGCCTACGGGAGAGCTGTTAGGGAGGCAAAGTTCCGCATGAGACATGCAAATGACTGACTGACTGACAGTGCTCGGCAATTTCCTTTATATAATGGAATATTTAAGGTCTCTGTAATTTCCTCCCTCCACCTCTTGCGTCGTTGGCCTCTCTCACCTGCAAATCTTAGTGTGAATGTTTCTTGCCGTATACTGTCTGATGGTAGTCACATAATGTGGCCAAACCATTTGACTTGTTGTTTCAGGATATAGTGTAATACTGCTGTTACTCCAACCTTTGTCCTGATTGTGCCATTTCTTATTTTGGTCTTCTCTTCTCACATTTACTATTCTCCTTATCATTTCTATGATGATGTTTTTCCTTCTGTGTTTGGTTGTTAGCGTCTATTTTGACACTGATAGCATAGAGCTAGGAGACAGCGGTGTGTTTTACAGTGCTCTCTTTTTTTGGTGTCAGTTGTGATGTATTTGTTTTTCAGTAAAGGTGGCACTTGTCCAATGACCTGATTCGCTTTGCTGCATCTGTTCTTAATCTCAGCGTCAGTTTTCCCCACTCAAGACGATGCTGTGCTACCTAGGTATTTCAAATATTTCTTTTGTTTAAAGGGATTATTGTCCGGGAAGATCTCTGTTGGGATTTATTCTCTTGCTATGGTCACGACTTTTGGTTTTCTTTGTTTTTTTTTTTTCAGCACTGATCTTCATGTTGTGGCTTTACGTGCCCTTGTTAAGTATTCATGTTCTGCTGTAGGTCTTTCTCGTATGTGGCTATAAGTGCTTTGTCGTTAGCAAAAAGGGAGTTCACTTATAGTCCACCTATTGACTTCACTACATCCTACAAGTTCTTTCGAGAAAATGCCAACTTGCGAAATCTCGTAAACACGTGATCCCGACAGCTCAAAACGTGAGAATAATGTTGTTTTTTTTAAGTTATGAAGATTGAAAACAATATTTTATTATATTACCTTCACAGTAAAAATACAGACAACAAAAAATTACTTTAAATAACATGCTAGAAACCGTGTGAATAAGACGACCATGAAAAACGGCAAATCTAGCTTTCGGCCAACAACGCATGAAAAACCAGAAGACGGATTTTTCCGTCTTTGGCCCAGGCTGGTTCTTTCGAGCTCATCTTCTTTCCACGATGTATGTGGATTTAAAAAAAAAAAAGTACCAAAAGTGAAGCACACTCTCTTTTTCTCAGAGATATCACAAACTAGAATCGAGAACTATGCCAACTATCCATCCCTCTTCTTCAAAGTGCTCACTGAAAACAGGACTGTGTTATAACATTCTGAGAAACTTAAGTAAGAACGGACGTGTTGGAGCTAACCCAGAAGCTTTGCCTGGGGGTACATCAATCCATTCGTTCTGTTTACATTTATGGATGTGAGGAAAGCCACAGCAGCTTGTTGTTATCGCTAACGTTATGTTCATCGTCATCTTCATTAATAGGAGGAGCACCAAGTCCATGGGACCACGATATCTTTAGGCCAGCCACGTACAGGTTTTAGAAGACGCAGATCTTAGAGGGCTCAGACCTTAAAGGGGTAAAGTACTGAATAGATTTCTAAGGAAAAAAAGAACTTTCTAAAACCCAAGTTTTGCCTAGAGCTCAAAATAGTCTTGGCACAAACTTCACAATGGTGTAGTAATGAACAGGTTTAAAGATCACTTCAAAGCACATATTTGTCCAAGGCGTGGCGAGAAAGATCACTTTAAACATTGTCTAAGGCGTGGAGAGAAAGATCACTTTAAAGCCCATATCTGTCTAAGGCGTGGAGAGAAAGATCACTTTAAAGCCTATATCTGTCTAGGGTGTGGAGAGAAAGATCACTTTAAACCCCATATTTGTTCAAGGAGTGGATAGCAAGATCATATTACAGCACATATTTGTCCAAGGCGTGGAGGAGGGGGGGGGAGTGTAAGATTGGCCCAATGGATATGACGCTCTCTCTGGCTTAGCCTCAGACAAAGCTCGTAGAATCGAGTCCTGCCCTATCATCTTCTGTTCGTGAGCTTCTACAGAGTACGTGCACTATACTTCACAGGAGGAGTTCGGAAGGCTTTGAGACTTATTCGTCTTACAGTGATGATAGCAATTCTGCATCAAGGCTTTATGCTCAGAATAGATCGGCATAGGAGAGATGGGAAACGGTCTTTGTCAGCTATGGTTCGCTAACCCTGACGCTAGCGTATCAGCTATGGTTCGCTAACACTGACGCTAGCGTAACAGCTATGGGTCGCTGATTGCCTAATCGGACAGCGGCTTCACCTCCAACAGATAGATATATAGTCTGGGTTTGTGCAGCTGATATAGAGAAAGTCCCCAGCAGATTTTGCACTAGCCATCTGTTCATACGAAGAAGAACCCTCATATGTCTACATAATAAGGCGTATTAACCCTTTCATTCCAAAACTAATTTCCATGCTCAACCAGAATACATTGTGATGATAAATTTTGGAAGAAAGAAACTAGAAGGAATTTACTCCATAATTTAAAAATATGGGATTGGTCAGGCATGTCCTACTGTTTATTTTAGGCTGCCCAAATATCACTCTGAGCTTTAAATTCTCGTAGGCGTGCAATATCTACCAACCCTGTCAGTTTTGTTTTTGAAGTGAAATAGTTAATAAAAGATTTCAGTAATTCGTCATGGACATCTTGGAATCACTCCTACCAGATTTTTAAGTATAACACGCCAAAATTCGCATATATATCTAGTGCATAAAACCTTGATAAAAGACATAAATATAACGTTGATCCTCAGTTTTTGCTGCTTCGTTTTCCCTGTGTTTTCTCTTAAATACTTTCTCACGCACCATACAAGGATACGTCAGGGGGTAAGTTCCTCCCCCCCCCCCCCATGTACTATCATCTTACCCCCCCCCCCCACCCCCGCCGGTCTTACCCCTTCACATAAAACCCAGCAGATAAAATATCGCCATTTAAGGTGTTATGCAGCCTCGTTTATTCAGCGATACAAACATTTGCCGGTTTGCACAAAATTTGCCATTTCCGGATTCTAAACTAAGCCAAACTGGCCAAACCGGATCTAGGTGTGTGGGTTTTGAAGATAATACAACTTGACGTATATAAAATATGAATATTTACGAGTGAATGTGCCCAGGTATGTGTGAAAAGTAAAACGTGGCATGTTTTTTTTTCTCAAGACCCATTCATTTTACAGCGCGCGCGCGCACACACACACACACACACACACACTCAACCGGTTTCTACAAAGACGGCACGCTAAGACTTTCTTCTGATGTCTATGTGCCCTAGCAGTGCAGGCTAATACATGAAAGCTTCATACAGTTGTAATGACTGAAGCTATTAATAGTGATAAGTACAGTGGAAGCTATATGCCTGTCTATACGAGCTTTGTGTGCAAAAGTTATGAAAGCTAAGTTCGTGCCATATAGAGGTTTTCGATCTGGTATGTGTATGGGAAGACCCATGTAGTAGGTCTTGATTGTATAAGATGGGAAGACCCATGTAGTAGGTCTTGATTGTATAAGATGGGAAAACCCATGTAGTAGGTCTTGATTGTATAAGATGGGAAGATCCATCTAGTAGGTCTTGATTGTATAAGATGGGAAGATCCATGTAGTAGGTCTTGATTGTATAAGATGGGAAGATCCATCTAGTAGGTCTTGATTGTATAAGATGGGAAGACCCATGTAGTAGGTCTTGATTGTATAAGACTGTATAAAGGTTTTTAAAAAAGTTCCCGTTTCCATGCCATTAAGACATACTAGAAATACAGTGTTAGGCAATTCCAAGACCATCGGCATATGAAAGTCTGATGTGGTGAGTATCACGCTTGGCTGCATTTATACTCCAAGATTTCTCTAGTACGCATATTTTAGAGGCTGGGTGGACCCTGTGAGAGTTTCTGGTGCGGTGGTATCACAAAACACTATTGACGACTAAGGAAAGCACGCAGAGGGACTCCTGCTGACGGTGACAGTCACGGACATATTCAAGTCTTTTTGTCTTGATGTACAAACATCAAGTCTCTTTGTCTTGATGTACGAACATCAAGTCTCTTTGTCTTGATGGCCGAGAAACATGAAACCTACCAAAGAAAAAATATTACCAAATTGAACTAAGTACAATATTCTGCTAAACAGGCAGTGTAACATTCTGCTGATTGTTGCTGCTATTGTGCACTGTGTGTTTAACTATTTTGCGCCAAAACAACTCTGGCAGGGTTGGTAGTTCCTACACGCTTATGTAAGTCAATTCTCAGGGCGATATTTAGGTAAAGTCTAAATAAAATGAAAATAAACACATTTCTAATCCAAGCCATGTTTTTCAATCATAGAGTAACTTCCAGTTTCTTTCTATCAAAATTCCTCAAGAAAATTTATTCTGGCAGAGAGAAAAAAAAAAAAAACTCAGGAGTGGAAGAGTTGAGGGTAACCATTTGGGTACGTCTGACTGAAACCCAGGACTTGCACGAGCTTATTATGAGTGACAGACAGCTTAGCTTACTTAGTAGTCTAGTTTCCGCTTCGGGTGACATGATATCACTTAACGCGGTAGAAGTTCTTCAAGCGTGCCCTCTACAGTGTGTCGACCACAGTCTTTTCCAGGGGGCTAGGTTCTGCAGTCTGTAAAAACTTGTACTTGTAACTGCGAGCTGTTGTTCTTTGCAGCCGATGCTGTAGAGATGTTGAGGCACAGCATCATATCGGCGTGGGAGTGGGTTATGGCATCTACTTTTTCAGTCCCAGAGTACAGGTAAAAAGCAGGCGGGTGTTCAGTGCTTCTTTAGCAGACTCCACCACCATGGGGATTATGGCGATCCCTGCCCCGTTAGCCAGGCTATGCCTGTTCCAAGGGGTACCAAAGGAGAGCAGGGACAGAGTCTTGGTCAGGTATGGTTCGCTAACCCTGACGCTAGCATATCAGCTATGGGTCGCTGATTGCTTCATCAGACAGGTGTCTTGATCCCCAGTCTGTAAAGACACTTTTAATTTTCTTTCTAAGAATGATTCTTGGCCGAAATGGTTAGTGCCTTGTAATGTAGTTGTTTGATATCTGCCAACTTCCTTTCTCTGAGGTCAGTGCAGACAAAGACTCCTATAAATCACAAAATTTATATCTGGATTACTTCTATTAAATTTCGAACAATTTGTAAACACTCGTGAAAACATCTGTAATTATGTTAGCTGTTTGGTGTTAAAAAATAATCAGACAACAACCATAATCGATACCTCTGGATGTCAGGAAGAGAATGCTACAGAGTTTCATTGAAGCAATCCTATTCTATGGATGTGAAGCCTGGGTGGTCAGTAAAGAGGTACAAAGAAGGCTGGAATCAGCTGACATTTGGTTGTTAAGAAGAATGCCGAAGGTACCACGGACAGAGAGAAAATCGAAGGAGGAAGTTCTGAAAGGAGGCACAAGGAACAAGGAAAGTTATAACAAAGATCAGAAAACGATAATCCAAATTTGTTAAGGTTTGGAGGAGAGGCGGGCTAGAGCATCTAATGACAACAGGGAGTATTTAAGGTGGAACAGGCAGAGGTAGAAAATATACCTGATGGTTTGGCACATTGGCACTCGAAATGCTCAGTGACACGGCGGCTGAGATGCGCAAGGGATGGAGTGTTATGGAAGGATATGATATCCTACAGCTGTCGGCAGGGACCTTAGAGAGAGGAGAAAGTGGAGAGAGAGAGAGAGAGAGAGAGAGAGAGAGAGAGAGAGAGAGTAATCAGACAATTAGAGTTTCTCATCATGTTAACTCTTTTGTGTTGATTTAGTCAGATGACTAGAGTTTGTCCATCATGTTAACTCTTTTGTGTTGATTTAGTCAGATGATTAGAGGTTCTCCATCATGTTAACTCTTTTGTGTTGATTTAGTCAGATGATTAGAGTTTCTCATCATGTTAACTCTTTTGTGTTAATTTAGTCAGATGATTAAAGGTTCTCCATCATGTTAGCTCCCTGGTATTCAAGTACGCAGTACATCCGGGCTTCTCCGCCAAGTCAGCTCTTTGCTTTACGTATAAGACAGTGCAAAACCATTTTGGGGCCTGGTGCCTTACTGACTGGCAGCCTGGTTGACTGAGCGGTTAGGCGCTTGATCCACTAATCCAGTGGTACGGGGTTCAAGTCTCAGCAGTGGGGATTTTTTTTTCTTTCTGGTACCACCACACCAAAATGACCCTGGGATCTACCCATCCTCTAAAAGTGGGAACCAGAAAAATCTTGGAAGGTAAATGCTGCCAAGCGTGATTGTGGCCACATCGCACTTGCATGTACCGACGGTCCTGGAAAATACGGGACTAACACCATATCCCCAATATGCCTTAATGGCATGGAAACGGGAATTTTACCTTTTTCCCTCTTTATTGATTACCCATTCTGTATTCATCCATTCCCCCCCCCCCCCCGCTTCCACCGGGGTCTCTCTTAAGATAGGGGAAGAGTTAATTCTCTAGAGAATCGGCTGCCTATACTCCAGCTCCCTCTTTAAACCTGGCGTTTTATCTACAATTTTTTCGAAACTTTTCCTGTCTACCTTAACTCTTACAATTTTCCTATACACAAGTGTCGTTCTTCCCATGCATTGATTATTACCTATACTTCTATAGCAATGAAATCTCCTCTCCTCTGATGCTTTGATTCTGATGTTTATAGCACGCAAACAGCCCAGACCAATTGACACGGCACAGCAGATACAAACAGCCTAGATCAATTGACACGTCACAGCAGATACAAACAGCCAAGACCAATTGACACGCCACAGCAGATACAAACAGCCCAGACCAACTGACACGTCACAGAAGATATAAACAGCCCAGACCAATTGACACGTCACAGCAGATACAAACAGCCCAGACCAATTGACACGCCAGAGCAGATACAAACAGCCCAGACCAACTGACACGCCAGAGCAGATACAAACAGCCAAGACCAACTGACACGTCACAGCAGATACAAACAGCCCAGACCAACTGACACGCCAGAGCAGATACAAACAGCCAAGACCAACTGACACGCCAGAGCAGATACAAACAGCCAAGACCAACTGACACGCCAGAGCAGATACAAACAGCCCAGACCAACTGACACGCCAGAGCAGATACAAACAGCCAAGACCAACTGACACGCCAGAGCAGATACAAACAGCCCAGACCAACTGACACGCCAGAGCAGATACAAACAGCCAAGACTAACTGACACGCCAGAGCAGATACAAACAGCCCAGACCAATTGACACGCCACAGCAGATATAAACAGCCCAGACCAATTGACACGCCAGAGCAGATATAAACAGCCCAGACCAATTGACACGCCAGAGCAGATATAAACAGCCCAGACCAATTGACACGCCAGAGCAGATACAAACAGCCAAGACCAACTGACACGCCAGAGCAGATACAAACAGCCAAGACCAATTGACACGCCAGAGCAGATACAAACAGCCCAGACCAACTGACACGCCAGAGCAGATACAAACAGCCCAGACCAATTGACACGCCACAGCAGATACAAACAGCCCAGACCAATTGACACGCCACAGCAGATACAAACAGCCCAGACCAATTGACACGGATACAAATAGCAATATCTGAAAAGAAAAAAAAAAACAGATGACAAAGCAGGATCTGGGATTTCCATTTTCAACCAGGCAAGGTCTATTTACTGAACCTAAAAAAAAAAAAAATGCCTTTCATGAACAGGCATTCAACTTCGCACCCATTTATCAAAATGCACAACTCAAAAAAAAAAAAAAATCTTCAACGCTTGACAGACTTCAGTCGGAATGAATAAAACAAGTACAATCTTTGGGAACGAGAAGAATCGTCACAACCGTACTATTTCCAACAGTAATAGTAATAATATACAAACATGACAACACAGAAACAGAAACATATTCTTTTTTGTTAAAATGTTTTCCTATAGCAGACACGAGAATGTGAATAACTTCGCAAATAATCTTGGGGACACGTCGACCAGTTCAGGGTTGTGTTTTGTCAAATAAACAAGCCAGGTTTTTCTTTTTTTTTTTTTCTTTCTGAAGATTAAACTCTTTTCACATTGAGATTTTTTTAAAAAAATACATTCATGAACAGGATAATGCATTTTCGCTGTTGCAGATCTGCAGTTTATGGAGACCTGATGTCACATTTTCTATAAAACAAAAGCTTAGGGTTGAGTAAACAGATACTTGTAATGTGCAGCTATAGTTTAGTCAATGTATCTTGGAATATAGTGTAGGAGAAACAGTGTGTCTTGGAATATAGTGTGGGAGAAACAATGTATCTTGGAATATAGTGTAGGAGAAACAGTGTGTCTTGGAATATAGTGTGGGAGAAACAATGTATCTTGGAATATAGTGTAGGAGAAACAATGTGTCTTGGAATATAATGTAAGAGAAACAATGTATCTTGGAATGTAGTGTAAGGGAAGCAATGCACACTGGAATATAATGCAGGAGAAATGATGTATCTAGGGATATAGTGTAACAATCGCATCAGTAGTGTGTTTTCCTTATTTTGTTTAGCTATGTGGTTTACCGTCCTTTGGGAAACTAGTAATTTCTGGTATTTTCAACACCATTGTCTTTGCAAACTCCAAGATGTCTGTCCGATGAGGCAAGCAGCGAGCCATAGCTGATATGCCCTGTCCCACCTCTCCGTGTCTGTCCGATGAGGCAAGCAGCGAGCCATAGCTGATATGCCCTGTCCCACCTCTCCGTGTCTGTCCGATGAGGCAAGCACCGACCCATAGCTGATATGCCCTGTCCCACCTCTCCGTCGGTACCCCCCAGTAACAAGCCAAGCCTAGCTAACTGGACAGAGATCGCCATAGTCCCCGTGATGGTGGAATCTGCTAAAGAGACATTGCACACATCCTTTGCTTTTTAGCTGCACTCCAGGACTGAAAAAATAGCTGCCATAACCCGCTCCCACGCCGATACGATGATGTGCCTGAACACCTTCACAGCATCGGCTGCGAAGAACACCAGCTCTCATTTACAGGGAGACTGCACAAACAACTGACGCCAACATGTCAGCTATGAGTCGCTGCCTGCAAAAAAAACGGACAAGTTCTTAGGCTACCCCCGGGAGAAGAAAGACAAGAGCAAACACGAGAAATGCTTACCCCGAGAATGTGTGGTTGTTCTGCTCTCTAACCGTGTTTCAAAGAAAACTTGGGAAACAAGTTTTATGAAGACAAAGAAAGACCTGCAGCCCCCAAACGTCATCATCGTACGCCACCTCTACCATTCTTTTCAAAACACTACAATATATGGAGCCTTTTGTCATCTGGCTGTGTCACGTGCTTTCGAACGGCGTCCCAGCTTGCATCTATGTAACACATCTAACCTAAAACACGCATCTTTTAAACTGAAGACATTCGTTTGACCTTCACATTATTTGCCCTTTTTTTTAAAATGTTATTTGCTTCATATTTTCTTTACTTTCCCAGTATTTTAACTGTTACGTGAAATGTATTATTGACATTTTAACATTTCAACTGACAATTAACGTGAGAAAAAAATTATTTTTTCAGTATAATCATTTATAATAAAATCTGTTTTAGGTATAAAAAATAAGTCTTTTGTGTTCTTCTTCTTCATTCTCTCTAGAACTGCGAGCTGGTGTTCTTTACATCCAGTACAGTGAAGATATTAAGACACAGCAGTGAGTCGGCGTGGGACCGTGTTTAATGGCCGCTGTTGTTTTTTTTCAGTCCTTAAGTGGAGCTGAAACAAGCAGAGTACAAGCACTACTTCTTTAGCTGACTCCACCACCATGTAGGATTATGGATATCCCTCCCTCGTTAATTAGGATAGGCCTTTTACTACGGGAGGGCAACAACAGAGAAGCGGGACAGGGTCTTGGTCAGTTAAGGTTCGCCAACCCTGACGCCATGTTGCCTATTGCCAAATCGGACAGGCCACCTCTCATCTGGTAATAAAAATCTACCACAGATGTCAGAAAAAGATCGGCGGAAAACGGTAAGTTAATTATACATTCAGGTAGAAATGACAATAAATTCCGAGACGGAGTGGGCATTATTATGTCAAATGTAGCTGCAAAGAGCCTTGTAGAATGGGAACCGGTGAACAGTCGTATAATAAGAGCACGATACAACCTACGACACGGAAGAATGACAATAATACAGTGTTATGCACCCACGAATGATGCAGATGATGATGTGAAAGACGACTTTTATCACCAACTACAACAAATCATCAACAAAGTCCCTAAACACGACATCCTAATTGCTATGGGGGACTTCAATGCTAAGGTAGGGAAGGATAATACCGACGTTGAAAAAGTGATGGGGAAAGAAGGAATTGACATGGTTAATCAGAATGGAGAAAGATTAATTGAAATATGTTTAACAGAGGGCATGGTCATTGGAGGCACAATATTCCCACACAAAGAGATACATAAAACAACATGGATATCTCCAGATGATAGAACTAGAAACCAGATAGACCATTTTTGTATTAGAAAGCAATACAGAACATCTCTCATGGATGTAAGGGCTTATAGGGGTGCAGATGTCAACAGTGATCACAACCTGTGCATAGGGAAAATAAAACTAAAATTGAAAAGTCAACACAAGAAATCAGTACACAGAAAGATAAACATCCACAGCCTACAAGAAGAAAATACTAACATTAATTTCAATCAGGAACTTGCCAATCATTCCAAAACACCCAGTGAAGTTGAGGAGATAGGTATAGATGAGTTATGGAATTCTTACAGCACAGCCATAATCACAGCAGCAAAAGTAAGCGCTGGATTGGAAAAACCAAATAGAAAAGCATGGATATCAGATAAAACATGGAAGTATATACATGAAAGACGAGCAGTCAAATTAAACATGTTGAATGCAAAAGCAGATGATGAAAGAGATTCGGCAAAAGCAAAATACAAAGACATAGACAAGAAAGTAAAAAGTTCAGCTAGAAGGGATAAAAGAGAATACATAGACAATATGGCGAAAGAGGCAGAAAAAGCAGCAAAAACAGGAGACAGCAAAACTTTATATAACATACAAAAGAGGCTAACAGGTACTATTACATCTAAAGAAAGACCAATACTTAGCAAAACTGGAACACTATTAACATCAAATAAAGACCAAAAGCAAAGATGGGCTGAACACTTCCAAGAAATACTCAATCG
Organism: Achatina immaculata; assembly: GCA_009760885.1. NCBI lineage: Eukaryota > Metazoa > Mollusca > Gastropoda > Stylommatophora > Achatinidae > Lissachatina > Lissachatina immaculata. The sequence goes on from CM019695.1 coordinate 22,020,637, forward strand.
ACCACACCCAAAACAATTGTTAAACCTTGAAACTGACTTACCAGCCCCACAACTAAATGTCAATCTAGATGAAATTGAATTGCATGAAATTGAAACAGCAGTGAATTTAATGGCTAACAACAAAGCTGCAGGTGAAGATGAAATAACAGCCGAGATGCTAAAAGCTATCAATAGTGACAACATGAGACAACTACAGAGAATGTTTAACAAGATTTGGAAAGAAGAAAAGGTCCCTTCTAATTGGAAGAAGGGAATCATTGTGAAAATACCAAAAAAGGGCAACCTTAGTGACTGTAACAACTGGAGAGGAGTAACCTTAATATCAGTTGTGTCAAAAGTATTTTGCAAGGTCATTTTGAATAGACTCAAAGATATAGTGGATACTGCAATGAGAGAAGAACAAGCAGGATTTCGAAAAGGGAGAAGCTGTCTCGACCAGATCTTTACTCTCAGAATAATACTTGAAGAACATATTGAAAAGCAGAAACCATTAATACTGAATTTCATAGATTTTAAGAAGGCATTTGATAGCATACACAGAGATTCATTATGGAGAATTTTATGTCTATATGGAATACCATCTAAAATTGTCAACATCATTAAGGACTTATACAATGGATATGGTTGTGCAGTCAAGACAGAAGAAGGGATGAGTGAATGGTTCCAGATTGAAACAGGCGTGAAACAAGGATGTATACTGTCTCCTTTACTTTTTGGGATTACAATAGACTTCATAATGAAAAAATGCTGCACAGGTAACACAGGTATTGACTGGGTACATGGGACCCAACTAGAAGATCTTGATTTTGCTGATGACATAACTCTTATCAGTAATAATGTGAATTCCATGCAAGAAAAAACAGATAGCCTATCTTCACTGGCTAGCAAAATAGGACTTGAAATTAACAAGGACAAAACAAAAATAATGAAAATTCCCATCAATCAAAATGGAAAAATACACATAGAAGGGACAGATATTGAAGAAGTCAATCAATTTGCATACCTTGGCAGCTACATAGACCAGGATGGTGACACTAGAAAGGAAGTTAGGATCAGAATTGCAAAAGCAGCATCAATCTTCAAGAATCTTGAGAACATATGGAATTCAAAAGTTATAAGCACAAAAACCAAGTTAAGACTATTCAATTCAAATGTAATATCCACCCTCATTTATGCATGCGAAAGCTGGAAAACAACTAAAGAAATAGAAAAGAAATTAGACTCTTTTGAAAATAAATGCCTAAGGAAAATACTCGGCATCAAGTGGAATGAATTCAAGAACAATGCAGAGATAAGACAGATGACTGAACAACAACCAGTCTCACGGGTGATCAGGAAAAGGAGATGGACATATGTTGGTCACTTGATGAGAAGAAATGAGCAGAGAATCCCAAAACAAGCTATCAAGTGGAACACAACAGGCCGAAGAAAAAGGGGCAGACCGCGTGAAACTCTGAAGAGAACATTATTAAGAGAGGCCAAGTTAACAGGCATAAAATCCTTTGATGAGGTTGAAAGACTCGCCGAAGACAGGAAAAATTGGCGAACTACTTTGCGAGCCCTATGTGACGTCTAACGGCACGGGAAGGATATAAGATATAAGATAAGACAGATGTCAGAAAGTCCAGTCTAGTCTAGTTTCTGAAAAGAAATCTTTGACAAATTACAGCAAAAGCTGTATTATACAACAAATACATTCCCTTCTGGAAGCTTCAGGAAGGTCGCATAACTCATTTTTTGTTATCTTCGTCATCATCGCCAATGTTAAAGTGGTAGACTGACTATCAACCATTCCTTGTAGACTGACTATCAACCATTCCTTGTAGACTAACTATCAACCATTCCTTGTAGACTGACTATCAACCATTCCTTGTAGACTGACTATCAACCATTCCTTGTAGACTGACTATCAACCATTCCTTGTAGACTGACTATCAACCATTCCTTGTAGACTGACTATCAGTCATTCCCTGTAAACTGACCATCAACCATTCACTGTAGACTGACCATCGACCATTCCTTGTAGACTGAACATCAACCATTCACTGTAGACTGATTATCAATCATTCCCTATAGACTGACCATCGACCATTCCTTGTAGACTGAACATCAACCATTCACTGTAGACTGATTATCAATCATTCCTTGTAGACTGACTATCAACCATTCTCTATAGACTGACTATCAACCATTCTCTATAGACTGACTATCAACCATTCTCTATAGACTGACTATCAACCATTCTCTATAGACTGACTATCAACCATTCTCTATAGACTGACCATCAACCATTCTCTATAGACTGACTATCAACCATTCCCTGTAGACTGATTATCAATCATTCTCTATAGACTGACTATCAACCATTCTCTATAGACTGACTATCAACCATTCTCTATAGACTGACTATCAACCATTCTCTATAGACTGACTATCAACCATTCCCTGTAGACTGATTATCAATCATTCTCTATAGACTGACTATCAACCATTCTCTATAGACTGACTATCAACCATTCTCTATAGACTGACTATCAACCATTTCCTGTAGACTGACTATCAACCATTCCCTGTAGATTGATTATCAATCATTCCCTGTAGATTGATTACCAATCATTCCCTGTAGACTGATTATCAATCATTCCCTGTAGACTGATTATCAATCATTCCCTGTAGACTGATTATCAATCATTCCCTGTAGACTGATTATCAATCATTCCCTGTAGACTGATTATCAATCATTCCCTGTAGACTGATTATCAACCATTCCCTGTAGATTGATTACCAATCATTCCCTGTAGACTGATTATCAATCATTCCATATAGACTGATTATCAATCATTCCCTGTAGACTGATTATCAATCATTCCATATAGACTGATTATCAATCATTCCCTGTAGATTGATTACCAATCATTCCCTGTAGACTGATTATCAATCATTCCATATAGACTGATTATCAATCATTCCCTGTAGACTGATTATCAATCATTCCCTGTAGACTGATTATCAATCATTCCCTGTAGACTGATTATCAATCATTCCATATAGACTGATTATCAATCATTCCCTGTAGACTGATTATCAATCATTCCATATAGACTGATTATCAATCATTCCCTGTAGACTGATTATCAATCATTCCCTGTAGACTGATTATCAATCATTCCCTGTAGACTGATTATCAATCATTCCCTGTAGACTGACCATCAACCATTCCCTTAGTCTGAACCAAGTAAGGATCGTTGTCTGGCCAAAAACTAAAGGTAAAGACCCGTTTCCATGCCATTACGCCATATTGGGGATACAGTGTTAGCCCCGCGTATACAAGATCATCGGCACATGCAAGTGTGGTGTTGCCACTATCATTCCTGGCCACATTTACCTCCCCCGAATTATGTGGCACTCATTTTTAGAGGCTGGGTGGACCCCTGGGGCCTTCTGGTGTGCTAGCACCAGAAAAAAAAATAAATCCCCACTGCTTGGACTTGAACCGGCACCACCGGATTAGTAAACCGAGCGCCTAACCACTCGGCTAACCATTATCTCCTGGTATGAAATTCATTTTAAAAAATCATATGTACTTGCAGAGTTATTTCCCCTCCCGCTTTTGACGCCGGGCCTGCTGCCCTTTCGAGCCTCTAGCCTTGAGCCTAACGGATAATCTGCCACTGAAAATGTAGTAACTCTTTATGACTCTCGTGAGATTTAACATCAGTTGGAACAGCAGCACATTCTCAGTGTTCAGTTGTGGGCACGTAACAGTGCGAATCAAAGAGTGCAGTGATGTGGACGTTACATCGCGGTGTATGAGAAAGGTTGCATAAATTGTGCTGTCATAGGACGCACCAGACAGAAAATAAGGGTGGTGGGGGGGGGGGGGGGGAGAGAGAGAGAGAGAGAAGGAGAGAAATAATGCTGTATCAATGAGATCTTTTATCCAGCTTCTGGCGAGCAAATTGGTCCATCCATGCATATCCTCTCATGGTTATTCATTAAGTCATAGTTTTGGGGGTTTTTCCCCCCTACTGTGTGCCGCGACGCAGCGGTGTGCCGTGACACAGTGGTGTGCCGCTAAGTTTTTAGAGTAAACTCGTAAGCAAACTGCAGCACATTTGCTTATTTACACGATAAATACCTGCCAGGTAGGGATAGAGAACCCACAGAAATTTAGTTAGACGTCCGGCTCCAGTGTGAGCTGAAACGGCCAGAGGTCTGTACCTCCATCATCATCATCATCATGTGCCATGTCTGAAGGCGTCTGTGACCATATCTCTCCGCAGTTTCCAAACTTTTCATGTTTTCCACTAGTTCTATTATTGCGCTTCCCTTATGCCATTTTGTCACGACATCTAAGATTTTCCTCTCTTGGTCTACCTCTCCCTTTTCTGCCTCCTGTTAACCCTTTTGTCACGATATTTTCGATTCATCCTCTTTTTCATTATATGGCCACCAAACCTACACTGTCGTCCCCCCCTCCCCCCCCCCCCCCCCGTAGTGTGTTTATTAAGTTTCGTTTCTCACTGGCTTTCCTTAGGCATTCTTCATTTGTTGTTTCAGCTACCCATGCTATTCTTAACATTCTCCGCAGGAACCGCTTCTCTGTTGCCTCTAATGCTCCCATTGTTGTTTTCGTTAGTGACCAGTGATTCGCCCTTGAGCACATAGGTTGTTACTATGTAGTAATACTGGCCTCGATGTAGCATTTCAAGAATCTTTTCCCTGTATGTAAGTCCAAGCGTGCTTGGTCTTGCTTCACGATAAGAAGAGTGTGACAATGCTAAAAATGTCAGGTTAGCTTCACGAGAGCCCAGTATTAAGAACACATGTGTGCCGTGGAAGAAATTTGCCTTACCAGCTGTGGCGCATTCCGGGAAAAAAAAAATTTAGGGAACCACTGCACTAAGTAATCATAATTCAGTAATCCTTGTGACGATTTGCAGGATAGAAACAAATTCTATCCACTTAATATGGTTTCCGGTCAGCTTTGTACAGGGCGCTTTTAAAGTCTCACTACACTTTCTACGTAAAAAATGAAGAAAATGACGTTATAAAAATATGTGCTGCACAGTCAATCGTGAAGAAAAATACAGTGAATGGTTGTCATCTGCTGGAGTAATTTCTTGCACTCAAAACAGAACGGTGTTATCAACGGAAGAAAGAATTTTTTTTGGGGGTTGAACAAGTGTTTCAAAATGGCGGTCGATAAACACGGATGGTTGTTCAAAGATTTATAGCAAAATTTCCTGATAAACAACCTCCTCATCGCACTACGGTTAGAAATTTGTTGAACAGGTTTCGTGATACGGGAACTATGGAAGATGCTCCGCGATCTGGTAGGCAAGCTGTGTCTGAAGAAAAATGTCTAGATATCCAAAACAGAATCCTGAAAAGTCCATGCAAGTCCTTAAGGAAAATGTCGCAAGAAGTGAACGTATCACTGAGCACAGTGCATAAAATTCTTAAACATCGGCTAAATTTTCTTCCATACAAGATTTCTGACTGCAATAGTGACCATGATCCACTCTGTGGAAAAGTTAGAATAAAACTAAAGAAAGCAGGCAGAAAAGTGAGAAACATCAAACTGAATACAGAACTTCTTAAAAATGACCAAGAACTGAGAGAACAATACAAAGTTATTATAACAAATAGATACAATCCAATAGCAAAGATAAATAGTATAGATGAACAATGGGAAATGTTAAGACCCGTTTCCATGCCATTACGCCATATTGGGGATACAGTGTTAGCCCCGCGTATACAAGATCATCGGCACATGCAAGTGTGGTGTTGCCACTATCATTCCTGGCCACATTTACCTCCCCCGAATTATGTGGCACTCATTTTTAGAGGCTGGGTGGACCCCTGGGGCCTTCTGGTGTGCTAGCACCAGAAAAAAAATAAATCCCCACTGCTTGGACTTGAACCCGGCACCACCGGATTAGTAAACCGAGCGCCTAACCACTCGGTTAACCATTATCTCCTGGTATGAAATTCATTTTAAAAAATCATATGTACTTGCAGAGTTATTTCCCCTCCCGCTTTTGACGCCGGGCCTGCTGCCCTTTCGAGCCTCTAGCCTTGAGCCTAACGGATAATCTGCCACTGAAAATGTAGTAACTCTTTATGACTCTCGTGAGATTTAACATCAGTTGGAACAGCAGCACATTCTCAGTGTTCAGTTGTGGGCACGTAACAGTGCGAATCAAAGAGTGCAGTGATGTGGACGTTACATCGCGGTGTATGAGAAAGGTTGCATAAATTGTGCTGTCATAGGACGCACCAGAAAGAAAATAAGGGTGGTGGGGGGGGGGGGGGGGAGAGAGAGAGAGAGAGAGAAGGAGAGAAATAATGCTGTATCAATGAGATCTTTTATCCAGCTTCTGGCGAGCAAATTGGTCCATCCATGCATATCCTCTCATGGTTATTCATTAAGTCATAGTTTTGGGGGTTTTTCCCCCCTACTGTGTGCCGCGACGCAGCGGTGTGCCGTGACACAGTGGTGTGCCGCTAAGTTTTTAGAGTAAACTCGTAAGCAAACTGCAGCACATTTGCTTATTTACACGATAAATACCTGCCAGGTAGGGATAGAGAACCCACAGAAATTTAGTTAGACGTCCGGCTCCAGTGTGAGCTGAAACGGCCAGAGGTCTGTACCTCCATTATCATCATCATCATCATCATCATGTGCCATGTCTGAAGGCGTCTGTGACCATATCTCTCCGCAGTTTCCAAACTTTTCATGTTTTCCACTAGTTCTATTATTGCGCTTCCCTTATGCCATTTTGTCACGACATCTAAGATTTTCCTCTCTTGGTCTACCTCTCCCTTTTCTGCCTCCTGTTAACCCTTTTGTCACGATATTTTCGATTCATCCTCTTTTTCATTATATGGCCACCAAACCTACACTGTCGTCCCCCCCTCCCCCCCCCCCCCCCCGTAGTGTGTTTATTAAGTTTCGTTTCTCATTGGCTTTCCTTAGGCATTCTTCATTTGTTGTTTCAGCTACCCATGCTATTCTTAACATTCTCCGCAGGAACCGCTTCTCTGTTGCCTCTAATGCTCCCATTGTTGTTTTCGTTAGTGACCAGTGATTCGCCCTTGAGCACATAGGTTGTTACTATGTAGTAATACTGGCCTCGATGTAGCATTTCAAGAATCTTTTCCCTGTATGTAAGTCCAAGTGTGCTTGGTCTTGCTTCACGATAAGAAGAGTGTGACAATGCTAAAAATGTCAGGTTAGCTTCACGAGAGCCCAGTATTAAGAACACATGTGTGCCGTGGAAGAAATTTGCCTTACCAGCTGTGGCGCATTCCGGGAAAAAAAAAATTTAGGGAACCACTGCACTAAGTAATCATAATTCAGTAATCCTTGTGACGATTTGCAGGATAGAAACAAATTCTATCCACTTAATATGGTTTCCGGTCAGCTTTGTACAGGGCGCTTTTAAAGTCTCACTACACTTTCTACGTAAAAAATGAAGAAAATGACGTTATAAAAATATGTGCTGCACAGTCAATCGTGAAGAAAAATGCAGTGAATGGTTGTCATCTGCTGGAGTAATTTCTTGCACTCAAAACAGAACGGTGTTATCAACGGAAGAAAGAATTTTTTTTTTGGGTTGAACAAGTGTTTCAAAATGGCGGTCGATAAACACGGATGGTTGTTCAAAGATTTATAGCAAAATTTCCTGATAAACAACCTCCTCATCGCACTACGGTTAGAAATTTGTTGAACAGGTTTCGTGATACGGGAACTATGGAAGATGCTCCGCGATCTGGTAGGCAAGCTGTGTCTGAAGAAAAATGTCTAGATATCCAAAACAGAATCCTGAAAAGTCCATGCAAGTCCTTAAGGAAAATGTCGCAAGAAGTGAACGTATCACTGAGCACAGTGCATAAAATTCTTAAACATCGGCTAAATTTTCTTCCATACAAGATTTCTGACTGCAATAGTGACCATGATCCACTCTGTGGAAAAGTTAGAATAAAACTAAAGAAAGCAGGCAGAAAAGTGAGAAACATCAAACTGAATACAGAACTTCTTAAAAATGACCAAGAACTGAGAGAACAATACAAAGTTATTATAACAAATAGATACAATCCAATAGCAAAGATAAATAGTACAGATGAACAATGGGAAATGTTAAGAGATTCTATCCACCAAACTGTTAAGGAGATAATACCACCAAAAAAAGAAGCCGCTAAAAATAAATGGATGACAGACGACATCTTAGGACTGATGGACAAGAGGAGGAGGAGTAAAAATAACGAGAAAAAAATATAACAAGATAAATAAAGAAATAAGACGCAAATGCAGAGAAGCAAAAGAAGTGTGGTTAAATGAGCAGTGCAGACAGATAGAGGACTCTCATATTAAAGACAGCAAAAACATGCACAAACGAATTAATGAACTCACAGGCAGGAAAACAAAATATACCACAGGATGCCTGAAATCGAAAGAAGGTAAAATATTAATGGGAAAAGAAGACATTGTGGACAGGTGGACAGAGTATATCGGTGAGCTATATGGAGGAGAAAGACCAGGATTAACACCAGATACTGAAAACTGTGAGGGACCACCAATACTTGAAGATGAAATCATAGATGCCATCAAACACATGAAGAAAGGAAAAGCGACTGGGCCTGATAATATAACAATAGAAGAAATAGAGGCACTAGAGGAGACAGGAATAAAAATAATAACCAAGTTACTGAATGACATTTACAACAGTGGTTATATTCCCAGTGAACTGATTAAATCCACGTTTATAGCACTACCAAAGAAACCAGTTGCAAAGGAATATGACGACCACCGGACTATCAGCCTCTCATGTCACATAACAAAGCTACTTCTGAGAATAATTATGGGAAGAACAAGGAAAAAGATAAAAATGGAAATAGCAGATGAACAGTTTGGATTTGTTGAAGGAAAGGGAACACACAATGCCATTTATGCTTTACGAACACTAACAGAAAGAGCTTTAGAAGTACAGAAAGATCTCTACCTATGCTTCATTGATTACACCAAGGCATTTGACAAGGTGAAACATAATGAAATTATTAAAATGCTTGAAGACATCAATATAGACGGCAAAGACCTGAGGATTGTAAAACATCTATACTGGCAGCAAGAAGCAGCAGTTCGAGTTGAAAATAGAATTGGAAAATATCAACCTATAAAACAAGGGGTGCGACAAGGATGTGTACTATCTCCAGACCTTTTTTCTCTGTATTGCGAGAATATTCTAAGAACAATCATCACAGGACCAGGCATAAAAATTGGAGGATACAATATTAACAATCTTCGGTATGCTGACGACACAGTACTGATAGCTGAGAACCAACAAGACCTGCAAAATCTCTTGGATAAAGTCGCCAAAGAAAGTGAACAGAAAGGCCTTACTTTGAACATCAAAAAGACAGAGACTATGGTTATATCTAAGAAACAGAATCCACCAGCATGCAGTATTAAATTAAACGGAACTGTTCTAAAGCAGGTGCAGAAATTCAAATACCTTGGAGCAGTAATAACTTCAGATGGGAAATGCAGAACAGAAATTAGGAACAGAATAGGCCAAGCAAAGACTGCATTTCAGAGAATGAGAAACATATTGACCAACACATCCTTATCAATGAATGTTAGAAAACGAGTACTAAAATGCTATATTGAACCTATCTTGTTATATGGAAGTGAATCATGGACAATAGGCAAGTCTGCACAAAAATCATTGGAAGCAGCAGAAATGTGGTTTATTAGAAGAATGTTGCGAATCCCCTGGACAGCAAAAATAACTAATGAAGAATGTAGGAGAAGAGCTGGAGAGACAAAAAACCTTGTCAAAAAGATAAGAGAGAGACAATGTACTTTCATAGGACATGCAATGAGAAGAGGGGGCATTGAAAATATTATAACAACAGGAAAAATAGAAGGAAGAAGATCAAGAGGAAGACCAAGAGAAATGATACTGGACAGTCTGACGGGATGGTGTGAGAGGAGATCACCAACTGAGCTGATGGCATGCATGAAGGATCGCGTACTCTGGAGAAGCATAATAGCCAACGCCAGTCGGCACGGCACATGATGATGATGACAAGATTTCTGTTGTGTCTGAACTAAAAGAGTGTGAAAGTCAATCCAGAGTCAACTACTCCACGTGGTTTCAAGCATTTTTAGCTGTAGAAGACGAGTCAATTCTCGATTTAACATTCTTCTCTGATGAGGCATGGTTTCATCTATCTGGATACGTTAATAGCCAAAATAATCGTATCTGGAACAGTGTTAATCCCAATGCATTTCATGAAGCGCCGCTACACGATGAGAAAATTTAAGGTATGGTGTGCCGTCAGTAGAAAACGTTTAATTGGACCAATTTTCTTCAGCAACACTATAAATGCCGATAGGTACCATGCTGACATTCTGCAACCTTTTTTAGAACAGCTGAATGAAGGTGAAAATGAAGAAGCATGGTCCCAGCAAGATGGTGCAGCTGCACACACGGCTAGAGCAACACACCGTTTTTTTGGAAGAAATTTTCGCAAATCGCATAATATCTCGTGGAATTTGGCTTGCTCGTTCTCCAGTTCTAAATCCATTAAATTATCATCTATGGGGTTTCTTGAAAGGAAATGTTTACAAAAATAATGTACAAACAACTGAGGACCTGAAAGAAGCAATCATAATTACCATTCAAGAAATAACAACAGACATGTTGCACAAGGTATTAACAATATGAAGAGACGTGTACAGTCATGTCTTGAAGCCCGTGGTGGGCATTTCCAACACCTGTTATAATGAATGTTTCAGTGGTACATTCCAGCTAACCCAAAAGAGCGTTGTATCATTGCAGTCACTATTGTAAATAATTAAATGACTTTTTTAGCACATTTTGTGATAACGTCATTTACTTCATTTTTCTTTTTTTTTTCATAGAAACTGTAGTGAGTATTTTGATGACTACAGTTCTTCGCCATGAACTCCTACCAACGGAACGAATTCTCCTTACTTTTCTATTTCTTTCGAGAGCGTCATGGATAGAAATGCTAAACTGAAAAGAATAGGGAGACACAGAAAGGAATAACGCATGGTAATACCGCTATTGGTCCGGAAAGTTGCAATTCTAACCCGCCCTTACTTTTCTGCAATTTTTTTTTATCTGCTCTTATTTTTCTGCAGTAATGTACAATCTTCCTCATCTTCTGCCTCTTTCTCTATCGCCCTGGAACTGAGAACTTGATGTTCTTTGCAGTCGATGCAGCATAGATGTTGAAGCACTATCGGAACAGGAGCGGTTACGCAGGCTATTTTTACGAAGCTAAGAGGACGTGCGATACTTCTTTAACAAACTCCACTGTCATGGAAACTATAGTGATCCCTGCTACCGTTAGTCAAGATGGTCCTGCTACAGGGGTTACCAACACAGAGGCGAATCTTTGTCAGCTATGGTTCGCCAAGCCTGACGATAGCACATTCAGCTACACTGTTTTCCTTACATCGTAACAAAATTCTTCCGACGGTTCGTACAGAACAAAGTAGTTCTGATTCAAAGCTCGGACTTAGAATACGATGATGAATAGAACGACCTGTTTCCATAGACTGTCTTGACGTCATGGACTGCTGGCAGCCGAGGTGATGATGAATAGAACAAAATGGACTCCTTTCATCACATTTTAATAGGCTGTATTACTGTGTTTGAGAGACATGATTTCAGAACGTGAATTCATTCATTCAGAAAACTGTAATTAATTCAGTCGCGTCACGATGAATTCATTCGTTTTCTTGTGGATGAAGTGAATATGCGAAGTTGGAAATAGAAGATGATGTTTGCGTAGAAGATAAAGCTGACTGTGGAATTGATGTGATAATGATGATAATGTTATGATTAAGATTTTGCTGATGATGAGAAAGATCATGAGTGTAAATGAAATGAGTACTGCTTTATTATCGACCATATCTCTTTGTAGATTTCTGTCCAGTACTTATTTTATTTCTTTGCTTAAATTTTGTTACTCTGGTACTATACTTCTTACATCTTACATCCTACATCTTACATCCTTCCCGTGCTGTTAAACATCACATAGAGCTCGTATGGTAGTCTGCAAAGTTTGCCTGTTTTCGGCGAGCTTTTCAACCTCATTAAGGGATTTTATTCCCACTAAACTGGCCTCTCCTAGCAATGGCCTCTTTAGAGTTTCACGTGGTCGGCCTCTTTTTCTTTGGCCTGTTGTGATCCACTTGATAGCTTGTTTGGGGATTCTCTGACTGTTTCTTCTCATCACGTGATCGACATATGTCCGCCTTCTTTTTCTGATCAGCCATGAGACATGTTGTTTGCTCACCTGCCTTCTCTCTGCGTTGTTCTTGAATTAGTTCCACTTTATACCGAGTATCTTCCTTAGGCATTTGTTTTCAAAAGAGTCTAATTTCTTGTCTGTTTCTTTAGTTGTTTTACAGCTTTCACATGCATAAATGAGGGTGGATTTGAATTGAATAATCTTAGCTTGGTAAGCTTGGTGCTTATAACTTTTGAGTGGCATATGTTCTCGAGATAGTCGAAGATCAATGCTGCTTTTGCAATTCTAACTCCCTTTCTCGTGTCACCATCCTGGTCTGCATATCTACTATGGTAGCCGCCATTAAAAACGCACCGCTAGATGAAGCCATTGTGAATCGTCAAATGTCTATGTACGTGATCGATTTCGAAGCTCAGAACGCGTGGATGTTTGGCAGTTAATGTAAGGACATTTTCCTGGCGATGGGGTCGTTACTTTAAATTTGGCGTGCAGCATATGCAAATCAACTTTTCATTCATTTATGGGCTTATCAAAAGTGGCAAGACTCTGAAATTTGGTACACACATAGGCAAGTTTAAGCAAGTAAAAGGCCATCATCTGTTTCTATGGAAAGGATGTCTGTTAATGTTTTTGTCATGCCCCGATTATTGTCACAAGAGCGATGGCAAGCTTTTGTTATGCTCAGCAGTGGAATGACGACCAGAGATGTTGCCAGACATTTTTTTATTCTGACCATTCAACTATAATGAGGCTGAACCAGCTATTTCAGGCAACAGGTGCCACGAGTTACCGTCCCAGATCTGGTCAACCACATGTAACAACGCGAGATCAAGATCGTCAAATGCTGTTGACACCACCTACGCAACCGTTTCCAAAAGCAGCTCAGACAGCAGCATATGTGTAAGGGGAACTATTGAAGGTGTCGAGTGACTGTGAGGGGACTGGCAGGAAGTGTGACGTCAGAGAGACAGATGAATGGCGGCCACTAGGAATGTGTGCCAGTTGTACTAGCTGTTGCTAATCGTGAGTATTGGGCTAAACAAAAACAAACTTAGAGGCCTGCATCATATACATTAAATAAAGTGACAGCTGAAGTACGCAAATGGCAGTATGTTCGGTAACTGTTGACAGAATAAACTGATCTGACACTGACATGTGGAAACTAGTTTTTTTTTCTGTGACAACTACATGTGTGTGCCCTGTTGAGAACCTCCATGCATACACACCTGACACTCTGCGACAGAACGGAACGCCGATGGCAATCCTGCACTTACACTTTGGCGGGGTCACACACGGTATTAATGATGGCTGCCACTTCATAAGAGTGAATGTAAATTTTGTTTTAACATCTAGGACAGACAATGAGACGCTTCTGAATTGTGTTATGTTTTAAGAATACAAGTTCATGTCAGTAAATGGACGAGAAATGTGAAGTCCATGGTTTTATGTATTTTAAGTATTTTAAATCTAGTGCAACGACTTTTGCCTACAAAAAAATAAATAAATAAAGTGTCTTTTTTACTGGCGAATTATATATAAGCCACGAAGCAAGGTAAATCTCATCTATTTGAGGAGGCTGCGAGGCTTACAATCAGCAAAGTAACTTATCTTATTGTACAATATTTTGTTGGTATAATTGGCGACAGTTAACAAACGCCGACGCGTCATATTATCAAATAAATCAATCTTTATTATTCACTTCCGCCTGATATATCAAGGAGACCGATAACTCGCCGCCGATCTCTGCCCACGCCATTTTGCCAAGCTGTTACACAGATTGTTCCTCTGGCCTGTATTATTAGACTAAAGCTTTCGCCGCTTGTCGGCGCTGCACTGTCATACCATATTAACTCTTTCAATCCGGAATTGTTTTATTATTTTTCACCATGATTCTGAATAAACTTTGTTGAGAAATTTCTATATAAAAAATATACTGAAAAAAAGGTTATTCTATAATTTTCAAACTTGAGTTGGGTTTAAATGCGTAATTTTGTAACTTTATATAAACAATCTAAATATAACTCATAAATATATAATAGGAAAAAAAAGAAAGAGATAAAGACAAAGGCGAAAATGGCTGTAGAACATCGTTTATAATCTGCCAAATGAACGCATCAGCAGCATGGCATCTTGCTTACAACCGATAGGCCTACAGGAGAGCTGTTAGGGAGTCAAAGTTCCATAAGGGACATGCAAATGACTGAGTGACTGGGTGACTGAAATATCACCCTAAGCAAATGACTCGCACTAATCTACCACCGAGCCTGCCAGAGTTGTGTTGGAGCGAAAGAGTTAACTCGAGAAAGATATATTCAATCAACCCAGTTCATCAAGTTTCCTCTTGAAATGTATCAACCATTAATAGAAGATGGAACCTTTCAAAGATTTTCTCTCTCATTCTTCAACCTTTTCTGCAGACAGTCTTTCGTTCATAAACGATGCGAGCTAGTCTCGCATAAAGCAAGCAGTTGCTTTATTTTCTTCGCATCATTCTTTGGTACACAACTTGCAGCTGACAAACCATATTTCAGAATTTCAGATTCCAGAATTCGGCATCAGCGCATTCAGGACAGTCCTGCAGGGAATAGATAAGCTCCTAGTTACTTGGGTTAGTTGGCAGCCTTAGAGTAGGAATAATGGGCCAGTTACCGGTCAATTTTCAGAGTTGCGCATCTCTATAAACTAACCAGTAACTGACCCATTTTTCCTACTCTAGGGTTGCCAACTAACCCAGGTAACTAGGAGCTTATCTATTCCCTACATTCCCATACTTGTTCCGCTGCCTACTCCAATATCATGAGTGTCCCAACAGGTTTACCCATTCCCTCCGGGAATGGAGTGAAGAGGCCTGTCAATGAGGCAGTCAGCGACACAAAGCTGATATACTAGCATCAGGGTTAGCGAACTATAGCTGACCAAGACCCTGTCCCACCTCTCCGTGGTACCCCCAGTAACAGGCATTGCCTGGCTAACTTAGCAGGGTTCGCCATAGTCCTCATGATGGTGGAGTCTGCTAAAGAAGCATTGCATACCCCCTGCTTTTTAGCTGTACTCTGGGACTAAAAACATAGCTGACATAACCCTCTCCCACGCCCGATACGATGATGTGCCTCAACATGTCCACAGCATCAGCTGCAAATAACACCAGTTGGCAGTTACAGAGAGTTCGTACAAGTATAAGTAAAAGTCTCTCCGGGGAAAAATTTTTTTTCTCAATCTTGCTCGCTGAGCATGCTAAGGAAGATTGACACCCATGCGTCATGGCTAATTCCCGAGACGTCATGCAATTACACAAACACCAAAAAACAACTCACAAAGCCCTTTACTTTATCTGTTGAGGTCCTTGGGCAGGGTATCTTGTCTTGTCTTGTATTGTCTTGTCTTGTGCTATTCCCCTGTAACTGCGAGCTGGTGTTCTTTGCAGCCGATGCTGTGGAGGTGTTGAGGTACAGCATCGTATCGGCATGAGAGCGGGTTATGGCAGTTATTTTTTCAATCCGGAGTGCAGCTAAAAAAAGCAGGGGGTGTTCAATGCTTCTTTAGCAGACTCCACCACCATGGGGACTGTGGCGATCCCTGCTCCGTTAGCCAGACTAAGCCTGTTACTGGGGTGGGGTGGGGGTGGCGGGCGGGGGGTATCAACGGAGAGGTAGGACAGAGTCTTTGTCAGCTATGGTTTGCTAACCTTGACGCTAGTATATCAGTTATGAGCCGCTGATTGCCTCATCAGACAGCATCTTCACCCCCCCCCCCCCCTTGGTGAACTGTATCTTATTCTTATCGTTCCGATATGTATTGGACTGGGAGTTTCTTGTGATGGATCGATGGATGGATGGCTGTCTCTTGCTGTCTGGCTTTTGTCTGGCTCTTTCTGGTTTCCGGCTGCTTCTGTCTGTCCTTTCACTACCCTTTCATCCCCCTTTTATCCTCCCCCCCCCTCCTCCCTTTCCTGGTCTCAATGTGCGTCAGTAGTTCCACAAGATCTTCTTCTTTCTAGATTACTCACGTTTGTGAAGATTTCCTACTCCAGCCTTTCAGCATTTCTTTCTGGATTTAGTCGAACCTGCAACAAATTTCGTCTTAGACTACTCCCACGCAAAACAAAATAGAAAGAAAACTATACAAACATTTTTGAAAAAGGAATGCGAATTTACGAAAGCACGAAGGTTACGTTATACCTTTTAGGAACGTAACTAGTTACCACACATGTACGTACCACAAAGTGACGCACATACAATGGTATAGCAAACTAAACAGTAACATCAGAACGAATTGTACTTTTACTTCCTGCGTGTAAAGGTAGGAGGAGACCAAAAAAAAAACCTTGAAATATTTTCAGCTGATAAATTTCAGTGCAAACATTGATAAGAATGAACAGAAATTAGTCCCAAAAACGTTAGATCTGCCATTTCTTTCTCTTATCTACTTGGTAACCATGTTCAATGAAAGATATCGCGAGATTCTATGTTTTTCATGTCCTCGAACTTTTTGTTTGTCCACATGTCGGAGCTGAGATTTAGCATAAATTCTTCTTGGGCCGATAAAGAAACGTGTACGTGTACTTTCATGAACGCGACAAATGCTGCCGAAGTACAGTATTACAGAAAGTTGGAGTGTAAATTCTAAATTACGCAACATTGCAGAAAGATACCAGAGTGCGTTTTTATCGTTTGTGAAAACAAGTAATTCAGAAAAAAAATGAATGACGAAGAAACAGAATTTTGTTTTATGTTTGCACATTTTAATTCGAATGCATCAGCAGCAGGGCATCGTGCCTACAACCGAGATGCCTACAGGAGAGCTGTTAGGGAAGCAAAGTTCTGCAAGGAGCATGCAAATGACTGACTGGCGTTTTAATTCAGATTTAGTCTTAAATACCTAGAATGTATAACTTTCAACGAATATCTATGGTGGTTTTTTTTCCCTTATAATTGCATTAACTATTGTATATAGTGTTTTCATTGGAACTATTTGAAGAGTTCGCCGTTGTTTCAGTAATATAAAATTAAGGTACACACTCTTACAGCTAATGTCAGAGCGGGAATGGGCGAATCTATATCAACGCGGTCTCTTGAATTAGGGATCGCAGATCTGCTCCCCGGGTCTTCCGCCGCTTCCAAACAGGAAAGCTCACGCCGGTTCTTTGGAGCTGCTTCTTCACAGATGAAGGCTGAAACACTTCTATGGACGTACGCGAAGTGTAAAGTCCGTAATATTTTAACATTCTTGACAGCTACTACCGCGTAGTAGTCGATCTGCAATCCCCTTCATAATGACAAGAAGAAGTAAAAGTAGGGGGGGGGGGGGTAAAGTCAAGGAGAAGTAAAAGTCAGGGGGAAGTTAAAGTCAAAGAGTGGTAAAAATCGAGAAGAAGTAAACGTCATGGAGAAGTAAAAGTCATGGAGAAGTAAACGTCAGGGAGAAGTAAAAGTCAGGGAAGAGTAAAAGTCAGAGAGAAGTAAAAGTCAAGGAGAAGTAAAAGTCAGGGACAAGTAAACATCGAGATGAAGTAAAATTGAAGGAGAAGTAAAAATCGAGATGAAGTAAAAGTCAAGGAGAAGTAAAAGTCAGGAAGAAGTAAAAGTCAGGGAGAAGTAAAAGTCAAGGAGAAGTCAAAATCGAGATGATGTAATAGTCAAGGAGAAGTAAAAGTCGGGGTGGGGGGGGGGGGTGGAGGAAAGTAAAAATCAAGGGGAAGTTAAAGGTTGAAAAGAATGGACATGTGAGAAGAAAGAGAAAGTGAGGAAGTAATTCTCCAAGGAAGGAAAAAATACAATTCTAGAAATAACAAGATAAAAAACACGGAACAGGAAATATGAGGTAAAGAATTTTTTTTAAAGAGGTAATGAATCCTTCCATCTATGGAGATCTTTTTTTTTTTAAGTAGAAATGCTGCTTGTTAGTGGACGCTCATCATCGCCAGTCTTCTGCACTCTCAGCGGAGCTCAATGCATCAATGAAGGTTCTCCAGCCAATCCTGTCTTAAGCAAGTCGGGATACCTCGAGCCGTGTCTTTCTCGCTTCCTTTAGTTCTTCCTGTACTGTGCGTCACCGTGTCCCCAACGGCCTGTCCCTTTTTCTTTTCCCTTGAGTTGTCCAAGTCAATGCAGTTTATGGGTGTCTTTTTTTTCTATTCGTAGTATGTGGCCCAGCCATTTCCATCCTCGTCTTTAATGGATCTTACTTAACATTACACAGATCAGTTCGTTTCTTGCTCCACCAGGATAGTTTGCATACGGAAAGTTTCTTGCCCATGCTGAACTAACACTCTATGGGCACTGCAGATCAGCTACAAAAGATGGAAGGGGTTAGTATATATGGAAATCTAAAAGAATCGCATAAATGATAGACAGAAGCCCCGCCATCAACCAGTTTTGCGGTCTCTCGCTTAGGACTGATGTACTCCATTAGCCTTTGGTTCTCCTGAGCTACTAAGGGCAAAGACATTGCCTGATATGAGCAATCAGCTACCCACAGCTGACATGCTAGAATCAGGGGATGATGAACCACAGCTGACCAAGACCCTGTCTCACCTGTCCTTTGGTATTCCCTCCCGCCCCCGTAATAGAGCTAGCCTGGCTAACTGATCAGGGGTCGTCATGGTTCCCAATGTGGTGGAGTCTTCTAAAGAAACACTGCACACCCGCCTGCTTTGTAGCTATTCCAAGGGACTAAAAAAAAAAAAATGTGCCACGAACCGCTCCTACGCTGGCACGATGTTGTGCCTCAACATCTTCACCCCATCGGCTGCAGAGAACACCAACTCGCAATTTCAGCAAGAAGAAGAGGAAGAAGAAGAAGAAGAAGAGTATCGATAGCCTTCCACAAAATATTCGCTGCTAATACAGTCATGTGACGACAGACTAACCTGACCAGGCTCACACGAGAAGAAGAGGTAATTTGTGAAATGTATTATATCAGGAGAATGAATGAATAATCTTTATTTTTCAAGGGTAAAGAATTGGGCACGCAGGCCCGTCTTACATTCTGCCCTTCATCACTCCATCTTTCATTCTTCCCACACACTTGATTTAGTATAAATATACAAATTAAATTAGGAAAAAACATATCAAAAGGGTGTAAGATTTAACTAATACATTCAAGGTAAAAGAGAAGAAGTCATTAACCTAATAAAATAGCACTCACGCACACATACATACGCAGACATATACATAAACAAAAATACATTGCAAATACAGATCTTCTAACATATGTTTTTTTAACAGACATTAAAATAATTTCTAACACTATCTAACAAGTTGCTTTTCTAACTATGTCATTTTAATACTTGACGGTTGGCGAGTCACGTGTTAAGAGAGCGCTGGTTATTTTATGGAGGTATATAATTACAAGCAAGTAAATAATGAAACAGGTTTGAGTTAAAGGATGAAGTATTACCAATGGATTTTAAATTGTAGGGGAGGGTGTTCCAGAGCTGTACTGCAGATTATGCAAGGCTTTTCTTGTAGACATCAATCCTGGGTTTAGGAAGAAGACAGTTTTTTAAACGCTGGCTATGTTTAGTGTTATACGTAAACAGTGACCACAAGTAAGGCGGAGCATTGTGCGACAGAATTCTCTGAACAAACTTAACTTTATTAAAAATGATTCTATTTTTGAGGGGTAGAATTTTGAGTTGTTTGTGTTGATCTACAGTCTGTACTGGGTGTTTGTCACAAATAAGATTTAATGCTCGCTTGTGAAGTGAGTGGAGCCTTTTTGTGTTTGAGACTGAGCATCCATCCCAGATTGTGGAACAGTAATCTAAGTCTGTTTGTATGTGTGATATGTAGTATATCTTTCTTGTGTCTTTGTCGATAAAGTGTTTAATTTTGGTTAATTGGTAAACTTTCTGTGCAATCAAGTTTGTTAGGTTATGTACGTGAGAATTCCAAGTTAAATGCTGATCAATGATGAGTCCTAGGGTTTTATGTTCATGAACATTTTCTATTGCCTTAGTCCTAGCACAAAGCTGTAGAGAAGTTTTTGTTGCATTCTGCAGTTTCTGAGGGGGGGGGGATTTGTGAAATTTATTATCAGGAGAGGGGGTAATTTGTGAAATTTATTATATCAGGAGAGGGGGAATTTGTGAAATTTATTATATCAGGAGAGGGGGAATTTGTGAAATTTATTATATCAGGAGAGGGGGGATTTGTGAAATGTGTTATATCAGGAGAGGGGGAATTTGTGAAATTTATTATATCAGGAGAGGGGTAATTTGTGAAATTTATTATATCAGGAGAGGGGGTAATTTGTGAAATTTATTATATCAGGAGAGGGGGAATTTGTGAAATGTGTTATATCAGGAGAGGGGGAATTTGTGAAATTTATTATATCAGGAGAGGTGGAATTTGTGAAATGTATTATATCTGGAGAGGGGGAATTTGTGAAATTTATTATATCAGGAGAGGGGGTAATTTGTGAAATTTATTATATCGGGGGAGGGGGTAATTTGTGACAGGGGTGGGGGAGAGAAAGCAATGAGAACATATGAGGAGAAAAAGTACTGAAGTATAATGAATGAAAAAAGGAAGAGAAATGTACAATATACAAGTAAAACAACTAAAGAAGCTGTGGAGAGGAACAGACAGAACTATAAAAAAATAAGATTTTTAAGGGCATGAATCTTTCCCATCGCAACATATGCCTATGAGACCTGGACACTTAACAAAACAGCTGAGAAACACATAAATGCCTTTGAATATAAATGCTACAGAAGAGTTCTTCAAATATCTTTGACACAGAAAAGAACAAATATATCCATTCAAAAAGAACTTAATATTGAAGAAGGTTTGCTAGTAAAGATGATTAAACAGAGAAAACTTAAATATTTTGGACACATTAAACATCATAAGAATTTAGAGAAGACAGTCTTAGAAGGGTACACAGTGGGAAAAAGAAAGAGAGGAAGACAAAGGTGAAGATGGCTACGATAATCTGCAAATGGATGCATCAGCAGCAGGGAATCTTGCTTACAACCGAGAGGCCTACAGGAGAGCTGTTCGGGAGGCAAAGTTCCGCAAAGGACATGTAAATGACTAACTGACTTTATATATATATATATATATATATATATGCGTGTGTTATGTGTGTTTGTGTGTGTGAGAGAGAGAGAGAGAGAGAGAGAGAGAGAGAGAGATAGCAGCAATGACTTACAGCTGAGTAAAATAAATTATAAAATGACGCAGATGAATATCTAAAAAGTTATTACTCCTGTTATGTCTGGTAAACACTGGAGATTCCATTCACACAGGGGCTGTAACTCGTTTTACACTGAGCAGTTTTCGACGTGCCAGGGCCCAAGAGATGGGATTGGTTAAATATTTCAAGCTTAAAGTAATATCACGATATATCCTAGTTTTAAAGCTTTAAAGAAAAACTGGCAGATGTTCAGAAAAGTAGATTCCAAATTGGCATACAAGACCAAAGAGGATACCGAAATGTGGATTAGAGAAACTTCTGGAGGGTGGGGGGGGGGGGGGGGGGGGGGGGGGGGGGGGGGGAGAATAGACAACGTACTTATACAGTTAACAGGGCCGTGAACGGTCAGGTAGGGCCCCTAGATCTGGAGAGCGTCGTAGTGTTTTCCTGAATTTTGCATGTAATAAGAAAATGAAGAGGAAAAACAGGAGCCCGCTCGGATACAAGATTGCAATCCCTGCTCTATTCCTTTCTTTCTCCCCTTACTCCCTTCCCCTTCTTTGTCTTGTCCTGTCTTGGCTTTTATCTCCCTGGAACTGCGAGCTGGTGTTCTTTGCAGCCGATGCTGTGAAAGTGTTGAGGCACAGCATCGTGTCGGGTTGGGAGCGGGTTATGGCGGCTATATATTTTTTTTTCAGTCCCTGAACAGAGATTATAAGCGGTGGTTGTGGAGTATTTCTTTAGCAGACTCCACCACCATGAAGACTATGGTGATCCCTGCCCCGTTATCAAGACTAGGCCTGTTACTGGGGGGTGGGGAGGGGGTACCGACGGGAGAGATGGGACATAGTCATCAAGACTAGGCCTGTTACTGGGGGGTGGGGAGGGGGTACCGACGGGAGAGATGGGACATAGTCATCAAGACTAGGCCTGTTACTGGGGGGGGGGGGGGGGTACCGACGGGAGAGATGGGACATAGTTATCAAGACTAGGCCTGTTACTGGGGGGTGGGAGGTACCGACGGGAGAGATGGGACATAGTCATCAAGACTAGGCCTGTTACTGGGGGGTGGGAGGTACCGACGGGAGAGATGGGACATAGTCATCAAGACTAGGCCTGTTACT
The DNA here is from genome assembly GCA_009760885.1 of Achatina immaculata. Taxonomy (NCBI): domain Eukaryota; kingdom Metazoa; phylum Mollusca; class Gastropoda; order Stylommatophora; family Achatinidae; genus Lissachatina; species Lissachatina immaculata. The sequence goes on from CM019695.1 coordinate 22,043,196, forward strand.
GGGGGGGGGGGGGGTGGGAGGTACCGACGGGAGAGATGGGACATAGTCATCAAGACTAGGCCTGTTACTGGGGGGTGGGAGGTACCGACGGGAGAGATGGGACATAGTCATCAAGACTAGGCCTGTTACTGGGGGGGTGGGAGGTACCGACGGGAGAGATGGGACATAGTCATCAAGACTAGGCCTGTTACTGGGGGGTGGGAGGTACCGACGGGAGAGATGGGACATAGTTATCAAGACTAGGCCTGTTACTGGGGGGGTGGGGAGGGGGTACCGACGGGAGAGATGGGACATAGTTATCAAGACTAGGCCTGTTACTGGGGGGTGGGGAGGGGGTACCGACGGGAGAGATGGGACATAGTTATCAAGACTAGGCCTGTTACTGGGGGGGTGGGGAGGGGGTACCGACGGGAGAGATGGGACATAGTTATCAAGACTAGGCCTGTTACTGGGGGGGGGGGTGGGAGGTACCGACGGGAGAGATGGGACATAGTATCAAGACTAGGCCTGTTACTGGGGGGAGGGGGTACCGACGGGAGAGATGGGACATAGTTATCAAGACTAGGCCTGTTACTGGGGGGGGGGGTGGGAGGTACCGACGGGAGAGATGGGACATAGTTATCAAGACTAGGCCTGTTACTGGGGGGGGGAGGTACCGACGGGAGAGATGGGACATAGTTATCAAGACTAGGCCTGTTACTGGGGGGTGGGAGGTACCGACGGGAGAGATGGGACATAGTCATCAAGACTAGGCCTGTTACTGGGGGGTGGGAGGTACCGACGGGAGAGATGGGACATAGTTATCAAGACTAGGCCTGTTACTGGGGGGTGGGAGGTACCGACGGGAGAGATGGGACATAGTTATCAAGACTAGGCCTGTTACTGGGGGGTGGGAGGTACCGACGGGAGAGATGGGACATAGTTATCAAGACTAGGCCTGTTACTGGAGGGTGGGAGGTACCGACGGGAGAGATGGGACATAGTTATCAAGACTAGGCCTGTTACTGGGGGGGGGGTGGGAGGTACCGACGGGAGAGATGGGACATAGTCATCAAGACTAGGCCTGTTACTGGGGGGTGGGAGGTACCGACGGGAGAGATGGGACATAGTCATCAAGACTAGGCCTGTTACTGGGGGGTGGGAGGTACCGACGGGAGAGATGGGACATAGTCATCAAGACTAGGCCTGTTACTGGGGGGTGGGGAGGGGGTACCGACGGGAGAGATGGGACATAGTCATCAAGACTAGGCCTGTTACTGGGGGGTGGGGAGGGGGTACCGACGGGAGAGATGGGACACAGTCTCAGGGTTTGCCAATCCTGACGCTGGCAGGGTTGCCAGTCCTGACCCAGGCATGTCAGCTATGGGTCGCTGACTTATAAAGCGGACAGCATACTCACGAAAATCGCGCGGATTATGCTAATGAAGGATTACATCTTTCACTGCCCTTTAACTTCACTTTGGGCTTGCAAACAAAAAAGAAAAGGAGAAAAAAAAAAAAAGATGCTCCTGCTGCAGCCCACTTCCCATGTTTGTACCTCAACATCTTCACTGCATCGGCCGCACAGTACATTCTGCACGCAATTCAAGGGGAGATAAAACACAGTACAAAACCCAGCGAGTTACCGCTGATGTTAGAGACCTCGCTGAATTATGTAACAAGTAATAACATCAGACGAGGATGCCTAAAGATGACATTTTATATCCCGCTGTCATGTGAACTATAAAAATCCCCCCCCCCCCCGGTGTTAACTAAATGTCATTTATGCATGTTTTTTCCTATGACACAGATCGTGTTAGTTTGCTCTACACCGGCTGGGACATACATACAGATACATACAGGGATCTATTAGGCGAACAGACAACTGGGTGGTTACACGGGATTGGCTGAAAAAGTAGGCAGGGAAGTGGTGATACAAACTGGTAGTCTCATGGACACATAGACAGACATGTTTGACATAATATAGTCTGGCAGGCAGACAGACAAACAAGCAGCCAGGCATACAAGCAGACACAATGAGATCGTTAGGTTGCGTAAATTAAAACACACCAGACAAGCAGTCAGTCTGTTAGTCAATCATTTGCATGTCCCTTGCGGAATTTTGCCTCTCTAACAGCTCTCCTGTAAGCCTCCCGGCTGTAAGCAAGAAGATGCCCCGCTACTGATGCGTCCAATCGCAGATCATCAACGATGTCTTGCAGCAGCTTCACCTTGGTCTTCCTCTACTACCTTCTGGAAATATACCAAGAAACCCAAACAGTGACATGGAAAGTCAGACAAGCAGATAGACTAACTGCCGGACACATTCAGACAAACAACAAACTGTAAGATGACTGCCTATATTAAAACCCCAGACAAATACGAAGGTTGGTTGATAAGTTCTCGGCATAAGGTACAAATACTTGAACACACAGTTGGTATTAGGTGCATTTGTAGGCCAGGTTAATGTAAGATTAAACACCAAGTTTCAAGAAATTAACTCAACCAATTTTTTTTTACAGGCTACTGAAGTGGTAACGAGTGGCAGAAATTAAGAAAATGGATAAAATTTATCATCGAAAATTTATCTCTGCATCAAGAGATAAATCATCGAAAGAAATCCATGAGGATATGGTAGAGAGTCTAGAGGAGAGTGCCCCTTCTTACAGCACAGTGAAGAAATGGTCAGATCAATTCAAACATGGAAGGGAGAGTCTGGAAGATGATCCCCGTCCAGGAAGACCAAGAACGGTAACCACCGACGAAACCACCGGCAGAATCCATGACATGATAATGGAGGATCGACGACTAACTGAGCGGTACATTGCTACTGAGTTGAGCATCTCTCAGGAACGTGTTCATGCCATTATTCACAATGATCTTCAAATGACAAAGGTCTCTGCTCGATGTTTCCCGAAACTTCTTGTAGCTGATCACAAACGACAGCGTCTCAACATGTCAAGAGACAATCTTGGCCATTTTTCTGCAGATCCTGAAAAGTTTCTTCAGTAATTTGTGACTATGGATGAGACTTGGGTTCATCATTTTCAACCAGAAACCAAAGAACAGTCAAAGCAATGGAAACATCATGGATCCCCGCCTCCAAAGAAAGCAAAGGTGGTTCTGTCTGCAGGCAAACTGATGGCTTCCATCTTTTGGGATTCAGAAGGTGTTCTATTGGTAGACTATCTTGAAAAGGGCAGAACGGTCACCGGGGCCTATTATGCTAATCTTGTGAAGCAACTGCGGGTCAAATTGAAGGAAAAGCGATGAGGGAAACTGACGAGGGGAGTCATCTTTCAGGAAGACAATGCTCCAGTTCACAAGTCGGCGGTGGTAATAACTGCCATTCATGAATGCGGCTTCCAGCTTCTTGAACATCTTCCTTATTCCCCAGATTTGGCACCTTCGGGCTATTACCTGTTTACTAAACTCAAAAAAGGAGCTCAGTGGTCGCAAATTTGCTTCAGATGATGACGTCATTCATGCTGTAGACCACTTTCTACTGCCACAAGATGCTGACTTTTACAAAGAAGGGATCCGTACGCTCCAGGATCGCTGGGCTAAGTACATAAACTTGCAAGGGGACTATGTTGAGAAATAACCCCCAAAAAATTGTCCACAAATAATCCGTTGTATCTTATGCCGAGAACTTATCAATCACCCCTCGTAAATACACAGCTAAGCCATAAAACAGGCAAACAGCAGACAGTGAGATTGTTACGTTGCGTAGGCCAGTGTTTGTCAACCTTTTTTTTTCACCTGTGGTCCCCTTCTGGCCTTGGTTTTTTTTTTCTGTGGCCTCCACCCCTCCTTCCACACCATCTCCATCCCATAACCGGTGAAAGAACCAGTCACGTGTGATTCACGTGCTTTGTCGTTTGACTGTATGTTTCTATCTGTACTGCGTTTATTAATGCAGCTTACAGCATACAGTTACATAGACAGTTTTATTGTTAGTGGAATTTATTACTTGGCCAACATGACCCTTGAGCTTGGTGAAGTAATGTGAGTTTTTTTTTAATTAATTTATTTATTTATGCGGGTTCCAGTAAGGTGAGTGATCAGAGCATATCACCTCTACTCACTACGTACAGGCATGTGCTCATTTGTGTTAACAAATAACTCACTCGACTGAAACCTGACTCCACCAAATATAACATGGGAAATGTTGTGGGAAAAAAACAGCTTTCTCTTCTCCCAAAGCTGTGGAAACCTTTGGGGAACTGTCAGTGTTTACCCGAAGCTAACGTTTCTCTCGTTAAAAAATTGCCTGGGCCTCCATATCCTTCTGTAAGTTGATGAGAAGATCTTGCAGCATCTGCAACATTCACCACAAATGGATCCAATATCCACGACGAGTTATCCGTATCCACCAAATCACGGAAACGAGCTTCCGTGTCATAATTTAGTTGCTTCAAATGGTCCACATACAGGAGTATGTCCTCATCTTTTAATCCAGAACTTCTTGCTGACAAAGAAGAAAATGGGAGGAAATTCGCAATGCCCAGTCTTGTTTGTGTACATTTTCACTTTTCCAAGAAATCTCTCTCTCTCTCTCTCTCTCTCTCTCTCTCTCTCTCTCTCTCTCTCTCTCTCTGAACCTTAAGTGCCCAGGGCACATGGGGCTTCCCCAAGGGTTTTCCACAAATGCATGTCATTCGCCTTTTTTTCTGCTCTTGCCCAAGTGAGCCCTCTATTGCTCAACATCCTTTCTGTTGTTCTTCTCCATGTCTCTTTTGGTCTACCCTTACTTCTGTTCCCCTGTGGTGTCCATCTTAGTGCTATTTTTGGTAGTGAGTTGTCAGTCATTCGGAGCACATGTCCCAACCATCGCCAGCGTCTTTCCTCAATAACTGTTGTCAGTGGCTTATTCCAAGAAATACCGTAACAAATTCTTTGCATGATAAAAGGCAACACTTTCTCCCCTGCAGTTGCTTCTTTAACAAGTTTAAGTTTTTCAAACATATCGCAGAGATAAAATATGTCTCATCTAGTGGAGGTGATGACCTAGACTTTGCTGACGACCTGGCACTTCTCTCCCAGACTAAGCAACAGATGCAAGAGGAAACCATATTAGTGGCAGAAAATTCCTCAAGACTAGGCCTTACCATCCACAAGGGCAACAGTAAAGTTCTTAGAGTAAATGAGGTCAACGAAATGCCCATTATATTGGAAGGAGAGGAACTGGAAGAGGTTGAAAAGTTTACTTATCTGGAAAGTGTGATAGACAAGCAGGGAGGAACAGAAGCTGATGTAAAAGCAAGAATGGGCAAGGCAAGAGTAAAATTCCATCAGATGAAGAAAATATGGGGAACTTCAGCCTTGTCAATTAAATTGAAGATCAGAGTATTTAACACCATGATAAAGCCCATTCTGCTATACGGTTCAGAAACTTGGAGAACTACTGTTACGATCATGAAACGAATCCAGACATTTATTAACACATGCCTTAGAAGGATTCTACAAATACGATGGCCAGATACCATAAGTAACCAAGAACTGCAGCAGCGAACAGGCCAGCAACCAGTGGAAGACGACATCCTACGAAGAAGATGGGAATGGATCGGACACACCCTACGGAAATCCACATCCAGCACTACAAGGCAAGCCCTAACATGGAACCCACAGGGTAAAAGGAGGAGAGGGAGACCAAGGAACTCCTGGCGCCGAAGTCTGGACACGGACATCAAAATAATGAACCAGACATGGAGACAGTTGAAAAGAGTGGCCCAGGACCGAACTGCCTGGCGAGCTCTTGTTGGCGGCCTATGCTCCACGAGGGGTCAGAGGCATAGATAGATAGATAGATAGATAGATAGATAGATAGATAGATAGATAGATAGATGATAGATAGATAGATAGATGATAGATAGATAGATAGATAGATAGATAGATAGATAGATAGATAGATATAGATAGATAGATAGATAGATAGATATAGATAGATCGATAGATAGATAGATAGATAGATAGATAGATAGATAGATAGATAGATAGATATAGATAGATAGATAGATAGATAGATAGATAGATAGATAGATAGATAGATAGATAGATAGATAGATAGATAGATAGATAGATAGATAGATAGATAGATAGATAGATAGATAGATAGATAGATAGATAGATAGATAGATAGATAGATAGATAGATAGATAGATAGATAGATAGATAGATAGATAGATAGATAGATAGATAGATAGATAGATAGATAGATAGTTGAGGTGATCTCTTTTTTTCCAACTTGCCAGCCGCTGAAAAAATGTCACGGCTGCGTCCCACAAAGCAACAAAACGATGGTGGAAGTATGTTATGGAGGCTGCACCATCAGTAGCACAAGCCATAATGTTTTCTACAGGGACATCATTTTCAGTGGAATAACACTTCAATTCTTCAAAAATTGTCTTAATTCTAGTGTCTGTGTTAAGCTTTCGAGCGAAAAGCATTTCTTCTCTAAATGTACCTTCATCCAAATATCTTAACATAAGCCATCAATATCGCTGTGTTATCTGGTAAAGATGATTCATCAACTTGCAGGGCAAAACTTCTTACTTTTTAACTGGGAATCAACATCGCCTGCCATTTCATCGATACGCCTCGACATTGATGAGTTGCTCAAAGGAATTGACTCAATAATTTCACGAGCAATTTGGTTCATGACAGTTGAAATCACAACAGACGAGTGTCCATGTGGCAGTGGAATCCAGACTCCAGAACATATCCTTCAAGAGTTCCCAAACCATGCAGACCTGAGACGTGGAGACATGGCCAGAGGACACAAGCTTGGGACAAAAGCTTTGGGGCTTCTATCAGGATCTGGAGAGGACAGCGGGCTTTGCCGTCTCAACAAGGATCAAGATCCGATGTGACCAACAACCTCGAACGCAGAAGAAAGAAGAAGAAGAAGAAGAAGAAGAGACACCTCTGACAGCACTAAATATTCTACAATTATGTGTGACTGGCTTCTTTTCCTATCAATTTTGATCTCTCTCTCTCTCTCTCTCTCTCTCTCTCTCTCTCTCTGAACCTTAATTGCCCGGGGCATATGGGGCTTCCGCAAGGGTTTTCCACAAATGCCTGTCCTTTGCCTTTTTTTCCCCTCTTGCCCAGGTAAGCCCTCCGTTGCTCAGTATCCTCTCTGTTGTTCTTCTCCATGCATATATCTTGTAAGACGCAGTTAAACTTTTGTCTTATTTAGTTCCTTTCACAACAAACATTTGCTTCACTGTAGATCTAGTTTCAAAATGATGTGCAGACACTTAAAAATATTCCAGTGGTTTGTCTTTCTTGTCTGCATGTTACATTTTCCATAGAGAATAATACACCTTCTGTAAAATGGTATCTAATATGTTCCATATTAATTGATTCCCATGCATAGTAGTATATGTACTATGCGGTCTCTGTTCTTCTTCCGGGCTCTGAAAACATAACTTACCACAGCTTTACGTTTGTGTGAGTGTGTGTACACATACACTCACACACACACACACATATATATCTGAACCTTAAGTGCCCAGGGCACATGGGGCTTCCGCAAGAGTTTTCCACAAATGCATGTCCTTTGCCTTTTTTTCTGCTCTTGCCCAGGTGAGCCCTCTATTGCTCAACATCTTTTCTGTTGTTCTTCTCCATGTCTCTTTTGGTCTACCCTTACTTCTGTTCCCCTGTGGTGTCTATCTTAGTGCTGTTTGTGATAATGAGTTGTCAGTCATTCGGAGCACATGTCCCAACCATCGACAGCGTCTTTCCTCAATAACTGTTGTCAGTGGCTTCATCTACATTTCTGCCAACAAGATGTTATTTCTTATGGTGTTTGGCCAAAATATTTTTCTAATTCTTCGTAAACATTTAGTCTGGAAAGAATTCAATTTGTTTTCTGTGGTTTTGGTGATTTTCCAGCATTCACTTCCATAGAGTAGTACACTTAGAACATTACTCTTAAATATCCTGATTGTCGTCTTCATGCTTAGTTTTTTAGATTTACGTTGGTATATTGTTCTCTGCAACTTCTCTTTGGGGAACTTTACTCGGTTCTTGTTCTCATTGCTCTCTTTGACATTGCTTCCTCTGCACTCCTCTGCTCGCCTCTGTCCTCTTCTGCTCGCCTCTGTCCTCTGTCCTTGGTCGCTTCTGTCCTCCTATGCTCGTCTCTGCCTCATCTGGTCGCCTCTGCCCCATCTGGTCGCCCCCGTGCCCTCTGGTCTCTTCTGTCCTCATCCCGTCGCCTCTGTCCTCTTCTGCTCGCTTCTGTCCTCCTCTGGTCGCCTCTGTCCTCCTCTGTCCTTGGTCGCCTCTGTCCTCCTCTGGTCACCTCTGTCCCCTCTGGTCGCCTCTGCCCCATCTAGTCGCCCCCATCCCCTCTGGTCTCTTCTGTCCTCCTCCGGTCGCCTCTGTTCTCCTCTGCTCGCATCTGCTCTCTCTGATCCCTTCAATCCTCCTCTGCTCGCCTCTGTCCTCTTCTGCTCGCCTCTGTCCTCCTCTGGTCGTCTCTGCCCTCATTTGGTCGCCTCTGCCCCATCTGGTCGCTTCTGTGCCCTCTGGTCCCTTCTTTCCTCCTCCAGTCGCCTCTATCCTCCTCTGATCTCCTCCGGTCGCCTCTGCTCCCTCTGTTTCCTTCTGTCCTCCTCCGGTCGCCTCTGTCCTCCTCTGGTCGTCTCTGCCCTCATTTGGTCGCCTCTGCCCCATCTGGTCGCTTCTGTGCCCTCTGGTCCCTTCTTTCCTCCTCCAGTCGCCTCTATCCTCCTCTGATCGCCTCCGGTCGCCTCTGCTCCCTCTGTTTCCTTCTGTCCTCCTCCAGTCGCCTCTGTCCTCTGGTCGCCTCTGGACGCTTCTGTCCTCCTCTGGTCCCCTAGCTCCCTCTGGTCCCTTCTGTCCTCCTCTGCTCGCCTCTGTTCTCCTCTGCTCGCTTCTGTCCTCCTCTGGTCCTCTCTGTCCTCCTCTGGTCCCCTTTGTCCTCTTCTGTTCCTCTCTATAATGTATGTAGTTACTTCTGTACTGAGTGAATGTTTAAGAGCGAAACGTAAATGTTATATTTTATTTTATGTCTCTCAGCTTCAATGTTAATTATGTTTGTTATATGAACAACATATTTGTAGAATGCCTGGAATAGAGCGAAATATGTATGATAAAGGGCAGAATGTCAGACGGGCCTGCGTGCCCAATTCTTAACCCCTTTTGAAATAAAGATCAATGAATCAATCTGTTCTCCTCTGGTCACATCTTTCCTCCTCTAGTCCTCTCTGTCCTCCTCTGGTCCTCTCTGTCCTCCTCTGGTCGCTTCTGGTTGCCTCTGACCTCCTGTGGTCGCTTCTGCCCTCCTCTGGTCACCTCTGTCCCCCTCTGGTCGTCTCTGTCATCCTCTGGTCCTCCCTGTCCTCCTCTAGTCGCTTCTGTCACACTCTGGTCCTCTCTGTTCTCCTCTGATCCTCTCTGTCCTCCTCTGTCCGCTTCTGTCCTTCCGCTATTTTCGAATTGATCTTATCTTTATATATCTACCACGTCCATCTTTCATCCTCCCGTCTGCGCTCTGGTTAAGTATGGGTGCTTACCCAACGGATCTAACCACTGTCGTCTGCGTGGTCATATGTGTCTTGGTTTAAAGTATTCTTACCTGTAATTGTATTTATTTAGACATTTGTTTCCTTTCTGTATCTAGATCTACTTTCTGTATCTAGATCTACTTTCTGTATCTAGATACTTAATTATGTATTCTTTTCGGCGTCCCCTTGACCTTGCCTGTCTTAGTATTACGGACTAATACCGTGGGAGGCCCTTCTTCACTGGTTCTCAACTGGCGACGACGCGAGGTTCTCTGTTTAGTATACGGACAGTATATGGATAACGGATATATTCTCTGACGTCAGCAAGGCAGTATTTACAGTATGGCGCACTTAGATTTTCTGTGGGCCACCTCAACAAGTTCTGTGCCTCCCCCCCCCCCCCTTTTTTCACCTATGGCCCCCTTAAATTATCCCGTGGCCCCAGGCGGCCATATGGCCTCAGGTTGAGAAACGTTGGCGTAGACTAAAACGCAGACAAGCGTACTGAAGAAAAACGTACGACAGAGGCAGACAACAGACAATAATGCTGTCATAATCCAGACAAGTAAACTGACAGAGACACTGTAAGACAGGCTGACAACAAACAATAAGATTATTATTTTGCTTAGATAGAAACCTAAGCAGTGTTATGTTGCGCAGGCTAAAACATAGACAATCAGAATAGCAGAGAGCTCGTAAGGCAGGCAGACAACAAGATTGTTTGTTAAGTTGCGTAGACAAACAAGCAGGTTGACAGGAAAACTGCAAGACAATCAGACAACAAACAATAAGATTGTTACGTTTGCCTGGACTAAAAACCCAGACAAGCAGGCTGACAGGCAAACTGCGGGACAGACACACAGACAAATACTACTGACGGTCGCTGAACATGTGGCCCGTCCTTCACAGGACGTTACTCACTTGAGACCCAATCCAAAAACGTCTTGTTGTCCAACCAGAGTGACTGCTTCAGTGAGTGTGGTGTTAAGAGTCTCTGTGATGTCCTGGTCTCTTATTCTGTTCCTGTTCTCACTTAGAACAGCTTAACCTCCACTCTCTCTCTCTCTCTCTCTCTCTCTCTCTCTCTCTCTCTCTCTGAACCGTATGTGTCCAAGGCACATGGGGCTTCCCCAAGGGTTTTCCACAAAGGCCTGTCATTCGCTCTATTTTTACCTCTCCCGTCCAGGCGAATCCTCTATTGCTCAGCATCCTCTCTGTTGTTCTTTCCCAGACACATGCATACATAAATTATAAATTCATACTAACATACACCATATTTTTATACACCCTAGTGAGTAATTGCAGATGAAACCACTGACAACAATTATTGAGGAAAGACGCTGGCGATGGTTGGGACATGTGCTCCGAATGACTGACAACTCACTACCAAAAATAGCACTAAGATGGACACCACAGGGGAGCAGAAGTAAGGGTAGACCAAAAGAGACATGGAGAAGAACAACAGAAAGGATGTTGAGCAATAGAGGGCTCACCTGGGCAAGAGCAGAAAAAAAGGCGAAAGACAGGCATTTGTGGAAAACCCTTGCGGAAGCCCCATGTGCCCTGGGCACTTAAGGTTCAGAGAGAGAGAGAGAGTGAGTAATTCTCGCACACAAAAAATAAGCTCATCTGATTCTATGATTACAAGCGTCTCTTGTCCATATATAAATGGATGTATATATATGAATTATGTGTGTATGTGTACGTATGTACTAGCATATGTTTATGTGTATACATACGTATGTGTGTATATATGTAAATGTGTTTATGTGAGCATGCGTTTGTATATTTGTGGTATGTACTTCCATTTGTGTGTGAATATATGTACCTGCATGTACTTGCGTATATGAAAAGTTTATATATATGTATATATATGTGTATATATGTATATATATATATGTGTATATATATATATATGTGTATATATATATATATGTATATATATACTGTCAACGTCTAAAGTAGTTTAAAGTATAGTTTGACTGTTGCATTTTTATACTTCGTTTCTATAAATGTGTTAGTTTTGAATGAATGTAAGAATGTAAGTTTATTTCATGTAGTTCCATAAATCAGAGTGTGGAGTATATGGGCAAGAGATAGTTTATTATTTATTTATGTAATAGAGATAGTTTATTATTTATTTATGTAATCATTTAATTGTGTCTTCATGCTTATTATGCTCATTAACAGATCCTGAATGACAGTGGCTGAGTGAAAGCTGTATGATGAAGGGCAGAAGGTTAGAAGGGCCTGCGTGCCCAATTCTTAACCCTTTTGAAAATAAAGTACGTTCGTTCGTTCTCTCTAACATAACAATAATAATATTTCCATTTTGACATCAACGATGTGTAACTCTGATCGGCCTTTCCCCCCAACATCTGCTGTCCTGTTTCACGAAATCTTATTACAAAGGTGAGTCAGTGTCACGATCGTGACAAACGCTCTTATTACTGAAAAAAAAACAAAACAGCAGCTGAGCTGCTTAGTGAAAACAGATCTATGGGGGAGGGGGATGCACAAATTTAAGGAGGTCTTGTTTTCTGTCCGGTATTTAAAAAAAGAATGGGGGTATTTTATTTCTCATAAACAAGGGCGTGGCTTCTGAGAAGGATACCGATGGCCCCTTGGACAGCTAAGATGTCTTAGGAGAAGTGTTTGAGAGACACGATCATGGAAAAAAACTGTAGTGTAATAACAAAGATAAGAGGGGGGGGAGGGAGGCAGTCATCATTCTTGGGGCGTGTAATGAGAAGAGAGAAAATGAAATCATCATAACAATGAGGCAAAACTGATTGCGGGGGGAGAGGTAGAGCACGACCCAAGGAAACAAAAAGTTAGAGGGCCCGACATTGTGGCCACGGAAAGAAATCAGCAACAGAGCTACTCACAAACGTCGAGGACCGAGATTTGTGGAGGAATATCACCCCCCCCCCCCCCAACCACGCCGCCCGACATGGCACATGATGATGATGATGATGATGATGATGATGAACGTGGGTAAGAAAAAACAGCCGGACATGGTATTAATAATTCTGACTGATAGCTTATACTACGACTAACTTTCTTGGAATTGCAAGCCTGTGTCTTCTACAGATACATATACGTATAAAGATCTTGAAGTTGTGTCGGATACGGAGTTGATTAAAAGCTTTACGGTAACAATTCCCATATCCCCGTGACCTTCTGTAATGAAGTCAACAAGCGGGCCCCAAACAAGCATGGAGACCTGACCAGACTAGACAAACCTAAGAGCATTGGTGTTATTTAAGAATACAACGCGCAGGTGCAAGAGGGTCTTGCTTCGGGTGTAATGCACCCATCAATGTCCTTAGACGGTGATCTATTAAGCGGTCACTACACAGTACACACTGTGTCACTGCTCTGTATACTTCGTAGCACTGCCCAGTACGCTATGTGTCACTACCCAGTAGGTTTTGTGTCACTGCCCAGTAGGTTTTGTGTCACTGCCCAGTAGGTTTTGTGTCACTACCCAGTAGGTTTTGTGTCACTACCCAGTATGTCTTGTGTCACTACCCAGTAGGTTTTGTGTCACTACCCAGTAGGTTTTGTATCACTGCCCAGTAGGTTTTGTGTCACTACCCAGTAGGTTTTGTGTCACTACCCAGTATGTCTTGTGTCTCTGCCCGGTATGTCTTGTATCACTGTCCAATATGCCTTATGTCACTCCCCCAGTATGTCTTGTATCACTGTACAGTACGCATTGCCCCTGTGTCTCCTCTCAGTACACCTTGTGTCACTGCCCAGAATGCCTTGTGTCACTGCCCAGTATGCCTTGTGTCACTGCCCAGTATGCCTTGTGTCACTCCCCAGTATGTCTTGTGTCACTACCCAGTATGTCCTGTACCACTGCACAGTACGCCTTGTCCTTGTGTCTCTGCCCAGTGCACCTTGTGTCACTGCCCTGTATGCCTTGTGTCACTGTCCAATATGCCTTGTGTCACTGCCTAGAATGCAATAAAACACTACGTATTAAAAAGCAGCACCCATCTCATCGTCAGAGGTAACCAAGACCCGGGTGTGGACGGCGCGTTAACGCAGCTGGACTCCATCATAGGTGACCCTCTAGAGGCAGACACACACAAACGCACTAACAAGAGTTTTGTTTACTTCTGCTGCCTCAGTATATATATATATATATATATATATATATATATATATATATATATTCTTGAGCGAGTTTGGTTTTTTTTTTAAGTTCACGTTGAAGATCAAAGTCTTGCCTTTAAAAATATTTGCGCTATTTACTCGGTCTTGGACGCTTGCCTGGTACTCCACACTTTAGTCAGCCTAAAGTCCTACATTTTCAGCTTTTGATTTGGCGAGGGAATCATCATTTTTATCATCTGATTTTAGATATCAGCTCTCCCTCGTTGATCATCATCATCATGTTCCGTCTACCCAAGAAAGATTGGCTACAATGGGTCTCCAACAAGCTGTGTCACTTGCTTTGATACACTGCACCCAGCCAAGCTGGATTCAGGTTATATTTTTGATCTCGTTATTCTACTGCCGTTTTTTTTTTTCTTCTTCTTTCCCCCCTTAAGCTTTTCCATCACACACATACGGAAAGTAAGAAAACTGGGGAGAGGATGCGCTTCGGAAAGAGCATTGAGAACCGAAGGTTCAAAGGGAGGATTTGCATTGAAGAGAGAAAACTACTAACGACATCATTCTGTATTTTCCCAGACTGTCAAGGAATATACGGACACATTAGCACAACGTCCGTTGTATTCTTGATCGGTTAAGTCAAGAAAAATATGGTAACTATCCCCGTATCCCCTACAATGCCTCAGCGGTATAGAGCGGACAAAGAACATATAGAAACTAGCACTATATCCCTTTTGTGTCTTAACGACATAGCTAAGGGAAATATGGAAACTATCGCTATACTCTCTGTAAGCCTCACCGGCATGGAACAAGTAAGAAAAATATGGAAATTAGCAATATATCCATTGTAAACCTAACCGGTATAGAACAAGTCAGGAAAAAAATATGTAATCTAGCAATATATCCATTATAAACCTAACCGGTATGGAACAAGTCAGGAAAAATATGGAATCTAGCAATGAACCCCGTATAAACCTAACCGGTATGGAACAAATCAAAGAAAATATGGAATCTAGTACCGTATCCCCTGCGTACCTAAGTAGAAGTGCAGTGCCAACTGGAAGATCACGGGTTCAATCCCGGGACCGGGAAGAAAAAAAAAAAAGCAACAACTCACAAGACCTCTGGGAGTCATGACCCAGAGGGGCCCACCCCCCTTAGAGTGTCAGGAGTTTAATAGGGCCGAAACACTTGTCTGAAGGGGGGGGGGAGTACTTCCTCTGATGATCTGAAGGAGTTGTGTTGTTGTTCCGCTCTTATAGTAGAGAGTTTCCTGCATAAACCGTGAAGGAAAATATAAACTCTAACACTTCTCCTTTATATCACAATGATCGTCTGAGTGGCGAGGTGGTTAGTGCACTGATCTCTCATGGCGAAGGTCGGGGTTCAAATCCGACCGGAGGTGTCTCTCTTCCTCCCCCCCCCCCCCCCCCCCCCACTTTCCCCAGCCTGTAGAAATGGGTACCCGAATTCTTCTGGAGTTGGGGAAGGAAAGGCGGCCAGGCGTGATGCTGACGAGTGTGCTGGCAGGTCAAGGAAGATATGGGCACAAACACCATACCCCCCACGATATGTGCCTCTAAGGCATGGCAGGGTTATCTTCACCTTACCTTTTTACCCCGGTAATACCGAATAATGGCTGCCGAATTCAGAGAAAATAATGCATCAAATATGAAGATTCTGGTGAACGACGTGACCTCATCGTATACCTACATATAAGGAAATTTTCTTTGCACGTACATACAAAGCAGCCAATAATAAACGTAACATTTAGAAAGAAAAGAAATAGGCTTCAGGCTTGAAGAACCTGTCTTGAACATTCAACTGAATAGCTTCTAAGCACACACAAAAAAATGAAAGGGAAAAAAAAAACGATAAATACACTTTTCAAATGATTAATCCTCCAGGTATTCGTAGGCGTATTCAATAACTTCAAAAAGTTAACGTCTTTCATCATTTTTGACCTCTATACGAATCTAGCATTTGAATAGAATGTGTCAATCAATATGTATGTTTTTTTCTCCCTTGTCATGCTAAATCAGCATTTATATGGCGGTTTGGACTTTGAATGTATTTACGGATTTGCAATAAATATCAATGCAACAAACGAACGCCAGTCTTTGCGATCGAGAAAGTCATATTATTTATAAGAACGAGGGTCTGGTCTGAATACTTCTAGAACAAGGTTCTTGTACTTTACATATTTATGTGAACTCCCTCACGCCGTTGGAAAACTTGCATCGGCAGGAATACCACAGAATTAGATCTCCTGTGTGGGATCGAAAGGCGCAGATATCACAGTCCAGGTGCAAAACCATCACACAATATAATCAATGCCTATCTGAGAGTGAAACAGAAGAAGAAGAAGTAATAACAATAGCAGGAGTAGTAATTATTACTGTAGTAGTAGTAGTAGTAGTAGTAGTAATAGTAGTAGTAGTAGTAGTAGTTGTAGTAGTTGCTGTCGCTTTAGTATTAATTATTGTAGTAGTAGTAGTAGTAGTAGTAGTAGTTGTAGTAGTAGTAGTAGTAGTAATAGTAGTAGTAGTATCAGTAGTAGTAGTACTTATTGCTGTAGTAGTAGTTATTGTAGTAGTAAAAGTAATAGTAGTAGTAGTATTTATAGCAGTAGTTATTGCTTTAGTAGTAGTAACTGTAGTAGTAATAGTAGTAGTAGTAGTAGTAGTAGTAGTAGTAGTAGTAGTAGTAGTACTTATTGGTGTTGTAGCAGTTATTGCGGTGGTGGTGGTGGTGGTGGTGATACTTCTTGGGGCAGTATTAGTTGCTGAAGTATAGTAGTGGTAGTTATATTTGCATTGGTTGTAGTAGTAGTAGTTATTGATGCTGTAGCAGTTATTGTACTAGTAGTGATGGTGGTAGTGGTGGTGGTGGTGGTGATACTTCTTGGAGCAGTATTAGGTGCTGAAGTATAATAGTGGTAGTTATAGTTGCATTGATAGTAGTAGTAGTAGTAGTAATAGTAGCAGTAGTAGTAGTAGTAGTAGTAGCAGTAGTAGTACTAACAGTAGTAGCAGTATTAGTAGTAACAGTGTTAATAGTAGTAGTAGTAGTCGTAGTAGTAGTACTACTACTAATAGTAACAGCAGTAACAGTCTTATAGTAGCACCATTAGTAGCAGTATTTTAGTAGTTTTAGTACTAGTGGTAGTAACAGCAGCAGCAGCAGCAGTGGCGGTGGTGGTGGTAGTGGTGGTTTTTCACAGCGCATACCTTAAACCATAACACAAGACGATATAGCCCGCATATTTTGCACGCTAACGCTTTGTCTCATTTATTTGCTGAGGGCGTTTTCGTGCAAAAATATGACTTGTAATAAAACGGTTAACCATACTTTTACTGCGTTTGAAAAACGTCTAACTATAGACCAGTATGTGAACTGTTTTGTGAACTGAACTGGAAAATGATGAGTTTTAACACGTGGATTAGGAGAAGTTGCCAGCTGTCGGCACAAAAGGGTATAGTTTATTATGACCACTCTTGTAAGCTATATATACTGTATAGTTTTTAATACGGAAGAGAATACATTTTTAGTTGTAAGATCTATTAATTACAGTGATGTTACTTCTTCTTTTTCTTCTTCTTTTTCTTTCTCCCTAAAACTGCAAGCTGATGCTCCTTGCATCCGGTGCAGTTAAGAAGTTGAGGTATAACATCAATTTGGATTGGGAGCAAGTTACGGGTGCCGCGGAGATGATGAGGCACAGAATTGTACCCAACCTGGGACGGTCATGGCAGCTATTCTTGTCAGTCCCTGAGTGAAGATAAAAAAAACATGGGCGGGGGTACTTCTTTAGCAGAATCCACCACCACGGAGACACTGGTGATCCCTGTCACATCTTGCCTTGTTTTGTCCTGTGCTATCTCCCTGTAATTGCGAGCTGGTGTTCTTTGCAGCCGATGCTGTGGAGGTGTTGAGGTACAGCATCGTGTCGGCGTAGAGCGGGTTGTGGCGGCTACATTTTTCAGACCCGAAATACAGCTAAAATAAAGCAGGGGGTGTGCAATGGTTCTTTAGCAGACTCCACCACCATGGGAAATAATGGTGATCCCTGCCCCGTTAGCCAGGCTATCCCTATTACTGGGGGTACCAACGGAGAGATGGGACAGGGTCTTGGTTCGCTAACTCTGACGCTAGAATATCAGCTATAGGTCGCTAACTCTGGCGCTAGAATATCAGCTATGGGTCGCTAACTCTGGCGCTATAATATCAGCTATGGGTCGCTAACTCTGGCGCTAGAATATCAGCTATAGGTCGCTAACTCTGACGCCAGAATATCAGCTATGGGTCGCTAACTC
Source organism: Achatina immaculata (assembly GCA_009760885.1). Classification (NCBI taxonomy): domain Eukaryota; kingdom Metazoa; phylum Mollusca; class Gastropoda; order Stylommatophora; family Achatinidae; genus Lissachatina; species Lissachatina immaculata. Next base: position 22,061,161 of record CM019695.1, read on the forward strand.
TGACGCTAGAATATCAGCTATGGGTCACTAACTCTGACGCTAGAATATCAGCTATGGGTCGCTAACTCTGACGCCAGAATATCAGCTATGGGTCGCTAACTCTGACGCTATAATATCAGCTATGGGTCGCTAACTCTGACGCTAGAATATCAGCTATGGGTCGCTAACTCTGACGCTAGAATATCAGCTATGAGTCGCTAACTCTAACGCTAGAATATCAGCTATGAGTCGCTAACTCTAACGCTAGAATATCAGCTATGAGTCGCTAACTCTGACGCTAGAATATCAGCTATGAGTCGCTGACTCTAACGCTAGAATATCAGCTATGAGTCGCTAACTCTGACGCTAGAATATCAGCTATGAGTCGCTGATTGCCTAATCGGGCAGGCTTCTTCACCCCCATCCCTGCCCTATAAGCCAAGCTATCCCTGTTACTGTTAGCCGGACTATCCCTGTTACTGTTAGCCGGGCTATCCCTGTTACTGTTAGCCGGGCTATTCCTGTTACTGTTAGCCGGGCTATCCCTGTTACTGTTAGCCGGGCTATCCCTGTTACTGTTAGCCGGGCTATCCCTGTTACTGCGGGTAACAAGGGGGGGGTGGATCTTCGTCAGCTACGGCTCGCTAACCCTGACACAAGCGTGTCATCTATGGGTCGTTGATTGCCAAATAAGACAGCATCTTCATCCCCTACCGTAGTCTCTCTCTCTCTCTCTGTCAGTGTGTGGGTGTGCGTGTGTGTTCTCTAAACCCCTTTTGCCGTTTTCTTTCATTGTCCTCCATCGTCCCCAAACCACCGCGCGTCCCCATGACATCCCCACCCCCACTCCCCCCCCCCCCCCCAAGGCGAGTACCGCGCACTTTTTGGGAACTACTTATAAAAGAAATCGGTTGAACGACTACCCTAAAAACTATTAGCGTTGCCACGCGATACGGGGTAAACGATCTCAGCCAATTATAATCCACGCATCCACGACCTCTAGATTTGACCTTTCCACTTTTCGCCAATGACCTTTCTTGCTGCTCCTTCATCTGGGAAGCCCTTCTGTTAATACAAGTACCGCATAATGTAATGAATAAAACAACTGAGCAATTGTCTATCCCAGAAAAATGGCTTCCGTTATCCGTTTCTCCCAGAAGATTAACGCAAATGTGGCTCTGCACTAGACTTCATTTTTACGTATAAAAGTTAACATTTCTCATATTTGAGCAACTTCTTGATGGGAAAATACAGGCGTTAATTATAAACAAAGTTTTAAAAAATGACCAAAAAAAAACAACAAAAAACTTCTATCTCCTTGTAACTGCCAGATGATGTTTTCCGCAGCAAAGGGGTGAAGATGTTAAGGCACATGATTGTGTCGGATTGGGAGCGGGTCATTGCGGTTATTTTTTTTCAGCTCATGAGTGCAGTGAAAAAAAAAACAAGAGGGGGGGTGTACAATGCTTTATTAGCAGACTCCACCACCATGGGGACAATGGCAATCACCGCCCCAGTTATCCAAGCCAGGCCTGTTACCTGGGGTACCAACGGAGAGGTGGGGTGGGGTGGGGCAGGGTCTTGGTCCGCTATGGTTCGCCAATCCTGACAGCAGTATGTCAACAGAGAATAGACAAAAAAGAAAATGATGTATGTACAAGAGATGAAGGAAACAAAAGCCAAGAGGGTAGAGAGGTGGAGAGACAACATAGGAGAGGATATAAAAGGAGCTGATGTCACCAACAGGAGAGAGAAGATTAGGAACAGATGCCGAACTTCTGCAGCAATGACCCTTAATTACTCGGAGAGCTGAAGAAGAAGAAAAAGGGGGAGGAGGAAGGAAGGAAGGAGGAAGAAGAAGAAGAGGAGGAAGAGAAGGAGAAAGATGGCACCGTGTCAGAAGTGCCAAATTCCCCCCCCCCCCCAAAGAGAGACACCATAGATGTTCGGCTCCACGGTTCTATTCAGAAACAACAAAAATCAGCCATGTCTATCCAAGAGACAGTGGCGAAGTGGTTAGTGCACTGGTCTCTCACGGCAAAGATCGGGGGTTCGAATCCGGCCGGGGGCACCCCAGTCACCCAGATGTAGAAATGGGTACCCGACTTCTTCTGGAGTTGGGGAAGGAAAGGCGGCCAGGGGTGATACTGACCATATCACCCTCTAGTGTGCTGACAAGTCAAGGAAAATATGGGCACTAACACCATATCCCTATGTGCCTCTAAGGCATGACAGGATTACCTTTACTTTACTTTTTTTTTTACTATCCAAGTGACAGAACTGAAGTAACTGCATGCGAAGAAATAGAAGATATTCTTATATCTTATATCCTTCCCGTGCCGTTAAACGTCACATAGGGCTCGCAAAGTAGTTCGCCAATTTTTCCTGTCTTCGGTGAGTCTTTCAACCTCATCAAGGGATTTTATGTCTGTTAATTTGGCCTCTCTTAACAGTGTCCTCTTCAGAGTTTCACGCCGTCTGCCTCTTTTTCTTTGGCCTGTTGTGTTCCCCTTGATAGCTTGTTTTGGGATTCTCTGATCATTTCTTCTCATCAAGTGACCAACATATGTCCATCTCCTTTTCCTGATCACCCGTGAGACTGGTTGTTGTTCAGTCATCTGTCTTATCTCTGCATTGTTCTTGAATTCGTTCCACTTGATGCCGAGTATTTTCCTTAGGCATTTGTTTTCAAAATAGTCTAATTTCTTTTCTATTTCTTTAGTTGTTTTCCAGCTTTCACATGCATAAATCATGCAAGAAGATATTGAAGAAGAAGAAGAAAAAAAAGAAAGAAATAGAAGATAATGAAGATGGGAAAAAATGAACTGACTAGCTCGAAAACGATACACCGTAGCGGCTGTAGGCGTGTTGCTTGTGAAAGTATAACAGTCACATGATCCCAAAATGGTGGCTCTTCCTGAAGTGCAAGATTTATTTGTTCAAGCTTGCAAGGACTTGTTCCACAAGTACCCGGGGCATGATGTAGGCTTGTACAAGGCCCTAACGTAGGCGTGGCGTGTAGTAGAAGTGAAAGGTTTACTGCATGCCTGTGCTGAATGCGAATATTTGGACGCGGAGTGATATCAGAAACAATACACTCAGGTACGACGCATGCACATTGGCGTATCGTATGTCGTAGCGGCGAAGGTGGATTTAGTTGGGTCTAGAAGGAAATTCCTTTAATTCCACCAGTCCCATCCCAACTTTCTCTCCTTTCCCACAGTTCTGCATACTCCCCAGCTCTCTCCCTCTCTCTCTCTCTCTCTCTCTCTCTCTCTCTCTCTCTCTCATGGCGCCACGCCCTCAGTTACACATCGTGTTGGTGTGTACTAATGTGTTCGCTTTATCGCACAGCTTATGATCATAGACGAGAGGAAATGTCCCACCTTGCTGTGCTGCTCCTAGCAACACACCGCAATCATCTTTCGACCCTGAATAAAGAAGTATGGTAAGCCGTGGGTATCATGATAGTGGAGGCGAGAAATTCGATTCTCGTATCCGCTTCAGATCCAGACAGACAGAATTGTGAATTTTTACTTTGTTTTGCCAAGCAGTTAATGGCAGTAAGCATGACATATACGTGAGCCCAGTTATTCTCCCTTTGAAAAATGAAGTTCGTACATCTTGCCGGACGACTTATTCCGCTGTGGATTTTACCAATGGCTGGATATACACATTCAGCCACTGGAGCAGCAAGTAATATTTATTTTGCATGTTCATTTTCCTTGTGCCTTGTGTCTTCTTAACTTCAAGATTGATCGTCCTTTTCCCTCATCGAATGATGCTGCGCCTTTCCACGGGTTTGCTCTCCACGTGACTCGGTCTTTAGCAGGTTCTTCCCAGATAGCATGGCTGATAGATCTCGCACTGAAGACTTACAAATATTTGTGTATCTTAGCGCTGGTCTACTTTATAACCACCTCCCTCCTCTCCACAGGTTCGCCCTATAAAACTGCTTGGGAAATACATCTGCTATTCATTCTTGTCACAGAGCAACACCATGGTAACCCACTCCCTATCCAACACAATGCCTTGTCTTCTACAACGTCATATAGGGAGAGCGGAGAATACAGAAATACCTGGATGGGGCCTGGCCGCATGGTTTGGCAGGAAAACATCGATTTTATTCAAGACACAGAGGATAGGGTCAATTGGAGAAAGATGACCGCCTGCACCTATTACCATGGCACTATCGGGTCAGATGGAGAAAGATGACCGCCTGCACCTATTAGCATGGCACTATCGGGTCAGATGGAGAAAGATGACCGCCTGCACCTATTAGCATGGCACTATCGGGTCAGATGGAGAAAGATGACCACCTGCACCTATTACCATGGCACTATCGGGTCAGATGGAGAAAGATGACCGCCTGCACCTATTAGCATGGCACTATTGGGTCAGATGGAGAAAGATGACCGCCTGTACCTATTACCATGGCACTATCGGGTCAGATGGAGAAAGATGACCGCCTGCACCTATTACCATGGCACTATCGGGTCAGATGGAGAAAGATGACCGCCTGCACCTATTAGCATGGCACTATCGGACCAGATGGAGAAAGATGACCGCCTAAACCTATTAGCATGGCACTATCGGACCAGATGGAGAAAGGTGACCGCCTACACCTATTGGCATGGCACTGTCGGACCAGATGGAGAAAGATGACCGCCTACACCTAATGGCATGGCACTATCTGACCTGATCTCCCCACCACAGCGTTGGCAGCAAAATATGTAAACCTGGCACTTCTAGGGCATGAGTAGCAACTGAATGCGCAACCTGGCAAGTCATAAAAACTTTGGTAGATAAAAAATGTGCTGTGTGGGCGATCTTATCTGCAAGGACTGGAACCAGTTCCAAACCGGGTCCCACCACATAATACACCCGTGACGACGTCTGAGACATGGCCCAGAATTTTAGGTAACTGGAGAATCAGGATTTACAGCAGTAGGCGGCGGTCACAACAGGATACTGCGGAGGCGTCTTTCGGTACCTTTATATCAGTGGCTCTCAACCCTCTCAAGTTAGGGCCACGTAGGTTCCGAGGCGGGGTTTGCAAGAAGAGTTTCAGGGTTTTAGGAGAAAACCAATTACTTTACGTATCCAAATGTGAATATTTCAAGAACAACATCTGCATTAGCTGCCACTCGCTGAAATATAGATACACTAAAGAAAAGGTTGTGAATTGCTGCTTTCCACTGATCTTCTTCTTCTTCTTCTAACTGAGTGCGTGCAGGCGTTCTGGGTAACCGATGCAGTGAAAATGTTGAGGTTAGCATCATGTCGGACAGAGAGCGGGTTATGGTGGCTATATTTTGTTTTATTTAGTTCCTGAGTGAAAAGAAGGCCCGGGGGGGGGGGGGGGGGGGTGCAACGCTTCTTTAGCAGACTCCACCACCATCGGGTTATGACGATCCTCACCTCGGATAGCCAGGCTAGGCATGTTACTGAACAGAGGTGGGGATAGCTGTCATGCTAGCTTCAGATATGGCGAAACATAGATGGCCCCAAGACCATGTTTCGCTATATCTGAAGCTAGCATGACAGCTGTCTGACACATCGGACAGCCTGTCACACATGAGAATATTAGAAAACTGCTGCAGAGAACTAAATAACAGCACAATCCTTCAGATCATCAATCAAAGAATTACGCCCCCTTTCTATGTCCTTCCAAGCAAGCATTTCGGCCCTTTAAGCTTTTAACAAGGTTTATGTTTACAAGGTATGCGTGTAAAGGGAATGTGGAAAAAAGGGGGGGGGGCAGGGTGGGAGGTGAGAGAGCCTGGGCTCATCTGGGTCATGACTGCCAGAGGTCTTCGGATTGTTGGTTTATAAGCCTCTTCACGAGGCTGAGGACACTTCTCAACCGTTCACCGCCCCGCAACTTTACAGACGGCGACAGTAAAACTGCGAAGGCGTCTTTCGGTACCTTCACACCGACGTCACTGCCTACGCTTGGATATTAATACTACAACATCCCTGCATAAAATTCTGCACTAACTTAATAGTGCACTGCTTTCTTTGACGTATTCTCCTTTATATGACTCCGGACCTCGGTTGTAAATTGTAAAATCATTTATTTGCTTAAACGTCTGCCCTCAGCTCTTTTCATTCTGCCATGTGGGCCACGGAGGGATATTTTCCATATTTAACTTTTTGCCAGATACACGATATCTGATCTTGTGGAGCCCAAAAGCCGGTTTCCAAATTGCTTGAAGCGGCCACTGATGCGGGAAAGGGGGGGGGGAGGCGGGGGAACATAGTAATTTTTGTCCTCCTATGATTGCTTTGAAAAACGATTTAAAGAAACGGTTAGAGAATAAGTAAAATGAAAATAAAGGACCTGTCCAACCTACTCAAACTTATGAGCACAGATCTGGCCCCCGGGAGGTGAGGGGAGTTGGTGGGGGGGGGGGGCTGAAAGGAAAGCTGCGGGGCTCCTACACAAGCTTGGAGAAGACGGCAGACTCCAGTAGGGCAACGGGGCTGCAGATATAGCATGACTAAGCAAACCTTCGAACGCGGAAGAAGAAGAAGTAGTAGTAGTAGTAGTAGTAGTAGTAGTAGTAGTAGTAGTTAGTAGTAGTAGTAGTAGTAGTAGTAGTAGTAGTAGTAGTAGTAATAGTAGTAGTAGTAGTAATAGTAACAGTAGTAGTAGTAGTAGTAGTAGTAGTAGTAGTAGTAGTAGTAGTAGTAGTAGTAGTAGTAGTAGTAGTGTAGTAGTAGTAGTAGTAGTAATAGTAGTAGTAGTAGTAATAGTAACAGTAGTAGTAGTAGTGTAGTAGTAGTAGTAGTAGTAGTAGTAGTAGTAGTAGTAGTAGTAGTAGAAGAAGAAGAAGAAGAACTCAGTTAGCAAGTAACAATTCAGAGCGCAAAGTAATTGGTAAAACGAAACAGAAACAAAGTATTTGAGCGATCCACAGCTGATATGCCAGCGTCAGGGTTGGCGAACCATAGCTGACCAAGACCCTGTCCCACCTCTTCGTGGTATCCCCAGTAACAGGCATACCCTGGCTAACGGGGCAGCCATCGCCATAGTCCCCATGGTGGTGGAGTCTGCTAAAGAAGCACTGCACACCCCCCTTTTTTAGCTGTACTCCGGGACTGAAAAAGTAGCCGTCATAACCATCTCCCACGCCGATACGATGATGTGCCTCAACATCTCTACAGCATCGGCTGCAAAGAACAATAGCTCGCGGTCACAGTGAGTTCGTACAAGTACAAGAACAAATGTAAACGCCGACAGTAAAATAAAAGTAAATGAAAAATAAATGACTTTAACGTGATACAACGAAGGAAAGAAAGAAATCAGACATGACGCCAGCGTTATCAGCATCACAGAACCCCACACTCCGCAACTGAAATGAGGTCATAACATATTAAAAACAATCCATAGACATTAAAAAAAACTGAGGAAATGATTAAGAAAGAAACAAACAAACAAACAAACAAACGTTTATAAACTTCATGGGTTTTTTTTTTGCAACATTTTATAACTGAGGTGGTCAAATCTCTTTCTGATAACGCGGGGCGCCTACAGGAAGTAAGTCTGCTCAAACCCTTCCCCTCCCTCCTCGTTTACACTGTTGATTAACTATTCTCTTTTCATTCACCGCGGGCCTTACCTTAAAACAGGGCAAACCCTCCGGGACCTCTCCCAAGCAGTGCACCGACAGGACCCTCCCCCCCCCCCCCCACCCCACTTTCATTTGGAATTGAGTAGGCATTATCTGAGGAGGCCTTCGTGAGGTAAGGTGGTGGATGGACGCCTGAAGTTTGCGGAGTGGTTAGCGTTGTAGTCTCTCATGGCGAAGATCGGGCGGTTCGAATCCTGCTGGATTTTTTTTCGGGGGGGGGGGAGGAGGTTGCCCAGATGTAGAAATGGTTACCTGGTTACTTCTCAGGCTTTGGGAAGGGAAAGACGGCCAGCCATGATGCTTGACCACATCACCCTCCAGTGTACTGACGGGTCAATGAAAATACAGGCACTAACGCCATATCCCATAGGCGCCTTCGTGGCATAGCAGGGACCTGCCTGTACCTACTTGTGAAGGGATAAAACGTAGCAGTGCAGAGGGACTGCATCAGAACAAGCTTCGAAGCCAAACTTCATCTGCTTTTTGTTTCAATATGCCGTATATAAAGGAAATTCTACCTCATGTACCTCTGTGATTTTGAATTTTAAATTAACTTTAAAACTCCAGGCAGTAACTAGGCCTCTCAGGTGATTGACAAGGCTGACACTAAGGTATGGGAGGGTATGTGGCCCCGCTGGCTGTACGGTAGATATAATTTAACTAGTCTTAACCTTACATGTCCACTTATTTTCATAGCTCCAGCCCACCTGATCCGCCGTTGTTTCATAAATAAGTTTCTCTGAACTTTACACGCCCACACAAAAGTCAGATAGCTTCGGGTCGAAACAAGATTTGAGGTCTTACGGAGTCTAATATTACACTACTGCAGTATTACACTACAGCCAGAAACAACAAGTCAAATGGTTTGGCCACGCTACACGCCTACCACCAGACAGCATACCACAGAGAAACAAACTAATCACGCTAAGATTTGTAGGTAACAGAGGAAGGGCCTGCCCACGCAAGAGACTGAGAGAGGAAATTGTAGAAGTCTTAAATATCCCATTATACGAAGTATATCGAGATGTCACCTCAACACCGGAGAGGTCCATGAGGAAGGAGACAAGACAAGACAAGACAAGACAAGACAAGACAGGACGCTATGGGGGTCTGTTTCTCTGCCATTGAAGAATAAGAAGTTTCTTCTTCTTCTTCTTCTCCCTGCAGCTATAAGCTCGATGTTCTTTGCAGCATGTGCTGTGAAGCGTTGAAGCACAGCATCGAGTCGAATTGGGAGCGGGTTTAAGGGGCTATTTGATTCAGTCCCTAAATGTAGGTTAAAAAGCCGGGAGCGTGCAATACTTCTTAACCGACTCCACCACCATGGTGACTACGGCGACCACTGCCCCGTTAAACCAGGTTAGGCCAGTTACTAGGGGTATTAAATGAGAGGAGGGACATGGTCTATGTCGGCTATAGTTCGTCAACCCCTGAAGCTAGCATGTCAGCTATGGGTTGCCAACCCTGATTCTATCATGTCAGCTATGGGTCGCCAACCCTGACGCTTGCATGTCAGCTATGGGTCGCCAACCCCTGATGCTAGCATGTCAGCTATGGGTCGCCAACCCTGACGCTAGCATGTCAGCTATGGGTCGCCAACCCCTGATGCTAGCATGTCAGCTATGGGTCGACAACCCTGACGCTAGCATGTCAGCTATGGGTCACCAACGCCTGACGCTAGCATGTCAGCTATGGTTCGCCAACCCTGACTCTACCATGTCAGCTATGGTTCGCCAACCCTGACGCTAGCATGTCAGCTATGGGTCGCTGATTGCCAGATCGGAGAGCGTCTTCGCCCACTGAAGAATACGTTACCTTTAAGGTGATCTATGAAATGTACTGATTCACTGACCTGGTGTATTTAATACACCTTTGTGAACTCTTTAAGCTTTTGCCAGTGTGGGAAGTAAGCCACTTTTCCCCAGTAAGGAAGGTCCTGTTTTCTCTCATTCTCTTCAGACTTTGGTTCAGCACTTTTCTCGTTCGGCGTACTTCGCCGTGATGTTCCATTTCCCCACTTTGCGTGGGTGAAGCGCAGTCTGGTGTCCTTCGCCCTGCAGGCAAACATCCTCCGTCTTCTCATGATGAATTTAGTCACGACACACGATCTACTCGTTTATCTTCACTGGTTATCTTCGTGTATCTAATCAACAAAACAAAAACAAAAAACCGACTATCCAGCTATGTAGAGTTAAAGAGCATAACCGATAACCAAGTATGGTTAGCTTCGACAAACAGAGAATGCTTTACACATGTCGTAAAATATTTTGTTTTATGGATGCGAAGCATGGTCCATGAGTAAGAGAGTGCAGCGAGAAATGGGGGCCATGGAAATGTGGTTCATAAGAAGGATGTTGAAGGTGCCATGGGCAGCTAAGAAAACCAAGGAAGAAGTCTTAAGAGATGCTGGAGTTAAACGGCAAATTACAGCAGAGATCAGAGGCAGACAAGCGAGATTTGTAGGACATTTTCTGAGAAGAGGAAAACTGGAACACATTATGGCAACTGGAAAAACTGAGGGAAGAAGAGACAGGAGAAGACAGAGATAGAAATTACTGGATGGGCTGTCAGTGTGGCTAGGAAGAAAGTCACCGACGAATCTCATAATCAAGTCTAAAGACAGGGAGTTGTGGAGAGAAATGATCGCCTACGCCACGCGGCACGGCACTTGATTGTAAGGGATGAACCGTTAGAGACCTCATTATACTGGGCCACCAGCGTATGACGTAGGGTGGCCAGTTCCTATCCTCGCTGCCTTTCCTTCCCAGATTTTCTCTGGTACCCACTTTACGAGGCTGGGTCAACCTCGGGGCCATATTAGTAGGGGGAAAAAAATCCCGCTCAGCTGGGGATTCGAACTCTCCACCATTCGGTTGCTACACGAGTGCTCTAACCACTACGCTAGTCGGCTCCCACTTTACACACGAGAAGAATAAAAATACTAAGACAATAACCGTGCCTCGAACCACAGACACTGTCAGGACGAACAACAGCTTAATGGCGAGAGGACATCGAGCTGTCCCCTCAGCCATATTGCATCCCTGAAAAGGATGCTCGATATGCATTAACTCCAGAAAAACACTGGCAGGGTTTCACACTTATCCGAATCGATGCTCAGAGCGATATTTAGGCAAAGTCCAGATAAAATGAAAAAGTAGCACATTTCTAACCCAACTCAAGTTTTTAAACCATAGAATAACTTCCTTCTTTCAACAGACCCCCATAGCGTCCTGTCCTGTCTTGTCTTGTCTTGTCTTGTCTCCTTCCTCATGGACCTCTCCGGTGTTGAGATGACATCTTACCAAAAGAGCATGACAGAGCATGCCAATTAATTGAGAGTGAAAGAGTTAAAGGATATATTATATTATATTATATTATATTATATTATATTATATTATATTATATTACGTAATATACTGCAATGAGAAGACTGGAGTTCTTCTGGAGAAACTGGACAGATCATGCCCAAATGCACAAGAAGAAGCAGAGATAAAAAAAAATTAATTAACTACACCTGGGGATGGACAGAAGAAATGACTCATGGACAGAAATAAATGGAGAGCCCTTGTTGATGATACATGCACTAGATAGGGGTGATGTCGGCGTGGAAGGAAGGATACGAGAAGACGAATCTCTCTGACAAGAACTTCTAAGTGTTGGAAAGAAAGAACCAGATCCAATACACCAACTACAAAGACATCAGAAAACCATCCTCTTTCGCCTAAGGACAGGTCACTGCAGGCTACTGAGCCACCTAAATCGACTCAAAACCTTCTCTCACAGACGAGTGTCCATGGGGCACTGGAGTCCAGACTCCAGAACATATCCTTCAAGAGTGCCCAAACCATGCAGACCTGAGACGTGAGACATGGTCAGAGGACACAAGCTTCGCTCAAAAGGTTTGGGGCTCCTATCAGGATCTAGAGAGGACGGCAGGCTTTGCCATGTCGACAGGGATCAGGATCTGAAGTTGTCGGTCACAACCTCGAACGCAGAAGAAGAAAGAAAGAAAGAAAGAAAGAAAGAAAGAAAGAAAGAAAGGATGCGAAGCAGATATGCCAAAAGATCTGGGTATGTTAACCAGCTTTTGTCACAACTTTACGTCTTTTCTTTTTACATAATGATGACTGATAATAATGATGATGATGATTCCCTCATAAAACAGCATTGAGGAAAGATATAGATAGACAGAGAGACAAGTGTCTGCTTTATTTGTGGCATCTGCGTCCAGTGTCCAATGGGTAGATCCGCACAGAGATCATTGGAAGCAGAAGAAATGTGGTTTATCAGAAGCATCAGAAGAAATGTGGTTTATCAGAAGCGTCAGAAGAAATGTGGTTTATCAGAAGCGTCAGAAGAAATGTGGTTTATCAGAAGCGTCAGAAGAAATGTGATTTATCAGAAGCGTCAGAAGAAATGTGGTTTATCAGAAGCGTCAGAAGAAATGTGGTTTATCAGAAGCGTCAGAAGAAATGTGGTTTATCAGAAGCGTCAGAAGAAATGTGGTTTATCAGAAGCGTCAGAAGAAATGTGGTTTATCAGAAGCGTCAGAAGAAATGTGGTTTATCAGAAGCGTCAGAAGAATTGTGGTTTATCAGAAACATCAGAAGAAATGTGGTTTATCAGAAGCATCAGAAGAAATGTGGTTTATCAGAAGCGTCAGAAGAAATGTGGTTTATCAGAAGCATCAGAAGAAATGTGGTTTATCAGAAGCGTCAGAAGAAATGTGGTTTATCAGAAGCATCACAAGAAATGTGGTTTATCAGAAGCGTCAGAAGAAATGTGGTTTATCAGAAGCGTCAGAAGAAATGTGGTTTATCAGAAGCATCACAAGAAATGTGGTTTATCAGAAGCATGCTCCAAATTTCCCTGAACCGCAAATATTACTAATAAAGAATGCGTGAAAAATGATGTACATGTACTTCCATAGTCCGTGCAGTGAGAAGGTGGAGGGTCCCCGGCTACTGAAAATATTGTAAAAACAGGAAAAACAGAAGGAAGAAGAGCCAGGGGAAGGCTGAGAGAAATGGTACTGGATAGTTTGATGAGGATGGTGTGAGAGAAATGGTACTGGATAGTTTGATGAGGATGGTGTGAGATGATATCACCAAATAAGCTGATGGTCTGCAAGAAGGATCGGCTGTCGCCATGGCACATGATGATGATGATGATGATGATGATGATGATGATGATGACGATGACGACGACGACGAATGTAAGGCAACATGTAATGACCTTTGGTTATACACTGACAAATGCTCGTTTAAAAAAAAAGTTAAACTGATCATTTAAAAAAAGACAGGCTGTGGATAAGAAAAGATAAAAACATCATTATGAGGAATAAGCTAAGTAACGACAATTTAAACAATTGGTAGGACCTACATCACGCCTACAGTACACAGAGAAACAAAGAATTAAGTTCTTTGGTCATGTAATGAGAATGACATACGTACAGCCAGTAGCAGAGGGCACTCAGCCAAAGAACTACAGGACAACAGATCAAGAGGAAAAAAGGTAAAAGGTAAAGGTAATCTTCCCATGCCTTAGAGGCACATAGGGGTATGGTGTTACTGCCCATACCGAAAAAAAAAAGATGGATAGGTGATGTTATAGAAACACGCACGAATTACGGCACGAACATCACTGAGGCCCCTAATATGGGCCCCCCAAACGCCAGCTACATCTTGTGGGCGCGTGTATCATATAGGTTTGAAAGCACAAGCGACATGAGTGAGGTTTGGGTAACAGAGATGCGATAACGTAACAGCCACGAATGGAACAAACGACAGGATTAACTTTACTTTCTATGCCTCCCTAAGTTTAGTCTAAAACAGTGTAAAGTATGGCTCGATTGTTGTAACTTTTTTTTAAATACTGCTTTTCTATAAATTTGTTAGTTTTGAATGAATGTAAGAATGCAAACTTATTTCATGCTGTTGCATAAATCAGAGTGTGGAGTGAATGGACATGAGATAAGTTTATTATTTATTTCTTTCTTGATGCTTATAATGCTCATTAACAAGTGTTGAATGACTGTGACTGGGTGAAAGCTGTATGATGAAGGGCAGAGTGTTAGACGGGCCTGCGTGCCCAATTCTTAACCCTTTGAAAATAACGTATATTCGTTCGTTCGTTCGTTCGTTCTCTGGAAACCTTCCAAAATTCACAATTTTAGTTTCTCAACGGAAATCCATCTTATGATAAGAACGAACAAAATAATAATAATTTAATGTCAGCGGACGATAACTGCAAATTGTCTCTGCCTTCCATAGGGCCGTTCACAGGTCATGGGTTCAATAAATGAACCGTTGACAGTGGAGTGCTAACGACTTCGTGATTTAACGACAACCGAATGATAATAGAGATCAAATATAAGGTCTCTTTCTTTACTTCAAGCGGGCCCAAATACGACGTTTGTTCCCTCCTTTTCCACACGGATTCTTTACTTCAGACAAACGTCTAACTACTTCTAGACGATTTCCTTCTTCGTCGTAGAATTTTGAAAATAATTTCAAGAACTGCTGCTCTACATTTCTTCACAGCTTCCCCGTATCTCTGCTACAGTTGGTCCGACCTTTACTAAATCTCTAATTCTGACGTCGCTTCGTTCCTTTGTGACGTCATCCAATTTTCGTTTGTGGGGGGAAAATGTTGCGAATGTCAAAACGTCTGGGTCTGAGAGTGACAATCTCCCCTCTGGACATTGGGTCTGAGAGTGACAATCTCCCCCACGGACATTGGGTCTGAGAATGACAATCTCCCCCCCCCCCTGACATTGGGTCTGAGAGTGACAATCTCCCCCACGGACACTGGGTCTGAGAGTGACAATCTCCCCCACGGACACTGTGTCTGAGAGTGACAATCTCTCCCACGGACACTGTGTCTGAGAGTGACAATCTCTCCCACGGACACTGTGTCTGAGAGTGACAATCTCTCCCACGGACACTGTGTCTGAGAGTGACAATTTCCCCCCACGGACACTGGGTCTGAGAGTGACAATCTCCCCCACGGACACTGGGTCTGAGAGTGACAATCTCCCCCACGGACACTGGGTCTGAGAGTGACAATCTCTCCCCCTGACACTGGGTCTGAGAGTGACAATCTCCCCCACGGACACTGGGTCTGAGAGTGAAAATCTCTCCCACGGACACTGTGTCTGAGAGTGACAATCCCCCCCTCCCCGATATTGGGTCTCAGAGTGACAATCTCCCCCCTGGAGACTGGGTCTGAGAATGATAATCTCTCCCCCCCCCCCCGACATTGGGTCTGAGAGTGACAATCTACCCCCTAGACACTGGGTCTGAGAGTGACAATCTACCCCCTAGACACTGGGTCTGAGAGTGACAATCTACCCCCTAGACACTGGGTCTGAGAGTGACAATCTCCCCCCCCCCCTCCGACATTGGGTCTGAGAGTGACAATCTCCCCCCCCCCCCCTTGGACATTGGGTCTGAGAGTGACAATCTCCCCAGGACACTTCGACGTAGAGGAGGATGGATAGTAAAATAAGAAAGTGAACACCACACAAAACTGATAGAGAATAATGGCTGGCATATACACCCCCACCCCCTTCCCCTCTCCCACCCACCACAACCGATCGCATGGACCAAAGAACCAAACCTGCAGGTACTTGTGAGAAACATAATCAAATCCAGCTTAAGCGACTAACAAAAGAAGGAGAAAATTCTCCAGTCAAGGCGCACAGTACAATCTGGTCCTCTTCTATCGACTGTTTGCATACAGAGAAGAATATCTCTGCACCACATTTTCTTTTCAACCAAACTTCTTCTTTAGTCAAAGAAACGCCTAAATGCTGAATATCCTATATATTTGATAAGAAGAAAAAAAAAAGTGTTCCATGCTGAATAGAAACTTTTCAAAACTTGCATACACGTTTTAAAAACGGAAAGAGAAGGAAAAGAAAAAAAAAAACCGGCACCCTACATTACAATCTTTGAACGACTCATGCAAATTTTAGAAGACGCTATTGAAGCTATTAACAGGAGAGGCCCGAGTACTTTGAAAGTAAACAGAATTCCATATCTTCTCTTTTCAGAAAGAAAAAAGAGGTCTAGGCGCTTTTGAATTCAAGATACCTGCTACGCAGAATATTTTCAGGACAGCCTCTTTTGATAGGATAGCTTCTTCCCCCTCTCCCCCCCCCCCCCCCCTCTCCAACCCCGAAGTGCACGGCGGCATGATCTGTTTCAAAATGGCGATATGTCTGTTTCAAAATGGCGATATGTCTGTTTCAAAATGGCGATACATCTGTTTCAAAATGGCGATATGTCTGTTTCAAAATGGCGATATGTCTGTTTCAAAATGGCAATATGTCTGTTTCAAAATGGCGATATGTCTGTTTCAAAATGGCGATATGTCTGTCTTAATAAGCGGGCGAAGACGCTGCCAGTTTTTTTTTTTTTTGGAAGTCGGCGACCCATAGCTGGCATGGTGGCGTTAGCACTGGCGAACTACAGTCGACCAAGACCCTGTCCTACTTCTCCGTTGCTACCTCCGCGTAATAGGCCTAGCCTGGATAACAGGGATAGTAATAGCGCTCATGGTAGTAAAGTCTGATAAAGAAGTATTTGCACACCCCCACCCGCTTGCTTTTTTTCGCCTCGCTCAGGAACTGACTTGATTGTACTTGTGCTTGTGCTTGTACTTGTGCTTGTTCTTGTCCTTGTTCTTGTACTTGTGCTTGTACTTGTCCTTGTACGTGTGCTTGCATTTGTACTTGTGCTTGTATTTTACTTGTAGCTGTACTTGTACTTGTGGTTGTACTAATACTTGTACTTGAAGTTGTACTTATACTTGTGCTTTTACTTTTACTTATTCATGTACTTTTACTTGTACTTATGCTTGTACTTGTGCTTGTTCTTTTACTTGTGCTTGTACTTCTGCTATCTCCCTGTAACTGTGAGCTGGTGTTCTTTGCAGCCGATGCTGTAGAGGTGTTGGGCTACAGCATCGTATCGGTGGGTGGAAGTGGGTTATGACAGCTACTTTTTTCAGCTCCGGGAGTACAGCTAAAAAGCAGGGGTGTGCAATGCTTCTTCAGCAGACTCCACCACCATGGAGACTATGACTGTTACTGGGGGGGGGGGGGATACCAACGGAGAAGTGGGACAGGGTCTTGGTCAGCTCTGGGTCGCTGATTGCCCCCCTACCCCCAAGGGACTTGAAAAAAAAACAGCTGCCGTAACCCTCTCCCAAGCGGACACGATGGTGTGTCTCAACATACTCACAGCATCGGCTGCAAAGAACGTCGGATCGCAGTTCCTGGAAGACAAAAGACACGACAAGACAAACTTTCTGTTTTAAAATGCGATGCGTCTTAGGGCGTCTGAGTGGCGAAGTGGTTAGTGCACTGGTCTCTCATGGCGAAGGTCGGGGGTTCGAATCCGGCCGGAGGCGCCCCCAGTCACCCAGCTGTAGAAATGGGTACCCGACTTCTTCTGGAGTTGGGGAAGGAAAGGCGGCCAGGCGTGATACTGACCATATCACCTTCTAGCGTGCTGACAGGTCAAGGAAAATACGGGCATCAACACCATATCCCTATGTGCCTCTAAGGCATGAGAGGATTACCTTTACCTTTTACCTTTTTTTTATATTAAAAATGGCAGTATCAGCGGAGAAAGCTTTCGGGATACAAAAATATACAGCGATTCTTTAGAATCATTTTTGTCCATAAATGGCTCATTAATGCTCGTATCTGCTTATATTGGCAGAATGCGTTAACTATTACGTGTGTGTCATACTGCAGGGAATCCTTAAAAGAAAATATCCAGCGGATGAAACAAAGGACAAAGAGACAGCCTACATAGTACCTCTTCTTCTTCTGGTTTCATTTTCATATGTCCAGACTTCTAGTCAAGGAGATAGGCTGGCGCCAGGAAGTCCATCATCGGCAGGAGTTTTTAAAATGTGTGTTCCACGGTTTCCCATCAGCTACATGTGACTGTAGTGATGGTTTAGATAGAGACGCTCTGTTAAAGTAATGTTAAGTGTTATTGTAAAAGCACAGTGGGGATAGAGTAAGAAGTCCTGTAGGTGTAGAGTAAGAGTAGGGAAAAAAAAGAAGAAAAAGAGTAGAGTAAATCTTGTAAGAGTAATGTAGTAGTTGAGTAAGAGTAGAGTAAGTCCTGTAAGAGTAGAGTAAGAGTAGGAAAAGTCCTGTTAGAATAGAGTAAGAGTAGAGTAAGAACAGAGTAAGAGTAGAGTAAGTCCTGTTAGAATAGAGTAAGAGTAGAGTAAGTCCTGTTAGAACAGAGTAAGAGTAGAGTAAGTCCTGTTAGAATAGAGTAAGAGTAGAGTAAGTCCTGTTAGAATAGAGTAAGAGTAGAGTAAGTCCTGTTAGAACAGAGTAAGAGTAGAGTAAGTCCTGTTAGAATAGAGTAAGATAGAGTAAGTCCTGTTAGAATAGAGTAAGAGTAGAGTAAGTCCTGTTAGAACAGAGTAAGAGTAGAGTAAGTCCTGTTAGAATAGAGTAAGAGTAGAGTAAGTCCTGTTAGAATAGAGTAAATCCCCAGTAAATCTTATAAGAACAGACTAAGAGTAGAGTAAGTCCCATAACTCCGCATACTGCAAGATTAAAACACCCACATAACACACACACACACACACCTGCTAAGATTAAGATACATGCTATGTTACACGGTCCATATTTCTTATCAATAATATCGGTATCAATGATCGAAAACACCTACTATCACAGGTTCGGCTGGGGGGGGGGGGTCATAGGTTAAAAGAAGTGATCTCAGACAAATAAGAATTTGGAAAAAGGAACCCCAAGATACATCTTTTTCCTACTCATCTTGCCGTAACTGTACAGGCTCCATTTTCAAATCAAGTAACAGAAGAAAAGGACAGATGAAACAGACATGTGGATTTACAGAAAAAGCAAAGTTATCTATCACGGAAAACGAAAACGAAACAAAGTACAAGTATTTGTACAAATTAGTTCAAATGTACAAGTATTATTTGCAGCAGGCACATCTTGCTCACAACCGAAAGGCCTACAGGAGAGCTGTTAGGGAGCCAAAGTTCCGCACGGGACATGCAAATGACTGACTGACTGACAAGTATTAGAAACAAGTTACAAGTGCAACGTCAACTTGGCAGAGAAATAAGGGTCAAGAAAACAAAATACTTTGGCCATATCAAAAGACATAACAATCTACTGAAGGCCATACTAGAAGACAAGGTAAAAGTGAAATCCCCGTTCCCATGCCATTAAGGCATACAGGGGATATGGCGTTAGGTCCGTATTTTCTACTACCTTCGGCACATGAAAGTATGGTGTGGTCAGTACAACGCCTGGCCGCATGTACCCTCCAAGGTTTCTCTGGTATCCATTTTTTTACCAGAAAAAAAAAAATCCCACTGTTGGAACTTTGAATCCTGTACCTTAGTAGCCGAGTGTCTAACCACTCAACTAAAAAGGCCCCACTAAAAGGAAAGTCTGAAGGACAAAAAGAGAGAGAGAGAGGCAGACAGTGATGTAGATGGGAAGATAACATACGAGAGTGGACGGGATACAGTCTGGATGAGTGCAGCATAAAGGAGAGGGAGGGAGAGAGAGGGCGGAGAGAAAGAGAGAGAGAAATAGAGAGAGAGGGAGAGAGAGAAAAAAAGAGAGAGAGAGGGAGAGAAAGAGAGAGAGGAAGGGGACGCTGGAGATTCATTACCGTCAACTTTCATTCCTAAGACGGTACATGATGATGATGATGATGATGATGAATTAACAGGTACAAGAAAAGACTAGTGCAGCGTGGACAAATTGCATATTCTATATGTGTCTTGTCATTGCAAAACAAAATCTCGGTCTCCTTCAATATCGCCTGTAACTTAGAAGAAGTCTTAAAAAGTAATATACTTGTAATGCATTACATATAGTTCTTGCTAATGTTATTATGAATGTTTCATGTTAAATGATATTTCTGGACACTACAAAGCGCAATATTTCACGCTTATATCCAACTGTAATAGTAGTAGTAGTAGTAGTAGTAGCAGTAGTAGTAGTAGTAGTAGTAGTAGTAGTAGTAAGTAATAGTAGTAGTAGTAGTAGTAGCAGTAGTAGTAGTAGTAGTAGTAGTAGTAGCAGTAGTAGTAGTAGTACTAGTAGTAGCAGTAGGAGTAGTAGAGTTGTAGTAGTAGTAAGTAATAGTAGTAGTAGTAGTAGTAACAGTAGTAGTAGTAGTAGTAGTAGTAATAAGTAATAGTAGTAGTAGTAGTAACTAAGTAATAGTAGTAGTAGTAAGCAGTAGCAGTAATAGTAGAACTACATTCATTGTAAGAACTAAGGCACAGTTACAATTAATTTTACAGGCTAAGTAGTAGTAGTAGTAGTAGTAGTAGTAGTAGTAGTAGTAATACTACAGAAGTAGTAGTAGTAGTAGTAGAGTTATAATAATAATAATAATGGTGGTAGTAGTAGTAGAAGTAGTAGTAGTAGTAGTAGTAGAGTTATAATAATAATAATAATAATGGTGGTAGTAGTAGTAGTGATTTTATGCCCTCTCCTCCATGGACGTTTATCTGTAATAGTCCTCCAACTTGCTCTGCCCTTCGCTGCCACAGTACACGCGGGCACGTTTAGTCCAGTCCATTTTTATATTAACCCATATCGTTGTCGACCTCTACCTCTTTTTTCCTTCAGCTTTTCACTGTAATATGGTTTTACATTACTGCATTATGCTTCTTGATATGAAAGAAAAATATTTAAACACTCTGGATCGTATATTTTTCATTATTTCTTTTTTTTCAACTTCATTTGATTTGACTTACTATTCCTTTGCTTTCTTTTCTTTTCTTTCTCTGGAATAGTAGTAGTGGTAGTGGTAGCTGTAGTAGTAGCAGTAGTAATAGTAGTAGTAGTAGTAGTAGTATAGTAGTAGTAGTAGTAGTAGTAGTAGTAGTAGTACAGTAGTAGTAGAGTTGTAGTTGCAGTATTAATAATATCAGTAGTAGTAATAACAGTAGTAATAGTAATAGTAGTAGTAGTAGTAGGAGTAGTAGAGTTGTAGTAGTAGTAGTAGTAGTAGTAGTAGTAGTAGTAGTAGCAGTAGTAATAGTAGTAGTAGAGTTGAAGTAGCAGTATTAGTAATATTAGTAGTAGTAATAACAGTAGTAATAGTAATATTAGTAGGAGTAGTAGAGTTGTAGTAGTAGTAGCAGTAGTAGTAGCAGTATTAGTAATATTAGTACTATTAATATTAGTAGTAGTAGTAGTAATAGCAGTAGTAATAGTAATATTAGTAGTAGAGGTGTAGTTGTATTAGTAGTAGGATAGTAGTCGTAGTAGCAGAGTAGTAGTAGTAGTAGTAGTAGTAGTAGTAGTAGTAAGAAGAAGAAGAAGAAGAACTTTCTCTTCCCTTTCCAGAAAGACAATTCTGAGGCTAGCAGAAGTTAGCTGTTGTGAAAGAACTTGCTGGACATCATGTGACTAACCAACCTCTCCAGCTTCTGGTTTCTACGAACGGTTCACAGGCACGGTCATGCTTTGTCTTCTCATCCGTTTCCCTGAAACTGCGAGCTGATCTTCTTCTTCTTCAGCCGATGCTGTGATGGTGTTGAGACACAGCATCGTATCGGTGTGGGAGCGGGTTGTGACAGCTATTTTTTTTCAGCTCCGGGCTGCAGCTAAAAAAGCAGGGGGGCGAGCAATACTTCTTTATTAGACTCCACCACCATAGGGACTACGGCTATCCCTGCCCCCCCCTCTCCCCCTTTTAACCAGGCTAGGCCTGTTACTTGTGATACCATCGGAGAGGTTGGGCAGGGTCTTGATCAGCTATGGCTCGCCAACCTAACGCTAGAATGTCAGCTATGGGTCACATCTTCGCGCCCCCCTCCCCCCCCCCCATTTCATTGACCATAAACTGATCCATACGACGCGTAAACATATTTCTGCTTTAGGGTCTTGTTTCTTTGCACGGCGCCTTCTGTCTTCAGTTTTGGCCATCTTTACAGCCTTAAGTGATTAACGGTCTAAATGATTCCTTAATTAAAGGTACATTTTAAACTGTCCCTATTCAGAATTGATAAAGACTTTTTCCCCCTCTGATTCCATTTTTCCCACTGCATGATTTTGACTTCACCCAAGGAGTACTTCTGCCACCAGCACCGACAACTCTGATGAGTTTCTTGGCGCACGTTAGAAATGTAGCTGATTCTCTCCCGCTAGAGACGCTTGATCAAGCTTTACAGTTCCATCAAACTGGCCACTGTTTCCTTCGTCTGGTTAATGCATCACTTACTTTGGTTGTCACACAAGCCCGAGTACAGGTGGCCGTCAGTCTGACTGTCACACAGGCCCGAGTACAGGTGGCCGTCAGTCTGACTGTCACACAGCCCGAGTACAGGTGGCCGTCAGTCTGACTGTCACACAGGCCCGAGTACAGGTGGCCGTCAGTCTGACTGTCACACAGCCCGAGTACAGGTGGCCGTCAGTCTGACTGTCACACAGGCCCGAGTACAGGTGGCCGTCAGTCTGACTGTCACACAAGCACGAGTACAGGTGGCCGTCAGTCTGACTGTCACACAGCCAGAGTACAGATGGTCTTGTCTGACTGTCACACAGCCCGAGTACAGATGGTCTTGTCTGACTGTCACACAGGCCCGAGTACAGATGGTCTTGTCTGACTGTCACACAGCCCGAGTACAGATGGACTTCTGTCTGACTGTCACACAAGCCCGAGTACAGATGGTCTTGTCTGACTGTCACACAGGCCCGAGTACAGATGGTCTTGTCTGACTGTCACAGGCCCGAGTACAGATGGACTTCTGTCTGACTGTCACACAAGCCCGAGTACAGATGGTCTTGTCTGACTGTCACACAGCCCGAGTACAGATGGTCTTGTCTGACTGTCACACAGGCCCGAGTACAGATGGTCTTGCCTGACTGTCACACAGCCCGAGTACAGATGATCTTGTCTGACTGTCACACAGCCCGAGTACAGATGATCTTGTCTGACTGTCACACAAGCCCGAGTACAGATGGTCTTGTCTGACTGTCACACAAGCCCGAGTACAGATGGTCTTGCCTGACTGTCACACAAGCCCGAGTACAGATGATCTTGTCTGACTGTCACACAAGCCCGAGTACAGATGATCTTGTCTGACTGTCACACAGCCCGAGTACAGATGGTCTTGTCTGACTGTCACACAGCCCGAGTACAGATGGTCTTGTCTGACTGTCACACAGCCCGAGTACAGATGGTCTTGTCTGACTGTCACACAGCCCGAGTACAGGTGTTCTTGTCTGACTGTCATACAGCCCGAGTACAGATGGACTTCTGTCTGACTGTCACACAGCCCGAGTACAGATGGTCTTGTCTGACTGTCACACAGCCCGAGTACAGATGGTCTTGTCTGACTGTCACACAGGCCCGAGTACAGATGGTCTTGTCTGACTGTCACACAGGTCCGAGTATAGATGGTCTTGTCTGACTGTCACACAGGCCCGAGTACAGATGGTCTTGTCTGACTGTCACACAGCCCGAGTACAGATGGTCTTGTCTGACTGTCACACAACCCGAGTACAGATGGTCTTGTCTGACTGTCACACAGCCCGAGTACAGACGGTCTTGTCTGACTGTCACACAGCCCGAGTACAGATGGTCTTGTCTGACTGTCACACAGCCCGAGTACAGATGGTCTTGTCTGACTGTCACACAGCCCGAGTACAGATGGTCTTGTCTGACTGTCACACAGCCCGAGTACAGATGGACTTCTGTCTGACTGTCACACAGGCCCGAGTATAGATGGACTTCTGTCTGACTGTCACACAGGCCCGAGTACAGGTGGTCTTGTCTGATTGTCACACAGCCCGAGCATAGACGGTCTTTAGTCGCCGAGGCCAGCTGTCCTGTTAGCTTCTGACCAGATCCACCTACCTAGGAGAAGAGACAGGCGACTGAAAGGTGTAAATAAACCAGAAAAAATTTTGAAAACTAAACACTGCAGAACAAGATTTCTCTCTCTCTCTCTCTCTCTCTCTCTCTCTCTCTCTCTCTCGGGGCAAAGTCCTGCGATTGTTTTGATGGCCACTAAAATCTAAACTTAACAAAACAATACCCTCTTTTGCATGTGGCTTGCTAATAAACCATGTTGAAGGACAAATACACATGATTCAGAAACTGCTATTTCTTAGAATGCCTTATCCACTTGCTAATTTATACCCACCTAATTTATACTCCTGAACGAGAGACGATGAATAAATAAGAACAGTATATGTCGGCGAAACTGGTTTCCCAGTGTTTTCCTGGAGGATGAGAGATTAAGGAACAGTCAGTCATCAGATGAACTAATTTTCAGCACTATACGTTTTTTCCGGAGAACTTTATGGATATGTGGCTGGTTATTGATTATTCTTGGCAAAAATAACGGTAATTTTTTTTTTGTTGCTTTCCAGTGTACACACTTGTGTGTGTGAGTGTGTGAGAGAGAGAGAGATATATCTCATGTTGTAAGTAATGACAACTCAACATTCAATCATTCATTCATTCATTTGCATGTCCCTTGCGGAACTTTACCTCCCAAACAGCACTCCTGTAGGCCTCTCGGTTGTGAGCAAGATGGCCTGCTGCTGTTGCATCCATTTGCAGATCGTCAACGATGTCTTGCAGCCATTTTCGTTTTGGTCTTCCTCTTTTTCTTTTTCCCATTATGTATCCTTCCAATACGGTCTTCTCTAAATTATCATGACGTTTAATGTGTCCAAAATATTTAAGTTTTCTCTCTTTAATCCTCTTTATTAGCCAGCCTTCTTCAATATTAAGCTCTTGTAGTATAGATATATTTGTTCTTTTTGTGTCCATGATACAACATACAAATTTTTCCAAAAGGAACACTTCACGCTGATTTTTTTTTCCCACGACTCAGTAACGACCTCTGCACTGAAGAACAAGTCCAAGCATAAGTCTAACTTCACGATCTCAGGCATATATTATATATGTTTAATGACTTTCTCGGAGCTCATGTAGACAAATAATGACATTGAGTACTTCCATACGTCCATCCTATGGCTGCTCTCCCTCCAAACGTTCCACCAAAACCCCCCTCTCGTGACCAAGTGGAGAAACAACTCAGCCACGTGACCAAATGACCAACGTCAACGTCACGTGCTTAAAACGTGAGTCGTAGTCGGGCCTGAACGCACTTAACAACTCATATACTGCTGTATTAGGTACAGGTTTATCAAAGAGTAAACAACGCGGCTAGTGCACAATAAAGCTAGGTGGCCGAGTGGATAGTGCGCCACCCCCCTAGAGATTAAGTGGCTGGTTCAAGTCCCGATGGTTCTCTTACTATTTTTCCTTTCTCTCGGATCAAAAATACTTTGCATTTTCCTTTTCCGTGGCTAACCGTACGATACTTGGGTTTCTAGCCAGCACAAAATAACAAGAGTGAAAAATATATGTCTCTCTTCTGTTTTTTCCAGTACCCAAACTGTACGGATTTCAATTTATGCTTAGATTTTAACTTAAAACTTAACTTGGGTTTTTTGTCGGTCCAGTTCTAGTAGTTTTACATGTCAGCAGCTACAGCTTTAGAGAAGTGGTTTTTATGAAGCTATGCACAACTTTATTTCGACATACAAACCAAACCCTTTAGAGGTGAATCAGATATTTTGTTGAATATGTTTTTTTTTCATGAATTCCCTTGGGGTAGTGGGTGTATATGCAGTGGGGAACTTGTTATAGAAAAGTTTCCTTTTGATAAAACTAGTTCTGCAAGTTTTATCAATCGATTGCACCTCGCTTGCTTTTGCAAGAGGTAAAACAAGCCAGCGAGGTTGTACGTGATCTCGCGATACCGGAAAAGGGGGAGGGGGGCGGCGGCGGAGAAGGCGTTGGCTGGGGTTTTTAGTGAAAAGCTCGGGCCGGCCGGCGACTGTCACACTCTATCGCTAGACGTCTCCGAGTGCGTGTCTGTTGTGTCGTAGCGTCCCTTGTCGGTGTAGTTATCGAGTCTCGACTGTTTTCTAGCTGTTTTTTCAGCGTTTTCGTTTGCAATTCATTAACAACAAGTCGTTGTTTTTGAGTTTTCAAGCTGCAATTTCAATTTGGACTTGTTTGCGTTTATTAACATTGCGTATTTAAGAGGGAAACTAACCTCTGTTAAGTTATTGATCTTTTTTTCCCCCTCGGCTTGAGTTCAAACACCTGCAATCATGTCTAAAGTAGCCACAAAGGTAGACCAAGAAGGGCGCCACAGTGGGATTATGACCAGGAGCTTCTTCATCAATCGTTCAGCTGGCGGACCAAGATCCTTCTCCAACGTTAGGAGGTCCAACATCAGCCTCACCAGCTCCATGTCACCCGGTGTCTTCCAGCAGCTGTCCAGCTCCGGCATCACCGACTTCAAGGGCAACCGCGAGAAGGAAAAGCGTGATCTGCAGAACCTGAACGAGCGTCTGGCCCAGTTCATCGATAAGGTACACTTCTTGGAAGCTCAGAACAAGAAGCTCGAGGCAGAGCTAGAGGCCTACAGGAACAGGAAGATCGAAGACTTCCAGCCCATCAGGCTCGCCTATGAGAATGAGCTGGCACAAGCACGTAAGGTCATCGACGAGCTGAGCTCGACAAAGGGCGCTGCTGAGTCAAAGATAGCAGGTCTTCAAGACGAGGTTGCTTCCCTGCGTGATCTGTAAGTTGAAGATATTGTTATCCTCGTTACATGCACAGCTCTGCTTATCTTTCATCTGTGAAGCATCCATGACCAACTCTTCAATCTCCACAGGCACGCTTTCAATCATCTTCGCCAACCACTTCATATATTAAAATCCAATATTCTCTTTATCTCCCTTGACTGTTATCTCCCTTCCTTTTCACTAATTAAACATGTAACCGCCCCTCTGTCTCCATCTCTCGGCCGAACATTGTAATACAGCAGTCCAGCTTACATTCACATTACACCCATAAACCAGAAACCTTTCAACTCATTTAACAGCGCTTACATCACGGCTTGTCCTATTTGCAAACACATCACGTTTGGGCACCATTTTGCAAATGAAAAAAAAAAATCACACTGCTCAATAAATTCACCTTCCCTACAGCATTAACCCACACAACCTGTTGTGCACTAACTTAAGATGTGTAAATAAGATATTTTTTAAATCCACTTTCAGGGGCTTTCGTCTGACCTATATTTATTTACAACTAAGAAATTTATATAAGCAAAAGGTAAAACCTCTGTTTCCATGCCATTAAGGCATATTAGGGACACGGTATAGGCCCCTATTTCCAAGACCTTCGGCACATGGAAACATGATCTGGTCAGTATCATGCCTGGCCCCATTTACCCTCGCAGATTTTCCCCGATACCCATTTTTAGAAGCTGTGCTGAAATCAAATTTAAAATATTGAAAAGAATTATATGAACAGTAAATGTACGCCGAATATCTCACTAAGTAAACAGTTCTTGTCCGGGTTTGCTGTATGTAGTCCTGGGGCTACCATATATTCATCCCCCCCCCCCCCCCGCCCAGCGGTGCTGAGTGTCACGTACCAGTTGCATAAAATTACTAACGGGATATACCGTATCCCAGTGCATAGATCTTTCGAGGACATGTGAGAAAAGCTTATTATGTGGAGCAAGGGTGCAAAGGACATTACCTAGCCACGACTGTACGACGTCACCACTGGGGCTAAACATCAGGAGAATGAACTGTAAAGCCAATGTGCCTATTCAACAGAAAAAAATGTAACCTTTGCAAAAACAAAAACGAAAAAAAAAAAAGAGAAAAATCGTAAATGCTTTTACTGCATTCTTCAAAATCATAAACATGTAAGATAGTAACGGCCAAATTATGAGCATTTATTGCAGTTATCGCCCTTATTTTTAAAGCACTTTTCGCCAGCTGCTGCTTTGGCGTGGTGGTTAATGCACTCATCTAGCGATCAGAAGGTTTCTGGTTCGACTTCGCATTCGGATGGAATTTTTTTTTCCGACCGACCAGCATCAAAACTGGCATACCTGGAAGGGGGGGGGGGGGTGAGGTTCTAGGAAACCAAAGGCAGCGAGAATAGGCGCTGGCATAACCTAACTCAAATACTGTCGTGGAGTAGAACTGTGAAGGCATTAACACTTCACACCCCTACACCATTGCAAATGCCATAGGAAATAGAAAATTTCGCCAACGCTTGCGTCATGAATGTCAATATATTCCAGATCCATGAGTCTGATTTCCAAGTGATTTTAATGAGCTGGAGAATCATATCGAATGCTGGAGGTTAAACTCCCTCCTCCCTCTTCCCGCCCCACCTCCCCCCGAGGCGTCCCAGTCAACCCAGCTAAAAAACTTCAGTACTTGACTTTCCGTGAAGCAAGGGAAGTAAGCAAGCCAGTACTTGGCTTTCCCTGAAGCAAGGGAAGTAAGCAAGCCAGTACTTGGCTTTCCCTGGAAGCAAGGGAAGTAAGCAAGCCAGTCATGATACTGACACTTCATCATCTGACAGGGCAAGGAAAGCATATCCTCAGTCCTGTTTCCTATACACATTTACTTGCTTCTTCCATCGTTCTTGCCTGGTGAAAGATGATATTCTTTGTAATGAAAATGAAATTATCTCTCTGCTAATTGGGCACTAGAGTAGCGAAGCTACTAGTGCAGTCGACTCTGACAACAATAAAACAGCGACAGATTCCAAACAGATTTGCTTGATGCTCTTTCAGGGAGTTAGAATGACTGACTTTTCAAACAGTTTAACCACAGCAACAACAACAAAAAACAGTTGGTCAACAAGAGTGGGAGAGACAAATAGAGAGGGGAGAGACAAAGAAAGAGAGAAAGAGAGCACATAACGTCTATCATTTGCCAGGCTATTATGACATTCAGATACTTCGAAGAAGCGAAGCTGCATCTTCAGCGGCAGTGGTTCGCCACTCCTGGCGCCAGGGCGTCCAACCTCCGCTTCACTGTCTTATCTTGTCTTATTCCTCCTTGTATGCATTTCAGTGCTGCGGAGACAAACTTCTCAATATGACTTCTCTGCTTGCTTCAAATAAGTTAAGAACAGCTAAATCCAAGAACTCCATATCGCTTCCTGCTAACGTGACCCAAGTACTCGAAGGTTATTCATTCATTTGCATGTCCCTTGAGGAACTTTGCCTCCCAAATAGCTCTACTGTAGGCCTCTCGGTTGTGAGCAAGATGGCCTGCTGCTGATGCATCCACGACTCGAAGGTCAACACACTACATTTATTGATCCTACAGGTTGTTCAGCATATTATGACATCCCGTATTTTCTTTAGGAAGGTGCCATCTTTCGTGAAGAACTGGGACCAAAAAAAACATTGTCTAGTTGCAAAAAGGGAACGTTTTCACTGGAGTTCAAAGCCTGACGCTTTCGTGTGAAAAGAAGTGCGCAAACTTTTCCTTTCATTGAGCAAACATTACGTTCACCAGCCTAGCTCTGAATCGCTGTGCTTTTGATAGAAGGAAGTCAGCCAGTCATTTGCACGTCTCTTGCGGAACTTTGCCTCCCTAACAGCACTCCTGTAGGCCTCTCGGTTGTAAGCAAGACGCCCTGATGCTGATGCATCCATTTGCAGA
Organism: Achatina immaculata; assembly: GCA_009760885.1. Taxonomy (NCBI): domain Eukaryota; kingdom Metazoa; phylum Mollusca; class Gastropoda; order Stylommatophora; family Achatinidae; genus Lissachatina; species Lissachatina immaculata. Next base: position 22,090,336 of record CM019695.1, read on the forward strand.
TTATCAACGATGTCTTGGAGCCGTACTCGCCTTTGTCTTCCCCTCTTTCTTTTTTCCATTATGTACCCTTCCAAGACGGATTTCTCTAAATTGTCATGACGTTTAATGTGTCCAAGATATTTAAGTTTTCTGCTAAATCCTCTTTACTAGCCAGCCTAGAAGTACATATCTCTTATTAAATGAGCACGACACCGCCACACAAAGCGATAAGAAATGGCCAAGCGATGAAAGAGAACATCGAACATGTTATATCGAGTTTCCCTAGTAGGAGGATTTTGATTGACTGCGGGTGTGTATAAAGTTTAAGATCGAATACGACGCGTTCGATATTAGGGCCGCTTGGCTGCCCCGTGATAGAAAGTAGTTAATTTTCATGGTCCCTGTGCCTTTGTGAGCACGAAGACTGGCAGTAATGAATTTCCAGCGTCTTGTCTCCTCCGCTTTGATACTGCACTTGTCCAGGCTATGTCCTGTTCACTCTCCTATGTTTATATCTTCCTATCTCTATCTGTCTCTCGCTCTTTTTTTTCCTTCCTTCTACCTTTCTATGTTCTTCCGTATATTATTATGTCTTTTGAGACAGTATTTTGTTTTCTTTATCCTTATTTCTTTGAGAAGTCCACGTTGTATTTGTGGCTGTTCTAAAACTTGTCCATTTGTTCTTTTCATTCTCCGTGATATATGACGTACTTTTCTGTAGATCCACATTTCTGCGGCGTTAATCCTTCTTTCTGACTGTTTACCTAAGACTCCAAGTTTCTGCTCCGTGTAGTAGTAAAGTTAATCCTATCATGCCTTAGAGGCACATAGGGATATGGTGTTAGTGGCCACATAGATATATCGTTTTACAACTTTTTTTTGTTTTGTTTTTGTAGATAAAGTCCTGGATAACGGCACTGCCTTCCTGTTCTCTTTATCTCTGTCTCACATCTCCCATCCTCCTCAGTCAGTATATACCCTGGTTAGCTGTACATTGTCACTTGTTCTGTGTTCTTTTTGTTTATGATTATGTCCATCTTTGGCTGTTGGTATTTCCTGCTGGTGTTTTTTTTTATATTTATCTCTAATATTCATTATTGGCTCAAGTTGTTTTATCCAGCAGGCTCAAGTTGTTTTGTCTAGCAAGCTCAAGTTGTTTTATCTATGTAGCAGGCTCAAGTTTTTTTTGTCTAGCATTTTTCGTAGGCGCTGTAGATTTTCCCTGTTTGGCTGTTAGCTGTTGCATTATTACAGCATGTTGAACACAGCGAAAGTCGATGTGTTACATGCGCTGTAGACTCTGTTAAGAAATATTTTAATTCATTTTGATAAGTAATGGCCTCCATTACAGTATCTCTCTCTCTCTCTCTCTCTCTCTCTCTCTCTCTCTCTCTCTCTCAAAATAATCAGGATATACAGGAACTATTTGGAATAGTTCAAGTCGGCTCCGGTACTATATCAACCAATCAAACGCTTACAGCAATAAGCCACGCCCCAGTCGCTGTCCTTATTCAGCGGCTGAGTTTATATTTTTAAAAAAACTCCAACTAGACAAACTCGTCTGGTCACCCGAATTCAGGTAAACATGATACGCTTCGCTGCACAAGGCTCCACTTAGGTCATTTTTCAAGGGCCTTGAAATACAGACATTTAGGGAGGAAAGGGAAAGAACTAAAAAAATAATGGGGGCTGGTGTACATGCACGACTGGCCAAGGGTGTGTTGTGAGCTTGTGGGAGGGGTAGGAATTACTGCTAAAACGTGATTTATTGAAAGATTTAAGAAAACTGTGTCACGCTTTGTCAAGTCCGGATAAAGGCAATCTTAAGCTGCCTTTAGGAGCAATGTTAACTTCGCGTATATGAAATCCAGCGGTTGGTTTCGTTTAATAGCAAATCAGTAGCTTTATCATTTTATCTCAACTTCGCTTAACAGCAAATTTCGATATTCAAAAAGGAGATATGCATGTGCGTACTTATTTTCAGGCATCACTGCCTTATCCTTCCAATTCACTCTTCCACTTCCTCCTACATTAATCCCAAGAAAAAGAGGTTGTAAAGATGAAAGTACATTTACTGTTTTAAGCCCAATATCTCTCTTTGGGGTAATTTGTTGCGGTTTAAATGTAACTGCGGTTAAACGAGAATGAAAGTCGGCGGCAGAGCAAATCATGTCCGAACTACTAAGAAATTTCTTTTCAATCACTTTTTGTCCCCTCAGTCTGAGTCATTCAGTTCGTGAATACCTATATTTACCCTGTTCAAACCGGCATTGCCCACTAGGAATTTCTTTTGTAATATATGTTTATTCACAAGATGTTGCCAGGTTTCTGCGTGGGCCAGATAAGGATTTGAATAGGCATAATTTAATTCCGACTTGGCGTCTTTTGTGCTTTTGAGGCATGTTTTATCATGTTCGAGTTTCTACCTGGCTTATGTGGTTTACTCCAGCAAAACGAGTTCTTCCGCTTGAACTGTAATGAAAGGGTAGAAACTCTCCGTACAGTCTATTCCTCTGAGGTCTTTATCTCCCATATTAATGTTTCCCTAAACTTTGGTATTCTACCCGAAAAATTTACAATGCCTTCCTTTGAATTTACTCATTACAATATTTAAAAATATAAACTCTATTTTTTTTAAATATAGCACACTTAACTTAATTCTGCTTCGATTTCTTTTCGTGCCGATGTTGTCTAGAGCATATATATATATATATATATATATATATATATATATATATATATATATATATATATATCCAAACATTCGGACATTTCCACTACACCCTTCTAAGTGAGCAAAAACAGTATCTAGTTTTTCTGAACACCTCGAAGCGAAATATAAAACACAACGCACGATATAATGAATTTGGAAATTGCCAATTTGGGGTCCCAGACACAAGAGGGAAGCGCTGCTTGTTCCATTAAAAATACTTCACCAACCCACTGTGGCATGAAAGCAGAGGTCGCTAGACCTTAGCGTTGGCATTTGGCTATTGTTCCGTTACCATTTTCTCTGATCTAAATACCAGGGCATGGATGAAATGTCAAGGATGGCCTGAGTTTTGGTTTTTTTTTAAACACGATTAAAAACAAGAGAAAAAGTTTAAGAAGCAAAATAAGCCAACGGACGGCAAAATAGAATCATCTCCAGAGTATCCCAAAAATAAACATACACAGTTGCCTATCTAGACTGCCCTGGTCCAGTATTAACTGGTATTCAAATAACACTCTTTTTAATGTTATATTCGAAGTGACTATTAGACTTTATGAATACTTGACACTGAGACTGTAGCAGGACATAAATGACACTTCTGACTGATTAACTGTGGTTTAGATTTATAAGCTGTGAATACAGTTTGAGGATTTGAAGGAAGATGCTTGAGAAAACTCTAAGAGCACATTGTGAAGAACGTGTGATAAACGAGGAAACAGCCAAAAAACGAATAGGCACTGAGAACATTACTAAAGAGGTCAAAAGACCCAGATGGAAATAGTTGAGCCACATGCTATGAATGGAAAGAAAGAGAAAAAAGAGACACCCCTATACCGCCTTGAGTTTGACACCTCAAGGAAAATGAAAGAAAGGGGCCAGCCCGTTAGGAGCATAGAGACGCACATTACAGGAAGAGCTAAAGGAAGCGAGAAAGATTTGCTCAAGACTGCGGGAACCTTTCTCGATGCCTTATGATCCACGGGGAGTACAGAAGACATGATGATGATACAACTGATCAATTTCGTCATTCCGTGCCAGGAGGGGAGTCACGCGTTCACTTGATCAACACATTCAGATAGTTTTTCTTCTGGTCTTCCTCAACTTCTTTTCCACTTCAGCTTTCCAGTGACACCCGGGTTCCATAACTCTGTCTCATCATGAACATGGCAAATCCAAAATAATTTTCTTTTAAATTCTTTTTCCCTTGTTATTCCTCACTAGTTCTCATTTCTCTGCAACTTCTCTTGTGAAGTTCATCATTTCTTTCTCTGCCCCGTACCAAGTTTTATCTTTCAGTTGACTTCCCCATAGGCTCCCCCCCCCCAAAAAAAAAACACGGTAGGTACCCATAACCTGAAACTTAACCCACACCTGCTGGCCATTTAACAGCAGAGACTTAGGCCAGCAGGCTGCATCACATTAATTATAATATCATTATTACATACTATTAAATATCTATTATTCATAGTTTTATCATATTTTATTAATTCTCATTATCTATATACAAGAACGTACCCCCACCTCTTTACACTCACAAAGCTAGCATCCAGCCTCTTTTTAGAAAAAAAAAAAAGTTTGATTTGTCAACTGAGTCACTCCATTAAAAAAAGCAATGGTTATGTCCCTTTTAATGTTCATATTTTGATAGGAGGGTTATCGACCCTTGATCTACTCTTTATTATCGGCGGGATTTGCTATTAAGGGCTAGAACATTCAACCACCCCAAAGGTAGTGGAGCATTCTTCTTCTTCTTCTTCGTTCGCTTCTACTACCAAGATCGCCCCGTGATCCTGCTGAATTTACTCCTGTGGTCCTCGATGTGTCCCATGATCCCCCTGTTGTCCCCGAGAGGCCAACAAGATATCCCCGAGAGGTTCACAAGAGGTTCAGAGTATCGCGGGGCTTTGGCCTGAATTCTTGGTGGGTTGCAGAAGCTGGATTGCGTGACACTGTGGTTTTCGTTGCACCGGTTTAATCTAGAGTTGGACTTTCTCATCGAAAAACCTCGACGTTGTTTGGATATCAGCATATCCCCGCCGGGTGAGAGGTGGTTGCCCATCCTGCTTAGAGTTGGAATTTCTCACCGGAAAACCTCGACGTGTTTTGGATATGAGTATATCCCCGCCGGGTGAGAGGTGGTTGTCCAATCAGTCCAGCATTGGAGTTTCTCACAGGAAAACCTCAGCGTGATTAGGATACCCATATATCCCCGCCGGGTGAGAGGTGGTTGCCTATCTAGACTGCCCTGGTCCAGTGTCTTCGCGGTATCCGAAGAATCTCGCCAGCAGTGTCTTAGTTTAACCCCTGAGTTAAGCTGATTAGGCAATCTGTCCCTGTATGGGTTTAGGACGTGGTCGACCTCTAGAGCAGAGGCGCTGTGATATGAGAAGTACTGACCTCGATACTACTGGTTACTTCACTTAATCCTTTCCTTCACCATTTCCACGGAGGCTCTGCGCGGCAACCCTAGTCGCATTTTTCTTCATTGGCCGGGAGGAGTTTCCCCCACGTACGGCAGCTGAAGAATCTCGCCAGCAGCTGGTGGATCATTCTGAGAAGCCAGTTTTTATATCAGCTCAATGAAGTAATGAATTGCACCATCTGTACTCCTACTGGATTTCACTGATGCATTTCAAAATCTTTTAACATGGTAACCATGGCAACCATTTCCTCTGGAACTCTTTTTTTTTTTTTTTGAGTAATCCTTTTATCATATGGAAATGTATTTTACTTATTAATCTCTTTATCAAGTGGAAAAGCATTTTACTTGATAATCCCGTTATCATCTGTAAATATCCTCGTTTTATTTTGAAGCCCCATTATCATCTGTAATATCCTGGTTGTATTTAGGAAACCCCATTATCATCCGGAAAACTTTTCTTCCGCTCTCAGCAACACCGGAGAGCGGTAAAGCGATGAAATGAACAAATGTAGCATTTATTTTCAATAAATAAAGCTAAAATAAAAATGAAAAAAACAAAACAAAACATTCAGATAACTCTAAATTCGTACTGACTATATATAGCCAGGTAGTGCTTTTGACAAGCATGAAACAAGCAGGGCAGCTGTAGTGAGTGATAACGAAAATCAATACTTTGACCTTACACGTTCAACGCCGGCGTGAAAAGAACTTGGAGGACAGGCAGCTAGTCAATACTGTCAGCCGGAGGGCTCTAAAAAATATTTGGTTTCATTAAGCCAACCTGGCATTTTTTTTTTTTTTTGAGCGATCTAAAATCGGCAACTTGTGAACTGGATGATGTGTCAATAACGACAGAGAACAATTTTAGTGCAACTTTTCCGTGAAATTGAAACTACTAATGTTTGAAGTCATTTCTTTAAAGTTGTAAAGTTTAATGTTTCTTGATAAACAATAGAATAAAAGTAGCGACATCAATAAAAGGTTGCTATACATAAACATCAAGTTATAAGCACAAAAACCAAGCTAAGATTATTCAATTCAAATGTAATATCCAACCTCATTTATACATGCGAAAGCTGTAAAACAACTAAAGAAACAGACAAGAAATTAGACTCTTTTGAAAATAAATGCGTAAGGAAAATACTTGGCAAAAAATGGAACGAATTCACGAACAACGCAGAGATAACGCAGATGAGCGAATAACAGCCTGTCTCATGGGTGATCAGAAAAAGGAGATGGGCATATGTCGGTCACGTGATGAGAAGAAACAGAGAATCACAAAACAAGCTATCAAATGGAACACAACAGGCCGAAGAAAAAGAAGTCGACCACGTGAAACTCTAAAGAGGACATTGTTAAGAAAGGCCAGTTTATGAGGCGTAAAATTCCTTGATGAGGTTGCAAATCTCGACGAAAACAGGAAGACTTGGCGAACTACCAAGGGAGCCCTATATGACTTTTAACGGCCTTCCCGGACATAAATATCACAAAATATTTTAATGATTCAAACGGTCAATTTTTTTTTCCCCACAGCCAAAGCCAAATTGACTTGACATTATTCTTAGATATAATGTGTAATGTGGGTTATTTAGGCTAATGTTGCAAGCCTCGATCTTATTTGTGCCTCAAGGCTATACGAAGACTTAAGCCTAATCTTAGACTTAGATCATTTTATCCGTGGAATGTCTCGTGACAGGAATGGCTGAATCGTTGCAGACAGGGCCTTTCTGGACCTGAAGTTAGTGGGTTCCGCCCGGCTCCGCCGCCACTTCCATCTGCCGATGTTCTTTGCTGGTCCTACGAAGTGCATGCACAGAGAGTACTCTGTGACACTAAGCAGAAACAAATCTCCGGACAAACACAGTCCACCAGCATTAGCCGAGTGACAAAAGAGAGCGTTCCACATTAACTGCTCATAATGCTTCTTTCCCCATCCCTGCCGAGACAAGATCGATGAGATGACACATGAGGGTTTTGTATTGACTGGTGTGTCATAGCAGCATCCTCACCAATGTTCCCTCTAAGCTGCGCGGCAGCGCTGCCGGGCACACCCACACACAAAATCGCATTGTGAACGAAAGTTTATATGTCAGGCAAAGAAAAATAAGATTGCTACTTTTATGTTTGTGCATTATTCAACTTCCTAATGTTACTCTATGCTGTAATAGTGCTGAAAAAAATATAACAGCACTACATGAGTTTGTTTCCGATTTCTTTTCATTATAGGTCTTTTATTTTTCTATGAGAACTTTAAACTGTAATTTGACGTTGCGGCTCACATTTACTCACAAAATGTTTTGACAATATATTTTGCACGCAAACCGCAAGACCTTAGAGGGAACATCGATCACTGCCATCATAAAGGCAGTTGTTGAGCTGTTTTAACCCTTTTATCTACTATCTGGCATACAGCAGTAGCTATTGATCACTTGCTTTACATCTTGCTCAGTTGACAAAGCTTAGTGTCCCGTCCCGTCCCCCGAGTCCAGTATATCCAACAATTCAAAACATCTGGCTTGCTGCACATACATAATGTAAACTTGGATCCTTTGCCGTGTTGGAGTGGAAAGTCAGCCACTCGGGTTATCTACAGATCAATACTGCGATAGTTTTCAGCGCTGCATATAATTTGTAGTTGCTGTCCCACTGAACGATTGGTTAAGTGTTTCTTGCTGTAGGTTGCTATATATGTGGAAATATTATTGCCGGATTTTCACTGGCGGATGAATTCCTGCGGGGCGGCAGGAGACGGCGTAAATCGTCATCAGAGATGAAGCGTATCGATCAGAGATGTGTGCGCATGTCAGGAAAAAAACTGGTTACGGGTATTGAGTAATACATTACAGAACGCTACTTTTCTTTTGCTACCTTGCATAATCGGTGTAGTAACTACATTACTGCTACAATTTACAACAACCCCTACAACTTTGTTTTCTGTTGATCTTATTATTAAACTTTTTAAAACATACAATCATTTTGAGAACCCGGGCACAGTTACAATTAATTTTACAGGTTTAGTCCCCTGGTTGCTATCCAGAACGAGGGCGCTACCGGGCATAATTAATTATTCAATCAGTAATGCTACGGATTAGACCTAATAGGGGAGAGAAGAGAGAGAGAGAGAGAGAGCATTTTCAACTCGCGAAACCACATCAAGTTTGTGCATTATTAAATACTTGCTCTCATTCTTTGTTCTTAATTTTCTTTCTCGTTGTTCTTGTTTTTTCCGAATTTTTTTTTTTTTACTGTTCTTCTGTTCTTGTCCTGTTTATTCTAGTTTCATCCTTTTCTTCTTCTCTCGCGTTCTTCTTCTGTTATTTTTTAGTCCCGTGTTCTTCACCTGCTTCTTTTGTTATCTTCTTCTACTTCTTCTTCTAATCTCTTGCTCTTGTATTTCTTCTTCTTCTTTCTTTCTTTCTTTTCTTGTTCTTTTCATATTTCTTCTGTTCTCCTGTTCTTGTTATTTTCATGCTTCTTCTGTTCTCTTGTTCTTGTTCTTTTCATGCTTCTTCTGTTCTCCTGTTCTTGTTATTTTCTGTTCTCCTGTTCTTGTTCTTTTCATGCTTCTTCTGTTCTCCTGTTCTTGTTCTTCACCTGTATTATCTAATCTCCTACTCTTACACTCCTCCTGCTTCTTCTAATCGTCTGTTATTCATCTTTTTCTGCTTCCTCTAATCTTCTGTTATTTATCTTCTGCCGCTTCTTCTAATCTTCTGCTTTAGTTCTTCTTCCTCTAATCTTCTAACCTTTCCCCCTTTTCTCAAAAGATCCGGAGACGGCTTCCTTTCGCCCTGCTGCTACATCCTCCCAAACTCCAGCCTCTATCCGCTTATCCACTATCCACCATCAGTATACTAGACTATTCACCTTTGGTAAGATACACTCATAAAGGTCAGTCGTTACTTGTTATCCTTGCAGATATATACGCGTACTGACACGTAATGAGAGATGTGGTAACTGTAAACCTATGTCGATTAAACCAATAAATGGTTCTAGTGTGTCACGCTGCGAGGGACAACACATGAACGAAGGAAATGTTCTCAGAGGTAATGGGCCACGGCAGTGCCTCTCTGGCGTTCTTGCCTTTCCTCTCTCAACTTTCGTTCTGAAGCGAAGATGGGAGAAGAGGACGGCACTTGCTGTCAGACCCAGCAAATCATAACTGATCAAGACCTTGCTCACTGCTCTCCACTGATGCGTCCTGTAACAGCGTCGACTTAGACAACAGAAGTGGGGGGGGGGGGAATACTGTTGGCGGTAATTCCTAAGGTGGTGGAGTCTATGAAGAAGATTATTTCTGGAGGAGGCGGGGGAGTCAGCATAGAGTTTTCAGGCTACCTAAAGTAACCCTCTTCTTAATGGATAAGACTATTGTGACCAAACATCTTCACGACATCGGTAATTAAGAACATTCTGCTTGGAGTTCCAGGGAGACAGAACAGCAGCAGCAACAGCAACGACAATAACAAAAAAAACAACACTAACAATAATAACAACAACAACAACGGCAACAACAATAAAATCAGGAACAACAACAGCAACAACAACAATAATGAGAGCAACAACTATAACAATAGCAACAATAATAGCAGCAGCAACAACAAAAGAAGCAACAATAACAGTAATAACGACAACAACAACAAAAATAACAACAGCAACAACTGTGCTTTAATCTAAAAGAAAAAAGCTGATAAGATGTCTTGTTAAAAATCTATCTATCTATCTATCTATCTATCTATCTATCTATCTATCTATCTATCTATCTATCTATCTATCTATCTATCTATCTATCTATCTATCTATCTATCTATCTATCTATCTATCTATCTATCTATCTATCTATCTATCTATCTATCTATCTATCTATCTATCTATCTATCTATCTATCTATCTATCTATCTATCTATCTATCTATCTATCTATCTATCTATCTATCTCTATCTATCTACTATCTATCTATCTATCTATCTATCTATCTATCTATCTATCTATCTATCTATCTATCTATCTATCTATCTATCTATCTATCTATCTATCTATCTATCTATCTATCTATCTGTCTCTATCTATCTATCTATCTATCTATCTATCTATCTATCTATCTATCTATCTATCTATCTATCTATCTATCTATCTATCTATCTATCTATCTATCTATCTATCTATCTATCTATCTATCTATCTATCTATCTATCTATCTATCTATCTATCCCTCTCTCTCTCTCTCTCAGAAACCATAACCTAACAATAAAAAAAAGCCAGTCAACACTCGCTTCTCACTGAATGCACGAATCAAATCCAACTTTTTTAAAAGTAATGTACCAGGTCTAACTAACCAAAGAGTCATCTCCTCAAATATCATAATTTTATTTTTTGAAAGAAAAGCAAGGTACGTTTTTTTTAATGTATTCAGCTGCCACTGACACTAATGCAACTGGCCAACGTATGAATATGAACCTCACATTCCAATGTCTATCAAATTCATCGGTTTAAACAACAACGTTTCCGTGTAAATTCTCGGACCAGCTGTGCTTCGCATGTGTGCCCCCACCCCCTTTCCTCCCCACCTGGTCCCACCGGTGTTCTTGTTTCATTATATTTTTCCAGGTATCCATTCGTCGCACCTCATAAAACGGTATGCCGGTTTGGGTAAACAGAAGGCTAAACCGAAAATAACGGCGGGAAATGTGGACATTTGGTAACATCGAAGAGAGTTGCGGGGGAGGGAGGGGGGGTTGACTCACGTGGTTCGTAACGCTGTTAGAAGACGGGATATTGACACTTTCTCCGTCCAGCGTCTTTAGAATGTTTCCACACTTCCGGAGCCATGTCAATAATTCAGCCGCTTTATTTTACACGTCCGCCATGTTAACTATCAGCTCTGAGCCGCAAGAAAGGCGTAATTTTTGCAGGTGAAAACTCTCAGCTGACCAGGTCCTTGGAAAAAAAGGGAGAAAAAGGGACTGGGGGTGAAAGAGGAAAATGGAGAAGGGTGAGGGTCGCACAATTGAATGTTACACTGATTAATAATTCTTACAGCGTCATAGTCTCCACCATAGAGTCGCTCTCTGGTCCATACCAATGAGGAGTTGGTTGTCAATGGTTTCCACAACCATCTGTCCTTTGCTCTTTCGTGTTGAATCGTGCTCCGTGCCACTCTTAGTCCGTCAAGTATCTTGTTTCTTTGTCTTCCTGTGCCCCCTTTTTTTCTTCCTCCAGTTTTCCTGTTGTCACACTAGGTGTTCCTGCTTGCCTCTTCTCAAAACATGCCCTACAAATCTGGATTGTCGTGCTCTGAATTTTGCCCTGATTTCTCTCTTCATCATTCTTCTTAGGAACTACGTCTCCTCTGCTTCCAGAATATTCTGAGTGCCAAGAGCATGCGAAATAATAAACAGAAGCCATTCATTACTACTCAAAGGTTTCCCTTCGCCTACACAAAACTAGGCCCATAAGTTAGAAGTTTACTTGAAGACGAAAGAAAGGAAAAAAAATGTTAAATGTGTTTACTGATCTTTAAACCAATGAAGATTATGAGAAAATGCACCCCCTTGAATGAGTTGTTGTTGTTGTTGTTGCTGCTGCTGCTGCTGTTGTTGTTGTGAGAATAGCTCTAAAGACAGTAATTACCCTTCAAGATGTTGCTTTTCCTTAACGCGATGTATACAAAAATCGCGTTGGCTATCGATGTATATTTGAAACCCATTGTACATCGCGCCTTCTCGTTTGCAGGTCAGCTTAAAGTACGCCCTTTTATATTCCGTAAACTGGCGTGGCTATTAAAAAAAAAAAGGAACATGACTGCACACACATACACAAATGCATCTACTATGACCTAGCCAAATCCAATCGATGAAGAATAAAATAGTGTCACCTGTATAAAGCTGCAGCCGTTGCATCTAACGCACGTTAATTTTTTGTTTTTTTTTAAACACCTCATTGCTATTCTTTGACACATCGCGGGGAAAAACCTTCGCCATAGCAACATGGCGTAGATCGACTTATTTTATTGCCAATGATTCTGGGAGGTTGTTTTCTTTCAGTATTATCTTTCAGAAAAAAACCTCCTCTGATGATCTGGAGAATTGTGTTGTTGTTTTGTCCCCTATAATGCAGAGTTAATGGTTATTTTTTTCTCCCCATGGCTATACGGAAGAGTGTGTTTGTGTGTGTGCATACCTTTTTTTTCACCCCTAATTCACCTCTATATTTTTTCCTATTGTCCATTTCTTAGTTAATACCTAGGTTCGGCATTGACAACTACAAGCTAATAGAATCTTGTATCTCCACTGATGGTGCTTTCATTTTCAAAGCGCTACATGAAGGGTATGTAAATGCTATAGAAGAGTCCTTCAGATATCATGGACACAAAAATTGAACAAACATATCCATACTACAAGAACTTAAGACTGAAGAAGGTTGGCTAGTAAAGAAGATTAAACAGAGAAAACTTTTTGGACATAGTAAGCGTCATGAGAATTTAGAGAAGAACGTCGTGGAAGGTTATATAATAGGGGAAAAAGAAAGAGAGGAAGACCAAGGCGAAGATGGGTGCAAGACAGCGTTGATTATCTGCGAATAGATGCATCAGCAGCAGGACATCTTGTTTACAACTGAGAGGCCTACAAAGAGCTGTTGGGAGGCAAAGTTCCGCAAGGGGCATGCAAAAGACTGATTGATATGAAGAGACAAACTATTGCAAGATTTTCTATGTTTTGTTTCAAGAAAAAAAAAAGTAAACCAAATTCGGAGACCAAATTATAGTTGAATATGTTTCTCTCCTGGCTATGTTCACAAATTAGATTGTTGCTATTCTTGCCCATTTGGATTGAGTTTCTCTAAACAATGTTTGCTCGAAACAAAATTATTTTCCTCTTTGTTATTCTCCATGGACTCAATCAAGATCTCTGAACACACAACATTTACAGCTCACACGTGATCCCGCTGCTCATTCTGCCCGCCGTTTCTCTCTGGTGGCCGTTTGCATTGCTGTTTTAGAGTGTTTAACTCTTTTACTTTTTACTTCAGTTTTACTTCTTCTTCGTCTAACCACCTCGTTTCGAAACTGAAGTTCACTGCTTATTCAAGGCCTTTTAGCAACGGCAACATCTCTCCCTTCAGTCCGATTTCTGAAGCATTCTCTGACGAAACAGATTCTCAAGGACTGGAATCTCTTTGCAGTTTACATACAACGTTAAAGGTGATAGAGGTGTATGGTTCTAATAATAAGTTAGATAGAGGTGTATGGTTCTAGTAATAAGTTAGATAGAGGTGTATGGTTCTAGTAATAAGTTAGATAGAGGTGTATGGTTCTAGTAATAAGTTAGATAGAGGTGTATGGTTCTAGTAATAAGTTAGATAGAGGTGTATGGTTCTAGTAATAAGTTAGATAGAGGTGTATGGTTCTATTAATAAGTTAGATAGAGGTGTATGGTCCAGTTTTACAAAACGACATAGGAAACGATGAAACCGAGCAGAAACACAAATGGCGGATAATATGGAAGTAAGACGAGAACGTATAAACAAAGAACATACAACATCCAATATTTCGGCGTGAGCCTTTTTTCAAGGATTACGTACTAGGACAATACAACATATTTTTTCAAAACAAATAAACACACAAAAAACACGGAAAATAGATGAAAAACTTAATGTTGAAGATGCTGTTCAATATGGCATTGATCGATAGCTGACATGCAGGCGTCAGGGTTGATGGATCATAGCTGACATGCTGGCGTCAGGGTTGGCAGATCATAGCTGAAGGGCTGGCGTCAGGGTTGGCAGATCATAGCTGACATGCGGGCGTCAGGGTTGACGGATCATAGCTGTGCCTCAGCATCGTCTTGGCTGCAAAAGAACACCAGCTCGCAGTTGCATGGAGACTGAAGAAGGATCATCAAACATTGCAGCCACCTCCATGCTGTTCATTTTCTTTTTTTTTTAGACTTGAAACAATCGTCCACATTCATCGACAATCTAATTACCCCATATTGCCCGTTCTCGTTGGGTAAACTTCAACTGTTTTCATGCACCGTACAAACCTTCTATTCTCCTGCTCCACATCTTCATGCTCTACGTGTCTATCTTTTCCACGCTGAAGATCGCTACCGCTTTGCACCAAATCAAATCACATTTCCATCGGGGGGGGGGGGGGGGGAGCGGGGATTTGTCCGTGGGGAAACAAAATTGATGTGATACAAATTGATGCATTCAGTGTCGTAGTGACCTACGTGTTCTTCTGTGTTCCTTTTGTGTGTATGTGCGTGTGTATATATATATATATATATATATGTGTGTGTGTGTGATCGGAAAATAGAGTGTAGATTATGTTTAATTTATTATAGGGAGAGCGTGTGTTCTCTGTTGAATTATAGATCCACAGGTTCAGCGATGCGTGAGGTTTCTATGGTGATGGGCGGGTCCTAGCTTATAAGGCGCACAGTGAGTGGTTAAAACCCATGTCCTGCTTTGCGGGATTGTGGACAAATCTATAGAACATTTTCTCCTTCATTCCCCATCATCAAGGATAACTGCATACGCCCCACATTTTAAATGGAAATGTACTGCAATTTCCCTCTCTTTTTTTTTTTCTTTCTAATTTCGCCATTAATAATATAAGGATTTTTTTTTTGGGGGGGGGGGGGGGGGGGGGGTAAATTAAGTTTTTAAAAAAGGTCAATTTAATTATGGAAATCACATAATATTTCTTGAAACTGCCCCTCTCTCTCTCTCTCTCTCTCTCTTACTGTCTGCTTCCATCTACAGCAGTTCGAAGAACTATGCTTCGTAGAAAGAAACTGTACAGCCATATCTTTCCTTCAGTTCATATCGGAAGAAGGACTAACAAGTTTCCACAGCTTGCAGTGAGCATCTTGTTACTTCACAGCATCCTCGGATGATGGACCGGTGTGGGGATATCAGCCAAGCTATAGACTTGATTATGACTGAAGGATTTTTTTTTTTTTGGGGGGGGGGGGAATTCCGTGGGTTCAGCATTGTGGGAATAGCCCCCACTGCCAGTTGTCATTTTATTACTGGCGGCAAAAGAGCAGCCCTAGAATGTCAACATTAACAACCCTGTCGGAGCAGTACAATTTCCCGCCAGTTAGAAGACTTTGTTCATAACTTTGTCCATAAAGTGAAGAATTAATATCCCTTTCGTAATACCAGTGAGCCATCTTGCTCACAACCGAGAGGCCTCAGGAGTGATGTTTGGGAGGCAAAGTTCCGCAAGGGACATGCAAATGAATGAATGAATGTATACCAGTGAAGTATTAATCTCCCTCTTTTTGAATACCAGTCTATAATGTGACACATTTGTTAACAGTGTCACAGCACTAACCTGTTTCAGAATTCCATCAATTTTTGTGTAAAGTGACATTTACTCTAAACTTAAACTTTTTGGCTGGGGGGGGGGGGTGATTAGGAGAGAGGGAGAGAGAGAGAGAGAGAGAATAAAACATTAAAAATAAGAAAGCTACGTGTTTTCGGTTTCCATCGATTGGTTATTGATTTCGTCTGGAATCTTGACATGCTCCCCTTGACATCTTGCTCAACGGTAGGTCAAGGACAATGGAAAATTTTGGCACACGATCTGGGGGGGGGGAGCAAACAAGTGAATAGAAAGTGATGAATAGAGAGAAGAGAAAGGGAGACTTTCATGGGGGTGGGGGGGGGGGGTAAGAATAAAGCGAAACGAGAATCTCAAGAGAGGATATTAACGGTTCATCAACAGAATTTTTCTCATGATCTAAATTAGATCCCGCGGAGGAGTATTCACAATAGATCGCTGATTACATGAAGAACGTGGGGAGATTGTAGCATCTGACAGAGAGCAACGCTTACACGAGATCCTAGATTACCAGTAAAACGAGGACAGCAGTTCTCTCTCGCGGATAGGAATACTCGCACAAGATCCTAGATTACCAGTAAAACGAGGACACCATTTGTCTCTCTCGCAGATAGGAATACTCGCACAAAATCGTAGATTACCTGCAAAACGAGGACAGAAGTTGTCTCTCTTGCAGATAGGAATATTTACACAGGATCCTAAATTACCTGTAAAACGAAAGCAACAGTTGTCTCTAACAGTGAAGAATATTCGCAGGAAATCCTGAACACATACAAACGACTTCTTTTTCTTCTTCCCATTCTTCCCACGCCTATAAGGCTCATTGTTGCAGTTAAAGTTCGCTCCCTCTCCACTCTATTCCTAAATCTTCCTTCTCCAGTTGGTGACACCAATTTTTTTATATCCTCTTCTAAGTTGTCTTTCTATCTCTGTCTTGGTCTACTCCTTGGTCTTGTTTTCCTCATCTCTTGTACATACATAATTTTCATTTGTCTGTTCTCTTCCACTCTTTCTGTATGGCCCAACCAGCGTAGTCTGTTCAGTTTTAAGACATTTATAAATCGTTGGGATTTAAATAAGCTGTTCAGTTCAGTGTTCTTTCTAACTCTCCGTTCTCCACTGTTGGTATTCTTTTATGGGCCCCAAGATTCTTCTTAGGATCTTGTTCTCAAAGACCTGCAATTGTTGTTCATCTTTCTTTGTTGTACTACACGTTTCTGATCCATACATGACGGCTGGTCTTATTGTAGTTTTGTAGGTTGTTATTTTGGTGTTTTGGGACAGGATTTGGGATTTTAACAGGTGTTGCAAGGCAAAGTATATTTTATTCCCTGTCTGTTCGTTGCTTTTAATTTCCTCACTTATTGTGTTGCTTCTGTTGAAGGTTGTGCCTAGATATTTGTAATAATAAATACAAATATTCTTTCTTAATTTTCCATAAGCTGCTCCTGTCTATGCTGTCATAAGCTTTCTTGAAGTCAGTGAAGATATTATGTACTTTTCCATATTCCCAATACTTTTCTGCTCTTTGATGTTGATAAAATATTTGGTCTACATTTGATCTATTCTTCCTAAAACATGCAAAAGATGGGAGAGCTGAAATCCTAGATCACCTGCAGAAACTGTTCTCTCTTGCAGAAAGGAACACTCGATAAACTCGAACTTCTAGCAACGATAATGTAAATATGAATGAGATCTGAAGAGTATAGTCTCAAACATGGGATTCTGAGAGCATGTAATTGATTATTTGTACCGTTATAGGAAGAAGAAGAAGAAGAAGAAGCACATTCTCAATACAAGCAAACATGAATAAGGCTTAACCAAATTTCAGGACGACATGGAAACTTGACGCGCTGAAAAATCAAAATATGTCCTAAAAGTATACATTTTTAATGACACTATACCTTTTTTTTTTGCATATAGTAATAAATCAACGTATTAGACAGCAGTTTCATGAATGTCAGCAACGCTTAGATTATGGCCCTTCTTTTTTTTTTCCCCTTCATTCCCCCTACCTATCATTACTGATCTGTCGACTCTTCAAGGGGAGATTACTTGTTAATCCGCAGTGTCTCAAGTATAAAACGGCTTATGGAAAATGTGACGGACTGGGGGATAGAGGGCAGAGTTTCCCAAATGGGAAAAAGTGGGGGGGGGGGGGGATTTTTATTGGAAGGAAGTTGGGGCTGGAGAGGGGGGGGGGTCATTAGAATATATTTATATTATACTTTTTCAGAACTTGGTTGGCTCTTACTCTGCTGGGACGGTTGGAAGGGAAGGCATCAAAATCTTTGAGGCATTGGGGTGAGACATGATTCCAAAAAAAAAAAAAAAGGTTTGGGAAACACTGATGTAGGGGATGTTTACTGTGGTAATGTAAAGTCAGACTAGATTTTGTGAGTTGCAGAGGGCGAAATTTCACTTCTTCAATCAAACGAAGTCAAAGTTAAAAAAAAAAATAAAACAGACACTGCCCTGCTATGAAATGACAGAAGTCATAGCGCCAGACAAGAGGGCAGATTGTGGTACGAGATCAAATCAACTCGCTAGTTTTTTCTGCGCTGATTTTTTTTAATGAAAAAAAATTTTTTTAGAAAAGAAAACAGTGTGTCACTGAAAATAATGACAAGATCAGTGATGTGTTTTGAACTGAGTGTGCAAGAAAACGTGACTAATAAAAGATGAGATGAAATACATTTAACAAAAAACCGACATGACATTTTGTCTAGAAACAGCAGAAAACAAGAATGAAATCCCTCACTGATCTACGCATTGAGCATTGTGTGGGACACCATTGTACTTTTCTGCTGGTATACACATGTTCATCCCTGAACAACTTAAATCTTAACCAAAATTATGCTTCTGCGATTAAAAAATATATACATGTCATTTAGCTTTAAGTTTAACTAAGAAATAATTGAAACTTGTCAAGTAAATATTATTTTATGTAAGTTTCCAAGTAACAGCTAGTGAAGGTAGTTTTGCTTCATATATATATATATATATTCCTTGTGATATTATGTGGTTACCTCAGGTCGCGACCCAAAGTAGGGTCGCAGAGTTGTGAAATAAGGTCGCGAAAAGATATTATGAAATAATAATAATAATAATAATAATAATAATAATAATATACGAATATACAAGACTTAATGGAAATCCTCTTACTTTATGTTTCCAAACAAAAATATTAAAATAACAAGCCACATTCCCTTGAGATTATTATTATTATTTTTAATTTCAAAATTACTTTCATAACGGTTAGACGGCTCCTTAACACTGCTGGGTTTAGGGGCCGTGCTCAGAAACCAAAAGGTTGGGAACCACTGCCACATGTGTTGATTCTCTCCAATGCTGTGCCATCAAAACACGTCCCTACTGTGAGTTTCCACCTGTCGCTGTTACGCTTGACCTGGGGGTGACGTGCTGACGGGAAAAGTTTGTTTGAACAAACATGATGAACTCATTCCCCCCCCCCTCCCCCCTCCACCCCCACCAAAACCCCATAATGACTGAAGATTTACGTGGCAAGTCAGTGTGTGCACGCCGCCCCATATTGTAGCCGTATCTACCAAACAAAATGAAGGAAACAGGACATACAACTGTCAGACTGGCTACGTGGCGGGAGTTGAGAAACAAACAAACAAACAAACACTGATTACTGAAACCGAGTACCTACCTTCACAACAACAAGCGAAAAAAAAATGCATATTTAGACAAAATACACAACTCCCCCCTCCCTCTTAATCAAAATGTCATTAAAGTGGCATGTGTTTGATACAAATATCAACAATATCAATAAGGCGTGCAGTTTTGACATCAGGGTCAACTGGTGGACAATGGCGGCGGGAGTAAAACCCCAATTGCCTCCACTCCTAGCAGCCGCGTCGCTATAGATTTCATCGCTCGATCTCGTTGTCGGTGCATTAAGAGAAATCAACCGATCCCATATAAATAAATGAAACATTAACCAAATTTCAGGTGAGTTTATATTTAATTTAATAAAGGAGAAAAAAAAAACCCTCTCCCTACAAGAAGATGCACCAGGTTCAAAATGTTTAAAACAAATTTCCCTGGCTCTTAACAAAAAAAAAAAAAAAAGAAGAGAGAGAGAGAGAGAACACAAAATCGAATTTTCTGAGATACATCTCCACGTTCCATCTCAACCCAGACCAGAGTCCTCGCTGTCGAACATAATTACCGTGATAAATCGATTAGTTGAGTCGGTTACTGTCGGCTTACCACAAAGATGATTACACGCCGGCTGACATTTGCAGCGTTCACATCCCCCCCCCCCCCTTTATCTACGTTATGTATCACATGGCAGCAGCCATGAACAAAATAAAAAT
The DNA here is from genome assembly GCA_009760885.1 of Achatina immaculata. Lineage (NCBI taxonomy): Eukaryota > Metazoa > Mollusca > Gastropoda > Stylommatophora > Achatinidae > Lissachatina > Lissachatina immaculata. Next base: position 22,110,147 of record CM019695.1, read on the forward strand.
GCATTAGAATTATCTTCACAATAGCAGAACAGCCAAATATAGCGATTGCAAAAATATTTTACCACTCTGAATTCATAAAAGCAAGTAAAAAACTATATACCTCACATGATAAATTAATGAATACTGCCTTTATTAAACATTTTCCTTTAACTCTTTCACCCCTCAATTAGTTTACTGCCTTTATGAAACATTTTCCTTTAACTCTTTCACCCCTCAATTAGTTTACTGCCTTTATGAAACATTTTCCTTTAAAAAAAAAAGAAAAAAAGACTAAAAGTTTCAGTGTTCTATAACACATTTTTTAAAAATCACCTACAGCATTCTGACCTATGAGAGCCAAGGCAAAGATTACAGAAAAAAGATCGAAACCTTTACCAACCAGATTGGCGAGTATGAAGGAGAACTCCATACCCTGAGACTCAGAATTGGTTCCCTTGAAGATGAGAATGCGAAGATCAGGGAACTTTTGGAGAAAGTTCAGGAGCAAAACAGGCGCCTCCGTGCTGTAAGTTCTTGATTTTTCTGTGGCCTACATTACTATGTTGTTGTTGTTGTAGTCTCGAAATTTATAGTAAAAATTTCATAGCTTTTTAGATAGCAGATGATTAGGTACATTAAAAGGGCATATTGCAAAAGAAAGGAGATAACAGTTTAAAAATTTCTGTCCATGAAATCAGTTGAAGATAACAGTTGATTAATGGTGATGATAAAAATAATATTTTAAAGAGGTTTTGCAGGTGAAGATAAGACTATGGTTCGTATGTAAGTAGATGGTAAATTTGTAGAAAATTGAGAGATTCTGTTTTTCATCAAACAAGGATCTGGACACTGAAACTGCTGCCCACATCGAGGCTGACTGCTTGGCTCAGACAAAGACTGAAGAGGTCGAGTTCTACAGGGATCTCCTCGATCAGGTAAGATAAATCTGTCAAAACAATCCATTACCACCACAGTGATGTCAGTCTATGCCCTGGTGTGTGACAATGTATAAAAGAAGTGCAGACTAAGAGTTGGAAGTGCATGCAAATCTCTTTGAATGTAAAAAAAAAAAAGATGAATACCATGGTAGAAATACAGCAAGAATATTTGATTCTAGTTATTCTAGATCATTTGTCGTTCATGAAGCCAACATAAAAACAGTGTATTTGTTTCTACCTCTGCAGCTTGAACTCATGAAGCCTGAGCCCATCCAGATTAAGGGCATGGACTATGCTGACTTCTGGAAGTCTGAACTGGCCAAGTGTGTCAGAGAGATCCAGGGAGCGTATGACGAGAAGATTGACCTCATCCAGCAGGACTGTGAGGCCAAATACTCTGCTCAGGTGAGCACAGAGAGCTGGAGATAAGTGTTAAACAATAATTTTCCTGAATGGTCATTATAATATGTAAATGTTAGTTTTGACTTGTAGAAGACCCTTTGTTTCTTTTTTATTTATAGCACAATGTCATTAGTATCCTTATCTTTATATATATAGCGGGACTTCATTATTAAGTTTATACTTCATTATTAAGTTTACATACAGTAGAAAAATATCGCTGATAATTTGCAAATGGATGCAAAGACAGCAGGACATCTTGCTTACAACTGAGAGGCATACAGGAGAGCTGTTAGGGAGGCAAAGTTCTGCAAGGGACATGCAAATGACTGATACAGTAGAACTTCACTATTTTTTTTTTATCTTAATATGAATCTGAAAGTCAAGAATTAAGACATTCTAACTATATGAAAAACAGGAATAGAGACATTTTGATTACATGGCAAACAAGAATATATGTAAAGGTATTCTGACTATAATACAAACAGGACATTCACACTATATGGCAAACAAGAATACATGTAAAGACATTCACACTATATGGCACATAAGAATATATGTAAAGACATTCTGGCTATACTGGCAAACAAGAACAGATGTAAAGGTATTCTGATTACTTTGCAAACATGAACATATATAGACATTCTGACTTATATGATCTTTAACCCCTTTTTTTTTTTCCCCCTTCAACCTTCTCTAGATCAACTCCCTGCGTGCAGGCAATGTCAAAGATGGCATGCAGCTGTCACACACCCAGGAGGAAGTCAAGAAACTCAGAGGCCAACTCCAGGACAAGAATGCTGCCTATGCTGAGCTAGCAACCAGGGTAAGTAATTCCTGTTTATTTGTTTACATAAAAAACAACACAAAAAAACTAGAGCTCACAAACATTTCAAAACCATCACTTAAAGAGAGGTCTAAAGAAGTGTCTGGACACAACAGGGCTCATAGTTTTCTTTCAAATGCCTCACTAAATACCTGACGAATGTTCCTGTCATCATTTTAATTATATGTCACGGAAATAATCTGTTTTACGTTAAATCCTATTATAGCAATATTTTCTGAAGAACTTACAAGAGAACTAAAAGGTGGGTAAATTTGTTAACAAGTGGCCTTTTTACACTAATCTGATCTACTCATCTATAAATCTAATGTTTTGCTCCAGTTTATTAAATGCAGCCATTAAAACATGGAGAACAAATCAGATAACTGAAAGTAGACTGAGAAGATGTGAAGGAAGAAGTCTCAGAAACATTTTAAGAATACACTGGGAAGAACATGTGACAAAAGAGAAAATAAACTAAATGAACAGGCACTGAGAACATTACTAAAGAGGTCAAAAGATGAAGACTGAAATGGCTTGGTAACATACTATGAATGGAAAGAAAAGACCTTGACTTGGACACAAGGGAAAAGGAGGGGCAGGCAACTGGGGACATCTAGACACACAACACAGGAAGGACTAAAGGAAGCAAAAAAGACATGGCTTGAGGTATCCCGACTCGCCCAAGGCAGGACTGGCTGGAGAACCTTTGTTGATGCCTTATGCTCCACTGGGAGTACAAAGACTGATGATGACTATGATGAACCCATGTAAGCTTATCATGAAACCAAAATAAAATAACTTTTAGTAATTTCATAATTTCAGCCTAAATTCATAGTAAACTCTTCTATAGTTTCCTCAGGATTCTGTTATTCTCATCACAGAAAATATAACTCATTAATAATTTTTCCTTATTCCTGCAGATTGCTTCACTGCAAGCTGAACGTGATGAGTACGCTCGTCAGGTAGCTGACTTAGAACGTGAGCTTGAAGAACTCCGCATCAAATACAACCAGGAGTGTGAGGCACTGTCGAATGAGCTGCACTCCGTGATTCAGCAGCTGCAGAACATGATGGATGCCAAGATGTCCTTGGAACTCGAGATTGCCTGCTACAAGAAACTGCTGGAGGGTGAAGAATCCAGGTCAGTGATCAGTTTTTTTTTAATCTTTGGAAGAATTTCACCAAAAGGAAAAAAAAACCCCATTCAAAGTACCAGATATCTGTTTACATCAGAGGGTTCCCAAAATTTTTACAGCCACCCATTTGCATCCCAGCCCACATCCAGCATCTCTGGCACCTATTCCCCCCCCCCCAAAAAAAAAAACCAATTTTTTTCTTCATTTGGTTAGCTCTGGTGTCACATGTCCATATCTTTTTCTCTCACCAACCCCTTGGATCTTCCAAAAACTTCCACTCGGGGGGGGGGGGGGGGGCCTTCAATGTCAGCTGTGCTAAGGACAACAGCCAGTCTGAACTTCACTAGATGCTGGATTTTCTCACGCCCACTTGTGAGAAGCAGGTTTCTTAAAAACAGAGTATTATGTCAACCTGATCTTCAGTGTATTAAGAAAAAGCAAGATATTTATGTAAAAATCTATCCTACATAGATGAAACTGTGCCTAGCTTATAATGAATAAGTGTGGAATAAAAATAAGTGATGTGATTATTGTCTCTTACCAGAATCAAACAAATTGAGGCTTGATGAAAACAGAGTAACAAGAAAGTTAAATACCATAAGGAGCAGAAAAGATGACGTATAAAATCCACCATGTGCAGAATATATAAATAATATCCTTGCTGCCCATTTATAATCTGGTTTGGAAAAAAAAAAAAAGTCACAAGTCTTGGTAGATAAAGTGAATAAGGCAACTCATCTGTTCAGTATTCCCGTTGTTGCCTGTCTGTAGTAAATGAGCTTTCATGTGAAAGAGAGCAAAAAGTCAATGAATCTTCTCCAACAATATGTAACAAATTTATAAAAACAACATGAATAGTATTAAAAACAAACAAAAAAAGCACATGAGATTATTGGTTAGATTACCCTGTCAGTTGGAGATAACCAATTGCAGACCAAGAGGCTGGGGGGGGGGGTGCGTGCAGGGAACTGGATCCAATCCATCAGTTACACAGGAAACAACAAACAGGCCTGTTCTGATTAATAACTGGCTACTGCAGGATGCTGAGCTATCTCTACCGACTCAAAATCTCACATAGGGATGAGTGGCTCCAGCAGGGTGGAGTACAGACTCCAGAACTGTGCTCAAAGAGTGCCCAACTTTTACAGATCTACCTAACCAGACATGGCCACAGGGATCGGACCTAACACAGAAGCTGTTGAGGCTGCTGGTTGGACCTGGAGAAGACTGTGGACTTCATCCTGGCAACCTGGTTTCTGATTTAGCATGACCGTGAGCTCGAACGCTGAAGAAGAATGTTAGAGACAAGAAAGGAAAAAAACTGATTATGTCCCTTTAGAAAGTCTTCTGTGACGACAAGTCAATGAAAAAAAAAACAGGAACTTGAATGGAGCTGAAATGAGCGGTATCTGAGATGACCCCCTGTCATTGCAGGCAGCAAAAATACAGCTAAACAAGATCATATCCCCCATGTCATCATTATACTCTTAGAACTATTTGCTGTCATCTGGTCACTTGGATAAGTATCAAGGTAGTCCTTACCATGGTAAAGTCTGGATCCTGTTTTACTTCTTCTGAAAAGAAGAAAGAATGGTCATGAGGTCAACTCCAGTTGCACAGCACCTGATGATGATGATGATATGACAAGTGAAGAATTGAAAATTTAAAATGTAAAAGCACAAGAAGCAAACTTTAAAAAAAAAAAACTCTAAACTTAGTAGATGTCAATCCTCATGCAATGACAGGTCAAAACAGTACAGCATTGAGGCTGTGCTGACTGGTTGGCAAACCATAGCTGACCAAGACCCTGTCCCACATCTCTGAACCTAAGCCTAGTCTGGCTGACAGGGCAGAGATGGCTGCCATGACTCACTCCCAGTCTGACACAATGTTGTGCCTCAACATCTTCACAGCATCAGCTGCAAAAAACACCAGCTGGCAGTTCCAGGGAGATTGAAGAAAAATAAGAGAAGAAGAAGAAGAAGTGGAAGATGAAGAAGAAGAAGGGGGAGGTCATTATCTTTAACCATGAAGTGCAGATAAAGATTCTTTTCTATAAATCTTGATATATTGTATGAGGCTAATTTATGATTTTTCTGTTTGCCAAGGTGTCAGTTACCCTCTCACTACACCTTCCTCTATCTCATTTCCTATATCTTTTCTGTTATTACAATAATATGATGTGCTGTACTCTTTCTCATGATATCCAAGTGAAAGAGGACTGTTTTTATCCTGTGAGGTTTTTCTTCAATAATTCCAAATTTACATCTCAATGAAGGTGATTTGCATTTATGGTAGAAACATTAAAATTTGTCATAAATTTCGATTTTATGTCTTGATGAAGGTGATTTGCCTTTATCTTATGAGTGTCTCTATTTTTAATAAGTTTCATATTTATGTCTCAGTGAAAGTGGTTTGCCTTTATCTTATATGAGTTTTTTCTCCAAATTAAATGTGTAATTAATCATGGGTTCTGGAAAGACCTTCTTCACTTATTACTGTAGCTGCTTTAGATATTTTTAACCACTTCTTGAAGGGTTCACTTTCAGTGAGAACATTAGGTCCAGTGCCCACTTTTATGACGCCTTTTCCATGCATACAGGATGTTACTCAGTTTTTTTTAATTATTATTATTATTATTATTCATTTCATTTCTTCTGAATATTTTTTGATAGTTTAGCAGTATTGAACAAATTTTTAAAAAAAAGGTCTAATAACTGATGCAGAACAACAAAAACTAGTTAAAACAATGCGGAAAAGACAGACAAAACTATCTGGACATGTGAGTATGTCACTTTACCACACGTGCCATTATGGCTTTTCAACTGAGCCATGATTTGATAATATTCAACAAATCATTCAAAATCATCTATCTCATATGTCATATTAAAAAAAAAGATTCTTTTGAAAAAAAATTAGATAAGAATAAAAGTTACTTCATTTTAAAAAACTTTGTTATCTATAATTAATATTAATACAAGCAAACTAGTTTGAAAACAGTCAATTTCTAGTTATTAGGTCAGACAGTTATGCCAAAAGGTTATATATATATATTTTTTTTTTCAACATTTGCTTGTAATGAGATCTAAATGTTTGAAAACCTCTAATCTACATGTCTGATTTCTCACCACATTCTAAATTCTTTAAACACCTATTTCACATATTTCAGAGTTAGCGTGAGGTCTCTTGTGGAACAAGCCATTGGGACTCAAGGAAAGGGAGCTTCAAGTCTCAAGGAAGCCATCCAGCAATCCAGTTAGTATGGCACGCCAGTCATGCCTTGAGCCTCCGGCCTTCCATAGTTTATCAAAAACTTCTAGTTTTAAAACTGTTCAAAAACTTTTTTTTTCCCCTCCTAAATCTCTGAACCTCGCACTTTTTCTGTGGATAAGGTTTTCTCCCACATGCAACCTCTGTTTAAAACAAGTGTGATTACACTTCCATCTTTGGAATACTACTTCAACATTCCCATAAATAATTATCAGTTTTAAAACATTTATTTTCATTGATTTTTTTCCAAAAACACAAGATAATTAATTTTTAAATGACAGAGCTTTCTTATACATAATAACCATTTAAGACTTTTCTACCTAGAATCTGATGTTCATTAGCTATAGTATATGTACTTTCATGTCTCCCTTGACTGATACTGTACCATACATTTTTATAAATACATTTTATGAAAGATTCACTAATACTCTGCTAGTAGATATTTTTTTTTGTTAAAAGAAAAAAGAAGAAAAGAACTGTTTCTCTCATGGGTGCTGGTGTGCTCGGCTATTGGTTTTGTCCACACATATTACCGTTATTCCCATTCTCCATTTGTAACTTGTTTACTACAGTTACTTTTGCATTGCTTTGGCATACTACTCTCTGCTTCAAATTACACTGGCAGATTAGATCTAGGTTAAATTAATTAATTTTTTTTTTTCTCTTTTGTGCTAATGCAATATTATGTATTTTAACTGCTGTACCCTTCAGATCTTAATAATTTTGCAGAAAATGTATCCCGCATGAGAGAATGAAGATCTTGATCTTAGAATATAACTAAAGCCTGCTGTATACAAGAACAAAAATAATAATAACAAAATGAAAAATTAAATACACCTGCAATATATTTCTTTTTTTTTTTAGAACTAACGATTTTTAAAATGCATGACCTATTACATCATATATGAAGTCATCTGTTCTTTCTTTGATCAGCTGCATGAATGTATCGAAGCAAAAAAAAAAAAAACACATCACTTTCAAACAGCAACAGAACTATCCTGAAGCATTTTCTCTTTTAACTATGAGATGCAGGGATGATTGCTTTACCTTCTTTTGTTCCACTTATTTAAAAAAAAAAAAAAAAAAAGAAAGAAAGAAAGAAAGAAAAAAAACTCAGTTTTACTAATTGGGCAAGTTGCACCTCCTACTAATCAACCCGATGGAGTTACGGACCCATGATATTTGGTAAGTATTACTTCACAGTGTTTTTACATCACTATTCATAACATTACTGTGTTGTGTTACAGACCTGTAGAGAATATGATACATGAATTGGGAGAAGAAAACGATTGCTGCCAAATGTCTTATTTTGGTAGAAATGATTCAGAAATACCAAAAGGAAAATACAAGAAGATGACCCAGAAAAAAAAAAAATTACTGCTTTTCCTCAGCTGATCTTCCACAAAATATTTGTTTATGAATTCACCAGAAAGGTGTGAACATTCACTATGCAAAATGGGTTACTTCTATGGTTTTTTTTTGGGGGGGGGGCATTTTTGCATCATTTTTACCACCACAGTGATTCCAATGAATTGTTCCTCTGTACTGTGATTAATTTTCTCCTGGAGCTCTTCTGTACTATTTTATGTGCTTTTTTTTAACATCTAAATATTGGGAGCATTATATTTTATGATACAAAGTATACTCTTCTACATTCTTGTCTGCTGTGATATTTGTAAAATCTGGGAAAATGTTCTACATTTCATTAAGAATATTATTTCTTTTTTCTTTTTAATGTGAAATGGTTAACATGAATTGTGCCAGATTTTTTCTATTTCATGCTCCAAACAAAAATGTACAACTTGGATGCTATATTTTCAAACATTTTTTTTTTTTTTGGTGAAAAGTGCCCTACAGTCTGTAAAGTTAGACTGTTAATAATCAGGACAGCTATTTATAAAAACAGAAATTTCTTTTTGACAGGAAATGTTAAATAAAATTAATTTGTAGCCAAATATCATTATGTGCCAATTTGACCAATCAATAACTGATAACTGACATTTGTAAATAATATAACAGATTATTAAGGAGCCATTTTCTGCTAAAATTATTAATTTTTGTTCCTTATTATTATCCCCATTAGTAACCTAGCTTTTATTGTAAACTCTGTCATAGATTTTTTTAAGATTTATTTTTTTAAAGTGTGTTTTACTTAGCAACGAGAACAACTTTAGTTAAATTTAGCTGCCATAACCATCATTAGTGGCAGTATTTTTTAAAAATAATATGTACAAGCATTTAGCTTCAAGTGAACTATGTTCTATTTTTAGCATTCATTGTATATGCAAATTTATAATCATTTAAAATCTTTGGCTGATTTTAAGAAAGAAAATAATGACACCAGAAAAGGTATTGCAAAAGGCACTGAAATTGTAGAATGACACATCATATATGCTTTCTAATATGATGAAAGTTTTGTGTTTCATATTGTTAACGTTTACTCTCATTTAGGTTTTTAAAAATTCCATTTATTTTACAAAGTAATTTCATTTTCAAAGCCGTTTTTGCTATGTTGTAGAGAGAACACAATAAACAGTTATACAATTTAAACAAACATGTTGGCCATTTCTTTTTAACAAGTTACTGTGTGCATGTAAAAAAAAAAAAAACCTAGCAGCTAGAAAGACTGGCTGGCACAATCTTCTAAAGCAATGATCACAAGAAGAAGAAGAAAAAAAGGCCGTTTGAAAAACATGAAATTATTTTGAAAATAAATGGATCTTAATAATGTGTAAAAATTATGTAAAACTGTGTAAAAGATGTGTAAAAATGGCTTTGTTGAAGGGTTGACCCAGCTGACAGGAAAGCTAATCAGTGCTGACCATATCCATGTTTTACTTCTTTGTGGTGATTCTGGAAAAAAAAAAACAAGAGCTGTAAGGGATAGACATGTTCCCCATGGTAGTGGATCTTGTTGAGAAGTTATCTTCATGGTCTCAGTGTGAAAATTTAAGGAAGCCCCTGTAGACACCCAGTCGCTTCTGAATTAGTACCTATAACTGCAAGATCTTCAATGTGGCAAACTGTTGTATATTATTCAGTTTCACTTCACTGGAAAATTAACAACCTGTCAACAAACAGATGAATATTTCAACCAATCAAAGAACAGATTTACTAAATCAATTTTTTTTTTAATAATCTAACTTTTAAACAAATATCTTCCAGTTTTTTGTTTTTTTTTCGTGGGTTTTTTCGCTTTGAATTCTTTATTTGTTGTAAAGCAAGTAAAAAAGGTACTCATTTGGTCAAAATTGACCACACTGGCCACTGATGTATATTTCATAACATCTTCTTTCACAATCATCAAAATAATAACATAATGAATAATATACAGATTTTATGAGGTTTGAAAGACATTAACAGAAAATGCCAGAACTAGATCATTTCTGATGTAAAAAGGCATATGGGTGTTCCATATGTAACTGCCCTAACCCAGTATCGATTCCAGTATCTTAATGTCAGTCTGCGGTATCTAGCCACATCTACCTGCCCCAGATATCACTACGATACCGGAATCGATACTGGGTTAGCGCGCAGTTATTTTCCGAACGCACTGTAGATGCCCTATGTAGATGAAGCTTTGTGAACTCCAACCACTGTTTCACCATTAATTTGCCTTTTTTTTACAGTTGTTTTAGGCCTATAGAGGATATAAAATGATGGGAATATACGAGTAAAAACTAACAACATAACACTGGGTATTAACAGAAGATCTTACCATGGCTGTTTGTGCTATGCATACTTACTTATGTGGGTATGATAACGGTTACTAATTTTATAAGTCACGTGTGCATGAAAATTTAGCAAAATCAGTGTTTCTCATCAATTCTGAGCTATGACCCCCACTTCTGAGGTTTTTATTATATTTTTTATATTTTTTAAAAATCTTCTTTGTTCATTCATTCATTAGATTTTGCTCTCAAGGACTTTGGCAATCATGGTTATTCTTTTTGTGCAGAACAGTTTCCTTTCAATGTATTGTTTGGTCAGTCCACTGCTTGCTATCTATCTATCTATCTATCTATCTATCTATCTATCTATCTATCTATCTATCTATCTATCTATCTATCTATCTATCTATCTGTCTGTCTGTCTATATGTCTATCTATCTATCTATCTATCTGCGATGAACATGTCCTCTAATCTTTACAGTTGCTTTAAACACAGAGGACTGGCAGATACTCTTGTCCATAAAATATTAATTTGGAAAAGATTTACAAAAAAAAAAAAGAAAAAAAGCTTATTATAACTAATTTCAGTCGGTGAAGAAATACTCACTTCATTTCAAAACTGTAAACTTAGATAACACCCCTTGCACCCTTCAATTACAATAATCTTTCTCTCAAGAAGTCACCCCTAACCCTTTCCCCAACTATGTATACGCCCATGACGACTATGGTAAGACGCTTTCAACTGGAGGCTGCTGTCATTTTAATGACGACTACTTCCCGTACAGTAATTAATTCTGTGCATGCGTAGTAAACAGGAAATCTGTGTCGACGTAAAGGGGTGTGTGTAGTAAATTTTAGAAAAGCGATAGAGAATTATAGAGCTATTATATAATAATAATAGTGATAATAATAATAAATTAAACATAGTACTAACTAACCGCCCCTCTCTCAGCCCCGGTATTGCCTCCCATGGATACTTAGGGCTGTGTTTTCTTCGTTAAACATCCCCCCCCCCCAAAAAAAATATGTTCAAATATTCTTTCATTTCTTTTTTTTTTACGTTACTTTATTTTAAACTACCACGATTTTTTTTTAATGTAATGTCTATTCAAATTCATACTTCCACTTAAAACGCATTTGCGTTCTTTGCTGGCTTGGAAAATGTGCTTTTTAAAAAAAAGTATTGTAAAGCATAATTCATCTTTTCATGTGAGAAATTACGCCATTAGTTCACTCTGTGTAAACACTTTATGCATGAAAAAAAAATTGTAATAGAAGAATTAAGAGAACAGGAACGGAATGTAACTGGTAGCCCCCCCCCCCCCCAAAAAAAAAAAAAACACGAGACAGTGAATACAGCAGATCTCGTGAGGGGCTGGGGCTGTGTAAAGAACGTTTAACAATAGTTTAGCACGGCACCGTGGCGATAATGCATATTAAAACGGCCAGAGTTTAGAACTCTTCCTCTGAAAACAATAAAAGCGAGAAGGTAACATGGCCAGCAGTTTAGCAACGAAGCACAGGTGAATGACCCAGAAAAAAATGCACAGCAGCAGCTTGCATCTACACATGAAAAGTTTCTGCCTCATTGGAGCGTGCAAAAAAAAAAAAGAACATTCAACATAAGTATTTATAACACAATGCCAGCTTTGTCGAAATCGTCGAATCCAGTCCAATCCAGCTTTATGAAATAAGTAACTGATGAGTTAGCAAATTCGAAACTCAGATATGCAGTTTGTACTTCTATCATTTTCTAAAACCCAGACTTTGGCCGGAGAAAATATTCGAAACTAACGCTGCGGATTTTAGACCTGAAAACGCGGCCATGAATGACATTTGGGGTTTGGGAAGTTGACATGATAATCTATACCCTCTTATTATTTGTGTGTGTGTGTGGGGGGGGGGGGAATACGAAGGTGGGCAACACTATAGATAGACTATATATCATTTTCCCTTAAGTCATTAGAGCGTGTGCGCCATGTTTGCGGTGCATTCAGCAGAGTGAAAGCAATACCCCTAACAATACATCTTCTGCCGTGTCATTCTTTAAACAGAAAAGGAACCTAAAATAGACGCGGTTATGGAAAATGATCACATGTTTGGAAATTAGAAGCCAAACAAAGACGTGCAAATAGTTTCCCGGGAACTAACAGCATACACAGGCTTCAGTCTAGGCGCAAACGCGTTGTTTTGAGCTAAAATCATGTCCGGATGCCAGACGGCGCTATTGATTTTACATGATCAGCATATAAGGCACTTTCTTAGTAACCGGTTGAGATTGGGGGGGGGGATACAAAGATTAATGAAGGGGACAGAATGGATCAAGAGAGGTGCCGTTGTGGTAAACATTACGCCCATGCATTGTGGAAACAATCCGTTATTTAAAGGTCTGTTGGTATCGAGGCTCGTCTTTACGAACCTGTCGTTAATGGTGAAGATTTTCTTAAGACTGGGCTGTGCCAACTGGAAAGATCATGGGTTAAATCCTGGGACTAAAAAAAAAAAAAAAATAGCAACAACTCACAAGACCTCTGGGAGTTATTACCCAGGGCCCACCCCTCTTAGAGTGCCAGGAGTTTAATAGGGCCGAAACACTTGTTGGGGGGGGGTGTTACTTCCTCTGATGATCTGAAGGAGTTGTGTTGTTGTTCTGCTCTCTACAGTAGAAAGTTTCCAAAGATGACTTCCTCCCCCACCCATAACTCTTATATCCCAATCCCTGAATATACGCACTACAGTTTCACAACAGCCTGTTTATAAGAGTGCTGTAGGGGATAGGGAGGTTCTTGACTCCCAATGCCTCCTGCAACAAAGACGGAGAGAACTGTGGCGGCACAGCTTTTTGATAACTGAACCAAAAACCACAGCATTCAATTATGTAGCCAGGAGCCTAAGAACACAGTGACACTGGGCGGGTGAGAAGGAGGGTTGAGAGGAGGGTGGAGGGTAGGAAAAAGGCAGCAGCCAACGCCTCGCATTTACGTTGTTCTTTCAGCACGATAATCCAGACCGTGTCACGTGACGCAGGACACGCACCCCACAACACTAGGTAAGATCTACAAGGACAAAAGCCCGTAAATGAACACAAGAATTGCTATTGTGCGAAATGCATTCTGTTTCGGTGCACCGGCTTGCTGTTTCCAAATTAAGAATGCACATAAGGCAAACTCGTCATTACTTGAATCTGTTTTTGCCATCTCGTGATAGTACAGCAGACATAATAAGGTCTGAAAGATATTTACTAAGTTATTTTTTCTTCACTCTCTTCTCTCCTTCGCTCTTTCCTCATCCCCGTTATCAGATTTATTTTCTTATGCAAAATGAGAGATCCCTGCAACTTCCCCCCCCCCAACTTAATTTTTTTTAAAATCGGTGTTAATAGTCTTGTGGTAAATGCTTATGAAATAAAAAGTGATACGTTTAGTCATATGCAGTACTCCATAATAAAATTGGTGAACTACTTTGCGAGCCCTACGTGACGTTTAACGGCACGGGAAGGATATAAGATATAAGATAAGTACTCCATAATGTGGGATTAACAGGAAAAGGGCGGAGAGACGAGTAGGAGAGATGTCTAACCTACATCTAACGTCACCCCCCCCCCCCGAGCCCCCCCCCCCGGCCCCACCTCTTCTTTCCTGTAGCAAGTCCTTCTGGTACTCTTACACGATCTTTCTTGCCTGTGTCGGCATGATTGATGAGATGTACGGAATTAGCATAACAAGAGAGTAATCCTGCTGCGTACGTAACTTTGTTTACGTGGGGGGATCCTTGAAAATACATAAAACGTTAGAGTAGAGCGTGAAACAGCCCGGGTTTATGCAATAAAGGTAGAAAGAAAAAAAAAGCCACCGTGTAGAGTGTTTATTTTATCTCTCATAAATCCCTTAGAAATTCAGCGCTATCCCTCAGAATTGGTATTGTGCTTTATGGTACTTATTTTTTTGTTGTTTATAGGAAATATATTATTGTCCGGCTGTTTGTAAGTCATCATTTTTTTTTAATCTGAAGCATTTACTTTATAATATCGTTCTTCTAAATGCTTGACAGGGCTTCTGATCTCAGACTGGGTGTGTAGTCTTGTAGTCTAAGTACCAAGGAGCACCATTTTTAAAAAAATAACATTCACTCTTTCTTGCATGATTTCAGAAACATGTAACTTTTTTTTTTCAATTTTTTCAATTTTTAAATCTTTGCACCGGTGAAATGGGAAATGAAACTTTCACAAATTCTACATGAATTTCTGAATTAGATTTGAACTCAACTGCATCGATCTTTCGAATTTTTGTTTTTGTTTCCTTTCCAAGTTCAGTTTGGTTTTTTTTTCCTATGCGTCATTATTTTTTTGGCGTCTCGGCCAAGCGGGCGTTGGTGATTTGGACTTTCTGGGGGTCACGTGGGCTGCATAAAGAGCTCAAGAACGAAAAAAAAAGAAAATAAAAAAGATGAGTTGAATACTTTATTATCTTTATTATATTGTTACTACTCTCTGTCTCTCGTCTTCCCTTTGTTGTATGCTAGGTTGCGAGTACTGTAAGCACCCGCTCCTTTGTTCTTGCCACAAAGAAAAAGGAACCGAGGAAACGAGAGTGAAAATGATAACTTATTTATTGTGTACCATAGTTTTCTTTTCGGCTTCCGCAATATCCGCAGAATTTTTAATTTATATCCTTTATATATTGACGCTAGTTGTATATTCTGTTTAAAATATACATTATTATTATTATTATTATTACCATAGTTTTTTTTTTCAGCATATAGCACTGTAGTCGCAACCTAGTCAATTTTTGCAGCGTATATAATCACTCTTTTGCACATGTCTTTCTGTCTGCGAGTCACACCACACGCCCTAACCTTTGCTGTCGTCCCTGAATAGATTTAGTCGTTCACTGTCTAAATCAGTGTCGTTACAGTCACGAAATGTTGCTTCTAATATATATATTTACACTAATTTGCTATACCTAGCAAAAGAAAGTAAAGCTTAAACATTTGCTAATCAATGTTAAGTTAACGTAACTTGTTTCATTTGCTTTATAACGATGTTTAACTTGGTGTTTGTCTATTTTGTAGTTATTTTACTGTTAGATAGATTAAATGCAATAATTCTGTAACTACTGTAACAGTTGCAACAACTCTCTGCTTAATTGTATGTTTCGGAATTTAGTATACACGTGTGACCTACTGCATATTTAAAAGCAGATGAGCTATCACGGCGAAAGAAAATCAGAAAGGACAGTCGAAAATAGGTTAAAAATAACAAATTTCGAAGATCTAAGAACGTAAATCATCTATTGTTGTTGTTGAAAAGATTATCTATCTAAGACTTCGTGTCTGGAACGTTTTGATCTGAAGAGTTAAGGATTGAAGCAGCTTACCTTCTTCTGCGCCATACCATTTCAAAGCAAAAGTTCAGGAGGGGACGCGGTTTTGTCGAGGTTTCTGGAGAGCCATGAGAAGATGGTGTTGTCTGAGGTTTTTAAGCGAGGGTCAGGAGAAGACAATGCTGATTGTGGCCTTTTGGAGGCTCAAAAAAGGATTGTGCTGTCTGTAGCTTTTGAGGAAAGTCAAGAAAGGACAGTGTGTAGTCTTTTGAGGGAAGTCAAGAAAGGACGGTGCTGTCTGTAGTTTTTGGGGAAAGTTAAGAAAGGACAGTGTTGTCTGTAGCTTTTGGGGAAGTCAAGAAAGAACAGCGCTCTCTGTAGCTCTTGAACAAGCCAAGAGAAGAATCTGCTGTCTGTAGCTTTTAGGGAAAGTCAAGAAAGGACGATGCTGTTTGTAGCTTTTGGACAGCCAAGAAAGGACAGCGCTGTCTGTAGCTTTTGGAGAGTCAAGAAAGGGCAGTGCCAGTGCTGTCTGTAACTTATGGAGAGAGTCAAGAAAGGATAGTGCTGTCTATAACTTTTGGACGGGTTAAGAGAGGACGGCGCAGTCTGTAGCTTTTGGAAAAAAGTCAAGAAAAGACAATGTTGTCTGTAGTTTTTGGACAGAAGACAGTGCTGTCTGTAGTTTTTGGACAGAGGACTGTGCTGTCTATAGTTTGTTTTTTTTTTTTACAGAATACAGTGCTGTCAGTAACTTTTGGAGAAAGTCAAGAAAGGACAGTGTTGTCTTTAACATTTGGACAGAGTCAAGAGAGGACAGTGTTGTCCGAGGCTTTTGGAGAAAGTTTAAAAAAAAAACGGTGCTGTCTGTGGCTTTTATAAAGAATCATAGCAGGACGCTGCTATCGTAGGCTTCTGGAGAGAGTCAAGAGAGAACAGTTTTGCGCCAGGGTTTTGGAAAGAAACGATGGAGGACGATTCTGTCTGCGGCTTTTGGGGATACGCATCTTAGAAGTCTATAAATAGACAATAACTTAAACTTTTCAAGCAATATCCCCAAGATAGGCTTTATAATAAAAGATGACAAGAAATTTGAAACATCGTGCGATTTTCTTTTTCTATTAGATTAATCAGAATCTTCGAAATAAAATATCTGAGTTTCGTGAAATGAGAGTGTAGTACAATCTCAAGAGACCACCCAGGACGCCAAACTGGCCTCATTGAGAGGAAATATATTCACGAAAAACGTAAATTGCGGATTTTAGAATTTGCTCTTCAGAAAGTAAAACAACTAAAGAATCTGTGGAGAGGAGCAGACAGAACCACAAAAATATGATTTTTAAGGGCATGCATCTTTCCCATGGCAACATATGCCCATGAGACCTGGACACTTTACAAAACAGCTGAGAAACACATAAATGCCTTTGAATGTAAGTGCTACAGAAGAGTTCTTCAACTATCGTGGACACAAAAAAAAGATCAAATATATCTATACTACAAGAACTTAATATTGAAGAAGGCTGGCTAGTAAAGAGGATTAAAGAGAGAAAACTTTAATATTGTGAACACATTAAACGTCATGATAATCTAGAGAAGTTCCGCAAGGGACATGCAAATGAATGAGTGAGAGATATTACGGGGCAAAACTAATGAATAGCTGTGATGCCTGCAGCAGCAGCAACAAGCCAAGACCGTTGTAAAGAAAAACTAAACAACATAAAGAAACAGAAATTAAGCGGAAACGGAGAGGTGGATTCGAAAGATAACGACCATAAGTACAAGCAATGAACCAGCACCATCGCACACGGTCAGACCACAAGTACTCTGCTGCTCAGTGTAGTAGTTGACCAGAAACTGTCGTCTAGACACTGTAAGACCAGAAACTGTCGTCTAGACACTGTAAGACCAGAAACTGTCGTCTAGACACTGTAAGACCAGAAACTGTCGTCTAGACACTGTGAGACCAGAAAACCAAATCAAGAATTCTAAAAGAAGCTGTAGAACAACCAGAACTAGTTAAAAGCACAAATAAAACACGATCACAATTCTTTGGATGTGTCGAGAGAATCGGAAAGTTACTGGGGAAAAAAATTCAAGTGGAAAAAGAAAAAAAAGAAATGAGATTTCGAGATAGAAACATCACTGAATGTCCTGACAAGAAAGGAGAAGGCAACAAAAATTATCTGAAACGCCAGGTGACGCTCAGCTTGCATAGAGAGAAATTACTTAGCACCAAGACAACAACAACAAAAAAAAAAGCTTTTATTGTCTTCCCCTGCATACTCTGCTCATATGGCGAGGTTTTGAAAAGTGGAAATGAATATTTAATTCCAACTAGCCATGTCCTGCCGTTTCAACAAAATAACGACTTTCTAAAAAAAAATGTTCAACTTTGATTTATTGTATGAGGACCACAAATGGCCATTTTTAACGATTCTGATGTCGCTTAACAGTCCAGAAACGCTTTGTTTTCCATTTATTTCAAATAACCGTGAAACACCATCTTGCATTTCGGTTCTTCCGCTGCTCTCTATACATTAACACTGACTTGATCTAATGTATGTTTATGTGTATCATTATTTCACTATAAACTAATTCACAATCACGAGTTTAGAACTTTATTTCCCCCCTCTTGACCTAATTTATCTACTTCCTACAGCTTCAAGTGGAAGCATGACCATCCAGAGATCATCTAAGGGAGCCATTGCCTTTTCTTCAGCTGACCAGACTGGCGCCAACATCGTGATTGAGAACACCACTTCTGGCGCCCGCTCCAAGGTAAATCATTCTCCAGATCTATAATAGGGCAGTATTTGCCGTATCGATAGTAATGCAGCCTCTCGTCCAGTCTCGGATTGGAGTCTTTTTATATGGATACTCGGAAAATCTGTACTGTTAGTCTGAATGTTTTGTTGGGGACAAAATGCGTCCGAAAAGGTAGAGAATCTGACTAGACTGCACATTATAAAGGCAGGCCGCGCGCAGATCGTGAGAAGTGGAGAGAATTTGTTTCTGTCCCGCAAGACGCCATAGAGTGTACTGGGCGGTGATTGGTTAGCCGATCACGAACTGTGGACATGGATGGGTGGGTGGACTGCCTACACTGCGTAGCACTCTTCTTCACACATCACACGCATCTGTCAGTAAATGAAAGAAAAGATAGCTTAATACGCACAACTCAATCGATTCTGGGAGCAGAGATGATGTAAACTTAATCAAATCTCAATCGTGAGCAGATTAAAGGAAGTTAATGTTCATCATCATCATCATCATCAGGCGCCATGCCGACTGGCGTTGGCTGTTATGCTTCTCCAGAGTACACGATCCTTCATGCAGGCCATCAGCTCAAACTCAGTTGGTGATCTCCTCTCACACCACCCCGTCAGACTGTCCAGTATCATTTCTCTTGGTCTTCCTCTTGATCTTCTTCCTTCTATTTTTCCTGTTGTTATAATGTTTCCAATGCCACCTCTTCTCATTGCATGTCCTATGAAAGTACATTGTCTCTCTCTTACTTTTTTAATAGATTTTTTTTTGTCTCTCTAGCTCTTCTCATACATTCTTCATTACTTATTTGTGCTATCCAGGAGATTCACAACATTCTTCTAATAAACTACATTTCTGCTGCTTCCAATGACTTTTGTGCAGACCTGCCTAAATTAATGTTGCGAAACTTTTTTTTGTTTTGTAACCACTCACGGCACATTTAAAACTGTTTTTTTTAATTTAAAAATAGTCCCCACTTATAAATCTTAAACATATGGCCCATGATCAGTGACATATGGATGGTTGTCAGAGGCTGGGAGCTAGCCAGGCAAGTCCTCTCTTCCCCCCCCCCCCCCCCCCAACCACCCTCACCTCCAGAAGAATTATTTGTTCTATACCTTTATACTGATCATTTATTTACACAATCTATAAAAATAACAAGACTAATAACAAAGATAATAATAATAATAATGAATAGCTGTGAGGCCTGCAGCAGCAACAGTCCAAGACCGTTGTTAAAAAAAAAAACTAAACAACATAAAGAAACAGAAATTAGGCGGAAACAGAGAGGTGGATAATAATAATAATAATACCAGAATGATGCTGCGTGGCGTGTCCCTTGGCACGACGCCTGGGACAGTCGCCCCGCCCACATTATCCATTCGATGCCCCACATTGTCAGAGTGGAATTCACGAAAGAAAATAAACAACATTTGACGCGTGTAAAATCAAATGTCGTATACCTTTAATTTGGATACATCTCGAAAATAGAAGCATAGGGAAGTTATTTATACAAAACAAGCTCTTATAAAAATTCTATGCAAAAACTGAAGAAGAAGTATCAGATGAACGTGGCAGTATTACAGGAAACTAGATGGCCGGGGGGGGGGGGGGAGATGAGATCATCATTATCATCCACTTCTTCATCATCATCAAACTCCTTGGAACTGCGAGCTGGCGATCCTCGCAGCCGAGGTGCTGAAACAGGCTACGGCGGATTTTTTTTTTTTCCTCTCCAGTTCCTGTGTGGAGCATGGCATGTGCAAAACTTCTTTAGGCAATTTAACAGGGATTATGGCGACCCCTGCCTCGTTAGCGAGGCTAGGCCTGTTACTAGGGGTACCAACAATGAAATGGAACAGGGTCTTAGTCAGCTATGGTTCAACAACCCTGACGCTAGCATGTTAGCCATGGGTCGTCAACTGCCACATCGGACAGAACGGAGGGGAGAAGAGATTTTTTTTTTTAAAGGTAGAAAATAATCACACTATAAGGAACTTAAAACAGGAATGTGATAACCATATGGAGATTATATCATGAGTCTCATCATTGGATGAAAGAATTAGCTACATACAAGTAAAAGAAAAGTGACAGACATGATTATTGCATGTTTATGAAATTTTGTCTGCGACAAGTGACAGTCATGATTAATGCACA
The DNA here is from genome assembly GCA_009760885.1 of Achatina immaculata. Lineage (NCBI taxonomy): Eukaryota > Metazoa > Mollusca > Gastropoda > Stylommatophora > Achatinidae > Lissachatina > Lissachatina immaculata. The sequence goes on from CM019695.1 coordinate 22,130,610, forward strand.
TTTCTGAAATGTTGTCTCCGAAATTTTATGTGTCCGTTTCGAGTAAAAAAAAATGTTCACATAAGATGTCTGTGCATCCACTTGTACGAAGAAATAAAACAAACAATTTTGAACTTAATTTATGTATTTTTTAATTTATGTATTTTTCCTCTTATGCTGTGAAAGGTTTGTTAAATACGAATTTCATGAAAAGAAGAATATTACATATAGGAAATTACAACAAAAAAAAAACCTATCCTATAAGTGTGGAGTAAGACGTCTAAATGTAATGATCATATTTATGGAACATTCATCTCTCTGTCTGTCTTGTGCTTTTCTGTATGTAACCATGTAAACATGAGATGACAAGAGGGAAAAAAAATAAACCTTTGGGATATTTGACATTTTTATTAAATATAAATGTCTGTCAAGCGAACTGGTAGAATGATTGACTGATTTATTCCACAGAGCGAGGATATATCGGGATGGACTATTGAGAAGAATCAAAACGGCCGAGTGGTTTTTTCAATCCGCGTCAATGACAAGGTCACGCTGCAGGCAGGACGCAGTTTCACTGTAAGTTCTACCATCATTTCACACACCCCCACCCCCTCCCAGCATTCAGTTTCCATTATATCCTCCATCATTCTCAATCATCAGTCATTTGGATAAAGAGACAGGTTGCCCTCCATGACCCCAACTACCTGTCGCAGTGTTTCATGTACGCCACAGTTAGCAAACGATTTTCCATGTGGGAGCAGGTCTGGGTTCCTAGACTCTGTACAGAGCACAGATCTGCAGCAAGTTTGTTTCAGAAGTCTGGAGGCCGTTCTAGCATGTACTGAAGTATGTGGTGAATGACCCTCAGTTTTTGTAGATGATGCTCTTAATCTAACAAATCACCTTATCACATTCATATGCATGATCAATGAATTATAACTTTTGAGGTTGCTGAAATGAGTTGTGCCATTCAATGATTCTGTGGACTGGAAGCTTCTAACAGCTGATGTTCTTCATCCTAACATGGTATGAATGTATCAATGATGGTGATGGATGTTTTGGAATAAAAAAACTTCTTGGCAGTTGATGCAATGGTGAAGAACTTTACTGCTTAGTCATATGAGATAGGGATTGTACAACCAAGCTTTTCATTACCTCCAGGAGTACATCATATATGCAAGAATCTCATTTGACTCCACTTTTCCTGGCAACAAGTGTATTCAACATCTTTTGGGCAAGATCTAATATAAAATATTAGACCACTCTGTATAAGCACTACACAGAGGTAAAGTACAGCAATCAACAGCTGGAGTAATAAGTTTGTGCATGGCAGCCATTTTCGGTCTTTTGTGCAGGAGAAATCTTTTTACATAATAATTTAGTTTTATTGTTGATCTGTTTATAAACAATGGCTTCAATCTGTCTCGTACACTAGAGTTTTCAGGAGTCCCAGTTCAGAGACTCTAGAGTAAAGTTAAACAGATTTGCCTGGAAAACTTATAGACAAGGCATGTATAACTGACATAATTCTCAGAGATTTTCTTTTTTTATGATACCATGCCATGCATCATGAGAGCAAGACATGCATTAGACCAGTAGTTCTTAACCTGGGACCACAGACCCCCTAGAAGATCCATGGAAGGACTTTTGGGGGTTCATGGACCAGCAAATGGATTGGTTTGATATTTAAAAAATCCTTGCATTATCTGGTTTCTATTTATTGCTTTATTTTTTATCAGAAGTCAACAGCTGACTCAGGCTGGAAGTTTTCTGTTCTACAGAAAAGGAAAAAAAAAAGAGATTAATGACCACTGTTCCACCGAGAACCGTGGTGGCTTAGCTTAATGACTGGACCACATTAGACCCTGGTAATGAGAACTTTATTTAAAAGAAGGTTTTGGAGCTGAATGATTATACTTTGCTCTCTGGTGGTTATGGAACCACTGTTCCTAGTAAAGTCTGGGATTCTCTTTCTCTCAATCAGTCAATTTTATCGCTCTCTAGTCTTTTGTCCCATGTCTAAAATTTGGAGGCAAGTTATGCCTACTTTGCTCTCATATTTTGAAGATACAGATATGAAGGTTTGCATGTGCACACTCTGACTGCAAGGTATTGTCTCTCTACTAAGTACTTTAATTCCAAAGTGTGGATCTGAAGTTTGATCAATACTAAACATGTTTTGGATGCCACAAACTTACAAGGCAATAATATCATGCCAATATTGTGAAATTACAGTTACGGTTACAGTTTTGCTCTCTATATGTTAGATATTAAATGCTGAATCTTCTTTCATTACTTCAGACTGTTGTTCTTTGCAGTTGACATAATGATATTGAGTGAATGGATTATGATGGTTTGGATGAAGACTTGAATCTGTCTCCTTTACCTTCCCTCAGCTGCTATGAAGGGCAGATTGTCAGATGGGTTTGTGTGCTTGCTTTTTTTTTTTTTGAAATATAACATTTGGTTCACTCCCTGAATCAGCTGATCACACTGTTAATGAAGGTTTTCATCAAGAGTTTCATTCAAGTCTTGGCCAGTGTAGTTTCTTATATCTTATATCCTTCCCGTGCCGTTAAACGTCACATAGGGCTCACAAAGTAGTTCGCCAGTTTTTCCTGTCTTCGGCGAGTCTTTCAACCTCATCAAAGGATTTTATGCCTGTTAACTTGGCCTCTCTTAATAATGTCCTCTTCAGAGTTTCATGCGGTCTGCCCCTTTTTCTTCAGCCTGTTGTGTTCCACTTGATAGCTTGTTTTGGGATTCTCTGATCATTTCTTCTCATCAAGTGATCATCCTTTTCCTGATCACCCATGAGACTGGTTGTTGTTCAGTCATCTGTCTTATCTCTGCATTGTTCTTGAGTTCATTCCACTTGATGCTGAGCATTTTCCTTAGGCATTTGTTTTCAAAAGAGTCTAATTTCTTTTCTATTTCTTTAATTGTTTTCCAGCTTTCGCATGCATAAATGAGGGTGGATATTACATTTGAATTGAATAGTCTTAACTTGGTTTTTGTGCTTATAACTTTTGAATTCCATATGTTCTCAAGATTCTTGAAGATTGATGCTGCTTTTGCAATTCTGATCCTAACATCCTTTCTAGTGTAGTTTGCCAACCCCAAAATACCAAGAAACATTTGTTCTCCCTAGCTTCTCTAGTCTCAACTGATGACAGTTGTATGACAGCTATATACAGCTTTTAATCAACGTTTTATTCTGTGCAGTTCTGGGCAAGGGGAGCCAAGGATAAGGCAACAAGTGACTACGAGCAAATCGCTGATATCTTCTCCTTTGGCACTGGCTCCTGCACTTACAAGCTGCTGGATGAACGAGGAAACGTAAGCTGTCATCTTCTGTGTGTGCCATGCAGTTTTGTCATTAATATCATCCTTTGTGGGAATACCTGATCCTCTGTGGGAATGCCTGATCCTTTGTGGGAATGCTTGATCCTTTGTGGGAATACCTGATCCTTTGTGGGAATACCTGATCCTTTGTGGGAATACCTGATCCTTTGTGGGAATACCTGATCCTTTGTGAGAATACCTCACATGGTTGCTTATTCTTCTTCTTTTTTTTCATATGGCCGATGTAACCGTGCTGCTAATGGCTCAGTTACCGTGTTGGTACTCTAAATGTGGTGCCCGAGTGGTGAAGTGGTTAGTGTACTGGTCTCTCATGGCAAAGGTCAGGGGTTTGAATCTGGCTGGAGGCACCCCAGCCACTTAGCTATAGAAATGGGTATCTTACTTCTTCTGGGGTTGGGGAAGGAAAGGCAGCCAGGCGTGATACTGACCACATCACCCTCTAGTGTGCTGACAAGTCAAGGAAAATATGGGCACTAACACTATATCCCTGTGTGCCTCTAAGGTATGACAGGATTACCTTTACCTTTTTACCTTTACTCTAAATGTGTGTGTGTGTGTGTGTGTTTTTTTTTTAAGTGAACAAAAAGTCATCAGTTGTTTTCAAAGTTTATATTTTTTAACATTTTTTTTCTTTCTTTATATAATCTACATTCATCATTAATTTTTGTTTGTTTGTTTGGAAGTGATCAAAGCAGCTGTGTATGTCTTTTTTGTCTGCTTTTTTTGTCTTTCCTGAATTCTGACCAGAAAGATTGCCCACCTGAATCTTTCAGTCTGTGTGTTGTATTTCTTCCTGTGGAGTTTGGTCTATTATTTACAGAAGAGCATTATCTTTTCATGCACAGCTTGTGGCCAGCCCATCTGTCCTCTTTTGCTTGATCATAAGATTAATGTAATATATTCATGTACACTTTGAATCCCGGTGTTTTACTTTGAGAATTCACATTATTACAGTGTATTCACTATTCTCTCATTCATTACATACCATGCTGGTTAGAGATCACGCTTCTCCATCTTGTGCAATTCTTGGTATTTCCAGTAGCTTCAGATGCATTTCTTTTCCCATGCTGCTTTGTCAGTTCTGTGAGATGTTTTTCTTTGGGCCTCCTTTTTTTTTCCTGAAATTTTCCAGTCATTACCTAGTTTTGTAACTTCTGTCCTCTCTTGACATGGTAAGTAGGATAAAGGTAAAATCCCTGTTTTCATGCCATTAAGGCATATTTGGGATAACTTGTTAGCCCCACGTTTCCAAGACCATCAACACATAAAGATGTGATGTAGTCAGTATCATACCTGGCTGCTTTAACTACCCAGATTTTTCCTGGGTGGACTCCAGGGCCTTTTTGATGTCTACCAGAAAAAGTCTCACCCGCTGGGACTTGAACCCAGTACCAGCAGACTAGTAAAGCAAGTACCTCACCACTCAGCTCAACAGATCACCACTCATGACATGACCAATAAGTTTTGATTGTTGTTTTCTTATAATTTACCTTGTTTTTGTTCTTCTGAATCTTCTGTGAGGATGACCTGGCTTTCTAGGGTATATACTGCATCTTTCTCAAAACTACATTTCACAATGTATTTTTCCTTTAAAATTAGTCCTGATTTCATTTAAATACCACAGTATATATTTGTTTGTCATCATTATCACTTTAGGCCTTTTATATTTCAGAAAGCATTTATTGTATTTATTCTGCATTCTGTGTAAGTGACTATTTTTCTCCACAATAAAGTTCTACTTCATACCGAGTTAGTTACTTAGTGCATCCACCCATAATTTTCCTGTTGACTTTCCTACTTGCAGGAGAAGGCTACTCTCGTTGCCAAATACAGCGGGTAAATGCTGCATTGGTCAACCAGTTGCAACGCCAGACATGGAAAGAGATATCTCGTTTTCTCCATTCTATTTCGTGCAGTTATCGGCAGCATTTACTTTCGTCTGTGATGGAGATAGGGAGATACGAATGAAGATTTAGGCTATAGCTTGCTTGTTTTTTTTTTTTAAATAAGAAATGAAACACAAATGATGGGCAGTAAGAGAAATATCTTGGCGTTATGTAAAAAATAAAATTATTTTTTAAATATAATTCTTTATTAAGCAAATAACAGAGCACAGCATATTTTTTTTAACATTAATCAATCACAGATGTGCACAGAATTTCTTGCTAAAAGCCAGATAGGTAATTTTTTTACAATTAGTTTCTTGCATGCGTATTAAAAATTACTGCTTAAGCATTTTGCTTTGTTAACTGCAAAGATTTACCTAGAATTCCAGATGTAAGGTTCTCCTAAAGAAGATGGTATTTTGATACGGCTTTCTCACCTGGATTTTGAATATTAACAACACATTTTGAACTGCATATTCAAAGTTAATGTTTTGTTCATGAACATTCAAGTAATATTTCAATGAAATTCAGTTTCTTTTTTATATTTTTATAATATTGAGACTACAAAGTCTTGATGTACAAGTGCACAGTAAATTTTGTTTTGTAGAAATTTCAACATTCCAAAAGTGTCTTCTAATTCAAAAGTGCCTTAGTTTGTGTTTCTGCCCAAAATCTATTCATGTTTAGTGTCATATTAGATAATTTCTTGAAAGAACTGTATCTCATATCCAAGTTTTAGAAATAAACAAGGTATAATTTTTTTTAAAAATCTCCACTAATGCTCAACTTATGGCATATTTTAAAATTCAGCTGGTTAGTCTTACAAAAAATTATTATTTATATCCTTTTATTATATATTTGCTAATTTCTGATTATATAAGTGTCTTATTAACACAGTGCACTACCATAAAAAGTTTAATATAAAGTCCCATGTAAAAATTTACTCCATTTTTTTTTTACAGACAGTGGTGCTAGCCAAAACATTTGTTCAGTAGTAGAGTCAACTTTCTAAACGTAGTTTAATCACTGAGAAATTATTTCTGTCATATTTTATGAATCAGTAACATCTATGAATGGATGTAAAAAAATGTTAAACAAATTTTAAAAAAACAGAACAATTTGAGTTAAAAATCGAAAAACACCTGGTTACAAGAAAACTAAACAACTCATTCTTAAAAACTGTCAATAGACCATATTTTGTGGCTTCAGAAAAAAAAAAAAATGAAAACAGAATTAGTTCCCATATTCCAATATTCTGAGATTTCTAATCAAATTAAGATTTGAAGTTATTGCATTGAAAAAAAAAAACATTTGATCAATGAAATTTAAAACTCCCCCCCTCCTCCACTCATTTGTTTTAATTAAAATCCATCATAGATTGTCCCTAAACAATGTTTGTATTCATAAATTTATTCATTGTATCATTTTCCTTTTTTTTTTTTCCTGAGGGCTTTTTAAAAAAATTTTTATCTATTTTAAACTTTGTCATACAAAGGCTATTCTAAATAATTTATGTTATTAGCAAAATAACCATCAAGTTTGCTAGAAGAAGAAGAAGAAGGCATTTAAAATCACAACAAAAAAAAATAAAAGTTGAATCTGAGTTGAAATATAGTTTAGAAAAAAAAAAAAAAAAGACCAAATGGTGCGTCTTGATGCTTTCCATAAAGTCAGGTAAAAATGTTTGGAACAGCAAATGAGTAAATGTGAATGATTATAATAAAACCTTGACATTCCACACAAATACTTGGGAACAGAAATTTACTAATGCATGTGAAATATCCATTAATTTGGTCCATAAATGCAAGAAGTTTAATAATTTACAGTAAATGCACAGCTTTGTAGAAATATTTGCAAAATACATCATTCTTGAGCTTTATGAAATTGTTTTTGTTTTAAGAAAACTGAACAGCTTTTAACAACTGACTCATGAAGTTCACATCACTTCTTGACAGTTTTTAAAACAAACTTTTGGAGCTTCTCTTATCATTTATTTCATCTTATCCATAGAAAGCACTTGAATTTGATATAATAAAGTTTGTACATGCATAAATCACGGCCTTCAATGTTTATGCTTCTTTCTTCTGTCTTCTAATTATTTTAACTTTTATGAAAGTGTCTGACAAGAATGTTTATAAATGACTTTAGACTAGATCTTGTAGACACAGTGGTGCTCTGTATATCATTAGTACAATTCTGTCTCTTCCTATTTAATCAATAAAAAAATAAATTATATACAACCTAAACCAATGGTGTTGTGTGAAAATGTTTACCATATATTTTGTTTTGTCTCTTTTTTTTGTTTTGTTTTAAATTGAGTAAACATGTGATGATTCCTGTTTTTCTGCTTTAGAGTATACATGAATATATTCTTTTTGTTATAAAGATTAATGTGACATATATAGGTAATATCTGCTGTCATATAATTGTTGACTAAAACATGCAGGAGAATGGATATAACACATTAGGAACGTCTTGTCTCCATATTCCGCTGCCTATGTCTTCTCAGTTTTTGGTCCTTGCGATTACATTACCTCTGTCACAGTGGCAAGACAAAATATAACCGGGTTAAAATGATTTACACGAGTCAATAACTTTATCGTTCAGTTGTAATTAATGCATTTCTTTTTCCTTCTAGCACCTTTTACAGGATAACATGAAATATGCTACTAATTAGTTTTTTAAAGACTGACAGAATATACTGACTGTTATGAATTCATGTAAAAAAAAAAGAAGACAGATTATTACAGTTGTTTTTATATCTCCACAATATGCTTTAAACATTCAATGTAATCCCGAATATAATATGGAGAACAGGGCAGAAGCCAGTTAACATGGCGGTTGACAGTGTTAACGATTTCAGCTTTTGCACACTGCTGTGTAATCATGTTATGTTACATTTCTGTACTCAAAGTACAGATGAAACCCTCTTTTCCTTTCCTTTCATTTCATTGTTCTCTTTTGTATATCTGTTTTCAAAGCGAGCACACCAAGCCCATGTTATGTTTAGTTCTGTTATTACTGAGATACAGGTTTATTTTTTTAAATAGACATAATATTTGTGGAGTATACTTTTTGCTAAATTTGCCATTTTTAATTTTTAAAACATGCTGAAATCTCATAAATGTTTTCACACTGAGCATGCATTCATGCATTTTAAGGTAATGTTTATAATGTTATATCCCAATTTCACATACCTTACAAGAATGTCTTGTCTATTTGCAAGTGTTTCACCCATGATGGTGGGGTTTTTTTCGGTTTTTTTTTAACAAATTAATTACTAATGAGGTGGCCTGGTTAGCTGAGTGATTGAGCACTTGATTTACTAATCTGGTGCACTAGGTCTAAGTCCCAGCAGTGGGACTTTTTTTTTTTCTGGTACACACCAAAAAAATCCTGGGGTCCACTCTGGCTCTAAAAGTTGGCACCAGAAAAATCTGGGAAGGTAAATGTGGCCAGGTGTGATACTGTCCACATCACACTTTCATGTGCCGAAGGTCATGGAAGTATGAGTCTAACAATATCCCCAATATGCCTTAATGGCATGGAAGTGGGAATCTTACCTTTTTTTTTTTTAAATTAGTAACGAAATATCCACTGGATATTTTGTAAATCCTTGTTGTCTGGATACCAAAGATCTTCATGTCACTCTGTCTTACAAATAATTTTTGTTACTTAGTTGTTCTTTTCCAGTTGGAGAGAGAATATTAGGAACAGAGATTAATGGAGGTGAACTTTATCTGCTGCAGTGAGTCTTAATGGCTTGGAAAGTTGAAGAAGTTTTTCTTTTGTTTCTTGTTGTTTTTTAATTTTGCTCATATCTGTGTACTTTCCAGTCTTCTATTTGTGGGTCCCTTTCTTTATACATAGATGTTTCCAGTCTTCTATTTTTGGGTCTCTTTCTTTATAAATAGATGTTTCTAGTCTTCTATTTTTGTGTCCTTTTCTTTATGAGTCTTTTCTTTTTTAATGCATATATCTCTTATATGCGTCTTTCTGATTATTCTAATCAAGTGTAGAACTTTACAGATGCAGTAATCAAGTGCAAAACTTCACAGATGCAGTAAATAGGCACATTATACTGCAGCAATTCAATCTTTAGTTTCCCTATGAGAATATTTTAGTTTTTTCTTTTATTTTTTTTAAAACCTGAATTCTGAAATGAATCCTGTGAAACAAAATAGAAACAAAGAAAGAACTGAAAAAAGAAATATGCTAACAAAAAAAAAAAAAAAGCACACAGCTAAACTACATTTACAAACAACTGAAGAAATACTTGAACTCATTTTGAGTAGAATGTCCTAATATTAATATTGACCGTTACATTTTAGTTTCTTCCATGCTGGAAAATGATACTTCACTACATTTACCATCTTTTCTTTTACATTTTTTAAAACAAATACTGTAAGGTTTCAAACTGCCCTGTATTATACAGAACATTCTCATATTTCAAGTATTTGTCCAGAGAATTGTATTATTCCAATTACTAAATGTCCCTTATTTTAAAATACATGTCACATATTGTCCTGTATTCAAATCTTTGATCACCAAATACTCAGCAGTACTCAGATTTTTTTTACTTATCTTTGGGGAAATTATGCTATTTTGAAGAAAATTCACTCCACAGAGAGCTACAACAAGTAGATAGACTGGCACACTGTGAGTAAAGTTATAAACCTAGTCCACTGATTCAAATTTATGGTTAAAAGTAAATTTAATTCCATGGGCCCCAGCTTGATTGAGCTTAGAAAAGATGGTCAGATTAATCAGGTTAAACTGTAGTCTCCAATAATATGCGGTATCAAAAATAACACAAGGATGTTAATGATTTAACTAGCATTAAAATTACTGTACAAAATTACTGATTAAAAAAGAAAGAAAAAATCACACTGTTAATTCCACATACACACACAAAAATTATTAGAGAAATCAACTTTCATCTACAATACAAAGTTATGAACACAGTGTAGGCAGGAGATGATAATACAAGAATAAGATAATAATAGAGTGATAAGAGAATAGGATAATAATACAGCAATAACAGAATAAGATAATGTTACAGTGATAAGAGAACAAGTAAACCAACTTGTAACAAAATGAACCCAACACCTGATGGAAAAAAAAATATCGAAGAACAAACAGACATAAACGCCTTCTGATACAGCACACAGTTATAATGTTAATTTCATCGGTTACATTACCAGACAAAGGAATACAAACAGCCAGGCACTCTTTTCTTCACTTTAGAAAACAAGTGTTCTCCGGTTAATTTGCTTAACCATAATTACAGGAAGAAAATGTTTCAAATTATTTATACACATTGCATTATAAATAGGGTTTCCCTAGAAAAACAAAGGCAGCAAGGCAAGATGCTGGCATCCCTACTGAAAGTGCTGTAGTGGCCTAGATATGTGAAGGCACTAACACTTCACACCCCTACAGCATGTAAATGCTATGGGATTTAGATTTTAGATATGACAAATAAAGAAAAAATGTCACATAAAATTTGCAGTTGGACCAGTGAATAATAAAAGTTTATCATAACACTCCATCTGCTACATGCCTTAATGAAATGTTCTGTTTCAACAAAACTGCCTTTCACAATTCAGAATGTGAAGTATAACATATAAATCTCATATGCAGATGAATTCAGTATAACTACATGATCCTCCATTTTGCATTAACTTACATAGTACTCCCAAGTCAGATGCAGGGATCTAAATTTTCTAATTATTTGAGCTACCTTTTCAGTTATATACCTCGTATTGCAGGTTTATTAAATGACATTTTAAAAAGAATTATACAGCATCAACTACTAAAACCTACCAACTTCAATGAACTTCAGAATCTGGCCATTCTTGAAAACTGAAAGGTTTGTTGGGAAAAAAAAACATGTGCATCAGTTTTATGGATAACTTACATATACTTCATAAGAAGTTCTGATTACACAAAGAGTTATTTCCACACTTACTGAATCACTATGGCATCTTATAAATAGAATCACAAAGAACAATTTTTTTTCTTGTAGAAAATGTGAAATATATAAAATATGTTTACCAAAGGCTTTTGAAAAATTATGCATACATTTTTTAAAAAATAACTTTTTATGACAATTACACTCTATTGCTTTCACATTTGTTGGAGAATTGTAAAAATCCCACATTTCGTATTTAAATTTTTCATTTCTGTTTCTTGAATATTATCAATTTCAGTACCTAGATAGTATACTTTCTTCTCTTGATTTCAAGAACTGTGGGATTGTTTCAGCCTTGACATTTTCCTGACATCTTCTTCTTTTGCATTCAGTTTATCTTTGTGCGATTAATTATATTTTCTAGTTTTAATTCAATGCAGGATGTGGTTTTACACAAGAAGACTTCTGTAGTGGAGAGTTTCTTTTTTTTTTTGGGTTGGGTTCATCATGTCTCATGACTTATTTATTATCACATTCTTAACTGTGCAATTCTCATGATAAATCTTGTTCTTATCTGTATACTTATCTTGATATAATACCTCATTCTTACCCCTAATACATTTCATGATGTATATATTTTCTCATGCTTAGATGTGTACACCATAATGTTAGGTAAGATTTTTGTGTGGCCATATTTCGTGATATACTGTCTCATTTTTACATGTGCACATCTCATGTTATCTCACCATTACCTCTGCACAGGTCTGAGAGAGTCTACTGGTAGCCTGACTATTCAAAGATCATCAAAAGGAGTACTGGCTATTGCCAGTATTGGCCATGCTGGAGAAAACATCACAATCGAGAACACAAGCTCTGGGGCACGTGCAAAGGTAATTTTTTTTTTTTTTTAGTCAAACTTAACTGAAGAAAATATCAGAAAGCAAAAATATTGACTTGTTAAAATTTAACATGGCGTTTTCTTGGAAATGAACAGATTACAGTAAATCTTTCATACAAAACTTTACATCTTGCATCTTTCCTGTGCCATTAAACGTCAAATAGGGCTCGCGTAGTTGTTTGCCAAGTGTTCCTGTTTTCAGCGAGCTTTTCAGTCTCATCAAGAGATGTTATGCCCACTGAACTTAACAATGTCCTCTTTAGAGTTTCACATGGTCGACCTCTTTTTCTTCGGCCTGTTGTGGTCCACTTGATAGCTGGTTACAACTGTTGCAAGATGCAAAACCTAGTGTGGATTTATGAACATTCTATATTCTCTGTTATTATTTTACAGATATTTTTGCTGTTATGAACCTAGTATCTTTCAGATTCATCAGGTTCTGCATGACTTACTTTCTTTTCTAATTATAAAGCTTTTATATGTTTTTGTAAAATATGTGTAAGAAGACTTCCTCAGAGAGGATTTCTGCACAAACCATCCATACACACCACTACTTGGTGTTTTCAGTGACACCCTAGTGAAAGAAGGAGGTAATCTAAACAGACAGACACCAGCACATAATTTGAAGAGGCCCCCCCCCCAAAAAAAAAAAGAAAATGCCAATAAATCTCAGCTACAAGAACAAATGGGAGAAAGAGCACCCAAATCACTAAAAAAAATGATGCCAGTTACCAGCTAAACGAAGAACAAGTAATCATCCTAAGGCTATATACCAGGCACAACAGCCTGAGATACCATCTGTACAACAAATTCAAGATAGGATCAACTGATGAATGTGCATGTGGCAACAGTAGGATGACGGCGGACCACACACTGCAGTAGTGCTGAGTATACGTGCAAGAGAGAAGGAAAATATGGCCAGCTACCACACCAGTCCAAAACAAAACTGTATGGTGATGTTCAAATCCTCCAGATGACCACCAACCACTTCAGAAGTATACAAGTCAAATTCTGGAACTGTTCAAAGAAGAAGAAGATTTCAGTAAAGCCCTTGTTTCTTTCTTCCTCTTTCTGTAGTATCACTTCAAGGCTACATTGCTACATTTTTTTTCATCTTGTCCCTTTTAGTATTGTATTTTTTCTCATATATCTAATGTACGAATATGTAAGATATTTGTTATTTTATTTACACATTGTTTCGATAAGTAATATAGTGTCAAAAAATGAAATTGAAAGTTACATTCTTGGTACAATACAGTTTTCAGTGCATTTTAATAACGCTGGAGCAATGAGTGGATCTCAGATGCTGGAGCAATGAGTGGATCTCAGACACTAGAGCAATGAGTGGATCTCAGATACTAGAGCAATGAGTGGATCTCAGACAGTGAAGTGATGAATCAGTCTCAAACACTGGAGTGATGAGTGCATCTCAAACACTGGAGAAATGAGTGGATCTCAAACACTAGATTAATGGATGGATCTTGAACACAAGAGAAGTGAATGGATCTCAAATGCTGGAGTAATGAGTGGATCTCAAACACTAGAGTGATGAGTGGATCTCAAACACTGAAGCAATGAGTGGATCTCAAACATTAGAATGATGAGTGGATCACAAAGACTTTTTGTTTCAAACTATTCCTCCAGAAGCTTCATCATCTGCCACAGATTCAGATCTTTTGACCAGGTTGATACAATAGGTCTGTGCTGAATGATATTTATACCTTATATAAAATGCGTGTCTTAGTTCATGTGATAAATTGTCCTGTATTGTCATAAATTGTTCAGTACTATCTTCATATATCATGCTTGCTTAAGTTTTCAAAAAAATCAAAATGTTAGTCATCTGAAAATCATAGTTTAATGTTATGAAAATCATTGTTTAATGTTCTGAAAATCATAGTTTAGCATTCTGAAAATTGTATTTTAGCAAACATGTTTAATGTTACTGATTACTGTTGTTTTGCTATGAATCACAGGGTTCTTGTGTCTGATGTGATATTCTTTCTTATATTCTTGACTAATTTGACTTTCATGTCAAAAAGATGGAATAAATTTGTGAATCAATTGTGGCTCTTATTTAGTAGATCACTAGTGGTCCAGAAAAAACAAATTTAAGAACTATAACCCATATAAGATGAACATGAATCTAGGAAAAAAGTAGGAGCAGCTTTATTACTTAACAACTACAAAGTTGTGACATTTTGGCATGAGCCTTAATCATACAAAAACATATAGGACAAAGAAATAGAGAGAGAGGAGATAAAGTATAGATTCACATGAACGCTGTATTTTTTTAAAAAAATGATGAATAGAGAACTATGAAAATGTGGCTTGTCCAACTGTAAGATGTGGCTTGTCGGATGCTGTGTGTCAGAAATGGGCACAGTGGAGTGTAGCAGGACTGTTTAAATGAAGATCCGTGATGTGTGTTCGATAGGTCTTAACTGGGGGTGGTGGGTGGGGAAACCGTGGAGGAGAGAGTAGTACAGTGTTAACCTAGCCAGGAGAAGGTGAAATAGATGATTATAGTTAGGGTTGAGGGGTTGTAATGTGATGCTGTGAGGAGGTTCTGAACAATGTGTAACAAGTGAGAAGGGAATGGAGCCCGCCGAAGAGGGATATATAATTGTTGAAGAAGAGAAAGTTAGGTGTAGCTAAATATATGGTGTAGCTAATCCCATAATCCTGAATGTAGTGGTTCTCAAGCTCTAGGCAGCTTGTGTCATCTGCATGACACTGTTTGATGGCTGTTACCAGAAAATCACATTTGCCTCTGTGGTTGGGGCCATTAAAATGATCTGGAATTGGTTTTGAAGCATGCTGGGCGATGTCGTACAGGTGTTTCTATAAGATGAACATATCCCATCACTGTTTCACTAAGTATAAAGTCTAAGCCTTTTCATATTCATTTTTTAAAAGTGAAAACTAACCATTAAAATCCAATTTCTTTACACATTCATTTATTTTTTGCTTTAAATTACAGCTTTTTTTTTTTTTGTCACTTTCAATGTATTTGGAATGCTTTGCAAAATTTATAAAATATAAATTACCAGCTGATAACTTATTCAAATTATTTTAATTTTCCCGTGTGTATTAATGATAAAAGTTGTTTTTGACATTACCCATTTGTATATGACAACTCTGGCACAAAATCTGAAATGTTAGATCTTAATGTACTAGAAAATCTTTACTTCCAAAAATGAAAAGGTTAATGTCCAGCATGACTAACACATGATTGCCTGATATAAATAAATTTAATTATTTGAAATTTAGACCCAGAGCCTGAAGGGTTGGTGCTTGGTAAAGAACGTAAATGGAAGGGACACTATCACTCTTCCACTCAAGAACTTCGAGCTTAGACCTGGCCAGACCTTCACCGTGAGTATAAGTCTGAGCAGATTAACACTGTGTCAGCTTCTTAAATGTGACATAGTGACAAACTGTCAAAACCATAGAAAACAAGTTGAATTCTTTCCAGACTAAATGTTTACGAAGAATCAGAAAAATATTTTGGCCAGACACCATAAGAAATAACATCTTGTTGGCAGAGATGCAGATGAAGCCACTGACAGCAATTATTGAGGAAAGATGCTGGCGATGGTTGGGACATGTGCTCAGAATGACTGATGACTCACTACCAAAAATAGCACTAAGATGGACACCACAGGGGAACAGAAGTAAGGGTAGACCAAAAGGGACATGGAGAAGAACAACAGAAAGGATGATGAGCAATAGAGGGCTCACCTGGGCAAGAGCAGAAAAAAAGGCAAAGGACAGGCATTTGTGGAAAACCCTTGCGGAAGCCCCATATGCCCTGGGCACATAAGGTTCAGAGAGAGAGAGAGAGTGACAAACTGTAGATTTGCCATGATTTAAAAGAAGTCAGATCTATGCTTTTCCATTCAAATTTTAGTCCTTCAACCATAAGTCAAGCTGATCTGTGAAGATCATTTAAAATTGATACCAATGTTTAAAATGTGGAAACATAAGGTTTGTTTCATAAATTAAATCCAGTTTGTGTTAACAATTTTAGATGAACTGACAACACAAATGAAGGACTGAATTTAGAGATAAGATTAAATATATCAGAAATGAAATGCTGTTGAAACAAAGAGCATGCAGATTATGGTAAGATTTAACTGTCAATAGTGCAATATTTTTTCACCATTTTATTTTGTATGAACAAAATTTTTAAAGATAGTAAAGTTAGCTAAAAGTGGTTTTTTTTTTACACTGGCGATATCCATAAAAGTTTAAATTATGCAGAATATATCTAAATTAAATTGAATTATATCCCATTTCCCATATCAAAAGTTTGAAAGACTGAAACATTTTACCTAGGCAGTATACTTCCTCTCTTGATCTCAAGAACTGTGGGATTGTTTTAACCTTGACATTTTCCTGACATCTTCTTCTTCTGCATCCAGTATCATATTCTCAGCAGTCTACCAAAGGAGACAGGCTGCCTCCATAAATCTCATCATCAGCAGGAGATATTCATGTTTGCCCAAGTTTTCCTTCTATTCTCTTTTCCTGGGATATGCTTTGGGTTCCTAAGTCTTTCCCTGACAGTCCAGTCCTTAAAGAAACACAGAATGGTTCTTGGATATTCTTATAAACAGAAAATTTAGCCATCTCATTTCTTCATCTTCTAAGCAAAAATTTGTCAAAGACTTTCAGTTACGATGACAATAATTAATGCCAAATAATGACAGTGTATTTTTTTTAATGGCAACCAGTGTAATTACATTGTGGTAAAACTGATACTAGTAGACTAGAGTCATTTGGTTGCAGTTTTACATGAAGGATAAATGGCAGAATAGAAGAGAAATGGTAGTAAAAGACAGTAATAAGAAGAGCATATGGTAATGAAAGAACTAGAACAAACCATTTTTCAGCACAATGTCCACTAAAATGACAAACAGCAATTATAAATAATTGTAGACAGCTGATGTCTCTTTTTTTTTATACAGACCTGGGCTAAAGGCTCCAAGGATGTGGCTACAGCGGACAACGAGCAGGTAGCAGACAATGTCTCTTTCGGCGTAGGCAGTTGTTTGTGGAGGCTGTGCGACGAAACTGGCAGCGTAAGTACATCATTTTGTGAAACCCACATTCTCACCTTCTTTCTGAACCAAATGAAAAAAATCAAATGTTTGCTATCATTTATGTGTACTGCAACTCTGTGTATCAGATTTAAGAACTTTATCTCATATTTTTCTTGTTGTTGCTGTTCGTTTTCTAACTTTCTAATGTCACAAACTGTTGGAAGAATGCAATATATTTCTAATTCACTTCTCTGTAAAAATATTCTGATACTGCCAGATTGCATTTTTTTCTAAACCTAAAATTATTCCCTTAAAGTGTATTTTTTCATACCATCATTTCCTTCTTTTTTGCCTCATTCGCATGGCTTTGGTTCACTGTTTTTCTCTTCATGGTTCACTGTTTTTCTCTTCAACAATCTTGAACATTCACAATACTCTACCACACACGCTCTCAGACAGCTTCTTTTTTCTACTTTTTCCATTCCTTCATCTTATATATCATTGATGTAAATTTATATTTTCTTTTCTTTTTCTTGGTACCGGGTTCAGTCCCGGCGGTGGGATTTTTTCTGGTACACACCAAAAGGCCCCAGGATTGACCCAGCCTCTAAAAATGGGTACCAGAGAAATCTGGAGAGGTAAACCAGCCAGGTGTGATACTGACTACATCACACTTTCATGTGCTGAAGGTCATGGAAAATGTGGGCCTAATGCCATATTCCCCAATATGCCTTAATGTCATGGAAACGGGAATTGTACCTTTTTACCTTCTTTTTCTTATTTATTTGTCCTTCACATTTTTTTTGTATTATTAAATAAGTTATAAACTGAAACATTACAAATGTGTGTTTGTTAATTAATAAGGCTGTTCCTACCTTTAAGTAATCTTAACATTGTGTTTTCTGTGTACAGTTATATATTTCTATACTTATATCTAAAAAGCTTAATATTGAAGAAGGCTGGCTAGTGAAGAGGATTAAAGAGAGAAAACTGAAATATTTTGGACACATTAAACGTCATGATAATTTAGAGAAGACCGTATTGGAAGGATACATAATGGGAAAAAGAAAAAGAGGAAGACCAAGACGAAGATGGCTGCAAGACATCGTTGACGATCTGGAAATGGATGCAACAGCAGCAGGCCATCTTGCTCACAACCGAGAGGCCTACAGGAGTGCTGTTTGGGAGGCAAAGTTCCACAAGGGACATGCAAATGAGTGAATGAATGATATCTAAAAACTATTCATATGTTCTTGGTTCTGTCTTCCTCTCTTCCTTGATATCCCAGAATTACTGATTATTCTCTCAACATTACTGAAGTCATTTTCGTAACTTTCTTTATGTTGCAGGAGAAGGCTACTCTCACTGCCAAATTCAGTGGATAAACACAACCTATACTCAACGAAAGCCCATCACTGCGCCAAATATGGAAAGGAACCATCTATTTCTCTCCCTTTCCACCAGAATTTTTTTTCCAGTCTTTGGCAGCATTCACTTATATGTGATGGTGTTAAGAAATATTACTAATTTCCTCATCTTTAAAAAAAAAAAGAAGCTGTTATACTGTAGAAATCATGTGAAAAATGTTTAAAATACTAAAGCAAGATTGTGGTTTACTGTAAAACTTTAAATAAGCTGTTTATCTTTAATATACATTTTTATGAATCATTAATCTTTAAGAAGATTTACTATTTACTTTTTCAAGGGGCACACTACTTTTTAACACACCAGAATGGCAACAGTTACCATTAAACTCCTCCACTTTTTCTTCTTTACCATTTTACTGTCTCAGTCATACTATAATTAAAAATGATAAGCAAATTATTTTTAAAATTTGAATACATAAAATGCAAGGACGGAGAAGACGTGGACATCTAAAGTGGTTTGCTGTGACTGTGATCAATTATGGAAGTCAAATGTTTGTAGTGTCGATCACAAAAAGAACTTTCTGAGCAAAATGATGCAAAGGGCAATATTCATAGTCAGCCTAACACCTCTCAGTTTCAAAAACCTGTCTTCTAAGAGAGGAGTACCATTAATGACCTATTTTAGAAACAAAATAAAAGTCTAAATAAAATGCAAAATAGCTGTATAAAACATCACGTGATCAAGATTTTTTAAACTAAAGATATGTACTTAACTGTTCTTGTCATACTATTGTATTCTATACACCTCTTTTTTTTCAGCTTCCTAGATAACAATTTCACTACACATATTCAAGGCATAACTCTGAATTTGTTTACATTTTGTTTCTTTAATCTCACTGTAAAATTAAAACCTTTGTCAGCTCTCTTGATTATATTGTCAAAATTTGTGTTAGCTCATTTGATCATGTTTATAAAAAAAGACGTCAAGATTCTTTTTTTTTTTTTTAATCAGGTGCATTTGATTGGTGAATTTTTATTAACTGCTATCACATTTTATGTGTCATTCATATAATATCAACTGTTTACAATCAACTGCATGTTTTGCCACCTCAGTTCTAGAAAGCTTATTAATAAATATGTGACCAACTATAAACTGACATTCCAAAATGTGGCAATGTTATCCCATTAAAGACTGGTCCTGGAATACTTCATATAATGTTTGGAAAATCCTGCCACATTTATTTTCACCCATTATTTTTAGTTAATGGTTAAAGTATTCAAAGTCCACCAATACAAGTGTGCAAAATAAGGCCACAGCCCATATCCCTTTGTGCCTCTAAGGCATGACATGATTACCTTTATCTTTTCTGTGAAAATTTCATATGCGCATTTCTTTAGTTTTCTAACTTAACCTTGAAATGGTTGAATACCTGGTAGTATCGAATAGTGAAGGAGGAATATATAGTTGTGAATTCTGTGACCATGTTGTTCTTCCAAAGTCTGGAATGGCAAGGTGAAAGAAAGAATTCAGAACTTTGGATGAGATAACAAAGGATCTATCTTGGAAAGCATAGATGAAGAAGTCATTACAGAAAAAAATAAAAGTGAAAAGAGGCCTGATTAATGATGAAGCAGACACCACAAACAATATAAAAATATAATCAGTCCTTACAAACCAGACAAATTTTTAATGTTAATCTTTAACTCTTTATCTTCTAATCATTTTCTGCACTGCTTTTATTGTATTGTTTCCCTTTTTTTTTTTAAACTGAAAGTTTTATAACAGCTGTTTGAAAACATGGCTTGTTACAAAAAATTGTGGTTATAAAACTTCAAATGTAACAAGATTTAACAAACACATTTGTATTTTGATGAAACATATTTAGATATAAATTTTAAAAATAATCACCTGTGAAACATTCTGAAATGACACATTCCATTTTTTAAAAAATTTCTGTAATGTGATGTCACTTATCAATGGATGAGAGCTGTTTTAAATATTTTTAAGACAGCCCAAGACTAACTACTGAAACAACTGCTTTAATTATGTTCACTTTTTTTTCAGATGTCGACATTTTTTTGTATCCTGCACTCATGACTTTAATTTTTAAATTTTTGTTTTCTCGATGAAAAAAAATTCTGGCCTGTAAATATTAACCATAGTCCATTATGGTTCTAAAATTTGTCTCATGACCAAACATGGCTATAATACTTCAGAGTTGAATACAAAGAGACACCATGCTAATGATAATTTTTTTTTAATGTTTAACAATTGGAGAATGCAAGCTTTAAAAATCTTTGCAATAACCAACGAGATAAATTTCTGCCACTCAAAATGGCCAGGTGCTATTAAACAAATGAAAGAATATCCAGGAAAATTTAAATGGCAGAAACTAATGTTTAGAAAGCAAGATATCCATGGAGAAAACATGGCAAGAACATAAAATCCAAACAACTGGAAATACCAGCTCCAAAGAGGGCTTTAAACAACTGGAAATATGAGCTTCAAAGAGGGCTATCAGGCAGGCAAGAAATGAAGAACTATTCTTTTTATAAAATTTCGAAGAAAAAGACTTTCGGTTAAAATAAGAAACTTTCGGTTAAAATAAGACAAGTCTAAGAGAAGATCTGAATTTGTTTTGTTAATTTTTTCGCTTTGTGGGGAAAAAGTTGTTATTTTTAATTTCATATTTGTCTTTGTTTCTATTTGTTATTGCTAGCTCCTAGATTCTGTGGTTTTGTGTATTAGTGCATTATTTCCTCACCTTTCTAAAAAAAAAATAATAAATAATAATCACATTTACTCTGTGATTTTTAAAAAAAACACTGAAATTGTTCATTTTATTATCTTTTCCTGAAAAAAAATACTCTATCATGACCTGTTTAACATCTTTAGAAAAAAAAAAATAAAAGCACAAATAACTGCAGGAATCCTCTACCTTATCATACAGGTAGTCACAAGAGAATTATTTGTCAGAGTGGGAGACTCTCAGCTTTTGATTTTGTCATTTTTCTTCTATTCATGTGTAAGTGTTTTGTATGCATTTTGCAAGCTGTCCTCATAACCTCTTAGTGGCGAAGTGGTTAGCGCACTGGTCTCTCAAGGTGAAGGTCGGGGGGTTCAAATCTGGCCGGAGGCACCCAAGTCACATAGCTGTAGAAATGGGTACCCGACTTCTTCTGGTGTTGGAAAAGGAAAGACAGCCAGGCATGATACTGACCCTCTGGTGTGCTGACAGGTCAAGGAAAATATGAGCACCAACACCATATCCCTATGTGCCTCTAAGGCATGACAGGATTACCTTTACCTCATAACCCTTTTGAGTTACTTCTTGTATCATTTACCTGTATTGTTTGATGCTGGAGTTCACATAGCTGATCTAGAGCGGCTGCGATTTTGTTATGTAGTTGGGAGTTCATAATTTTAAAGAGCCATAAATGTTAAAAATAGGATTCACGTCACTTCCTGTACAACATGGTGGCTATAATTTCTCATGATAAAGAAATGTTTGCGTCTAATGGTGTTCAGCAGGACTGGAGCTGAAGTGCAGAAAAGAAAACAACATGAGATATACCACATAAATGAGTACATCATTTGATGTGGAGTAAATCTTCTAATTCATCTAAGTTTTCAGACCATGCATATCTGTAAAATGTAATGTTCCCTCCAAGTTACTGGTCACAGCTCACAGCTTCTGCATCATAACTACAACCTCTGGAAAAGTTTGGTGGAGTAGTTCTGCATCAGTAGCGCTATTCTACCTTCCCTGGATCATCAGTCTAGCATGAAGGATGGCTGATTTCGGAGAGCTTATTCGATAGCTAATTCATTCCTGTAGCTACTGACAGGAACCGTACCATGAAATGATAGAGACAACCAAACGATATCTTGTCTGAGCATTTACATGCATGCGTAATTTTTCAACCAGGTACTGAGCTGTAGCTCTTACACTCCATCGTCAAATGGAAGATTGAGACGAATTAACCCAGGTTAATTTTAATTAAAATTTTCTAATGTTACTCAGGTCCACACAGTTATCCCTTCATTACTGTTTTTCTTCAATGGGGGCTCAGGACCATCCATAGCAGAATTCGAAATGTATCATCAAAGCAAGTCATTTCTATTTCTTAGGCCTCGTTAACTGAGTGGTTAGGCGCTCGGTTTGCTAATCTGGTGGTACCGGGTTCAGTCCCAGCAGTGGGATTTTTCTGGTACACACCAAAAAGGCCCCAGGGTTGATCCAGCCTCTAAAAACGGGTACCAGAGAAATCTGGGAAGGTAAAGCGGCCAGGTGTGATACTGACCACATCACACTTTCATGTGCCGAAGGTCATGGAAAATATGAGCCTAACACCGTATTCCCCAATATGCCTTAATGGCATGGAAATGGGAATTTTACCTTTTCACTTTTACCATCAAAGCAAGAGATGAGATGGGCTGGAAATTTATTACAGCCAATATTCAAAGTAGTCACCGACACACGATACCCAAAGCCTGACAATGATTAATGACAGTGACATGTATTCAAAATCTAAACACAAACACTGAATAAATTTTCTGCTTTCATTTTACTTCTCCTTCTAAAGAAATAGTATTCATGGTTCAAAAATATGGTTATGAAACAATGAATATCAACACATGTGATTTGGTCTTCAAAATCAATCGCATGTCAGTGGTCAAAGAACTAAAGCACATAGAAAATAAACTAATTCACAGAAAGCTGTCATTATAATGTTTACTTGTATTCTGTTCACACACTCACAGCAATATGCAAGCTATACCACAAGCAGAAAAAAACTGAAATGACAGGACATGTGCCAAAGTTGTGCTTTTACATATGGAGCAGAAATTTAGAAAACTGATAATAAAATAGAAAACATGCTGAAATTTTTTTAGTACAAAGAACTGAGAAGAATACTGGGAATAACTTGGAAAACAGAGTAAGGAACACAGAAAATCAAGAGTCAGGAACGCAGAAAATCAAGAGCACACCAAAACATACAATTTCAACTCTGAGGTAAAACAAAGGAAGTAAAGATCTACTACACGGAGAATTATACTTCATATATTAAAACTGGTGTCATCAATCGCTGATGTACACGCCGAGGAGATCACAGCACTTAATGGACCTTGTTCATGATACACAGCTGACAATTTTAAATAACAACTGCATAGATAAACAAATACACATCCTTGTGTGAAACATGCCCCTTCAACTTGTCAAACAGATCAGCAACATGTTCAGACCCAAACATCCTTCAAGAAGGCTATGACTGCTGTCCTGCTTGATTAACTGCCTTGAGTTTTGGGGTCAATGCTGTCATTGCAATCAGTATGGCTTCCTGTGGGAAAAAGACACAGTACCAACATCGGCAACTTCTTCTTACATCTTACATGCTTCCTGTGGGAAAAAGACACAGTATCAACATCGGCAACTTCTTCTTACATCTTACATGCTTCCTGTGCCGTTAAATGTCACATAGGAGTCTATGGTAGTTTGCTAAGTTTTCCTGCTTTCGGCAAGCTTTTCAACCTCATCAAGGGATTTTATGCCCGCTTAACTGGCCTGTCTTAACAATGTCCTCTTTAGAGTTTCGCGTGGACGGCCTCTTTTTCTTCGGCCTGTTGTGTTCCACTTGACAGCTTGTTTTGGGATCCTCTGATTGTTTCTTCTCATCACATGACTGACATATGTCCATCTCCTTTTTCTGATCATCCGTGAGACAGGTTGTTGTTTGCTCTTCTGTCTTATCTCTGCATTGATCTTAAATTCATTCCACTTCATACAAAGTATTTTCCTTGTGCATTTGTTTTCAAAAGAGTCTAATTTCTTGTCTATTTCTTTAGCTGATTTCCAGTTTTTGCATGCATAAATGAGGGTGGATATTACATTTGAATTGAATAATCTTAACTTGGTTTTTGTGCTTATAACTTTTGAATTCCATATGTTCTCAAGATTTTTGAAGGACAATGCTGCTTTTGCAATTCTAACTTCCTTACTGGTGTCACCATCCTGGTCTATGCCAAGGTATGCAAATTGGTTTACTTTATCAACAGCTGTTCCTTCTACATATATTTTTCCTTCTTGATTAATGAGAAATTTCATAATTATTGTTTTATCTTTGTTAATTTCAAGACCTATTCAATATTCCACTAAGTAAAGTGCAGTCATAAAAGCCATCTTTTTAGGAGACTCCACTACCGTGGGGATCACAGCAAGCTCCGTCCCTCTGGCTAGGATGAACCTATTACTGAAAGCACCAATGGAGAGCTGTGACTAGGGTCTTAGCCAGGTCTGGTTCACTGGGCCTGTCTTAGCCCAGCTCTGGTTCACTGGGCCCATCTTAGCCCAGCTCTGGTTCACTGGGCCCATCTTAACTCAGCTCTGGTTCACTGGGCCCATTTTAACCCAGCTCTGGTTCACTGGGCCCATCTTAGCCCAGCTCTGGTTCACTGGGCCCATCTTAGCCCAGCTCTGGTTCACTGGACCCATCTTAGCCAGCCCTGGCTAACTGGGCCCGTCTCAGCCAGTTCTTTCCTGATTAATAGTCTGGCAGAGATATATTAGTGTGAGTCACTTTCTGTACTGAGAGCACAGATATGTGAGAATGGTGAGCACTTTATTTCACTGTAAGCTCAGGCCTGTTGAACCATAGCTGTTCTCAATGTTTAAGTATGTTTAGTACATGCGCATCATAACTGTTACATGTCTTGAACAGACAGAAAGTTGTGCAATAAAGGCCAGAATGTCAGACAGGCCTGCATGCCCAATTTTCAACCCTTTGGAAATAAAGATCAATCAGTCAATCAATCAATCAATCAATCAACTCTGGTTAAATGGGCCTGTCTTAGCCACCTCTGGTTCACTCTGCCCATCTTAGCCAGCTCTGTTTCACTGGGCCCGTTAACCATTCGGTCGCTACAGCAAATTTGCAATCACTCCCAGACAGTTCATTCATGCTGAGAATCCATTTCTCGTTTTCTCTAACGTGGCAGGCACCTACATAGTAAAGTGGTGAGTGCACCGTCTCTCGCTGCGAAGGCTGGTGGCTTGAATCCAACCCAAGGTACCCCAGTCACCCCAGCTGTAGAACTGCGCACCTGCCTTTTTCTGAAGCTAGGGAGAAAGAATGGTGGCCAGGCAAAATGCTGACCCACATCACTCTCTAACGTGCTGACAGGTCAAGGAAAATATGGCCACTAACAACATTCCCCTCTCTCCCCAGGTGCCTCCGTGGTATAATAGGGCTTGCTATCTTTTACCTTTTTTTTTTTTTAATGGCATTTTTTTCTTTTGTGAAATGCATGTGCAGTTGCTTTTCCACTTTCACGGACATTAAGTATGAACTTTAAAATGCGAATTGAAATATTACATTTGAGATATGGTGCTGATAGTGGAATGGGGTGATGACTTTGCTTGTTTAAATCCACCATTTCTGCCATAGTTTTTTTTTTTAATACAACATGGACATTTTTTTTTTTTCTTGTTTTATGAAAACAATGGTCCTCTAGATCTTCTATGCCTAATGCAGCCAATCCTAGACAGGCATTTGTGTTTACCATATAAGCTTTGTTTGTTTTTCAGAAGTAGAGAACTCCTATACAAATCCTCTACTTCAGTCTCCCTTGAATTTCAAGCTGGTGTTCTTTGCAGTCAGTGCAGTGGAGATGCTTGAGGGAGGGTCACAGCAGCTATTTTTAAAGTCCCTGAATGCAGTTAAAATGCAGCGGGCATTGCTCAGGCTCACTCGGGCAAGAGCGGGATAAAAGGCAAAGGACAGGCATTTGTGGAAACCTCTTGCAGAAGCCCCATGTGCCTTGGGCACTTATGGTTCAGAAAGAGAGAGAGAGATGCAATGCTTCTTTAGCAGACTCCAACTCCATAGGGACTATGGTGATCCCTGCCCTGTTAGCCGGGTTACACCTGTTACTGCAGGGGGTACCAATGCAGAGGTGGGGCAGAGTCTTGTTTAGTTATGGTTCACCAGGCCTGAAACCAGCAAGTCAGTTATGGATTGCTGATTGCCAAAACTGTGATTCTGCCAGTGCCACACTAGCACTGGTTGGCAGTTTCCATTACAAGTTTATTTGTTTGTTCCACTTCATGCTATAGCTTACAAATCTAAAAAAAAAAAAATATATATATATATATTTATTTATATATATATTTATATTATCTTGAACGCATGCATGTAATTGAGGACACTCAAATATTACTGCAAAAAGAAAAATGAAAAGAAAAAAAAACTTTATAAAACTTTATTACCTCTGTACGAATAGTTCTGCTGCCTTGACCTGGACAAACATTGACATAGTGATGAAAGAGTTCACCTGGGTCATCTGTCTGGATGTTGTTATCTGCCTCAACACCAGCCTCAAGGCCTTTCAAACCACCAAAGGCAATGATGGCATGTCTAAGTATGAAATATTAAAACAGAACCATACTGAACAAAGAAACTTCTCATGAAACATTGCTGAATATTATACATTTTTTTTTATAAATTTCAAAGAACCATTATGAAAGATTCCCTTTGGACTTCTTCTTCATACATTTCTGAGAACCATTATGGAAGATTCCTTCTGAAATCAATCCACTTCTAAGAACCATTATGGAAGAGTGGACTTGGATTGCCCTTTTTCTGACTTTTGTTATTGTTTGTCTCGTCTCTCAAGCCTCTCTCAGAATCTCTTGATTTCTTTGCTGTCCGTGGTATTTGTAGCATTCTTCTAAGGAACCACATTTCAGTGGCCTGACCTTGCCCTGATTTTGTAAAACAGAACTGGCTCAATATAGCACTGGAGTGCTCTTTTCCTCTCTCCCACTGACAGCAATTTATTACACATCTTCATTTCTGAAACATTATATTGGCTTTGTGTTACTCTGCTCTTTATCGCAGTCAGGCATCTTCCATCTAAGGTCAGTAATGCTGGCACCCGGCAAAGGATAGAAGTTCTTTGCAATGACTATGGAGCTTCAGAGACATACAATACTTGTCCTACAAGGTGTAGCTAATGTGAGAACTTCTATTTTAGGCAGAACCTGTTGCAGCAAGATACTCAATTCTTTTCTCAAGGTATTTTGATCGTTCCACAAACATTCTTATTTAAAATAGGCTCTCATATCTTTTTTTTCTTTTTAATTATCTGTATTACTGTACAAAAACACTTACTTGAACTTTGGAAATTCCACCTGTTCAACATTCGTCCCTCTTTCCGACGTGCCGATGGTCAAGTCATAGCCACCATCATGTGGGCACCCACTGAAGACTTCACTGAGACTTGATGCTAATCGAACTGTGTACCCCCAGTAAATGCCTGCCACTTCCCTTGGCTCATTTGGAGACACAATCACGCCCGTCAGGTTTTTCTTCTCTGATTTAGTCATGAGAAGGGAAAAAAAAAGACCCATATACAAAGAGATTAAATCATGACTCTTATCTCTGTCATGACTCTTACCTCATTCTGAAACAACTACGAGGGGAAGTCACTAAGTAACTTGCAAATGCCTGTTACAAAAAAACTAAATGCGACAGTAATTTGAAAACTTTTAATTTTTGAACCTACATTATTCCCCTATTTCTCAACGTAATCGCCACCAACATTGATACATTTGTCCCATCATTTACCCATGACGTAAAAATTGGGAGTCCAATTTTTTAACCATTTTTTACTTCTGTTTCCACCTCTTCATCACTCAAGAATTTTCTCCCGCCAAGGTGGTTTTTCAATGGACCAAACAGGTGAAAATCACTTGGAGCTTAGTCAGGACTATAGGGTGGATGTTCAAGAACTTCCCAACCCAACTGGCTAATTTTCTCTTGGGTTAACTGAGCCGTATGTGGTCTGGCATTGTCATGAAGGAGAAGCACACCTCTAGTCAGCAGACCAGGACGTTTTCTTTGAATTGCATCACATAGCATCGAAAGAATTTCACAGTACAATACAGAATTCACACTATCACTATACTTCTGGAACTTCTGTCAGCTCCAATAATCTCATTCACACGTTGCACAGTCGCTTCTGTTGCAATCAGAACAGGACAGCCAAGTCGGATTTTATCAACAATTTCGGTGTGTCCCTGAAAAATTCTTTTACCCAGTTATAGACCGCTTTACGTGATAAACACTTTTCAGCATGAACTGTAATCATTTCCTTATGAACGTCCTCAACTGAAATGTCCTTTAGTCCATAAAAATCACACTACACTTCTCTGTTCTTCTTTGGTACACACTAACAGCTGAGTAGCCATTTTGTTATTGCTTTATGCATGTGCACGTAACTCCCAGCACCCCCTACATACAACTATTGTAAAGCTGGATGATGGTACTATCTAAGGATATATTTAAATACTACCCGATAACTGCCACTGATAAAATATTTCAATCTGTGAGTTACTTAGTGACTTCCTCTAGCACCATATCAGTCATTATCATAACCAGCGTTTAACAGGAGCATTAGCTCTTTAACCCATTACGAGCCATTTAACTTTTTCACTCCTAAACAACACTGGCAAATGTTTGACCTTGCACACTTATGTGCGTTATTTAGGAAAAGTCCTTAAAAAGCATATTTTGAACATATTCCTAAATTATACAGAAAGTTTCTTCCTATCAAAATTTCCCATTGAATTTGTTCTGGCCGAGTCTGGAAGTTAACTCCAGACTGAAAGGGTTAAAATAACTTTTTAAAATGTATTTTTAAATAACTGCATTCATATGATTCTGTTCTATAGTCAAGAGTTTGTAATATTAAACTACTATACATGCTTAAAATAGACATCACTCAATTTCCCAGTTAAAGACAGTGGTCAAGATTTTTATTACCAAAAAAAAAAAATGTCACGGGTTATGGATGCTGTTTGGTTATGTTAAGGGTTAATACTTACTCAAGCAGTCATGGGGTTTTCCTTGTAAAAGGATAGACACCTTTCTCTTAAATGTATTTTATACACAAGACTTTGTGTGATGCGGGGGCAATGTATGCTTTTCTACTTCTTCTGTGTTTGCTCTCAAAATCTATTAGTTGCATTGTATCACGATTTGCAGTTAGTTCCGTTTGTGGACAGGTAGAAAAAAAAATACAGAAGTTAAAACGATTTTTAGAAAAACACATGCCCTATCATGCCACATGATGTCAGTGTCCATATCCTCCCTGGTCTGAAAACACGTGATGCGGCCAGCATCGTGCATGGATCACACCAGACCAGCTTTTTTCCTCCCTTGCTTCAAAAAGCCAGGTACCAACTTCTACAGCATGGGCAACTGGGGACTTGAACCATGCTACCAGTACATCACTCAGGTGCCCTTTTAACTATTTCACTGCAACAGAACACTGGCACAGTTGCTATTATCCTGCATGCCTATGTCAGTCAGTGCTCAGAATGATATTTTTGCCAGTCTAAATAAAATGAAAAGTAGCACATTTTTTTAAAACCTAAGCCATATTAGAATTGCAAAAGCAGCATTAACCTTCAGGAATCTTGAGAACAAATGGCATTCAAAGGTTATAAGCACAAAAACCAAGTTAAGATTATTCAATTCAAATGTAACATCCACCCTCATTATGCATGTGAAAGCTGGAAAACAACTAAAGAAACAGACAAGAAATTAGGCTCTTTTGAAAACAAATGCCTAATGAAAATACTCAGTATAAAGTGGAATAAATTCAAGAACAATGCAGAGACAAGGCAGAGGAGCAAACAACAGCTTGTCTCATGGTGATCAGAAAAAAGGAGATGGACATATGTTAGTCATGTAATGAGAAGAAATAGAGAATCACAAAACAAGCTATCAAGTAGAACACAACAGGCCGAAGAAAAACAGGCTGACCACGTGAAACTCTAAAGAGGACATTGTTAAGACAGGCCAGTTTAGTGGGCATAACACTCCTTGATCAGGTTGAAAAGCCTGCCAAAAACAAGAAAACATGCGAGCCCTATGTGACGTTTAACAGCAATGGAAGCATGTAAGGTGTAA
Organism: Achatina immaculata; assembly: GCA_009760885.1. Lineage (NCBI taxonomy): Eukaryota > Metazoa > Mollusca > Gastropoda > Stylommatophora > Achatinidae > Lissachatina > Lissachatina immaculata. Next base: position 22,161,044 of record CM019695.1, read on the forward strand.
GATATTTTTAACCACTGAGTAACTTCCTTCCACTTTATTTCTACCAAAATTTCTCATCAAAATTTATTCCGGCAGAGAAAGGAGAGTAATCCGGGAATGAAAGAGTTAAACAAAATAAAGTGATATAATTTCTGCTGATCTGACACAAATCACTACTACCTGAAGTCTGTTCTTTCAGTTTGACAGTCACCCTCTGACCTGCCTTGACATTCATGTTCAGAATTACATCCTACAAAAACATTACAAATTTAAACAAATACATTACAAACAACATATTACAAATTTAAACAGATTATAAACAACATTTACATATTTTAAGAAAAAAGATACAAAAATGTAAAACTCCCATTTCCATGCCATTAAGGCATACTGAGCGTTAGGCCCGTACTTCCATGACCTTCGGCACATGAAAGTGTGATGTGGTCAGTATCATGCCTGGCCGCATTTACCTTCCCAGACTTCGTTCATGCCCATTTTTAGAGGCTGGATAGAGCACATGGCCTTTTTGGTGTGGCGGTACCAGAAAAAAAATCCCTACTGTTGGGACTTGAACCTGATTCCACTGGACCAGCAAAGCATGCACTTAGCCACTCAGCCAACCTGGCTGCCACAAATTTAAGAAACAGATAATAATCAGACAACATACAGTTAGCTTCAGTTTGCACATGAACGCTTTCCTGGATGACCCAGTATAATTAAAATTGGCGCAAACTGAAATGATTTTGTAATGTAAATCCTTGTCATTCCCTGCATCCAAACACTGACGAGTAATATAATGGCATTACACCATAATGACACTGCATTTAGAGTTCTGAAGTAATGTAACCAAAGGAAAATAATAATTATTTTCTATACGTACACCTGGCAATGGTGTAATGAAACAGCATTAGTTCTCTGACAATGCCCCAGGTATGATGTCACTTTAGTAGCATCCAGTGTGAACTGTCACGAATTCCCCCCCCCCCCCCAGTTTTTGGCTCACTCAATACATGAACAAAAATAGAACTGAATGCATTTTGTCTAGCCTTTATGTGTGGGGCCCCTCCTTCCACCCCTTCCATGCCAGACAAATGGGAAATTCCTCTTGAGGAAATGACCCACTGCAATGAGAGACCAATGCTCACATGACTATTGTGGAAGAGTGACAGTTTATAATTTTCGTTCAAAATCAGTGATGCAAATATAGCAATTCAGTACAAGAAGCAGCATGAAAAAAAATATAAAACATCTTAAATATTAGTAAAATATATATGTTATATTATTTTATATTTGTTATATTATTTTATAATAAAATATATTTTAAAATTTGTTTCTCTCACTTTTCGACCTTCTGGTTTCAAAATTGGCATTATTCTAAATCGGCACAAACTGCACCAGTCCAAATTGCGGACTAGCTGTTTTATAAACTTAAGCAAACAGATCAAAACACATAATATATAACAAATTTAAACACATAAGAAACAGACAGCAGACGCTTTAAACAAGCAGATAAAACAAAAAACTGAAAAGAAACAGATCTAGTTTTGGAGAAAGATGCTAACAATCCCAGGACGGTCACAAAATTAAATTATCACGATTTTCCTTACAGCTTCTTTCTACCAAAATTTCTCGTCAAAATTTATTCTGACAGAGTAAAGAAATTAATTCAGGAGTGAACGAGTTAAGACGTAAGAAATCACATCTTGCTGGCAGAAATGCAGATGAAGCCACTGACAGCAATTATTGAGGAAAGACGCTGGCAATGGTTGGGACATGTGCTCCAAATGACTGTCAACTCACTACCAAAAAAAGCACCAAGATGGACACTACAGGGGAACAGAAGTAAGGGTAGACCAAAGGAGACATACATAGAGAAGAACAACAGAGAGGATATTGAGCAATACAAGGTCTGCATGGGCAAGAGCGGAAAAAAAGGTAAAAGACAGACATTTGTGGAAAACTCTTGCAGAAGCCCCATGTGCCTTGGGCACTTAAGGTTTAGAGAGAGAGAGAGAGATGAGTTAAGAAATAATTAAAACTGTAATGAAAAGGTGATAAAAAAAAAAATTCTTTCCGCATATCACAAAAGACAAGAGTTAAAGATCCTGACAAACACTGGCAGACACAAGGACTGACTGGCAGACTGACAGAAAAAAAAAAAAAAAATTTCAACTCAGTGTCTATATATCTCAATCACCAGTCTACAAATGCCGTACACAATATCCGTTATCTTTCGCACTGTTTTTCTTGTACTTCCATTCCTAACTTTCTTTACCCTCATCTGAGGCATAGACCATCAATAAGGGCTCTCCATTTATTTCTATCCTGGGCTGTTTCTATCCATCTCCAGGTGTGACCTTGTACAGTGTGTGTGAAATGGTATACAGTGTCTGACACCACTTCATACAAGTAGGTTTTTGTTTCTGTTAGTGGTGCTTATGACTTTTATAAATCTGTCTCTCTATATATATTACGCTTGTATAAAGAAAGGGATTGAAGGTTTGTGAAACAGCAGTCAATGACCCACAGCCAAGTGCTGGCATCAAGGCTGGAGAACCATAACTGACCAAGACCTTGCCCCCACCTTACCGTTGGTGCCTTCAGACTCTGCTTGGCTAATGGGGCAGGCATCAGTAGTGCTCCCACAGTGGTGAAGTCTGCTACAGGGGGGGGTCCTGACTTTGGGCCTGCAAAAACAGCCATCGCAGCCCACTGCTCATTCAACACGAAGCCTGCGTTTCAACACTTTCACTGCACTGGCTACAGAGAACATCATGCTCCAAGGTACCAGGGAGATGGAACAAACCTTTTTTAGACCAATATTTGCGTAAGCTCCAGATTCCTTCTTGGCACTAACAGGCTTGTTAAGTGTAACGCCCTCTCTGTACTCACACACATCAGATTCTCTAAGATGATGGGGGATATCTAGTGGGTTGAGGAGTCCTGTGAAGTACAAAGTTACAGTCGATGGATCAAATGAAGTATAAAGTTAAAGTCACAGATGAAGGGAAGCACAATGTAGCATCAACAGATCAAGGGAAACACAAAGTAGCATTCACAGATCAAGGGAAACACAAAGTAGCATCCACAGATCGAGGGAGCATAATGTAGCATTCACAGATCAAGGGAAACACAAAGCAGCATTCACAGATCAAGGGAAACACAAAGTAGCATTCACAGATCAAGGGAAACACAAAGTAGCATTCACAGATCAAGGGAAACACAAAGTAGCATTCACAGATCAAGGGAAACACAAAGTAGCATCCACAGATCAAGGGAAACATAAAGTAGCATTCACAGATCAAGGGAAACACAAAGTAGCATCCACAGATCAAGGGAAACACAAAGTAGCTAGGACAGGGTCTTGGTCAGCTATGTTTTGCTAACCCAGACACTAACACGCCAGCTATGGGTCCTGGACTGCCAAATCTGATGTAATCTTTGTTCCCCTTAGAACATGAACAACCACGGTTAATTCCCGGTTCAATTCCATCCACAACAACAAAAAAAAAAACACGAGACAGAGAGAGTAACAGTGACCACAGGTGACCTCTCGCTTTTTTAAACCAACCTGCATGTTTAAGATCCTGGTGAAACGGGAAGAAACTTTTACGAAGATACTGCGGGCACTCCAGATACTGAAGAATGTGAAACAACTGGGTATTGCCATGTCCAGCACGCTTCAGGCCACTAAAACTTGATGGATCTGAGCTGAAATTTGCAAACTTTAATCTGACACTGCCAGAAGCACACACAACAAAAAAAAAACAGGAAAAGAAACTAATGCCACACTTCTCTCAGTTCCTTTGTTTAACTTCTTTCAATCCTTGATGCAATGGTGGTATACCGGTTAGTGCACTCACTTGCAATATACCGGTTAGTTCACTCACTTGCCAATCAGAAGATCTGTGGTTCGATTTCACTCAAGAGAAATTTTTTTTCAGGCCAGCTGGCACTGGGATCAACCCAGCAGCCCCCAGCCTCCCCCCCCCAAAAAAAAAGAAAATAGATACCTGGGTTTACCTATGGAAACAAAGGCAGCAAGGACAGGTGCTAGCATCCTTACCTCACATGCTGTACTGGAGAAGAAATGTAATGGAACTAACCCCTACAGCATGAAAATCCCACTGGACACAGATTTTTTTTTTCAGTCCTCAGAAGAACTGTCTTCTGCATGAACTAAAACGTATAAACTAGGAAGAAAAGTAGGAACAGCTTCATTGCTTAACGAGTACACAGTTGTGACATTTCGGCATGAGCCTTAATCATACAAAAACATACAGGATGAAGAAATATAGAGAGAGGAGATATGCGGCATTTCTGACACACAACGTCAGACAAGTCACAGCTTCCTACAACTTACAGCTAAGTACTGTATTCATTTTATTTGATTTTTTTTTTTTTTTTTTAACACAGCATTCATGTGAATTTATATTTTATCTCCTCTCTCTCTATTTCTTTGTCTTGTATGTTTCTGTATGATTCAGGTTCACGCTGAAACATCACAATTGTGTACTCATTAAGTAATAAAGCTGTTCCTACTTTTCTTCCTAGTTTATACATTTTGGTATCACAGCTTTACTGCAGGGGCTACGTGTATAGTTGTGTACTCATACATTAATTATTGTGTGTCCACATGAACTATGCCATTTTCTTGCAGTTCCTGAAAGGAACTAGAGTTAGGATTCCATGATCTGGGCCAGAATATGAAAATATGTAATATGATATTGGCTGTCAGTTTTATATAAACTGTCTCTGAATTATGCAAATATGATAATGGCTTCCTGCTTCACGCTTACGTTCCAATACAACTGATATTTCTATCATGTTGGCCTGCTGCTAAAGCTGTGCTCCTTATCCTTATTCATGCATCACAGACAATCATGATCAGAATTAAATAAGGAACAAGAGTTCTATTTTTAGAACTCCCTGTCCATGACTCTAGGATTCATATTGGAAATTGTTAACGTTCATTTGCTCATCCATTTTAATCTTCTTTAAAACGGATTGCCTGAACAGCCAAAGTAGATAGTACAACTGTCTTCCATGATAGTAGTTGGTAGTTTGATTCTTGCCAAAATGTCCTAGCTGATCATGCTGTCAAAATCAGTACCTGACTCCTCAGCTAGGAAAAGAAAAGATGGCTGGGGATGATGCTGATCACACCACCATCTCGTGCACTTCTTCTTCTTCTGTCTCCCTGGGACTGAGATGATGTTCTTTGCAGCCAATGTTTTGAAGATGAGGCACAGCATCAGGTTACCTCAACTACTTTTTCAGCCCCTGAGTGAAGCCAAAAGCTGAGGGCATGCAATACTTCTTTAGCAGACTCCACCGCCATGGATAGGCCTGTTACCAAAGGAACCAACAGAGGTGGGACAGGATCTTGATCAGCTATGCTTCTCCAACTCTGACACAGCATGTCAGCTACGATTCACCAGCTGCCACATTGCACAATGTCTTCGCTATTAAAAAAAATATATTTTATGTTTCCCAAATATATGATATATACAGTCTATGGATACAGTTGATTCACACTGCCTTAAGATTATTTTACTAAGATGAGTAAAATCTGGCAAACTTTAAAAAAAAAAAAATTCATACACGCAGATGCTGGCAGACGAGAATGGAGCTCAGTTTAACAGTATGTAGCAAAATATAAAATACCCAACGTACCTATCTCGATTTGTTTCATCAAAAATAACAATTTCGTCAACACAGAAAACTGCAGCAGCACGAGCCACCTATTAAAAATAAAAATAAGAAATTTAACAATTTTTACAAAAAAAATATGGTCTAGTATTTTCAGCCACAAGCAAGTCAAAAATAGATAAGGTGAAATCTTCTCTTCTTCTTCCTTCTTTCTTGCTTCTCTGTAGTTCCTTCCCATCAATGACACTTCATATGACACGAAGAAGATAAAATACTACAAAGAAAATAATGTGTGAGAATAGTAAGATAAGGAGTATTTGTGTGAAACTGGGACAATAAACAAAATCAACGGAACAGAATTATGGTTCTGGAGAAAGCTGCAATAAATGGACTAGTATTCCAAAATGACTGTTGTGCACAAGAATATATTTCAAATATTAACATATATTTTTTATCTAATATAAATCTGTTTCATTATTTCATGTTGAAAATAATGACAACAATAACAGAAGGAATGTCAAACATATGAACTAGCTCTCACCATCATAATAAAATAACTGTTAAACAGCCATGAAAAATATAGTGAAATATACAAAAAAGATATAATAGTCAATGTATTTGCATAAAACAAATTATTATTATGTGCCGTGCCGGACAGCATTGGCAACAATTCTTCTCTATTTTGTGTGGTACTTGGCGTTTCTGATTAATTCAGATGGTTTTCTTCTTCTATGCCACTCAGTCGGGCCAATGATATATTTTTCTCCTGGTTTTCCTCTTCCTTTTTTTCTTTTGAATTTTCCAGTCTTTTCTAGGTTCTCCAACTTCTGTTCGACTTTTCTTTCTTACATACTTCACAAATATATAAAACAAAGAAAAAGTACAATTACACTCGTGAAAAATATAGCAAAAAGAAATATGATGAAATTTCACAACTGACTGACCAGTTAAAGAACAACAGAAACTACTCAACTGCTATTGATAAAATAATTTGAAAGAGAAGAACAATTCTATTTATGAACTTCATAGGTCAAGTGGTTCCCAACCTTTAAATCATGGACACCTGAAGATGATGATAATTCACTGTACCTCTCTCTCCCCCCATCATTCCCATGCTACTCAATTTAAATTAATGCTTACAAATATTTGTATTTTGAGAAATTATGATATTGGGCTCTCTGTGATGTAAAAAGTAAAAAACAAAAATAATTTTAAAATTTAGGCTTGTTTATGGACCCCCCTCCCCCAAACAAGATTCTTCATGGAATGTATAAAATTGGAAAAAAGTAGGAGCAGCTTTATTACTTAACAATTACAAAGTTGTGACGTTTCGGCGTGAGCCTTAATCATACAAAAACATACAGGACGAAGAAATAGGGAGAGGAGATAAAGTATAGATTTACATGAATACTGTTAAAAAAAAAATAAAAAATTAAAAAATTAAAAAATTAAAAAAATAAATAAATAAATAAAAAAATTTAAAAAAAAAATTTTTTTTTAAAGGAGTACTTAGCTGTAAATTGCAAGGTGTGGCTTGTCTGGCGGTGTGTGTCAGGAATGGATCTGGTAGGACATGGAAATTGTTTAAATAGAGACCTGTGACATGTGGTTGGTGGGTTGTAACTGGGGGTGGTGGATGGGGAACCGGGGAGGGGAGAGAGATTGACGCACTACTGGCCTAGCTAGGAGAATTTGAAACAGGTGATTGGGGAAGAGGTGTTGCAGAGAAGAGGGGTTGCAGAGAAAATAGCGGGGTTGCAGAGTGATGCTGTGAGGAAGTTTGAAAAGTAAGAAGGGGTGGATTTAGTGGAGAGGTACTATAATGATTGAAGAAGATGATATTTTTGTATGATTAAGGCTCACGCCGAAACGTCACAACTTTGTAATCATTAAGTAATAAAGCTGCTCCTACTTTTTTCCGATTTTATACATTCTATTATCACAGCTTTACTGCAGTGTTTAGTGTATAGTTGTATACTTATACACCAATTATTAAGATTCTTCATGGGTCCTTCTGGGACCCACAGAACCCCAGCTTGAGAACCTGTGACATGGAACATAAAATGTAGACTTCTGGGAAGATATAAGTGATACTAAACAAAAGAACAAATAACTATAGTGTACGACCTCACAAGGCACTTACAATTTGCAATTATTATCATTAAAATAAAAAGTAATATTTAGTGATTCTGAACAGAAAAACCACTTCCATTTCTGTCTCTCAGTTATTTAGTGTCACCTAGCATTGGCTCCACTTACCTGGCCAGCAAGGTAAGCTCTAAGTTCCGCTGACTGAGCATTGTCTAAAATCGACCCAGGTAATGCTATCGCTACTGTATACAGGCGACCACATCTGTTCCTCTTCTTCTCCTCCTCCTCTTCCTCTCTTCTCTTTGCTTCTCTTTCAAGCCTCAATTTCTTCTCCTTCTCCATCTGCGCCAGTAGTTTTTCCTCTCTCCATTTCCGCTTGAAGGCTTTTCCTGTTCAAACAGAGTTAACAATTCGAAAATAAATTATTTTCAACGCGAGTACTTCTTCTTCATCTGTCTCCCTGGAACTGTGAGCTGATGTTCTTTACAGGTGATGTGGTGAAGATGTTGAAGCGCACCATCATGATGAGTTAGGAGCGGGTTATGGCAGCTATTTTTTTCAGCCCTTGATTGAAGCTAACAAGTAAGGGGTGTGCAACACTTCTTTAACAGACTCCACCACCAATGGACTATGACGATCCCTATTATGGGTCCGGGGGGGGGGGGGGTGTGTGATTGGAGGAGGGGGTGTGAATGAGGGGGGGGGGGGGGTACCAACAGAGTGATGGGACAGGAAGGCTTTTCATTCACAGCTCACCAACCCGTGATGCTAGCATGTCAGCTGACTGTCAGATTAGACAGTGTCTTCACCTCTTTTTAACCTGAATATTAACTAATAATTATTTTCAACCTGAATAACACCAAATAATTATTACTTTCCTTCATTTTTCTGCAGTTCCTAGCAAATGAAATGTTCTGAAGGGAGAATCTTTTCTTTGTCTGCCACGCTTCTTTCATAGAACAGATATTTTTTCATTTCCTGTGGCAACTTTTCTCAGCACAGGGTGCCAAGCGCCCACTTTTACAGCTGGACTGACTAGAAGATAATGGCACTACAGTAACTCAGCCTATCACCTTCAGTCTGAGAAACCATGCAGATATCTACTCCATTCATGTCCCTCTGACAGTTTCTTTGACGTTCATTGTTTTGAGAAGGCAGTGAAAATGTTTCTTTTTTCTTCATGCCTTGAAAACTGTTCCACATTTCAGAACCATATAAGAGCATCCTGAATGCACAGGTCCGACAGATCAGAACCTTTGACCTGAATGTTAATCTTCTGTTGTTCCATGTCCTCTCTTGTTTAGCTTGTCAAATGCAAAACAGGAATATCAGTGTTCAGATTTCTTCACTGAGAAATAAGGTGAAAGAAAGTGTAGATCCAAGATGGCTGAGTGTGTTCACAAATTCAAGGAAATTAAGCTTTCATACAGCAAAAGAAACAGAACATGGTACTGTATGATTAGACCTCAAAAAAATCGTAGACAAAGCACTTTTAGATGTGAGAGAAAGAAAAAAATCACAAGAGAATTACCTGGGACTTGAACCACAGACTCCGGTAGGACAAGCAGCCATCTAGCCATGGGATATCAGTGTTTTAATTAATGAACTTCAGTTGGACAGACTAGAAGACCATACAATTTATATCCGAGACCATAACCTGAAACTACCTTTATGTAAAAAGCATTCATTTGTTTGTTGCTACTGCTGTCCAGCATGCACTAGACATAGTCTGTGTCTGAAAAAGTTAACACCTGCAAGAGACTGGGTCTAAGTGATGGAATTTCTGTGTCATTTCTTTTCCAGGCATCATGATTTTCAGCTGGATAGGTACTGATGGCTTCAATATCAAACACCATTTTTGTTTTAGGGGTTGCTCGATAGCAAAGTTCATTAATACACCATTCTCTCGCGGTTAGATGGCCATTTGTCCCTCCAAGGAGTCCAAGGTTCAAGTCCGGGTAATTCTCTTGTGATTTTTCTTTCTTTCACTTCCAAAAGAGCTTTGTCTATGATTTTTTTTGTCAAGGTCTAATCATATAACACTGTGTTCTGTTACTTTACCATTTCAAGCAGATTTCCTTTCACTGTTATGGAATCAAACAGCTAGCACTAATCATATATAAACTGGACATGAACTATATTATGTTAATTTGGCACTTAGCACTAATTACAAGGAAAAATTTTTTAAAAAGTAAAGGCACCATACCCTTTACTACAGGTAAATGTGGGCATTTCTTCTAGAACTGGGGAAGGAAGGGTGGCCAGGTGCGATGCTGACCACATCATCCTCTAGTGTGGCACCAGGTCAAGGAAAATTATGGCCACTAACATCATATCCCTATGTGCCTCTAAGGCGTGACAGGGCTACCTTAAGCTATCCTGATTTGCTTACATCACCATCATGTGGTATGTCCTCCAAAGAGCACTGCCCTCTTGATCACCATCCATCCGTCATCCATGTCTTTAGACAGTTGTAAATAATCAATGCCTAACATCTCTTTCTCTGAACCTTAAGTGCCCAGGGCACATGGGGCTTCCGCAAGGGTTTTCCAAAAATGCCAGTCCTTTGCCTTTTTTTTCTGCTCTTGCCCAGGTAAGCCCTCTATTGCTCAACATCCCTTCTGTTGTTCTTCTCTATGTCTCTTTTGGTCTACCCTTACTTCTGTTCCCCTGTGGTGTCCATCTTAGTGCTATTTTTGGTAGTGAACTGTCAGTCATTCGGAGCACATGTTCCAACCATCGCCAGTGTCTTTTCTCAATAACTGCTGTCAGTACTGCCTAACATACCTTGCAAAAACTAATTATGTCAGTCTGTAAGAGCAGTGAAGAGCAAAACCTCTATCTTAATGCGAAGAAAACTAAATTGATGACAACTGACAAAACAAATAAGGCAGCTGAAATATGTATCAATGAGGAAAAATTGGAAGAGATGGAGAGTCTTTAACATCTTGGATCACTACTAACTAATAACGGAGATACAATGAGAGAAATTAAAAGGAAGACATCTATCGCTCTTCAGAAAGTAAAGCAACTAAAGAAGCCATGGAGAGAAACAGACAGAACTACAAAAATACAATTTTTAAGGGCATGCATCTTTCCCATCACTATATATGTCTGTGAGACCTGGACACTTAACAAAACAGTTGAGGAACACGTAAAAGCCTTTAAATGTAAATGCTATAGAAGAGTTCTTCAAATATCAAGGGCACAAAAAAGAACAAATTCAAAAAGAACTTAATATTGAAGAAGGCTGTATAGCAAAAAACATACATTTCTGTTACCTACAATCTGTGGTAAGAAAATATTAAAAATCTTTCTCAGGCAGGTTGTGTGGGTTGAAGATAATGTGGCCATTTTCTTTCTGATTGTTCCCCAGCATTCTGTTCTATACAGTCAATCTGGCAATGTCTCACTGTCTAGCTAGGATGCCTGTTTCAGTTAATGTGGTCTCTCAGGTTTATTATGACTAAATGTGAGATGTTTTAATAACAAAATTTCTGTTATCTCTTTCACAACACTATCCAGCCAGGTATAAAACCTTATTTAAAGAAGAAAGATTATTAAACAATCATTATTATAATTTAATAATTATTAAATATGGTTATGCTTACGTTCTTTGTTTGAAAACTTTTTCTCTCTCAACTGTGGATTAAAAAAAAAAATTATAATCATCATAATTACTTCTACACATCAGTTTTTGCATACTAAGTATAAAATAAGCAATAAAATGGGTTCAATGGTGGACTGAATGGATGTCCTCTATTTTTTGGTGATATGGATACTGATGCTCATGTGAATGTGACAAAACACACTAAAATAAACGACACATCAAAAAATCAAGTCAGAAGGGAGATTACTTCACATTACAGAGATCGTGCAGTGGAATATAGCTGGACATCGGGAGCAAGCATAATGTAATGGACATTCTGATGTCAAACGCAGAACACGTATGGGCATGTCCCGAGTGTAATGAAGCAGCTCCCTCAGAATAGGAACAGAGTAAGATCATATTCAGTCTGAAATGCATTCTATGCCTATTCTGCTCCCAATTTCTGTTCTGCATTTCCCATCCGAAGTTATTACTGCTTCAATGTGACCGTTACAACACCTATAAACATGTTTAATTTCTCGTAAAGTATTGAAGTGTAAAATGTAACTCACCTCTGAGACTGACTGGGGTGTACGTTTGTATGATATCTCTTCTGTTTTTCCCGTTGATTTCATAGTTGCCTCCGATTGAGCCATGTTGATGCAAAAATGTATATTTTAGTAGTGATCTAGTCGAAAGCAGTCATAAAACATTTTTATAATGAATATTTTAAAAGTTATCCATAAAACTTTAGTCCATACAATATTGCTATGCTAAGTAATTATCTTATATCCTTCCCGTGCCGTTAAACGTCACATAGGGCTCGCAAAGTAGTTCGCCAATTTTTCCTGTCTTCGGCGAGTCTTTCAACCTCATCAAAGGATTTTATGCCTGTCAATGTTCATTCATTCATTCCTTTGCATGTCCCTTGCGGAACTTTGCCTCCCAAACAGCACTCCTGTAGGCCTCTCGGTTGTGAGCAAGATGGCCTGCTGCTGCTGCATCCATTTCCAGATCATCAACGATGTCTTGCAGCCATCTTCGTTTCGGTCTTCCTCTTTTTCTTTTTCCCATTATGTATCCTTCCAATACGGTCTTCTCTAAATTATCATGACGTTTAATGTGGCCAAAATATTTAAGTTTTCTCTCTTTAATCCTCTTTACTAGCCAGCCTTCTTCAATATTAAGCTCTTGTAGTATAGATATATTTGTTCTTTTTTGTGTCCACGATATCAATGTGGCCTCTCTTAAAATGTCCTCTTCAGAGTTTCACGCAGTCTGCCTCTTTTTCTTCAGCCTGTTGTGTTCCACTTGATAGCTTGTTTTGGGATTCTCTGATCATTTCTTCTCATCAAGTGACCAACATATGTCCATCTCCTTTTCCTGATCACCCATGAGACTGGTTGTTGTTCAGTCATCTGTCTTATCTGTGCATTGTTCTTGAATTCATTCCACATGATGCCGAGTATTTTCCTTAGGCATTTGTTTTCAAAAGAGTCTAATTTCTTGTCTGTTTCTTTAGTTGTTTTCTAGCTTTCGTATGCATAAATGAGAGTGGATATTACATTTGAATTGAATAGTCTTAACTTGGTTTTTGTGCTTATAACTTTTGAATTCCATATGTTCTCAAGATTCTTGAAGATTGATGCTGCTTTTGCAATTCTGATCCTAACTTCCTTTCTAGTGTCACCATCCTGGTCTATGTAGCTGCCAAGGTATGCAGATTTACTGACTTCTTCAATATCTGTCCCTTCTATGTGTATTTTTCCATTTTGATTGAGAGGAATTTTCATTATTTTTGTTTTGTCCTTGTTAATTTCAAGTCCTATTTTGCTAGCTAGTGAAGACAGACTATCTGTTTTTTCTTGCATGGAATTCACATTATTACTGATAAGTAATTATAGTCTATTATTCATATATTTGCTATAGAAGAGTTCTTCAAATATCATGGACACAAAAAATAACAAATATATCCATACTACAAGAACTTAATAAGAAGAAGGCTGGCTAGTAAAAAAGATTAAACAGCGAAAACTTAAATATTTTGGACACATTAAACGTCGTGATAATTTAGAGAAGTCCAACTTGGAAGGGTACATAATGGCAAAGAGAAAGAGAGGAAGACCAAGGCCAAGATGGCTGCAAGATATCGTTGATAATCTGCAAATGGATGCGTCAGGAGCAGGCCATCTTGCTCACAACCGAGAGGCCTACAGGAGTGCTGTTAGGGAGGCAAAGTTCCGCAAGGGACATGCAAATGAATTAATTAATTAATTTAATATGTTATTTCTTTACAGTCTTAAAAGCCTTATTCTGATTTACCTGAAACTACAAAACTGTGTTCTCTGTGGCCAGCACTATGACGATGCTAAAGCTCTGGCATAATATTGGATAGGAAGCTGATTACAGTGGCTTGTAGGGCCGGCTCTGCTGATAATGAAATGATTGTTTCATTCCAAACTATCAAAGTCAGTATTAAGGTAACCCTGTCATGCCTTAGAGGCACATAGGGATATGGTGTTAGTGCCCATATTTTCCTTGACCTGTCAGCACACTAGAGGGTGATATGGTCAGTATCACGCCTGGCTGCCTTTTACTTCCCCAACTCCAGAAGAAGTCGGGTACCCATTTCTACAACTGGGTGACTGGGGTGCCGCCGGCCCGGATTCGAACCCCCGACCTTCGCCATGAGACACCAGTGCACTAACCACTTCGCCACTCAGACACCCAAAGTCAGTATTGCTGGACCAATATTTTCTAGCGTTTTTTTTTTCCCTAAGTGGGCTACAATGAACAGGTTATCTTTTGATATACGGTAACGTTTTATTGTGTATTTTTAGCAGTTATATTTCAAACTATTTGCTAACAGAACGAATAACTGCTTTTATGCATCCATGACGTTATCAGTAATTGAAGATTTCAAAAACGAGTATTTCAGGTTATGTTGCGAGTTTTCTTTTCTTTTCTTTCTTCTAAATAATGGTAATGTTGTTCCTAGCTCCCCGCCCGACGCGATTACGTGTATCAGGAAGAGTGAAGCAATAGCTAGTGCCTAGACACTGGTAGCCACTTCAGCCACATGGTGATGTTTTGTTAACACAAACGTGAGCCAAACCTTAAGGACATCCTCGTCCACAGCCACTTGAAGCAGAGCCTTACTTATGTTGGCACCAGAAAATGTAACCGCCCCCGCTGCGTTACCTGCCCTGTAGTTTGGGAAACGAAAACAATCACCTATTCCAAAACTATCCTCATTCTTCATGAGGGATTCACATGCGAGTCCCGAAATGTGATATATGTCATCGTGTGCAAAAGATGCAGGATAACATATATCGGTGAGACTGGCCTCAGATTAGGGGACCGCATGCAAAAACATATGTACGACATCGCCCAGCATGCTTCGAAACCAGTCCCAAATCATTTCAATGGCCCCAACCACAGAGGCAAATCTGATTTTCTGGTAACAGCCATTAAACAGTGTCACGCAGATGACACAAGCCGCCTGGCACTTGAGAACCGCTGCATTCAAAATTATGGGACGCTGGAACCACATGGGTTAAACTCGCTGTAACATCATCTTCTTCAATCATTATAGTACCTCTCCACTAAATCCACCCCTTCTTACTTTTCAAACTTCCTCACAGCATCACTCTGCAACCCCTCTATTTTCTCTGCAACCCCTCTTCTCTGCAACCCCTCTTCCCCAATCACCTGTTTCAATTTCTCCTAGCTAGGCCAGTAGTGCGTCACTCTCTCTCCCCTTCCCGGTTCCCCATCCACCACCCCCAGTTACAACCCACCGACCACATGTCACAGGTCTCTATTTAAACAATTTCCACGTCCTACCAGATCCATTCCTGACACACACCGCCGGACAAGCCACACCTTGCAATTTACAGCTAAGTACTCCTTTAAAAAAAATTTTTTTTAAACAGTATTCATGTGAATCTATACTTTATCTCCTCTCTCTATTTCTTTGTCCTGTATGTTTTTGTATGATTAAGGCTCACGCCGAAACGTCACAACTTTGTAATAAAGCTGCTCCTACTTTTTTCCGATTTTATACATTCTGGTGATGTTTTGTTGTGCTTACAGTGATCTGAGAAATGGAGGCCATGGAGATTTGGTTTTTAAGAAGGATGTTGAAGGTACAATGGACAGCTAAGAAAACCTATGAAGTCTTAAGAGAGGCTGGAGTTAAAAAGCAAATTACAGCAAAGATCAGAGGCAGACAAGCGAAATTTATAGGACATTTCCTGAGAAGAGGAAAATTGGAACACACTGTGGCAATTGGAAAAATTGAAGGAAGAAAAGACAGAGGAAGACACAGAGAGAAGTTACTGGATGTCAGTGTGGCTAGGAAGAAAGTCACCGGCAGATCTCATAATCAAGTCTAAAGACAGGGAATTGTGGATAGAAATGATCGCCTACGCCACGCGGCAAGGCACTTGAAGTGAATTGAACAGTGATCAGCCATCACCCACCTTACCACACCAACATCATAGTCCTTTAACCAGTCCTGTTATGGGATGAACCTTGTGCTACCCAAAGCTTTACAAATCAAGCTGGCTCCAGCTGACTCTGCTAAGACTTGACTCATCATGAGTATAATACGGCTATGGGATATGAGCCAGTAATCCCCGAGAAGGATGGACACATGCTCTGTATACTGACTTGCTTATATTATATATAGCACTTTTGCTTGTGTTTTGTGTTCGTGGTGGAATTATACTGAATATATCCAAATATTTCAACTCCTAACTTATGAACAGAGTCACAAAATTTATTTCAAAATTAGTGGTCTGTGTTAACAATTCTTATACACACGAATCAGCAATAATCAGGATATGAAAATTATTATACAGATGTAATATATATCAGTGCTCTTTGGCGAGCTTGATAACTATAACAAAAGAAGCCCCAGAGCTTCTGCCTGAGATCCAGTTCTGTCTGCTAGGCCTAGTGACGTAGGTCCGCAAAGACTACCGTGTTTTCTTGTAGAATATATTCTGGAATTTGGATACCACTCACACAAGGACATTTATTTTTGTACGTTATTTTTAGTCAGTATGTTATGTATGCATCAGAAACGTGGAGTACAACAAAGAAAGATGAACAACAAATGCAGATCTTTGAGAACAAGATCCTAAGAAGAATCTTTGGGCCAATAAAGGATACCAACAGTGGAGAATGGAGAGCCAGTTGGCTGGGACATATAGAAAGAATGGAAGAGAACAAACAACCGAAAATTATGTACGCACTAGAGATGAGGGAATGAGTGAATGAATGAATGAATAATCTTTATTTTTCAAGGGTAAAGAATTGGGCACGCAGGCCCGTCTTACATTCTGCCCTTCATCACTCCATCTTTTATTCTTCCCACACACTTGATTTAGTACAAATATACAAATTAAATTAGGAAAAAAACATATCAAAAGGGAAACAAGACCAAGGGGTAGACCAAGATAGAGATGGAAAGACAGCAAAGAAGAAGATATAAAAGAAACTGGTATCACCAAATGGAGAGAGAAGATTAGGAATAGAGAGGAATGGAGGCGAAGAAGAAGAATTTTTAGTCAGTATAAACAATTCAGTAGTCGGTAATGGCTAGGACGAAATGTTAAAAAAATGATGGTCCACTGGTCTTTTTAGTGCTAATACCACTGGCTAGGCTCATCATTTTTCCACTGCTGTGTCTATTTATGACTGTGAATACTACATACTCGTACTTAACGTCTTTTTGCTATATCTTCTTCATTGTTCGCTTCTACCACCAAGATCACCCCGTGAACCTACTGAATTTACTCCTGTGGTCCTTGATTGGTCCTGTGGTCCCCCTCTGGTCCCCGTGAGGGCCACAAGAGATCCTCGAGAGGACCACACGAGGTTCAGAGTATCGCGGGCCTTGGGGCTGTAATCTCGGTGGGTCGCAGAAGCGGGATTGCGTGACACTGCGGTTGTCGTTGCACCAGTTCAGTCTAGAGTTGGGCTTTCTCACCGGAAAACCTCGACGTGTTTTGGATATCAGTATATCCCCGCTGGGTGAGAGGTGGTTGCTCGTCTGGTCCAGCGTTTGACTTTCTCACCGGAAAACCTCAGCGTGATTAGGATACGCATACATGTGAGAGGTGGTTGCCCATCTAGACTGCACTGGTCCAATGCCTCCGACTTTAGCTTTTTGTGGTCGTGGCCGCTACCCTTCCTAGTTGTGACCAGGACGGAGCTTTTGTCCAGGAGGACGAATCTTCGCCACTAGTAAATTTCACCCCTGGGTTAAGCCAGTTTAAGCGTAATATCCTAGTATGGGCGCGTTTAGGACGTGTTCGAACTCTACAGCGGAGGTACCATGACATGAGTAGTCATCAAGTTTCACTCCTGGTATAAGCCGGTTTAGGCATATTTCATCAGTATGGGTGTAGAACGGACGTGGCTGGCCTCTAGAGCAGAAGTGCCGTGATATGAGTAGTTCTCGTCGCGATACTACTGGACATACTGGTTAATCATCACTTTATCCTTTCCATCACCTTTTCACAGCGGCGCCGCTTGGCATCCCTTTTCACATTTGCTCGATTGGCCGGGAGGAGTTTCACCCCATGCGCAGCAGACGAAGAATCTTGCCAGCGGTATCATAGTTTAACCCCTGGGTTAAGCCGATTCAGGCAATTCGCCCGGTATGGGTGCACATAGGACGTGGCCGACCTCCAGAGCAGAGATGCCGTGATATGAGCATTACTTCACTTAATCTTCACCTTTTCCACGGTGGCGCCGCGCGGCAACCACACTCGCACCTTTCTTCACTGGCCGGGAGGAGCCCCCACTCCACGCACGGCAGCGGAAGAATCTCGCCAGCAGTGGGTTTTAAATCAGAGTTTTCCTTCTCTCTGAAGAGCTACCAAGCAAGACTCATATCTACCCGAAACGTCTGGTTTTCAGGCGCCAGATATTCGCCTTCGCCCCTTCTTCTGTCAGTTTGAACAGTTCCGCCACTAGAAGGCCAGGAGCTGGACTTGACTGTCAGAGCTATTTGACACGCACGCCTTGGAGTCATTTAATTGGAGTGGAGAGCGTATCCTCCACCCCACCTCTGGCTATGACAGTCCTTAGAACCTTTTTGCTATATGCTTCGCTGTTGCGTTTTGCTGCTCGCGAACTGAAAAGTGTATGAAGTTCGGAATGGGAATGTTGGCTTCAGTCGATTACACTCGTAGTATAAGAGTATTATGATATTAATGGCGATCGTTTGATCTGGTTGATTCGCAGATGAAAAATATATATCCGCTGAAATAATGATCATGATGATGATGATAATAAGTACTTTCTAGAACAAGATTCATATTTTTAATCCATCACAAATCCACTTCCGGTATACACTGCAGGAAGTTCAATAAACCAATTTTTGGATGAGGTCAGAAAAAGCTGACGTGATTGCTAGACGAATTGTTTTGAACAATTTCACTATTTTATTGTAGTTAGTATTGACCTTTTGACCGCCTGGAATATTAATACTGGATGGTTAAGTAATTTTATCATCGAATAATTTCGGAACTCAACAGTTTTTTGCGAACAGGGTAAGCAAATGGTTTCTGGACTTGTGTAGACCAAGCGTTGTAACCGTTGTGCATGTGTTTCATATTGTTTATAAATAGTACATGTATTCATCATCGGTCTGCTTGCTAAGCAAGAGTGCATGGGTTAACGTATTTTCATGCCTAGTAATACAGTCATCTTGTGTCAAGCCGTTATAATTGAAGTACAATACGTGATATCTTTTTTCCCCATTACAACGTGACCAGCAAATAACAACAGTTGAGCTGTGTTTGGTGGAGTTTACCTACTACAGCATGGCATCAGTGCGGTCTGCTGGTCTCTGCTAAACTCACTCTTTTGTGGGTGACTCAGAAGTCAGATGCTAGGCAGTTAATTATGAGAGAAAAATCTGAAAGGAGGGATCCTAAAGGTATTTGGTGGCGATGTTCTTTAGCCTGCTAACCTTTTTTGGCAACCTCTGCAACTCTGTTATATATTCACATATATGGACCTTGTCCTTCCTCTAGATCTGACTGACAGAATCGAGATGGCGGGAAAGTGGGCAAAACACTATTTTTCATACAACATGGCTAGGCAAAGCAGGGTATATATGCATCTGAGATGTCTAACTATGGCCTTATAACGTCTGCCTGGTTTGAATTGTCTTCTGAGATGAAAAATGCCCTTGCAGTAATGTGTATCATGCTTATTTTTAGATCAGCCAATAAGAAATTTATTGATATAGGAAGTGAATTTGTACAGTAAAAGTTTCTTAAGGTTTAAAAATAAAAGAATGTGAATTTGTTGTGTAAATGTTTTTAGCTTTGAAACAAGATAGTGAATCTATACAGCAAAAAAATGGAATTTAATCATTTAAAATTTTTTTAAATCTTTCTTTTGCCCATTGTGGACATAAGTGAAGTCCCTTGTTTATCTTCATATTAATGGTATGTCCTATCTTAGTTTTATTCACTGACAGTCCACTGTGCCACATTCTGCAGTTAGATTTTATGGAAGTTTCTTCTTCGTTCGCATTGTCTGTCTATATCTGCAGTCTTGTCTCTTGGATAAATTTCACTGTTATTTGTAATTCATGTATGGGACCATAGAGCTTATCTTCTTTAGTGGTTTCACTGAGCCAGTAATTACTTCTCAGTGTCTCGTAGTTGCTGCAGTTTTGGAGGATATGTTCCACAGTTTGTGGCACCTGGGCACATGTACAAAGATTAGTAGTACCAACCTTAAACTTTGTATACATATGACTTTGGAGTCGGCTGTGTCTGTTCGGAGATGAAAAATGGTGACTTTTTCCTTTCTGTTTAGCATGTGATAGTCATCATGTGGTGGTGGTTGTGGTTTCCAGTAAGTTTTTATCATGCTTTTCTTCTGATTATAGGTGATTGGTATGTCTGGTTGCTCCATTTCAGTGCCCCCTTAGGCCAGATGGTCAGCTTTCTCATTGCCTGGTATCCCACAGTGGGAGGGAATCCACTGCAAAGTGACTCCATGTTGTAAGCCAGTTTTTGACAAGGCATCCTTAACTCTTCCCATGCCGCAGAAAAAAAAGCGGACGTTCCCATCCGTGCCACACAAAAAGCACGGGTCTTGATATGTATAGGGGTATAGTTGTAAAAGTGAATGTACAAAGTATTTCCACTTTAAAAGTATACATATTATGCGTGAAAATAGTTGTAAATATAGGAAGATTTCATAAATGAAGAATTTTTTAGGAAAAAAGTAGTGTGATGATTTTAGCTGATAGTTATGTAGTGCTTACCATTGGCGATGCCTAGATGTTTACCATTGGCGATTTCCAGATCTACTTAAATTTTTGTTCTATCTCATCGTGTGGTGGCATTCTCACTAAAATAATGTCTGAAGTAACCATCTAACTACTTCTCCGGTCCATTTAATAGGTCTAGATGTTCTTGGGGTACATTCAGGAACAGTGGTCAAATCATAGGATGTGTCCTTATGCCTCCGAAATCACAATAAATACTGAAATTTCTCCAGTACAACATCTATTTCACTCAGTTGTTAGCCATGCTTTATATTGAACTATGAAAGGTCACCAGACATGCGCAGATAAATCATGTACAATAAAAAGTTTTACAATAGTTTTATGTTGCAATGAAACAAAATCGGTGTAACGAACATGGCAGTCACTAGACTAACAGGAAGTTATCATGATATCGACTATGGCAGTAAAAGAGTTAAGGTCTGGTAGATTGTTGCACTGAAGAGCTTCCAGTACTGGTCTTGCATCTGTGAGAATTACTACAGGGCACGTATCAATTCTGAAGTCTGATAGTTTTTCAGCTGTAGCAATAATTGCCCTAACTTCTGCATCATAGTTGTTGCAGTATTTTCCAGTGGGTATGGAAATCTTGTCAGTGGTGTTGTTTGGATATTCAATATATGCTCCTGCCCCTCCATTCTTTATGGCATTGTGTGCAGATCCGTCTGTATACACACATATCGAAGTGTCACATGGATATTTGTCATCTAGCAAACTAAATGTGGCCATTGATCTTACAGGACTGCTTTGCATCTCACCATTCTGCATTCATTTCAATTCAGTCTGAATAGGTATTTGTGTATAATCTGCTTCTTTCCATGGTGTATGCTCTGGTACAAATAATAATGGAGCAACTACAGTTGGAAGGTCAGGTATCAGCTTACGCATTCACTTGGCGTGATGAATGAAGCTGCTTCTTTTAAGCCATCTTAGTGCCAAGTTATTGAATCTCTCCTTCAGGGGATGGCTTACAGAGCTGAGGATTTTCTCTGCCAAAGTCATGACCTTTGTGTCTCTACGTTCCTTTAGCGCTTGAACACCAACTATTTTCTGCATTTCTGCTACTAGTGGGGACCTCATGGCACCTGTGATAATCCATAGTGACTGATTTTGTACCTTGTCTAGATTATGCAGCATAGTGTTTGATGCTGTGCACCAAGATGTTGAACCATATTCTAAATGTGGTAGAATACTTTGCTGATATACATTCTTGAGGATTCTTTCATTAGCTTCCCATGTGGTTCCACTCAGTTTTCTTAATATGGCTAGTTTTCTTCTGGCTTTTGCTTCTGTACTGTTGATGTGTTGCTTCCAGGTCAGTTTTGAGTCAAGAGTCACTCCTAAGTAAGTGGGTTGGTTGTCCATCCTTAAGGATATTTCATTTTACAAATATCTTACCTGCTTTCTGTTTAGATGAAAGAGGGAACAGAGTGGTACTTGATTTCTCTGTGTTTATACTTACACACCATTTGTTTGTCCATGATGTCAAGATGATTACTGCTCTTTGGAGTCTCTGTGTAGCAGCTGTTGCATATTCATCTGTACACCACATGACCAGATCATCTGCATACAGTGCCGCTTTGATTCCATAGGGAAGTTCCTTGACCAGGTCATTAATGAATACCAGGAATAGTGTAGGTGAAAGGACACCATGTCGCAGCAGTACTTTCTGGTTTTTGTGTCCATCCATTACTACTCTAGCTCTTCTATTGTGTAAATAGGACTTTATCCAGTTGTACAGTCTTCCATTTACATTGCAGTTTCTTATTTTCCACAGCAGACCTTTTTTCCATACTTTATCAAAGGCTTTCTTCAGGTCTATTCACACTGCTAGTACAAAGTTTTTCTCTTGGAATGCATCCTCAGTCTCTTGAGAGAGATAGGTCACTTATCTTCTGTACTGTAGTACTGCCTAAATCCTGCTTGTTGTGGAATGAGAAGGTTTTCACTTTCTAGGTCCATTTTAGCCTCAGGTCAGTGATGTGTTCCATCGTTTTGCAGAGGCAGCTAGTGAGACTGACTGGCCTGTAGTTGGAGCTGTATCACTATTTTTCCCTGGCTTTAGCAGTGGTACCATGCTTGCTTCCTTCCAGATTTGAGGTAACTTACCTGTGCTCCAGCACATATTGAAAATATCCAACAGCTTTCCCATTGCTGCCATTTCAAGGTTCATTGGACACTCTATCTGGTCCTGTTGATTTCCTTGGTTTCAGTTTACCGACTGCTAGGTCTAACTTGCTGCGTGTGATTGGTGTATTCATGACCTCCACTTTTCTGACTTGTTCCTCTTCTTTCTGTGGGTCATTGCGCACTGTACGCTCTTTCTCTGGATGGATATCAATGTTGCAGTCTTGTACAAACATGCGAGCAAAGTGATCTGGGTTTTCCCATCCTCTATTAGTGTAATCTTTATACTTCTTCCAGTGCTCTCATTGTTTAACTGTCTGATTAGTTTCCACAGTTTTCTTCCATCCTTTTCAAAGTTTAGGGACTCTTGTTTTCTCTCTCCAACTTTCCCGCCTGGCTTGCAGCTTGGCTCTCTGAAATTTGGCCTTAGCATGTTGGTAATTATTGTGATGTTCTTGGCATGGTCTATTTTCTGCGTCCTTTCAAGCTGTTTCCACGTCATCATGGTGTTTTCCCAGCTCACTACACTGATCAGTATGGTTTATAGTCCCTACGAGCTCATCTGGAAATGGTTTCATGGGCAGCCTGAAGGATACAAGCATTGAATTCCTTCACTATGCTGTTAATATCCTTACCTTCTATGGACAGCTGTCCCACCAGGATACCTGTACGATGTCTGTACATTGTCCAGTTTGCTTTTTTATAGTTCCATCTGGGGAGAGGGTTACTAGTGTTAAGGATTTCATTTTCTATTGTCAGGAAGACTGGTCGATGGTCGCCTCCTCCAAGTTGTTTTCCAACTTTGCGTGTAATGTTCCACTTCATATCTGGAGAGTGGAATGCCAGATCTGGTGTTGAAGTTGTATGCCAAGCCCTTGAGTAAAATGTTGGGGGATCCATTGGCTGGTTGATCAGGAGAAGTCCATTATCATCCTGCCAGCTCTCAACTTCCTCTCCTCTCTTGTCTATGTGATCATAGCCCCAGCTCTAGGAATGGCTGTTAAAATCACCACAGACCATCAGTCTCTCTTTGTGTGGGATTGTTTCTAGAACAAGTGGGCGATCATTAGGACAGTAATAGTTAAGGAGGTGGAAGTCTGTATTACTGATTTTTAGATGGATCACCTGGTATTCGGCTCTTTCCATGTACATTCCCACCTGACATGCACTGATGTTATTCTTAACAAGTGTGAGTACTCCTCCTTTTCTTCTGCCCTGTCGGTCTGATCTAAAACACTGGTAGCCTCTGATTTTAAAGTCGGCATCTTTGGTTAGGTGTGTCTCCTGTATGCAGCATATACTTACCTGCTCTGCAAAGAGTATGTTCTCTAGTTCCACCTTTTTGCTATAGCTATCTCTAACACTGCTGGCCCCTCAGCATTCCACTGCATTATTTTAAGTTCTTGCTTTTTGGCTGTTTTCTTCCGTTGTATTTTTTGGCCAGTAGCTCTACTCTCATGTCTCCTGGTTCCACAAGACGAACTGAGAGGACCTCCAGTAGCATTGGGTGGACCCTTTCGAAGCAGGGGGCCTGGCACTGCACCTGCCTGGTTAGTCTTCATAGGGCAAGCACCATGTTTGAATACTGCAGATAGAGACATTTCATTAGCGATAATGCGTGTTACCATGATTTTTGCGATGTGCCTTTTGGCTGGGTACCTCTAACTTCAGCATCTTTCCTTGCTAGGGCAGACTGTGGTCTTGCTCGGACTGCCATGAAGACAGTGGTGTGGGCTGGCCCGGCCAAAACTTTGTTTTCCAGCCTCTGATGGCTGTACTAAAGTCCTTTCTCCATGTCAGATGGTTTTGAGACAGTTCCACAAAGACATTCCGACTTTGGTATGAGGATTCTGATGAGTGCTTCAGCAATATCCGTTCCCCGCCACCTATAGTCTACTGGCTCTGTTTTGTTTACATCATTCTGATAGCCATTGTTGTAAAGACCTATAGGCTTGTCACGTCCTAGATTCACTGGTTTCATATCACATTTTCCTCATCCCTGCTGGTGATCTCCAAATCCCTATCCGTCCACCATCCTGACATTATAATTAGTGTTGATTACTACAGGTTTCTGGGCTATAGAAGTACGTCAGAGTTTTTAAGCAATCAGATATATGTTCCCTGTCTCACAAAGACTATGTTAAGATACCTGTGTTCTTAACACAGTTGTTCCCAGGGGGAATAGGTGCCAATTTTTCTAGTTTGGTTGACTGAAGACATCATTAGCAAGTCATGACCACAGCCTTTGTACAGGAAAATTAGTCACAGTTGACTGCCTCTTGCACATCTTCTGTTTCTTAGAGTTCATTATTCATGCTTAGTAGGAGAAACCGTCTAGATACAGAAGCGAGCTGTGAACAGTTGAATAAATAGCACCAGATCAAAACAGGTACTCATCTGCTTTGTGGAGTAGTCACTTTAGACAAATGTTAGTGGAGAATACTATGTACAGAACAAATGAAAGACAAAGGGAAACCATGGTCATACTTTCATTCACACGGCAAATCATGCTTCACAGGTTTATGGTGGAGAAGTACAATTGCCAGCGCTATCTGGCATGGCGTGTATTTAGTAAATATTGTTGAAATTTCGACTTTGAAGAGAACCAGTGTTCTTTATGATGTGTAAGAGGAGCATAACTGGTGAGCTAATGAAATATGATTTTTTTTGGTCTTGTTTCACTATTTTCACATAGTTTATGTTACATATTTTTGGCAGGACATACACACAAGACATACTCTGTGACTGTCAACTTTCGCATGGCAGATATGGCTTCAGAATCTGGACAGGCTGCTATGATAGACGTCACTGTCAAAACCCTGGATGGACAGAACCGCACTTTTACCGTGCCTGAGAATGTGAGATCGTGATTACTTTTTTGTTGTTGTTGTTTTTTTTTTCTCTTTTGGTATTTTTTGTTTTTTTATCTTTATGTTCTAGTTAAGGTTTCCATTGAGTTTGAAAGCAGTGTTCTTCTTCTTGGAACTGTAAGCTTGATGTTCTTTGCAGTCAGTGCAGTGAAGATGTTGGGGCTCAGCATTGTGTTGGGTTGGGAGAGGGTTATGGTGGCTAATTTTTTTAAGTCCCTGTCATCATCATCAGGTGCTGTGCCAACTGGCGTTGGCTATTATGCTTCTCCAGAGTACACAATCCTTCATGCAGGCCATCAGCTCAGTTGATCTCCTCTCACACAATCCTGTCAGACTGTCCAGTATCATTTCTTTTGGTCTTCCTCTTATCTTCTTCCCTCTATTTTTCCTGCTGTTATAATATTTTCAATGCCCCCTCTTCTCATTGCATGTCCTATCAAAGTACATTGTCTCTCTCTTATTTTTTTGACAGGATTTTCTGTCTCTCTTCATTAGTTATTTTTGCTGTCATGGGGATTCATAACATTCTTCTAATAAACCACATTTCTGCTGCTTCCAATTATTTTTGTGCAGACCTGCCTATTGTCGATGATTCACTTCCATATAACAAGATAAATTCAATATAGCATTTTAGGACTCATTTTATAACATTCATTGATAAGGATGTGTTGCATAATATGTTTCTCATTCTCTGAAATGCAGTCTTTGCTTGATCTGTTCCTAATTTCTGTTCTGCATTTCCCATCTAAAGTTATTACTGCTCCAAGATATTTGGATTTCTGCACCTGCTTTAGAATAGTTCCGTTTAATTTTATACTGCATGTTGGTGGATTCTGTTTCTTAGATATAACCACAGTCTCTGTCTTTTTTTATGTTTAAATTAAGGCATTTCTGTTCACTTCCTTTTGGTACTTTATCCAAGAGATTTTGCATGTCTTTTTTTTGGTTCTCAGCTATCAGTACAGTGTCGTCAGCATACCGAGGTCCCTAAGTGGGGCTAAAAAGCAGGAGGTGTGCAATGCTTCTTTAGTAGACTCCATCACCAGACTATGACAGTCTCTGCCCCATTAGCCGGTCTAGACCTGTTACTGAGGGTACCAGCAGAGAGGTGGGACAGGGTCTTGGTCGGGCAATGTTTTGCCAGCCCCTGATGCTGATATATCAGTTATGATCACTGATTGTCAAATGGGACAGTGTCATCATCACCAACTTCAGAAGATAAAAATGTTACGAGGCCCATGAGTTTTTAAGAAACTTCCATCAGCAGACATGGCAAGCTTCTCTTTATGTCCAACCATTCTTTATTGCTCTCAAGACTTTTGCCATAGCGGGTTCATATCCACACCAATGTACCTTCTAAGGTTGTGTGGTTCATGCACAGAATTTTGATCCTGTCTGCAAATATATTCTGAAAAAAAAAATTGTGCTCAAATAAGCATTGTAGCATTAAATTACAGGGTATAGTTCTCATAGAAGAAAATGCTAAAATAAAAAAGAAATCGGGGGAAAACAAACTCATGTAACGCTACCAGATTTTTTTTGTTCCATGCTTCTATAGCACAATGTAACATCAGGAAATTGGAAAGTAAAAGTAACATTCTCTTTTTCTTGTGCGGCATATAACATTTCATGCTTGCATGATTTTTTCATTTGTTTGTTTTTTTTGTGTGTGTGGGTGGGGTGGGGGACTGCACAGCTTAGGGGAAACATTGCTCTATATACCTGTGGATCAATTCTGTCTTGTTTTTTTTTTTCCCAACTTTGTCTTTAAATTGTCTTGGTGTAATTGTTGAAAAAACTTTGTTAATTGATATAATCAGTATGAGCAGCTGGTACTAAGTTTGTTCTAATTTGTTTGCAGCTGAGTGTGCGGCAGTTCAAAGAAAAGATCAGCAGCTCTATTGTAAGTGTTCTACAAGTAGATTAGCTTTAAACATGTTGAGATTTCCACCTGCCTTAGAAAGATTTTGAATATTTACTGGTCACAAACAATAAATAATAGAGACTTACTTGCCCAGTGTGAACTAGAAAATATGCATGCCATAGTAGCAAAAGAACATTAGAAATGGATTGGTCATATTCTGAAGAGACCCCCAGCAACATCACTAAAATAGCCATGCAGTAGACACCCGAGGAAAAAAGGAGAGGAGGCCGATCAAAGGCAACCTGGTATAGAACTGTAGAAGCAGAAATGAATTCCATGCAGCACAGCTGGGGCACAATACAAGGACTGGCCACAGATCCTGAGAGGTGGAGAGAATTTGTTGCTGTCCTGAAAGGCACCACAGGTTGTACTGGGCAGTGATTGCTCAGCCGATTACTGACCAAGGACATGGATGGATGTTAAAATTTATTTGTGTAAACTGTTTAGTCTGATGTAAGCTCCATCACTGCTCTTTTTTTGGCAGTATAATTTGTGGTCCTCCTGGATAAGCTGTAGGTTCACTTGCAACAACAGACATTCTAGTTTGTGATTATGCTTTTCCTTTCTGAGAGGCCCTCAAATAATCCCTTTTTGCCATTCTTTTCCTGTGCCATCTGGTCATCCCTTCAGACATTTCTCTCTTGGTCTGTCTTCTCTTTCATTTTCCAGTTTGTTTGTTTTTTTCCCCCAGTGATTGCCGGATTTTCTGAGTTTTGTCTTCTCATCCATGATGTGCCCAAATAAATTGTCTTGTATCCATTTTGGTTTTAGTTAGTTTTTAAATGTTCTTCAGTTTTTCTCAGTGAGTCACTTGGCCCGTTATTACATTATGTAAGAGTTGCCTTAAAACACAGAATTTCTATAAATGGAGATTGGTTGGATGCTTCAGATTCAAGCCCCTTCAAGTACCTCACAACTTGAAAGAAAACAGCAAAATTTGTAGTGAGAAACATAGTATAATAACCAGTTGTCATAATACTTTGAGGTGCATTAAGTCAGAGAGAAAAAAATATCATCACTTCGTATTTATTTCAAAATATTGGTTGATTTCTCAGTTGTTTTGTAGTTTATTTTGAAACAGTGCAGAATTCTGAAATCATTTAGTAGTTTTTTGTTTTTGAAACAGTGGCAGAATTCTAAAATAATTTGATGATTTATTCTGAAATAATGGCTTGTATAGTGAATTATATGGCAATTTATTTTGAAGTAGTGTCTGAATTCTGAGTCA
The DNA here is from genome assembly GCA_009760885.1 of Achatina immaculata. Taxonomy (NCBI): domain Eukaryota; kingdom Metazoa; phylum Mollusca; class Gastropoda; order Stylommatophora; family Achatinidae; genus Lissachatina; species Lissachatina immaculata. Next base: position 22,189,829 of record CM019695.1, read on the forward strand.
TTTGGTGGTTTATTCTGAAATCCAGCAAACACTGAATTTGTAGTCTTTGTGTTTTGTTTACTCTGCACTTTTTTCCATTAACAGGAGATCCCAGCAGACACCCAGAGGCTTATCTTTCAGGGCCGTGTCATGCAGGATGAGAAGATTCTCAAAGATTATAGTAAGAGCTTAGATTATAGAAAGAGTTGACATGTTTATACATAAATAATGAGGGGGATGAAGATGCATCTAACGCACTGATTTGGGTGATGGGTTTTTACAGTTTGAGGTGCCGGGGTATGTATATGTGTTGATTGTAAACTTTGTACACATGTGGCTTGTAGTTGTGTGCTATCTGCTTCCATCTTGTCTTTAAAAAATTTGCCTTTACAATTGCTTTCTGTTAAAAAATCTATTTCTCATGGCATTTGCATGTCATGGGGGTCGTGAAGTATTAGTGCTTTCACATTTCTAGGCTACTGCGGCATTCTGTGGTAGAAATTCCAGCACTTGTCCTCGCCATCTGTTTTCCTAGGGAAACCCCAGGTATCCATTTTGTGAGGCTGCTTTTCCCCCCGATGCTGGTTGATTAAAAAAAAATTCCCCCCAAATGGCAAATCAAATCAGGGACTTTCTTATTGGCATTAGTCACTTCACCACTGCAGAATCTAATATTGTTTTAGAGTTCTAGTTTTAGATTATCTAGATCCTGATTGCCAGGACAAAGTCTGGTCTTCATTTTTATTCAGGTTTATGTGGTAATATATTTAGACCCTGTATATAAAGGTTTTCAGGAGAGTGTAGATGATGTACTGGACTGTTCATGATGCCTCATCCCACGTCTATGAACAATAGGACAGGATTTATCTCAAGAATGGTTGAATTTGCAGAGAAGCTTGTTAGAGAAACAAGCTTCTCTGCAAATTCAACCATTCCACAATACATACATACAAAGTGCCGCAAGTTGGACCATGTCTGACTTGTTGTCCAAGTTTTAAGATTGCCGTCAAACAAGGGGGGCAAAGCTTCACTTTCACAGCTACAGAGAGATCGCTTCGTGAACTTTTGAAACCTTTCAGAAGTACATCTAAATTTCTAGAATCTTTCTGAAATTTTTTCTAAAGTTCCAAGAGCTTTTAAAGACACTTTTAACTGTTTTCAAAATTATTACATTTGAATTGCAGATATTCATGGAAAAGTAATCCACTTGGTGCAGCGGGCACCTCCAACAACCCTGACAAGTACTAGCACATCAGGAACAACAACCACATCAACACCATCACCAGGCAGACAGCAAGTCACATTGGTATCACCTGCATATTATTTTTTTTTTCTGTTCTTGCATTGCCTGCCTTTCGTGGCCGTTGTTTAATTACATGCAATCAGTTCTTGTATTTATGAAGGTGGAAGGTTGGGGCTAGTGCTTAAAATATGGACTTACTGACTGGAAGAGGGGAAATAACTGTTTCAGGATGAAAGAATGAAAAGATGACTGTGCAGTTGTCAAAGCTAGTGAACCCAGAGATAGCTAAGATTCATTCCTATCTACTTGTGGTGCTTCAGGAAGTGGGCAGTTTGCCTTGGCTTAGCCTGACCTCTGTTATCCATGACGTAGAAATCTGTGTATAGTTTTGGGTGCTGGAGAAAAAATATTTTTTTAAGGATTTGAAATTTTGGTATTCAGTTTCTGTCCTTAATATGAATATTAGAGGCGATGAAAAAAAAAGAGGATGATGGTAACCCTGACACGATTATGAAGGCCTGTAGAGGATATAATTTTAGTTTCCATACTTTCCTTGACCTGTCAGCCATTAAGAGGATGATTTGGTCAGTATCACACCTGGCTGCTTTTCTTTCCCCAGTCCCAGAAGAATCCAGATACCAGTTTCTAAAGATGGGTAACTGGGGAGCTTGTAGCAGGATTTGAAATCAGCAGCCTTCGCCATGAGAAGCTAATGTACTAACCATTTCATAGTTCAGAAGATTTAGAGTTGCATCATTATTCAGCTGAGAACAGTTTTGTATAGAATATTTATTTATCTCTACGAACTGTACTTTAGTTCACAGATGGTAAGTAAAGGTAAAATCCCCGTTTGCATGACATTAAGACACACCTGAGGATAAGGTGTTAAGCCCATATTTCCTTCGGTACATGAAAGTGTAATGTGGTGAGTATCACGCCAGGCTTCATTTACCTTCCCAGTTTTCTCTGGTACCCATTTTTGGAGGCTGGGTGAACCATGGAGCCCTTTGGGTGTATACAAGAAAAAAATCCCCACTGCTGGGACTTGAACCCGGTACCACCGGATTAGTGAACTGAGCACCTAACCATTCAGCTAACCAGTAAAGAAAAAAATTTCTGGCCACTTTGCTCTCTCCCCCAGTCTGTCTGCAAGTGTCGTCGTAGGTGCATGGGGTATAAGGGAGAAAAAGGGGCAGATAAAGTACAAGAAATGGTTGTGCCCATTATTTCCTGTATATTTTGTGTCTTTATCTATGAGGGTCATTCCGAAAGTTGTGAGCAAAAGTTTTTTAAAATCAGAATTTATAGATAAAGAAAATATAAATGTATCACCTTAACTGCATCCTTTTCTTCACTTTTCAACATATTCTTCATTTCTCTGCACGCATTTTTCATATCGCTCTGCAAGTTTGAAAATATCCTTCCGGTAGAATTCCATTCCCGCTGACTGAAGGCAAAGACACACTGCTTTCTAGACGTTCTCTCTTGTGTTGTTGTGATTGCTTCACATTTGTTCTTTCACAAAACTGAAAAGATGGTAATCACTAGATGCCAGGTCAGGGCTATAGGCAGGGCGTGGAAGAATTTCCCAACATATTTTCTGAATTTCCTTAGTTGTCCAGTGAGCAGAGTTTTTCTCACAGCTTTGTGATCTTCAGTCAACAAATGTGGGACCCAGCGGGCACAAACTTTTCTATACCCTAGGGTTTCAATCATTTCCTGTACTGCATTGTGTCCTATTCCAAGATTTACAGTGATTTCAGAAACTGTGACACATCTGTCTTCTTTAATGATGTCGTCAGCCCTTTCCACATTGCATTCAGTGGAGGCAGTTCGAGGGCAACCACTGCGAGGCATATCTTGGATGCTCATGTTTCCATCTTTGAAATGTATTGCCCACCTCCTACCACTGCTAGCACCCAAACACACATCTTCATAAGCAAGTTGAAGTCTTCGGTGAATTTCTTTAACGAGGAACTCAATAACAGCATGTTGATGAAACGAAATTTCAGCACCCGCCATTTTGTTTCTGCTCCATGTAGTCACATGATGGTGACATCACGTGACCTCTACATGAAGTGCAAAGCATGCAGATCAAGGTGATACATTTATATTTTCCCAATCTCTATTCTGATTTTAAAAAAATTTTTGCTCACAACTTTCGGTATGACCCTCATATCATGTCCGCTGTGTTTGTTTCTGAACAGGATGGCAACCTTTTTGATGTTCAGATTCACCTTGGCAGAGTTCAGAGCGCACCGACCACACGTGAAGCAAGAGCTCGGATTAGACAGGCTGATTTCAATCTCAGACTTGCCAATGATATTCTCAATCAGTTGGAGGTTTGTTTTTATGTTTATCTGTCAATCTAACCATAGCTGGGTCATGTTTTTGTAGGGCAGAAGTATGAAATAAACGAGACATGTATGGCAAAACTATCATTGTCTTTGACTCTCTCTCTCTCTCTCTCTCTCTCGCCTTCTTTACCCCTGTCTGCTGGGGCATAGGCCAATAACTAGGGCTCTCCATTTATTATTTCTATCCTAGGCTGTTTCTTCTGTCTGTCTTCAGGTGTAGTCATTATTTGTTATCTTTACTTCAAGACTCCTTTGCATGTTGTTTCTAGGTCTTCCTTGTTTCCTCTTTCCCTGGGGGTTTCAAGTGAGAGCTTATCTGGTTATGTTTGGGGTAGGCTTTCGAAGTGTATGTCCTTTACATCTCCGTCTTTTCATTATCATTTCTTTCACTGTAGGTTGGTTTGTTTTCTACCATAGCTGTTCATTACTAATGGTATCTGGCCATCTGATATGAAGGATCTTCCATAGGCAGGTTTTAACAAAGGTCTGCAGTCTCTTGGTACTTTTGGCTGATCCATACAACAGGACTGATTTAATGTTTGTATTGAACATGTCTTTGACTGCCCGTGACTAAATTTAGTGTTCACCTTTAAAGTAATGAGTGAATAAAGTTATATGGAGTAAAATTAAATGTGAAAAATTATAACAGTGAACAGCTACAAGACAATTCATACTTGCGTGATTTTTCAACAGCAGATAAACATCTGTTTGTATCTTATGAGAGAAACATATATAACTTTCTGCCCTGAACAGGTTACAGTCAGACGTCTTCATAAATGCATTCTTGCGTTTTTTTTTGTTTTTTTTTTCCTCATGTTGAGTTTTATTACTATATGGTGGCCGCAATACTTTGTTCATTGCCGTTACTTCTTCTTACCTGTCTGTTTATGCCATTAGTATCGCAGGGAGTTTCAGACATTGCTCCAGAACAGTGTGAGAGGGCAGGGTAGGTGTCACATTGTTTCCTCTGTGCGTCTTTCACCCCATCTATCCACTTTTTTTCCTTTGGTAATCCTTACACCCTGCCTCCAAATATTTTGGAGTTCTACACATGCCATTACAAAGAAGTTTAATTAACAAAGCAGCATTCACACATTACAAAAAATATCTACCTTAATTAACTTAGCAACTTCACCATTACGCAAGATATTTACTTTGCTTTAGCACAGCAGCTTCGCACGTTACACAAAGATATTCACTTTAATTCTTCTTCTTCATCAGTCTCTGTGAAACTGCAGGCTCGTATTCTTTGCAGCCAATGTGGTAAAGATGTCACGACACAACATCATGTCAGCTGACCGACTCATGATTACTTCTTCAGCAGACTCCACCACCGTGGGGACCATGGCATTCCCTGCCCTGTTAGTCAAGCTTAGGCCTATTACTAGTGGGATTATTGGAAAGATGGGACAGAATCTTCTTCAGCTGTGGTTCGCCAGTCCTGAAATTTGCGTGCCAGCTGATTGCCAAATTGGACAGAGTCTTTGTCCCCCCATTTACTTAGCAGATTCACTATTACAAAAGATAGTTTAACTAACGTAGCAGATCCGCCATTATGAAAGATAATTTAACTAACATAGCAGATTCGTCATTACAAAAGATAATTTAATTAATACAGCAGCGTGTTGGACCTTGTCCTGGAAGTCAGCCCACTGAGGACAGTACAGAAAGTTCAGGAGCAAGACCTGCCCCACTTCTGGTCTCAAACAATAACATAGAAAACAGCATGGACACTTCATCTCCTCCTGAAGCAGATAGTGGGAGTCAGCCGGAAGGTGGGGATCAAGCTCAGCAGCAGGGTAGCTCAGAGAGTGACAGGGGTGCAGGCAGTGATCAGCAAAGGTGAGGTTTTTTGTTTGTTTTTTTTTTAATTTGAATATTTTTCATGCTGCATATTTTTCTTGTGTGGGGAAAAGAAGAAAGTGATCCTATGATCTGCGAAGAGTAAGGGTAAATATAGCCCTGTCATGTCTAGGACATCTATTGCTCTACAAAGAAGTAAAACAATTAAAGAAGCTGTGGAGAGGGGCAGACAAAACTACAAAAATAAGATTTTTAAGGGAATGCATCTTTCCCATTGCAACATATGCCCTTGAGACCTGGACACTTAACAAAACAGCTGAGAAACACATAAATGCCTTTGAATATAAATGCTACAGAAGAGTTCTTCAGATATCATAGATACAAAAAAGAACAAATATATCCATACTACAAGAACTTAATATTGAAGAAGGTTGACTAGTAAAGAGGCTTAAACAGAGAAAACTTAAATGTTTTGGACATGTTAAATGTCGTGAGAATTTAGAGAAGACCGCCTTTGAAGGGTACATAATAAGAAGAGGAAGACCAAGGCGAAGATGGCTGCAAGACGTCGTTGATAATTTAGAGAAGACCGCTTTGGAAGGGTACATAAAAAGAAACAGAGGAAAACCAAGACGAAGATGGCTGCAAGACATCGTTGATAATCTAGAGAAGACTGTCTTGGAAGGGTACATAATGGGGAAAAGAAAGAGGGTGACCAAGGCAAAGATGGCTGCAAGACATCGTTGATAATCTGCAAATGGATGCATCATCAGCAGCAGCGGCATCTTGCTTACACCCGAGAGACCTACAGGAGAGCTTTTAGGGAGACAGAGTTCTGCAAGGGACATGCAAAATGACTGACTGGCTGACATGTCTTTGAGGCCACCTAAGGGGTATGATGTTAGTTTCCTTTGTCCCTGACCTCTCAGCCATGCTAGAGGGTAATGTGGTCAGCATCATGCCTGCCTACTTTTCCTTCCTCACTTCCACAAGGAGCCACTTCTACCACTGGGTGACTGGGACACATCTAGCCTAGATTTAAACCAGCAGCTTTTGCCTTGAAAGATGAGGGCTGAAACCACTTGACTGCTCAGATGATAAATCTGAGATGATGTTGTACTGGGAGGAACCCATCCTTCTTTTAGGCTTGTCTGGAAGGTATTGAATGGTGGGAGGGCCTCTTACAGTAGAAGTTAGCTGTGGGGATTTAATATGCAAAAGTTCCGCATATATACACAATCAGTATACAAACAATCATAATCAGTTTGGTACAGCATTTATAACAGTTCAGACCTAAATCCCCATAGTGCACAACTTTTGCCTCATGATGTACAGTGAGCCAATGGAAGTCTCACTGCTTTACAGAGGGGTTATTTCACTGACCAAAGGAGAAAGGATAGGAAGAAATTGCCACTGTGGGTAATCCTGAAGATGCCTGGAGGTGAAGACAAAACATTGAATGCTATTTCTTTTTTAATATCTTTTTTTTTTTTCAGTTAACGAAATTTTGTATGTGTGTGGTTTTTTTTCTTTTTTTTTTTTCCCCCAGGGTTTTGATGGCCACGGATCTGGCCAGTTTTCTAGAGCAGGTTCTGAACACAAACAGCAGGGTAGCCTCTCATATCAGACAGTACCAGGATTTATTACACAATGAAGTGAATTACCAGCCAAATTCAAGGGTAAATATTTGAAGTACATAAAAACATTAGAATGCTTCCTAGAGAAAACGGAAGATAAATAGAAAAAAAAAAGTGCGTAATAGTTTGCATTTCTAAGTAATAAATCAGGTAAAGCCTGTCGTATACGCTTGGCCAGATTATCGTGAGTTTCTGCCTTAAGTCTTATTCTTGTGTGGCCCATGCGGTCAGACTGCAAAGGGAGACTATCATTTATTTTCAAAATGGCACCTAGTCTGGTGTGTGGATAAGTGGAAATAAATTTAGTTATATTTGGACAACAAATAATGTCAGGGTGTTTGGTATCAGATGAGACCAGAATTCAGCTCTCGTTTACATTCTGAAGCCTCTATTGGCCAGCTATGCTGTCACAGACTAGATCCTCCATTGATACAGAGTAGAGTTTTGACTAGCCCTTTTTTTTTTTTTTTGGCTTCAGTGGTTGTTAAATTTTCACCTTTGATACAGGTACCAAAGTTCTGATAAAACGTCTTCTAGTGGTTAATTGATTTGTTATTTTCACATTCATGTTTTTAACCAGGAGGCTCAGAATGCACAGGAAGTTGTCAGTCGAGTTACCGAAGTTTTCCATGCCCTGAGTCACATGCTTCACAGTTTGAGTGACATCACCGTTGACATGAGCACAAGTGTGCCTCGTCAGGCTGTGGCAGCTGCACCAGCTCCATTTCCTATACAAGGCACTGCCAGCATGGCGATTCCTATCCACGTAAGTTCTATTTGAGCAAACAAACAAAAAAAACAGCATAATAGGCTAAATCAGTGGTTCCCAAAATGAACCATGGGAAGAGATGGGGGCAGTGAAGAAAAAGTGAGCGGCATGAACCATCAGAACCAACTGAGTGGGGAAAAAAGTTCATTGGCACTAGAATTGTGTCTTGGTAGACAAGAAGGCAGTAACCAAAAAAAAGGCTTAAGAACCACTGAGCTTCTTCGTTCACTTCTACCACCAAGACCTGCCCATTGATCCTACTGAATTTACTCCTGTGGTCCTCGATAGGTCCCGTGGTCCCTAAAAGGACCACACAAGATTCCAGAGAGGACCACAAGAGGTTCAGATTATCGCAGGGCTTGAGCCTGTATCTCGGTGGGTCGCTGAAGCGGGACCACTAAGCTAAATTAACCCATCCTCCAATTGACCATCTTGTTTGTTTCATCCAAGAACTGGAAATCCAAACTGCACTGCCAGGCCTAGCCGGAGCCATCAGATTTGAAGCAGAAGTTCTGGGCTGTTGGAGAAAACTGCCGACTTTTTTTTTCTTTATTATTTTTTGCTTTCTCTGTGTTGTTATTTCCTATCATCTCCTCTCCCACCCACCCACCCCCCTCATAATAAATTCCATGTCCAATATGGCAGGTAAGTCACATTTAAAAGTTAGTAGTTTATTTCAAAACTGACAGCTTGTTCCTTACTTATTTTGTCAGGGTTGTTTTAATTTGCTGTCTAGACAAGTCCATGTGTGCTCAGATCCCCTCAGTATGTCCTTCCATGAGAGGGCTGATGACTTTATTTCTGTGTTGATTAATATGTCTTCTTATGCCTTTAACTTGATTTTTTTTTTTTCTATGAACAGCACTCACAAAATTGTTGTTTTAGATGTTGATTGTAGAGCAAGGATTACCAATAGGGTGTGCCACAGCATTCTTTGTATGCTGTAAAAGGTCTGCAGGTATGCTGCAGAAGTTTGGAAGAGAGTTGAAATGAAGTGATTTCACTCTGTTTAAAATGATAAAATTGAAATGTGATGGTTTGCTGTGGTCATTTTTGTTGTTGTTGTTGTTGCTTTGTTTGGTGTGCATGACTTTGAGAAGATTTGCAGATGCTGCTACTGCTACAGAAAGCTCGTAAGTAGAAAAGAGCAGCATTTTTAATGCATGTTGCTGAGTTACATTTAGTGGCTGTAGCTGTTTTGCACAGTGCTGTAACTAATCCAGATCGCATTTTTGTGTGCAGATGAATGTCAGAACCAGGCAGAACGGTAGCGGTGGTGGTAGACAGCGACCAGGTCAGCCAACCCCTGCAGCAACATCCACCACAGACAGCAGACCTTCCACAGGGTCTACAGTTACCACAGCTGCTGTGCAGGAGCAGAGTGATGGCCCTTCAGTAGAAGCAGCCACGGCAACATCAAATGTATCAGCCACTCCTAATATTGCTGCTTTCCAGGTATAGTTATTTGTAAGCGTGAGATTAAGTTAAAGACTAAATTGAAAGCAACCATCCAGAGTTTGATCTGGACATTTTGTGTGTGTGTGTGTGTTTTTCTTTAGTGTGCGCTTGATCAGAGTCAATATGCTGAGTGTGAGGTCACAAGTATGCTCAGTAAGGGCATACATCAGGGTTGCTGGCGTGAAGGATCATCCACTCCATAAGAAGCTGGGGTTGATAAAGGGAAGACGCCTCAAACGGGGCAGATCCTGGAGACGGAGGATACAGTAAAGTCATTTTGCAATCTAGATGAAGTGTCTAAAGGCGTTGACTGGTTACGGGTACAGGACCCACCTCAGCTAACAAAGGTTATTATATATAGAGTGGCCGTTAATGTCAAGACTGGCCGCATGGAGCAGTTAAACTTTGGGTTCAGGATCTCATCTGGCATCACTGTGAGTCTTCCGACATGGTAATATATACAGATGGCTCAGTGGCTCGGAACAGCAGAAGTAGTTGGGGGTTTTGTTGCCTACCAAAGTGGAGGAGTCATGGCACATGGTTCGAGAGCCTTTGAAGTCACCATGTCAAGCATGTGAATGGAAATTCTGTGTCAGCGGCAATAGAATGGTTAGTAGCTCATGATGTGGTTAATGGTGTCGTTGTGACGGATTCACAGAGTATGCTCTGTAAGATTGAGAAGAATTTGCTTAGCAAAGAATGGGTTCAACTGTTAAGCCAATCAGCTGTGACAAGCCTAATGTGGCTTTACTGTCCAGGACATGGGGGAGTACATGGCAATGATGTGGCAAGCAGATTTGCAGGACGGGCTAAAATAAGTGGCAGACTGTCAGTGGACAAGAGGGACATTGCTAGGGCTGTCCTGGGCAGACTGCGGGAAAATGAAGAGCGAGAATGGATGAACAATGCAGCTGTGAGAAGACAGCTGGAGCTAGGACAAAATAAAGGTGCTGGGAGAAAGTCCGAACTGTGTGGCAGAAAATTCATCGTAAACAACCAACATTTGTATCAGCAAATATACTCTTGGATGGATGCTGCAGCATCCGGCAGAGCATGTATGGGTTCTTGAATGCAGTGAAGCTGGAGTCTGAACTTTGATCAGAGTCCCATGTATTGATGGGTCCAAGTTGACCTTGATATCCTTGTTTCATTTCATCCACTGGGTACTTATGGTGGCAACTTGCGTCTGGATTATTGAACCATAGCTAACCAAGATAATATTCTACCTCCTAGTGCTGCCCTTTGAAAGCAGATGGTTATTTGGCTGAGTGGGTAGGGCTCATGGTGGGAAGGCAAACCCAGTCCCAAAAATATACCAGACTGAAGTTGGATGTGTTAGGCTGCAAGATGCATAGTGGCAACACAGCATAACTAATGCCCTTTGAGGGTAAATGCCAAAGATGAGAAAGAATTTCATATATATGCAGCTGTGTCCACAGGTTGCTCAGTATGAGAGTGCCAGGTATCCATTTCTGCAGCTAGGTCATCCGGATCATGATGACAGTTGGATTGGGACCCATCATTTACAGTCGGAAAAACTGGATTTCTGTTGAGTTTGCTACTCCTGTCCTTGAATCACTGTTAATTTTCCATACTGTTACACTTATCATGCAAGCCTTACAGATTTTAGAATTTAAATGAACTCTCTGCAATCAACACTCCAGCTGTACTTTGAATCCATCACATTTTTGGTCATCGAAACAATTTTTTTTTTTTTTCAGCTGTGAAGACTTTGAAGAATATCATAATTCTTACAATTGTCAGGAATTTTGGAAGTCAAGAACATGTCCAGTCTGGTCATGTTTCTATGGCTTATTGTAGAACAAAAAGTCTAGGTTATTTGCTAACAGAGCAGAGGCAGCGATCTCAAACATGAGGCTAGTGAAATTAGCCATCAAAGACCTTACTTCACTTGCTTGAAATGCTGCCCAGAAACTGTTACTTGAAATGCTGCCCAGAAACTGTTTGTGTTGCAGCAGCATAGCCTGATAAGCAAGATGGTGGAGTATACTAAGAGGCTTGGCTGTTGCAGCTTGTTGAGACTGAATTACCCCGTTTTTAAAATTATATTTCCTCAGTAAAACCATGACAGCTGTATTTATTAATTTATTATAAAGTTTTTGTGTATCATTTGGATTTTTTTTTTTTTTTGGTTAAAAAAAAGCGTACTGATCTCATTTTCTCTTCACATTTTCCTATACAGATACCTCCAGTGACAGTACCATTGGCCCCAAATGTGACCACCACAGGGGACTCTGCCGTTGTGCTGGAGGTGTTTCCTGCTGGTGTGACCCTCCATGACATCCGAGCTGTGGTAACACAAGGGGGAATGGATGTTGACTCTGATTCCAGTAAGTGTGTTCTGTTGACTCTTGTTGACTCCAGTAAGTGTGTTTTGTTGACTCCAGTAAGTGTGTTCTGTTGACTCCAGTAAGTGTGTTTTGTTGACTCCAGTAAGTGTGTTTTGTTGACTCTTGTTGACTCCAGTAAGTGTGTTCTGTTGACTCTTGTTGACTCCAGTAAGTGTGTTTTGTTGACTCCAGTATATTCTGTTGACTCCAGTATATTCTGTTGACTCCAATATATTCAGTTGACTCCAGTATATTCTGTTGATTCCAGTAAGTGTGTTCTGTTGACTCCAGTATATTCTGTTGACTCTAGTAAGTATATTTTGTTGATTCTTGTTGACTACACTAAGTATATTCTGTTGATTACTGTTGACTCCAGTATATTCTGTTGACTCCAGTGTATTCTCTTGATTCTTGTTGACTCCAGTAAGTATATTCTATTGATTTTTGTTGACTCCAGTAAGTATATTCTATTGATTCTTGTTGACTCCAGTAAGTATATTCTGTTGATTCTTGTTGACTCCAGGTAGTATATTCCGTTGATTCTTGTGTTCACTCCAGTAAGTATATTCTATTGATTCTTGTTGACTCCAATATATTCTGTTGACTCCAGTGTATTCTGTTGATTCTTGTGTTGACTCCAGTAAGTATATTCTGTTGATTCTTGTTGACTCCAGTAAGTATATTCTGTTGATTCTTGTTGACTCCAGTAAGTATATTCTGTTGATTTTTGTATTGACTCCAGTAAGTGTATTCTTTTGATTCTTGTGTTGACTCCAGTAAGTGTATTCTGTTGATTCTTGTGTTGACTCCAGTAAATCCATTCTTTTGATTCTTGACTCCAGTCTTTTGATTCATGTTGACTCCAGTAAGCATATTCTGTTGACTCTTGTCTCCCATAAATGTGTCCATTGCATATCCAGCAGGAGAGAATCTTCAGAAGATACGTATGGTTTAAATCTTATGGAATTCAGTCATTCATATTGCATGTCCATCATAGAATGTTACTCGCTTGATAGCTGACCTCAAAATATTTTGTTGTATAGTTGGGGGGGGGAGGTCAGCTTCTGCGAGTGTATTTTTTAGAATGTCAGTAAGACCCTATTCTACCTTTCAGTGGTGCCTCCTGGGAATGGACTGTAGCCTGGTCAAGTGAGTAGGAAGGCAAACCCAGTCCCAAAAATACGCTGAGCCAAAGTTGGATGTGTCGGGTCACAAGGCACATAACAGTGACATAGTGTGCAGCAAACACACTTCTTGAGGGCAGACAATGGAGAAGAAGGATGTCAGTGTTTATCCTGGGACCGTTGTCTCCAAGGATGCCCCGTTTTGTTTCCCCCGTGAACCATAGCCTCCATTGTTCTTGCTAGGCCATTGTGTCATTTAACATGACCATGATTGAAAAAGTAACTTTCTTTTCTTGATGAAGTTCAGGAGCCAGCTTTCATCCACATTACTTCTTCTAAGGTGCTGTAGTTTCTCCTTTGACCTATGCAAGACTTTTGGAAGAACTTGTCACCATCAAACCCCTCTATCGCCAATATACTGCACGGAGATGCAGAACATCAGAAAGAAAGCCATACATTCCTCTATCTGATGCAAAGGAAAGCATGAAAACTCATTAACCCAGGATTGGAAAAGCTGAAAAGAAAAAGTCAGATCTTTCCAAGATACTCTTGAGGCTCTTTTTTTTTTTTTTTGTTGTAATATTTCACCTTGAAAGATGTGATCTGTATTTTCCAGTTGCTTGGGTTAGTGCTTACCATTTAGACCCATGTATTGTGTTTTGGAACAATCCTGCAGAGTAGAATTGGGGGGGGGGGGAGAGGAGGAATCTGAAACATCCCTAGATGTTCAATTTTCCTACTCCTGTCCTTGACTGCTGTTAAATTTTCCGTATTGATACACATATCACGCACAAATCTCATTACCTGATAAAAGAATGAAAGCCTTGAAAAGACTTTTTTTTCCCTCGAAGGTCTTGGAAATATAGGCCTAATAGTATATTCCCAATATACCTTCCAATATACCTTAAAAGCGTGGAAATGGGGTTTTTACCTTTGCTTTTATTAACATTAATATAATTGTTTTGTTTTTTTTAAACTTTAGCTTACACTTGTGTCGTTAAACGAGGAAGACTTATCACCATAGACTGTTATTCTGCTATTGTATCTGACAAGAGCAAGGATAACTGGAATATGGAAGGCATGGCTCTCATGCCAGCCTCACTGCGATGTTCTTAGAGGCAAGCTACTGGGACAGGGCTTGTTGCGTTGACCCTGGTGCTAGGAAGCCTGCTTCTTGGGTTCTCTCGGGGATTTTAATGAGCCATTTTAACTACATGAGCCGTTTTAAACTAAATGAGAAATTTTAACCTATGTGAGCCACTTTAGCCTGCATGAACCATTTTGTTACATATGAATCATTTTAACCAGTATGAGCCTTTTAAACTAATTGCAACGCAGCTCACCTGTATTTGAATATCATGACAATGTTGATTGCTTTTAGGGGGGGGGGCGCACACAAATTTACGATTGCTTGAAAGTTTTAAAGCAATAACAACATTGTTATCTGTTATTGTTACATCACCTCAGAACTGCAGGCTTGATGTTCATAGCAGATGATGTTGTGAAGATGCTTGATCATGGCAGTGCATTGAATTTTAGAGTGGGGTAAGCTTCTGGACCTGAGAAGCAATAGGACCCCTCCACTTGGTGGTCCGCAGCATGCCCTTCCTTGTTAGATAAGGAGGACCTATTACTAGGAGCACTAAAAAAAGATGGCAGAGGGTTATGCTGTTGCTCTAGCACATTCTTCTTCTTTGTATGCCACTAGTTGTTACTTTACATTCAGTGGCAACATATATCCCATACCTTCCTGCTGATGATGTTGGATTATTATTGTGTCATACACTTCAGGTACCGACTCAGCTGATAGTCTCGGTGGGAACAGAGCAAACATCACAGTTACATCTTCAACCACAATCGAGCAAACCATCGAGCTGCCAACTGCACCAGTCCCCACTCCTACCACCACAGCAGCATCAGCTCCTTCCTCCACGGCTCCACCACCAACCCCATCCACTCCTCATACTGCAGGGATCAACACGTTTGCTACAACAACCTCCTCGTCATCAACGTTTACTTTTAGCCCGTCGACGACAATGGGTGTTGGTGGGGTGAACAGCTTTGGGGTTGGGCAGTTGCCAAACGTGCCCGGCCTACCTCCAGGCATGTTGCAGAATATTCTAGGCTCAATTCTCAATTCACATGGTAAGTTTTTTTAAAAAATTAGATCTGATTAATAATTTTTGCATGCTTTTTTTTTTCATTCATAGATGGAGCATTTGTAAAGGTATCTTTATCGTTTGTGTTCATTTATTGTGATTCTTTTTTCATTATTTTTTTTTTTTTGCACTTGCTTAAATGCTCATGATATTTTTAATGGTTTTTGCAAGGTGACCTGTTTACTTATAAGCACTGTTGGTTACATATCAGTAATGTAAACAGTCTCCACTAGCACAAAACTTCTTACCAACACACAGCTTGGAGTATAACAGTGGTTCTCAAACTTGAGAGTTTGTAAAAGGTTTTGTGAAACAAGTCCAGATTATACAGGATGCAAGAAATGTGTGATAGTTTTTAAATTATTACCAGCTGGCTACTGATTCCGAGTGTGGCAAGCCAACATTGGCTTTAGGGATCTGTGACTTGGAAAAGTTTGGGAACCACTGGAATATGGAGTGAATAATAAAGACATGCATATCTCACTGCCTGACACAAAGAGAAAACAATGGAAACCTTAAAACGTAAATTGTTACTAAATTGTTATTTTTTTTTAAACCAAATTTAAATGTATCCGTACTTAATTGCGCAGTGTCTAGAGCAATGTAACCAGGATAAACTGGAGGCAAAAGGTTGAAAAACTTAAAAACTGAAAAGATTGAAAATTTATAAACCATGGAAAGATTGAAAACATATAGATTTATAAACCACAAAAAGATTGAAACTTTATAAACTGTGAAAAGATTGAAAATTTAGGAACCACAGAAAGATTGAAAAGCTTAAGAAACAGAAAGATTGAAATATTGATCAAATTGATCCAAAAGTGCATAAGAATGTACCCTTCTCTGGCTGCATCCAGAAAAATGTTGTCAAACACTCATCTGGATAATTCAGTGCTGAAAGCCAATAATGAATATTTTTTTATTCAGTACAGTTTTTTTAATTTTAATGTTGGTTCTGTGCTAAATTCTTCGTGTTAGATGTTTTAAATGAAACATTTCACTGCTTTGTCCAGTGTTAAAAAGTCAAAGTGCTACAGGCAGAAAATGCTGACGGCAGATTGTAACGTTGTTGTGATGGAATATTCAGTTATGACATCTCACTAAAACAGATACCCTGTCTTCATGGCTAGTAAAATATGACTTGATAAAACAAAACTAATGAAACTTCCATTAACCGCGAAGGACAATATATGTAGAAGGAACAGCTGTTGAAGAAGTCAACCAGTTTGCATATCTCGGCAGCTACATAGACCAAGGGTGGTGACACCAGAAAGGAAGTTAGAATTCAGATTGCAAATCAGCATTGGCCTTCAAGAATCTTGAAGAGCATATGGCACTCAAAAGTTATAAGCATAAAAACCAAGTTAAGATTGTTCAGTTCAAATGTAATATCTACCCTCATTTATGCATGTGAAAGCTGGAAAACAACTAAAGAAATAGACAAGAAATTAACTTTTTCATAAAAAATGCCTAAGGAAAATACTTGATATAAAGTGGAATGAATTCAAGAACAACGCAAAGATAAGACAGATGAGCAAACAACAACCTGTCTCATGGATGATCAAAAAAAAGAAGATGGACATATGTCAGTCATGTAATGAGAAGAAACAGTCAGAGGATCCCCAAACAAGCTATCAAGTGGAACACAACATGCTGAAGAAAAAGAGGTCAACCATGTGTAACTCTAAAGAGGACATTGTTAAGAGAGGCCAGTTCAGTGGGCACAACATCCCGTGATGAAAAACTTGCTGAAGACAGAAAATCTTGGCGAACTACCATGCTACTACTATGTGACGTTTAGCGGCATGGGAAGGATATAAGATGTAAGTAAGTAAGATCTCAGTAATGTGGCAGAAACTGAAAAAAAATGTATTTGTATAGGAAAGCATGTAATTTCTATTTACAAAATGCATGTATTTAAAATATATGTGAGTACAGTTATACAAGAGGGTGATGAAAAGTTATTAACCCAACGAAAAGGGAATGATGAAGAGCCATGAAACTTGCATGTTATACCATATATTCATCTCGAAGTCCAGCACACCTGGCATATCATTTCTCAGTTAAAAGTTAGTGCTCAGTCCTCCACGTTGGTACTATGCATTATAAAATAACATTCTTTCCAGCTACAGTGACAAAATTACACCAAGATTTTGCGACGTGGATCGGGCTGATAACTTTTCAGCACCCCATTGTATAGTCATTTCTGTTAGAAATATAGAAAAAAACTTTTTTTTCGTGTCATGTCTGTTGCCATTTGTTTCCATAAATGAGATACGTGCTAAAGCAATTACTAGAACCAGGTACAGTCCATTGTAGTGGTGTACATCTCGTTCAATCTCCTACCTTCTCAGTTCATCGGAAAAGTATCATGTGTTAATGCTGTCAGCTTGTTTGTACTGTTGTCATCGATTTGCTCTTTTGCCCTAGACTTGCTCCAGTTTATTATTATTAAGCCTCTGTATATGCTCACAATTCTGTGGCCGTCCAATTCAGAACTTTTAAACAGGTAATTTCAAGATGGTGAATGTTTCTGTCAGTTGTTGCTATATCCATATTAGTCTGTATTCAGTCACTGAAACCACATCATTCTACAGTGCTTTCTTACATTCTTTGCATATACTGTCTCAGAGGCTTTAGGGTTTACTTGTACTTTGCAGTATTTCATTTTTTTTTTCTATCATAACAGAACTGCACCAGCCTCAGTGTTGAATGTTTACTGTATTGTTATAATTGACATCTCTCTCTCTCTCTCTTTTCTCTCTCTCTCTCTCTCTCTATCTCTGTTAGTTGAATAGGTGGTTGTCATATGATCTCCCTTCAGCTCCATTCAAGTCCTTGGAATGTTATTTTTTAAAGAAAGTATTGAAAATAGGTGTCAGTTGAATGAAGAGCACCTTTTAATTGCTTTCTTTGGTAAAACCAGCCCAGCTCACTCAGGCAAAGGGGCTGGCCAGACCCCAGCCCCCTGCAAGAGAAGCTCTACGGTGATGCTGAAAACCTGAGATGAGCTGCTGCATTTGTGAGAGAGAGATTGGTGTTGATGTCTGAGTGAACAGTGAAGAAGTAGCTAAAACTAAGAAGCACATTTCTCGTTGTCTCTGAAGACAGAATATATCTGTCTGCAGGGTGAGGCATACCAAATTGTATGGCATGCGTGGCTGCCAGTCTTTGAAGGGGAAATAAGGTACCATGTTCAGTCTGACAAATAAAGGACTTTACGCAGTTCCGTCCACAGAGACAGTGGATGAAGAAGTAAAGATCTTCTTGGTAATCTCCAGCTTCTGCTTCTTTGGCTAAGCAGAGAGGGAAGGCTGTGTCCAGAATGACTTCTTTTTTTTTTTTAAATGTCATTTCTTCACCTCACATTAAAGTGCATATTTACAGTAATATTGACTTTTTTTTCTGTTGTTTTAGCTGTGAGGGCCTTCATAATGTTGTTGTGGTTATCCCTCCTTTATCAGAACATCCATTGTTCAGCATAACGAATTACTTAGGTAGTTTTAGATTTAGTGATTTTAGGTCATTGTTCCGAGTTTCGAGTTTCTTATTTTATGTTTTTTTTCCCCCCATTGTTTTGATGTTATCTTTTGTTATGAATTTTTCTTTGGTTGTGGATTTTCTTATGTTAGGCATGCGTCCTGGCCAGCCTGTTCAGGTCAATGTGGTCCAGCAAACGACCACATCAGGGGGGCAGTCTCCCAGGTCTCCTCAACAGTCGCAGCAGCCCATGCAGGATCTGCCCTTAGATAATGACAGAGCAGGTCCAAGGCCTCGGCAAGATCGTTTAAACATACACAGTTTAAACTTTCCTCCTTGTATGTGATCAGTAGTACTTTGTGATTGAGTGATGTTATTTGTTGCCAGATTTTGTAGAGTTGATGGCTAAATGAAAATGCTGAATAGCTACTTCAGTGTCAGAGGTGATTATTTGTTGTTTTATGAACTCGAGAATCAGTTGAAGTCTAAATAATAAATTTCAGGAGTCCTGGGATATGTAAGAGAAAGGATGCTTCAGTTTGTACATAGACATGAAATAAATAACCACCCAAATATCCAGAATCCCTTATCAGAGGTGGCACAGTTTGGATGTAGTCTAAACATTTATTCCTTGATTATAAACAGTTGAGGGTTCATGTGGGACATAATTTTTTTATCCACTAGAGCTGGGATCACCAAGGGGTAGACCCGGACATAGATGGAAAGACAACATAGAAGAGGATATAAGAAATTGGTGTCGCCAACTGGAGAGAGAAGATTGGGAATGGAGGGGAATGGAAGTGAACTTTATCTGCAGCAATGAGCCTTAATGGCTCAGAAAGCTGAAGAAGAAGAAGAGCTGAGATTACACTATAGTCATATTTTGGGACAGTTAGTTCACCCCAGTTTTTATGCAAGTTATTTTTCAAAGTTTAACATTAGTTTGGTCATTGAATACATAAACAACACATTATGTAATGTAATAATTTTATGGGAAGCTCATTTAAGAAAGTGAAATTGAGTGGGGGTGGGGGTGTTAGGGCATGAAGCTGGACAAGAGCAGAAAAAAAGGCAAAGGACAGGCATTTGTGGAAAACCTTTGCAGAAGACCCATGTGCCCTGGGCACAAGGTTCAGAGAGAGAGAGAGGGGGGTATGAAGTGCATAACACAGCTTAATGAAGTATTAAAGCTAGAACTGTGGAGTCATAGTCAGTAGAAAGGTAGCATTTAGGAAGAAGTCAGATAGAGATGTATGAAAATGAAAGGATTGCTAGAAATGGCATCAGTCAAGAATGTGTCGGACAGAGGAATTGGGGAAGTCGCAGGGTTTTAGTGTTCCGACTCTACATCCCAGACTGCATTCTTTATTGTTTCAAAGGTTCGTCTTTCAGGGATGATGTACCTGCTCACAGCCCTGCTCACAGCATCACTATCTTTTAATTCACTGGTGCCTGCATATTCCTCACCCACAACAAACAAACAAACAAAAATTCAGCCATTTAACTTCTTGTTCCATTCACAAAAGTTGAGCTTTATGAATGGTTCTGGGAGGATATAAAGAATGAATATATCATGTAGTAGGTGCTTCACTGTCTTATTTAAGCATTCTTTTAGCAGTTATTTCAGTATCATTTTGAACATTTTAAAAAACCCATTGTCAGTTTTTATTTAACTTAAGCATGATGGTGGTTACGGGTTAATCTGTCATGGTGTAATGGCTTTGAATTGTAGCTTAAATGTTGCTATGGTTTCCTTTTTTTTTTTTTTTTTAGTAAACGCAGGAGTAGGATACTTAATAGCTTCCAAAGTGAAGTGAGTTCTATAGCTGCTTTCTCATGTTTTTGCATCTGATGGCAAAATGGTTAGTGTACTGGTCTATCATGGCAGAGGTAAGGTTTTGAATCCAGCCAGAGGCACCCCCAGTCTCCCAGCTGTAGAAATGGGTACCCAATTTTTTTTTCTTCTGGACCTGACCACATCACCCTCTAGTGTGCTGACAGGTCTAAGAAAATATGGGCACTAACACCATATCCCCTATGTGCCTCTGAGGCATGTTAGGGTTACCTTTGCTTACCTTACCTTTTTTTTCATGCTTTAGCTCACTCACTTGTTTGAATAAAAAAAAATTGGGTGCCTCACACTGTGTATTTTTATGGAAACTACTTTTGAAAACAAAAATGAAACGTTCTTACATCGAAAACATACAGCACAACTGAAGATGAGTCACCAGATGTTGTGTGTACTCTGTACTCCACTAAGATATAGAAGCATGGACGTTAAATAAGAACATGGAAAAGAAAATAGAGGCACTTGAAATGCGGATATATAGAAGATTAGGGGAAATTTCAAGAACAGATAACAGAACAAAGAAGTACTAAATCAACGGAAATTGAAAAGGGAAATAGTGGAAAAAACATTACAACCAGACAGTTAAACTATTTCAGTCTTATCAAGGGGCAAGATGCTATCATTTAAACCACTCTAGAACAGAAAGTAGAAGGGGAAAAAAAAAAAGGGACAGAGGTCAACAATGATGTTGACTGGTGGGCAGCATAAAACAAAGATGGATTGAGTTGAATTTGGCCAGGTAGTGCTGTGAAAATGAAAAACCATAGCAGCAAAAATTCCATGGGAAGAAGGCACAGGATGAAGATAGATAATTTTGAAAATAAATGTTTATCTGCACAAAATTAGGCTAAACACATGGAAATTGATGTATAAATCATATACATCATATGGAAACAGCGGTCTGAATTAAAAAATTGAGGAGATATGTCTTGCACGTAGGCAGGACAATGCTCACCTTAGGCAGGCTAAATAATCTGTAATAAGGCTGTCCTCTATGAAGCTCTACAGTCAGGACAGCTAACTAATTGGCCTAATAGTATGTGACCAGCCCTGAATGTAAGCATATTTACAGTGGTTGCTTTAGTGGAAGGTCACATCAGATATGATATGCCAGCTACAAATGCCACAGAAAATGGAGGTGGAGGCATAACTATAAAGCTAAAACAAGAAAAACACAGATGGCTGTACCAACAGGTGCCTACTCCAGTAACTACAAAGCAGAGGCAGAACCAATAAAAACTGCAGTAGTAAAAATAATAGAACACAGAAGTCATGCTGAGAAGCAAATAGTCTTTTTAACAGATTCACAGTCCATAATACAAGCACTGAAACACCAAAATGTTAAAGACCTGGACAGCCTGACAGAAACACTATCACTAGCTAATGCAGCATTCAATAAAGCAGTCATACAGTGGTTACATGCCCATAGTAACATCCAAGGAAGTGAAGAGGCAGACTGGAAGCCATATGTAAAGACAAATGGGCAAAACAACACCCCCACAGGAAAAATAGATAATGATTACTACAAACTCTCAAGAAATGACCAAATGATAATCTTCCGACTGAGAACAGGATGTTGCAGGCTGAGGCATTATCTATACCAGAAGCTGAAAATTACCATAACAGACCTATGTGCCTGTGGCAAAGAACAACAGACACCATATCACATCCTCCAGAGTTGCTGCTACAGAACTCAGTCAGGCAACGGACCTGGCCAGACCCCAGCCCCCTACAAGAGAAACTCTGAAGTGGTGCTGAAAACCTGAGACGGACAGCCGCATTTGTGAGAGAGATTGGTGTTGATGTCCGAGTGAACGACAAAGAAGAAGAAGATATGACATACTAAAGTGTTCTTAAAAGCAATTGGTGACAGTCTGTCAGAAGGGAAAACTGCTTGCTGGATAATCACTGAGCTTATGAAAGAACTGAAAATAATGAGATGAAAACAAGAAATTTTATATAAATGACTTTGGAAATGGATGTCTTTGACCCCCAAAAGATCCTTAATACTATTTCTAGAACAACTATGTGACGGACACCATAAGGAAAGATGAAGAGAGGTACAACTGAAGATAACTTGGTGAACACTGAGATGAACAGCATACAACACAACTGGAGCACGATACCATAAGGCTGGCAACAGACAATAAGAAATGGAGAGAATTTGTTGCTGCCTTACAGAACATCACAAGATGAACAGAACAATGTTGGCTGTGTTGAGCAGCACCCAAGGACATGGGTGAAACAAATAAAATATTGTAGATACAGTCAGTTGGTCATTTGCATGTATCTTGCAGAACTTTGCATCCCTAACAGCTCTCCTATATGCCTCTTGGTTGTAAGCAATATGCCTTCCTGCTGAATTGTAGATACAGAGATAATGGAAAATGAGTTGTTGAAGTTTATGGCATATGTTTATTAAGATGATGATGTAGTTGTTGTTCCATTGCCTGCAGAACAGTGGGCGTAATGTTCTTTGCTGCTGTTGCAGTGACAGTACAAAGCACAGCTTTGTGCCGAACAGGGAATACACAATAATTAGTGTATAAGTATACAACTATACACGAAGCACTGCACTAAAGCTGTGATACCAAAATGTATAAACTAAGAAAAAAGTAGGAACAGCTTTGTTATTTAATAACTACAAAGTTATGACGTTTTGGCATGATCCTTAATCATACAAACACACACAGGATGAAGAATTAGAGAGGGGAGATAAAGTATAGATTCACATGAATCCTGTGTTTAAAAAATAAATAAAATGAATAGAGCACTTAGCTGTAACTTGAAAGAATATGTAGCTTTTCCGACGCTCGTTCAGAAGTGCGGCCATTCAAAATGTGCTACATTCAAAATGTGCTTGTACAGAAATGCGCATGGTGGAGCTTAGAGAATGTTTAAATAGAGAGTGAGTTACAGCAGCCGCTTTTTTTTTGTTCAGTGTGTGAGTGGAGCAGAAAAGAAAAGCAGAAACGAGTGCAGTGCTACTTTAGCAGACTCCATCAGCATAGGAACCACAGTGATTCCTGTCTAGTTAGTCTGGACCTATTACTGGGGGGAGGGGTACCAGTGGAGAGGTGGGAAAGGGTCTTGGTTGGACCTGGTTAGCACACCTTAGTGCAATTATGTCAGCTATTGGTCAGTGTCTACACTCCTGTGTTTGTTA
This sequence comes from Achatina immaculata, assembly GCA_009760885.1. Lineage (NCBI taxonomy): Eukaryota > Metazoa > Mollusca > Gastropoda > Stylommatophora > Achatinidae > Lissachatina > Lissachatina immaculata. The sequence goes on from CM019695.1 coordinate 22,213,204, forward strand.
AGATGAATTAGATGGTTGGATTAAGAAAAATTTTGCTGAACTATAAATTGTTGTTTTTTTTAAAATGTGATTTATGCAAACAGGGTTACCAGTTCACACCAGGACAGATGCCACTCAACAAACACCGCCCAGCAGTGAAGGTGGTTTAGGAGCTGATGCAAATGTTGGTACTGGTGCCAGCACTGTGGGAACCCCACAGACCACCAGTGCTTCTACCAGTACCAGCACTCACGCCACGGCCGGTATAGATACTGGCAGTAGTACGTACGCCTTTAGCTGGCCCGGTCTAGGCACTAGAAGGTGAGGCATGGTGTTAATATGTCTTGACTTCATGTAGAACAATAACCAGTATGAAAAAGAAATGAATATATGAATAAAAAAACCTTTAATCTGCATATGTCGGAATAGTCTCCAGACTCTAGAACAGACCTTACAAACTCTGCGGAGAATTATTCTTCTGTATTTCGTGGTTCTAGCTTCAAACATGTATATTTATTGTCTGTATAAATTGTACAGTCTTTTGAAGTCATGCTTTGCACCCCACAGATTGTCTCCCAGTGTAACAAGCTTTGGTCAGAGCTGGGCTCAAGGTTCTTGGTAGAAGGGGGCCAGAACTGCAGGATGTTCTCTGGAGTCTACACGTCAGTTTCACATCTGCAGTCAGGAGTGACAGGATGAAGCAGTACAGGTGCATTCAAATCTGGCTTCAGGGGAAAAAAAAATCTTGGCGGGGGGAACTCTGGATCACACATGTAGCACTTTCATTATTCCTCTCGGTTTGGTAATTCTTCTTCTTCTTCTTTTTTGGCATTCAAGTTCTCGATCTGGCTAAACCGGAAGCCTGGTCAGCAGGATGAAGTCCCAGGTCTTCTCCAGGTTCTCATGGCATCCCTGCAGCTTCCAATTTAAGTCGGAGCCAAGTGGCCATGTGTGGTTGCATGGGTCCATAAAAGTTGGCGTGCTGATGCATATTATCTTGTTAAATGTCACCTTCCATTATTTAGTTATATGTTGAAATTTCATCGCACTGGAAGTGGAAATTTTCCTCTTAATTCCCCCAAGATGATTCCTTTTTCTCCTCCAGTCTAGTTGATTTGACACCTTATTTAGATGCTGCTGCAGTGTCGACCTCAGTGCACATGCTGCAGCAGAACATGTTTGGGGTTGTCCCAAATGCAGTGAAGCCAGAGTCTGAATTTTGAACTTTGGAAATCTTCACTGATGCCAACATATTAAGTGTGGTAATTTCCCTGGTTAGTTTCTATACAGCCAGCTCATCATTAATTAACAGTGATCTTTTTTTTTTTTTTTTAATATGTTTCCTCTCTGTGTCTCGTCATAGTTGTTATATATTCTTCGATGGTTTATGGCGACTTGATTGAAGACATGATCCCAGAAATAAAAGAGACTGTACCAGCATGGGGTTCGTAGCAGAGTCCTTCCCCATTAGCCAGGCTAAGCCTGTTATCAGAAACACTAATGGAGAAGTGGGACAGAGTCATAGCAATCTCTGGTTTTCAGGCTTTGGCGACTGTCAGCCTGGCACATAATCAGGCACGTGCATATGTCCTCCAACTTACATGCTACCTTCTCTCCTAACAGTGTGGGTCTAGGCAGAACCAGAGCTGTTCCAATAGGAACGAGAACAGAGACCAGCAGCAACAGGCATGGCAACATCCCCCGTCCACAGTTTGTACAGTCGGGCATCCCTAGGCCACCCAGGCCACAACCTGTTCATGCTAGGCCGCCGCCCTTACCTGGATCACTCCGGCAAGTGCAGGGCTATGTTGACCCATATCTGCCTTGCTCGTCGCCTCAGTATATGTCACAGACAGCAATTACAGCATTCCAGGCCCTACAGAACCAGGCACGAGGACAGCAGGTACAGCAACAGGTAGTTGTTTTGTGAAAACTAGTGTTAAGTAATCTTGATCTAGCTGCTGTAATGTGAACTTGATCTGGCTGCTGTAATGTGAACTTGATCTAGCTGCTGTAGTGTATAAACTTATCTAGCTGCTGTAGTGTATAAACTTAATCTAGCTGCTGTAGTGTATAAACTTATCTAGCTGCTGTAGTGTATAAACTTAATCTAGCTGCTGTAGTGTATAAACTTAATCTAGCTGCTGTAGTGTATAAACTTAATCTAGCTGCTGTAGTGTATAAACTTGATCTAGCTGCTGTAGTGTATAAACTTGATCTGGCTGCTGTAGTGTATAAACTTAATCTAGCTGCTGTAGTGTATAAACTTGATCTGGCTGCTGTAGTGTATAAACTTGATCTGGCTGCTGTAGTGTGAACTTGATCTAGCTGCTTTAGTGTATAAACTTGATCTAGCTGCTGTAGTGTATAAACTTGATCTAGCTGCTGTAGTGTGAACTTGATCTGGCTGCTGTAGTGTAAGCTTAATCAGATTGCATCAGTGACCTTAGTACAAATCTGATATAGTTTCCTCAGAATAGACTTGATGTAGTTGTTTTAGTGTAAACTTGATCTAGCTGCAGTTATGTCATTTTCATTGTGCAGAAGTGACTGGGAATTTTGTTTTTATCTTGTAAGCGACGTTCAGATTTATATACCAGCTTTCCTCATATAGCTCCATTGACAGTCAAGAGCGGTGGTCACTTTTGCCATCTGCAAAAAATTTCATTTGATTGTGAAAATTTTGTTTTGGGATTTCATACTGTTTGTGTAAAATTTATGCTGAAGTTTATTTGTATCATGTTTAGGTTTACTGGGTTTTTTTTTCGTTGTAAAAATGCCTTGTTTTTACAGTGCTATTCTTTTCTTACATTGTTATATAATGGTTATATATGCTGAGATTTGTTTATTTATGCAGAGATTTCTTTTCAAATACCAGTATTGTATAGAATTTATTACATTTTTTCATCCCATTTTTTCCATCATGTGTACATTTATGTTTAAATTATGTCACATTTGTGCTAAATCTGTCTTTTTGTGTTCATAGGTTCCTAATCTTAGCACCATGGTTTCTGGAATGGTGGGAGAAATCATTGGACAGGTTGGACAAGGTAATTTTTTTTTATTATAGAGGAATTTATTACAAGCAAGAGTTATAGATGCGAATGGAGCAGGGGGGAAAAAAAACAACACAATTTGACAATTTACATAGTGTGTGTGTCCTGTCCAACACACTGTTGCAGGAATTGGGGAAAGCTAGTTAAAAACTATTAAGGAAAAGACGGTCAAAATTCTTTTGGGCATGTTGTGAGAAGACAGGAGTTAGAGAACCTGATACAGTCGCTGGAAAGCCCAAGGAGGAAAGGAAAGAGGAATGACATTTGAGATAAAAGGAAAAAATATATATATATATATCTAGACCCATTTGACCAAGTGGCATGGGGAAGTTGAAGGTAGCCAGGCTGATTGGGAATACCAGGAACTGCTGAGAATGGAATAGAATGATTGCAGATGCTGCCTAGCATGGCACATAATGGCTGAACAAATCATTAAGATAATTTTTTGTTCATATCCTGACCAGCCTATCATCAGCCTTCTGTACTCCCAATATAAGGGATCAACAAGCCAATCCGGTCTTGAACTTCAAACCATGTCTTTCCCATTTCCTTTAGTTCTTCCTGTATTGTGTGTCTCCATGTTCCTAATGACCTGCCCCTCTTTCATTTTTTCTTGAGGCATCCAAGCCAATGCCAGTGTAGTGTTAGAATTTTCTTAAGTCATCTTCCTTCAGATCCTCTCGGTCTGCTTTCCAGCCCGAGGTTTCCCATGTTTTAGCTGCATATAATAAAATGGAGCATACATTGGATTTATAGATTCAGATCTTGAGGCTTGTATGAAGAATGGGAAATGTCCATGTGTTTGGTAATTTGTTATAAAGCTCTGAGATGCCTGTCCAGTTCTTGCAGATATTTCCTTCTTGATATTGCTGTCACGGCTTTCACTGTATTTAAAGTGTTAAACTTCATCAGATTCTCTTGTCCCAGCTGGGATTCTTTCCTTATTTTTTTCCATTGATTATCATGATATTAATCTTGTTTGGATGTATATTTAGACTTTGTTCCAGGCCTGCACCACATCATACCAGCCCCACGTCATCTTATTCCAGCCCTACACCACATCACACCAGCCCCACACCATCTTATTCCAGCCATACACCACATCATACCAGCCCCATGCCATCTTAATCCAGCCCTACACCACATCACACCAGCCCCAGCCCCATGCCATCTTAATCCAGCCCTACACCACATCACACCAGCCCCAGCCCCACGCCATCTTATTCCAGCCCTACACCACATCATACCAGTCCCACGCCATCTTATTCCAGCCCTACACCACATCATACCAGCCCCACGCCATCTTATTCCAGCCCTACACCACATCATACCAGCCCCACGCCATCTTATTCCAGCCATACACCACATCATACCAGCCCCACGCCATCTTATTCCAGCCCTACACCACATCATACCAGTCCCACGCCATCTTATTTCAGCCATACACCACATCATATCAGTCCCGCGCCATTTTATTCCAGCCCTACACCACATCATACCAGTCCCACGCCATCTTCTTTCAGCCATACACCACATCATATCAGTCCCGCGCCATTTTATTCAAGCCCTACACCACATCATACCAGTCCTGCGCCATCTTATTCCAGCCATGCACCACATCATACCAACCCCGTGCCATCTTATTCCAGCCCTACACCACATCATACCAGCCCCACGCCATCTTATTCCAGCCATACACCACATCATACCAACCCTGTCCCATCTTATTCCAGCCATACACCACATCATACCAACCCTGTGCCATCTTATTCCAGCCAATATCCAGTGAAATGTTGCAGTAATGCTCGTACATTGGCATATAACACTTATTTTTAATAATTTATGCTGTTTGTTTTTTATATTTTTCGTATTTGAAGTCATTGCCTTCCCAAATTCCTTGACCATTTTCTCCCCTTCTCATTGGCAGCAGCACAGCAAGCTGTGAGCAGCGTAGCCAGGACGAGTTCAAGCACTGTACCTGGTTTGTCACCATTGGTAACAACAACAGCAGCACCATCAACTGGCAGTGTCATTGCAGGTGGTGACCAACAGCCTGCGTCCCTGGACACGCTCGATCTGTTGTCAAATCTGCTCGTTGCTAATGGAGGCAACAGCCAGGCAAATGCAATCCCAGCAGAAATTGGAACAATGATAGGCAGCATAATGCAAGCCATGGTACGTCTCATTGTATCCGTCTACGGTGGATTTTGATGTCTATAACTAAAGTCGACAGTTAACATGAAAAAGATTCTTTGATATGAAATTGTTTACATGTTCCCCCTGGGAACAACTGTGTTAAGAGCACACTTATCCCAGCATAGTGTTTGTGAGACAGGGAACATAGATCTGTTTGCTTAAAAACTCTGACCTACTTTTGTAGCCTAGAAATCAACGCTAATTGTAATTGTTATTTTGGTAAAATGCAGTGTCATGTTGGTGGATGGATGGGGACATGGAGATAGCTAGCAGGGATGAGGAAAGTCTGGTGTGAAACTACATCACCCTCTAGTGTGCTGACACCATAAGAAATAACATCTTATTGGCAGAAATGCAGATGAAACCACTGACAACAATTATTGAGGAAAGACGCTGGCGATGGTTGGGACATGTGCTCCGAATGACTGACAACTCACTACCAAAAATATCACTAAGATGGACACCACAGGGGAGCAGAAGTAAGGGTAGACCAAAAGAGACATGGAGAAGAACAACAGAAAGGATGTTGAGCAATAGAGGGCTCACCTGGGCAAGAGCAGAAAAAAAGGCGAAAGACAGGCATTTGTGGAAAACCCTTGCGGAAGCCCCATGTGCCCTGGGCACTTAAGGTTCAGAGAGAGAGAGAGAGAACACCATATCCCTATGTGCCTCTAAGCATGGCAGGATTACCTTTACCTTTTAATACTAATCTTTGTACATGTGCCCAGGTGCCCCAGACTGTGGATACTCCAAAACTGCACCATTTCTGAGACACTGAGAAATAATTACTGGCCCTACACCTACAGTGAAACCATTTAAGATAAGAGACAGAACTGCAGTCATGCCGAAAGTTGTGCACAAAAAAATTTTTTTAATCAGAATTTATAGAGAAAATATAAATGTATCACCTTAATATTTATAGATAGAGAAAATATAAATGTATCACCTTAATATTTATAGATAGAGAAAATATAAATGTATCACCTTAACTGCATCCCCTGCACTTCATGTAGGGGTCACATGACATTACCATCATGTGTAACGTGACCATGTGGAACAGAAACAAAATGGCAGGTGCTGAAGTTTCATTTCATTAATGTGCAGTTATTGAGTTCCTCGTTAAAGAGGAAATCCCCGCTGCTGAAATTCACCAAAGACTTCAACTTGCTTATGGAGATGTGTGTTTGGGTGCTAGCAGTGTTAGGAGGTGGGTGAAACATTTCAAAGATGGAAACACGAGCGTCCAAGATATGCGTCTAAGCAGTCGCCCTCGAACTGCCTCCACTGAACGCAACATGGAAAGGATTGACGACATCATTAAAGAAAACGACGTGTCACAGTATCTGAAATTGCTGTACGTCTTGGAATAGGACACAATGCAGTGCAGGAAATGATTGAAACCCTAGGCTGTAGATAAGTTTGTGCCTCCTGGGTCCCACAGGAGAGAACGTCCAGAAAGCAGTGCGTCTGTGCCGTTGGTCAGCTGGAATGGAATTCTACTGGGAGGGTATTTTCAGACTTGCAGTGATGGGGAAAAATGTGTGCAGAGAAATGGAGATTATGTTGAAAAGTGAAGAAAAGGATGCAGTTTAAGGTGATACATTTATATTTTCTCTGTCTTTAAATTCTGTTTTTTAAAAAATTGTTCTCACGACTTTCAGTATAACTTCATTCTTTTTGTGTTATTTTGTTTCCCCTGTTCTTCTGTGTGCAGTTTTCTTTGTCTTATATCTTTAGCTTACCTCATGAACAGTGAGTTGTATATATGTATCATAAGCCAGTAATAATAATTGCCAATGACTCTTCAAGTTAAAAATAATATTTTTGTGTAGATCTGTATATCAGCATGTCTGTTATTTTTTTTTTTTTTTAATCATGATCTCCTTTGGAACCCTAGTTGAGAAACTCTGCTAAAGATGTAGCCAGAAAAGTATTCAATTCTCTTCATTACCCATCCTGATCAGTTTAAATACACTGGCGTTATGTAAAAATAAAAGACTATACAGTTTGTGAATTACTGTTCTCGCTACAGACCACGCCAGCAGCAGCTACAGCCACAACTGCAACCAGCGGGGGGACTCCAGCAGGGATGCCAACTTTTACCTTAGCCGATCTGTTTTCTCATGTTAGAGCTGCAAGTGAGGAAGGCTCTGGCGGTAATGTCATGTTCTTTCTCTTTTGTTTTGGCTTAATGGCAGGATCCGTATTAGCTGTTGTCTGGTGCCATAAATTTCTAAGTTTGTTTATTGGATTGTATTGTTTCAAAGGAAAGGTATTGGAAAGTTTGTAAGCATGTGTGTAGATTGTTGCACTGCATTGTTCAGGCATAAGTGTGATGAGTTTTGTATATTGAGCATGGGTTAAAAAAAGAAAACTGTCATGGGATTTTCAGTAGTAATTTTTGCTAAGATTTGTTTTTAACCCCAACATTCTTGATGTTCTCCAGGATGTGGTAAAATTTATGTAAACATCATGTCCTTATTTCTTCTCTCATCATTGTTTGACATTTTACAGCTTGTCTTCCTTTATATACTGTTCAAAAGAAAGAAATGCAATACTACTGTAGTTGTGATGGACACCAAATTTCAAAGTTGTATCAAAATTTTATTTTACAGAATTAATGTTCCAATCTTGGCATGAAGAAAATTTAACAATGAAATGATGCTCATTAAATTTGGTTTGGACGTGGATCCAATTAGCCGTTGGATCTGTTGTTGTGGGATGGCTGCCCACTCTTCCCGCAGTGCAAGAGACAACTGTCAGAGATTGGCTAGCGCCATGTTTAGCTGGCAGACTTTTGTCTTCCCGTAAGTGTTTTTTTGGGTTCATGTCTGATGACATAGGTGGCCACGGAATGGTCTGGACATTGTTGTCAGCAAGTACCTGGGTGGTGAGTTGTGCCACATGAGGTCAAGCATTGTCCTGCTGAAAAATCGACCCCGGTGCAGCCAGAAGTGGAAGGATGTGAGAACGAAGAATTTCAGTGATGTATCGTTGGGCATTCAGGCGTCCTTAGGTTTGCTCCAGGTCACTTCTTCCCATGAAATTGATCGTCCCTCACACCAGTACATTTCCACCGCCATGTGGAGGAGCCTCATCCATGCAGTTCTAGGTGTAGTGCTCATGGACTCTGTGGTAAATTCTCCGTCTGTCGTGTCGCTGGAGCAAAAAGAATGATTCATCACTAAACCAAACCTTTCGCCATTCATTCGCAGCAGTCCATTGACGAATCTGTTTCACCCGCTACAGTCTGTTCTGGCGATGCTATCCGTAAGAACAGTTCTTTCTTCCCTAATTCATTTGTTCTTTCTAGCCCAAAGACCAGCGTCATGCATCCGGTTCCTGACTGTTTGATCTGAAATTCGATGAGCTGATGTCATTGACTAGACTGTTGAGGACGCAGATGCAAATCGATTCCTGAGGTGACACAGCCGTATGAAGCGGTCTTCGGCAGGAATTGTGACTATGGGTCTTCCATTGCGGAGCCGGTCTGCAACTGAGCCAGTTTCTTGAAATAGTCTCCAGTGGCGCTTCTAACTACATTAAATTGTCTGGCCGCTACACTTTGTGACTGTTCAGTCTGTAAATGTCCAATGATGATGAGTCGTTGCTCTGTAGTGAGATGAGCATTACTTGCGCATTGAATTTTCAGATGAATTGATTCAAGGAGCGTCATGTTTTATAGGCATTCAGTAACATGGTCAGTGAGTTTTGTTTTGTGTTCAGTAAGTTTCACGGGATTCTCATGAACCTGTCATGAGTTATTGTCAAAAATGCTGTTTTGACTAGTGTCGCTTTTCTGTGCTCATGAATCATCTGCTGAGTACAATTCAGGTAAGCACGTGAAGTTGATGTCCAAGTGAATGTTTCAGGCAATTTGCCCTTGTCTGATCAGCAAACTTCAGTTTAAATCGCAACATCGTATTTGTTGTGCTTTTTTTTTTTAACGGTATATAATTCAAAGGGTGGCTGAGTGGTGAAGTGGTTAATGCACTAGTCTCTCATGGCAAAGGTCGGGAGTTCAAATCCGGCCAGAGGCAACCCAGTCACTCACCTGTAGAAATGGGTCCCCAATTTCTTATGGAATTGGGGAAGGCAAGGTAGTCAGGCATGATACTGACCATATCACCCTCTAGTGTGCTGACATGTCAAGGAAAATATGGGGACTAACACCACATCCTTACGTGCCTCTAAGGCATTTCAGGATTACCTTTACCTTTATATAAATCAAAATTTTATTCTACAGAAGGTAGCCCAAGAGCTACATAGAGACACGGTACTACATGGTTACTCTTGTCCGAGTCATAGCCTTCTTCTGCAGCTTTGTATCATCTGTCAGGAAGGTTTAGACCCTCGCATTTTCATTGGATGAAACCTTGTATTTCCACAATACAGATGTGAATGTTATTGTGTCACTGCTGGAAGCTGTGGCCCCGCACATGGGACTCACGGACCTGTTTTCCCTTGTCATGGGCAATGCCCAGGTCCTCAGCCACATAAGGGAGCCTCTGCGGGAGTTTGTGAAGAGACAGGTGGAGCAGTATGGCTCAGTGGAGGAGGTGGTGGAGGTGGCACTTCGTGATGTTTATCCCGAGATTATTCATCTTCAGGTAGGCTTACTATTATACTCTTTCTTCCCTGATTCATTTATTCTTTCTTTCGTCAGGTTTTTTTTTTTTCTAAAACACCTTCATCATATCAGTATGGAGTATATAATTAATATAAATATGATGACAGTATTGTAGACAAGAGTCTATGAATCAACAAATCATGTCTAGGAAGTGGAGGTGGTTTGGCCACACGCTGAGAAAACCTGATATTAGCATAACAAGACGGTCACTGACATGGAATCCTATGGGGAACAGAAATTGAGGAAGACCTAGAACTACTTGGAGAATGCACATTATGACAGTGCTTAGGGACAAAGGAATGTGTGACATAACAAAAAATAACAACTGCTGTAAAACTAGCTCTTGTAATGAAATAGATGGAGGTGTATGGTACAGTTTTACAAAATGATAGAAAGAGTGAGGGAGTGAGGAAAATGGGCAGAGACAAGAATAACAAGATGAGTACATATAAATGAAGGACATACAACAATTCTGTATTTTGACTCATATACAAAAACAACACAATAGATAAAAACATGAAAAATGTGTGAAAAATATATAGACTTATCCTTTTGGTCTGGCACAAAATGTGACCAGATAGACAAAGTAGAGCACATTGGTGTGTATGTGTCTCACTCTCTCTCACACAAATAAATAATCTTTATTTTGGATACAAAATAGACTTGTGGTTGATTAGTCTTAACTCACTAGAGAATTGTTAGTTGACGTTTTATTGTTGCTCTGTCTCCATGGAAACTGCAAGCAGTATATTCTTTGCAGCCGTTGTGATGAAGGTATAATGGACAGCATCATGTCGCCGTTGGGAAGTGGGGTAATGGCAGCTATTTTTCTCAGTCCCTTAGTGGAGCTTAAAGGCAGGGGATGGATGCAGTGCTTCTTTAGCGAACTTCACTGCCGTGGGGATTTTAGCCGTCTCTGCTCTGTTAGCCAGGCGGGATCTGTTACTCGGGATACCAGCTGAGGGCTGGGTAGGGTTTTGGTCAGCTTCGAGCTGCCAGACGCTACATTGTACAATGTCTTCACCCCCACGGAAATTATTGCTTTTTTAAGCTGAATGGAAACTTGAAAATCTGGTATGATGTAACAGGAGTGATGTTTAATATTTTCAGACTTTAGTTAGCGTAAAAGAGGGCTTGAACATGGCACAGTCTATACACAGATGTCTGCGGTCTCACCTCACAAATATTTTTACTGCAATAAACTCTCAGAACTTGGGTAAGTCTTTGCAAACTACTCTTCGATACGAAAAGCATATGTGCATTAATACCAGACTGTTATACAAAGCTCTTGTAAATTTTGTTTTTAAATTGGATATGCTTGAGTCCTGCTATCATCTGTCTTTTATCTGTTCTGAACACCATTTTACGCAGGAAACTCAAGCTCATGCATGCTAAAAATAGATTTGTAGCGTAGCCGTTGCATGATAGACCAAGGAAGTTATGTTCTAGGTTCCCATCAAATTTACAATTTGCACTTATATTTCAGTTCAGACAAAGGGTCCTTTCAGAGGGCATGTAGTTACTGAAGCTCAGAATCATGCCTTTAAGCAGCACCCAACATAAACCTCCACCACATTTGCTCATGCTTCTGTGCAGTGTGACTGTTCTTTTTTCCTGCTTGAGACACTGAACCGTGGTCTCAAGACTCATAATGAACAGACAGCCTTTGTATCATGCTTATGGGGAAGATACGTGTATACAGTTTTCATGTTGTGTGAGGCTCATGAGTTTATGTTTGTTGTATACTGTGCAAGATTCATTATGAACATCTTATATTAATATAATATGAAAGCAAAATTTGGTGTGGCCTAGAACTTACCAATGTCTGTTCAGGAAGCTAGGTGAATATTCATTCATACAGTCGATGTGGTGAAAGTTTGTTTGTAGGACTAGTATTTTTGTTTTAAATTTCTATACATTTTGTCTGGGATGAGTATATGTAGTCACCTTCTGCAGCATGCTCGGGGCCTGCGACGACCAGATAAAGGAGGGTCTTCATGGTGAGCGAGGCCCGTGGTAAATTTCAACCAAGTTGAGTCATCATACAGTTGAGGAGTAAAAAGCTGTACAAGAACACTGTCTCTTTGTAGCCCACACATACGGATGTTCCTTTATGCAGAATGCATACCTCCAGGGTATATACAGTAGTTAGCTATGTTCTGCATAAATAGGCGATCTGGCTGGCAGAGTGGTTAGTTGCTTTGTGGGTGGTTCCTGGTACCACCACACCAAAAAGGCCTCAGTGTCCACACAGCCTCTTTAAAAAAAAAAATGGGTACCAGAGAAATCAGGGAAGGTAAATGTGGCCAGGAATATTACTGACCACATCACACTTGCATGTGCTGATGGGCCTTACCCTGTGTGCCTTAATGATATGGATACATGGATTTTAACTTTACCAACAGAGATCCGTGCAGTAAAACCTGGCCAGTGGATGTGAATCTAAGACAGAAGTGGTGGAGCTCCTACAGCAACCTGGGAACATCTACAGGCTAATCCTGGCAACAGGGTCCAGATTTAGCGTGATCTTGACTCAGAAGAAGAAGAAAATTCACCCTGGAGCAGAAATTCTTATCTGCCATATTGAAAATAGCTTTGAAAAATACAAATTTCTTAAACTTTGTTAACAGATGCCCAAGAAGACTTTGGCAGACGTATTTATGTCCTGTGGGTGAAGATGTTGGCAGAATCAATTGGGCTGTGTGTTTACTGTATACATGATGGTCATGCTGGATTTTCAAACATGCTCAGGAGTTACATGGTAAGTTTTCATAACTTAAATGCTAAAAGCTAGACGAACTATGAGTAAAACCGCCTCTGAAATGGTCCACAGCCGTAAAACTGGTTATGTACTAAAACCTAACGTACAGGATATCTTATATATCTTATATCCTTCCCGTGCCGTTAAACGTCACATAGGGCTCGCAAAGTAGTTCACCAATTTTTCCTGTCTTCGGCGAGTCTTTCAACCTCATCAAAGGATTTTATGCCTGTTAACTTGGCCTCCCTTAATAATGTCCTCTTCAGAGTTTCCCGCGGTCTGCCCCTTTTTCTTCGGCCTGTTGTTTTCCACTTGATAGCTTGTTTTGGGATTCTCTGACTGTACAGGATATACAGCTTTAAATATTGATCTGCTAACTCATCTCTTAAGAATTGAGAAAGTCCAACTCTAACTAAACTGGTGCAACGAAAACCACAGTGTCACGCAATCCATTTCAGAGACCCACCAAGAGTACAGTCTAAAGCCCTGCGATACTCTGAACCTCTTGTGGTCCTCTCGGGAATCTTGTGTGGTCCTTTTGGGAACCACACAGGAGACCACAGGACTTAATGAGGACCACAGGCGTAAATTCAGTAGGATCACAGTGCGGTCTTGGTGGTAGAAGAGAACGAAGAAGAAGAAGATCTCCTAAGAATTTTTTTTTCATACATTTCAGCCTCGAATGACACAGGGCATGAGTCCGGTTATTACCCAGTGGATGACCACGTCTCTGCAGGATATCCTAGGGTCATTCCATCGCAACCATCCTGTAGCAGAGTCAGATATTGTAGGATATGTTGTTTATGGAACAGAGAGGTAAGTGTGCTGTGTTGTCTGTTAATGCACCAGATTGGATGTGTATGTGTTCCCGTTTGGGATAGAGGGTCAGATTTGTTTTCTGGGAGACAGGCAGGTAAATTATTGTCTGCAAGGCAGAAAATTATGTCATCTGTGCTATTTGTCAGTCGAGCACAAGTATGTTAGTTAAGCCACTGTTGGCTTAACTGTTGGCCTGTTGGCTGTCCAGTAGGAAAGGTTATGCTCTTTTTTCTGTCAGTTACAAAAGTAAATCAGTTTTTGCCCTCTCGTCAGTCATTTGAGAAAGTGGGTTATCTGTCATCCATGTAAGTAGATCATCTGTCATCCAGGTAAGTAGGTCAGCTGTAACTCTGTAGTCTGTCAGCCAAGCAAGTAGGTAAGCTATAGTTCTGAAGTAGGTCAGCTGTAAATCTGTCAGCCAAGCAAGTAGGTCAGCTTTAGCTATGTAGTCTGTCAACCAAGCAAGTAGGTCAGCTTTAGCTATGTAGTCTGTCAACCAAGCAAGTATCAGCTATAGCTCTATATCCTGCCAACCAGGCAAGTGGATCTGCCACAGCTTAGTTTTCATCTACACCAGTTGCAGATTTTTTAGTCACCTGTCAAAAAATGTACGTCTGTGGTCTGTCATTCAAGAATTAGATCAATCATAGACTAGTAGTCTATCAGTATGGCGCATGTGTCATCTGTAGTGATATGTCATGTCAACTAGTCAGTCAGGTCAGCCAGGAAAACAATCTTCATGTTGTATCTCCAGGTCAGCTAAAAAGGATCTTCACATTTCATTATCTGGCATAAGGAAAAAAAGAGGAGTCAAAAGATGTGTAATTTTGTTCGGATGCAAAAGGCTGTTATGCTCAAAGAGGTTGATTTGATCTTTCCTTTTTCGATTTATCGTCCAGAACCACTGATCCCCCATCACAAGAGCAAAAAGAGACAGAATCTGAAACAGCATCACCAAAAGTGTCTTCGAGCCCCGGCCGTTCAGCAGTTGCACCAGCAGCACCTGTTGTTAATGCCACCCATTCCAACATGTCAGTCATTTCATCTCCAGGCTCCTGTGTCACAGCAAATTCACCATCATTACAGCCTTCAAGGACAAAGGTAAGATAAGCGGAGAGGTTTGTAGTTGATTGTTGTGTATCTTGGGAAAAATTAGTACCCAGCTTGTGCTTTGAGGTAAAAGTTTCATGGGGAAAAGTATGGGTTGTTTAAAAAACTGTTGAAGTTTTTAAATCGTAGTATAGGCGTCCTAATGAGTTAATGTTTCCTCGCATAATTTTGCTTTACTTTTCAGCCACGACTTATTGTTACTTTAGAAGCAACAGCAGTGTTTGCCTGTAGGTTTGTGTCTTCTCTTTCTTCTTCGGTCTCTCCAGAACTGTGAACTGGTGTTCTTTGAGAAGATGTTGAGGCATAGCATCATGTCAGGTCGGGAGCAGGTCATAGCAGCTTTTTTTTTTAGTCTCTGAATGAGCAGGAGGCGTGCAATACTTCTTTAGCCTATTCCACCACCATAAGGACTATGGTGATCCCTGTCCCATTAACCAGGCTAGGCCTGTTACTGGGTGGTACCAGGAGAGAGGTGGGACAGGGTCTTGGGTCAGCTGTGGTTTGCCAACCCTGACGCTGGCATGTCAGCTACAGGTCGCTGATTGACAAAATGGACAGCGTCTTCACCCTTATTCCTCTGTTTTAGATGGTTATCAAAGCTGTCAGCCTTAAGTGAAACCTGCCCAGATTTTTTTTTTCTCAGTATATTCTCTCATGACTGATTTTGCCAATATTTCATTGACATAGACTTGTTTGCGTTGTATGAACCAGTAATCTCTTTACTTAAATCTCTTATTTTCTTCTTTTTTTTTTTTAAACCTCTCTGTCTTTTCACATGGTGCATTTGCCCAACTCGAACAGAAGTAAGAGTAGACCAAAAGAAACACGGAGAAGAACAACAGAAAGGATGTTGAGCAATAGAGGGCTCCCCTGGCAAGAACGGGAAAAAAGGCAAAGGACAGACATTTGTGGAAAACCCTTGCGGAAGCCCCATGTGTGCCCTGGGCACTTTAAGATTCAGAGAGAGAGATGTGCTCAATTCACCATGGTGCATGGTCTTTCCCCAGTTCTTTGCTGATCCCATGCTTTTTCAGAGAAATCCTCATGTTTCTTTGCAGACTGTCGTCTCCTTTCTCATATATAATCTTTCAGTGTTGAGGGGGCATATAAGCTTCTGCGGTTTGCTTCATATAAGGGGATATTTAAGGCTTCTTGCATTACTTCCATCCACCTCCTGCATGGGTGACCTTTCCACATTTCCTACAATTCTTAGCCAGATAGCCTTAAGAGATATCCATCATATTTCAAGTTAGTATTTTTTTTTTTTTTAATTCAAACCTGAAGATGTCTACAGCGGTAGCTGAAGATGATAGCGAACCACAAGAACTATTTGAGGATGCTCAGGAATCCTTCACCAACCACCTGCCACAGAGGACGCACCCTACCACATTAGCAACCCATCCCAGCCACACAGAGGGCGCTGTTGGTGGAAGTACCAATCTGAAAAATGGGAGAGGGACAGATGATTGGCAGTCAGTTATACCTCAGGTATTTTTATGCAGTTTCCGAGATTCCCGGCAATGCAGAGACTCTTATTTTAAAAGTCTGGTTAGCCATACATAATATAAAGGCTACACATAAGTTAGTGGTTGTGCTTATGAAGTAAAGTGTTGCATAACTTGCCATCTGTTTTGATATAGAAAGATTTAAGCACTATTAATTTGTCTGACCATTTTTGGAAGTGGTGAATGCAAGTAATTTGTCCTTTGACCCCACACTGTTATAGGGTCTTCACCTGCTGCTAGTATCACTCAGCTATGGAAGCTGGTTTCCAGTGCTAGTGTGGGAGGTAGGTCTTCAAAGACGGAGACACTGAATTTGCACTTTGCAGTTTTCAGTGGGGGTGAGGGTGATGATATTGCACAAGTTAAGTCCCATATACAAGGGAATTACTCAAAGTCATGGGTGAGTAAATGAACACCTCCCCCACCCCAGGGAACAATTGCGTTAAGAACACACTTAACTTAGTCTTTGTGAGACAAGGAACATAGATCTGATTGCTACTTCTGTAGCCCAGAAACCTGTAAC
This sequence comes from Achatina immaculata, assembly GCA_009760885.1. Lineage (NCBI taxonomy): Eukaryota > Metazoa > Mollusca > Gastropoda > Stylommatophora > Achatinidae > Lissachatina > Lissachatina immaculata. Next base: position 22,229,783 of record CM019695.1, read on the forward strand.
AATCAACACTAATTGTAATCGTTATTTTTGTAAAATGTAATGTCATGATGGTGGACAGATGGGGACACGGAGATCACTGACGGGAATGAGGAAAATCTGATGTGAAACCGATGAATCCAGGACGTGACAAGCCTATGGGTCTTTACAACAGTGGCTATCAGAATGAAGTAAACAAAACAGAGCCAGCAGACTATAGGTGGCGGGGAATAGATATCATTGAAGCACCCATCGGATTCCTCATCCCAAAATCTCTGTGGATGTCCCAGAGCCATTGGGCCCAATGTGGAGAAGGGGTTCATACAGCCACCAGAGGCTGGAAAACAAAGTTTTGGCCAGGCCAGCCTACACCACTGTCTTCGTGGCAGTCTGTCCTAGCAAGGAAAGGTGCTGAAGGTAGTCCTATCATACAGGCAAATAGTCCTTGTATCTGTTGGAACACTACAGGGTGAAGTGATCAGCATCACACCTGACAGCCTGTCCTTACCTCGCTCCAGTGGGAGCCATGTGCACATTTTTACAGCTGGGTGACACCCCCCCCCCCCCCACATAAGATTAGATTCAAAACATCTTGCCTTTGCCATGAGAGGTAAGTGCATTAACCACAATCATTACTCCAACAGTCCAGTATCTCTTTAGATCAGTGGTTCTTAACTTGGGATCCATGGACCCCTCAGGCAGTCCATGACAGGATTTTTTTTTTTTGTTAGGTCCATGCCTGGTTTAAAAATAAATCTTAGCATCATCAAGGTTCTGTTTACTGCTTACTTTTTAACCGAGGCACCCACAGCAGTTCTCAAACCAGAAAGGGGGGGGGGGGGGGTCCACAGTTGTTCTCAGGCTGGAAAAGTGGTACGCCAAGATTAGGAACCACTGCTTTCGATCGTATCTGATCATGATTCTAGTTTCATTTCAGCCTTGGTATTTGAAGACATTTTCCTGAAGGTTGTACTGTGGTTTTGTGTTGTAGGAGTGGATTCCAGTGATAAGTCGTGACATCATCAGGCAGCAGGAGCAAGGGCCACAGCCTCCTTTCAGTGATGCTTATCTGCAGGGTCTCCCAGCAAAAAGGCGAAGGGTAAGACCTTTGAGGGTTGTTCCGTTTCACATATATATGTGGTGTGTTTATGTGTGTGTGTGTATATATATATTACCTTAAATTTGTCCATTATTAAATCCAGATTCATTCAGTCATTTGCATGTCCCTTGTGGAACTTTGCCTCCCAAACAGCACTCCTGTAGGCCTCTCGGTTGTGAGCAAGATGATGCATCCATTTGCAGATCATCAACGATGTCTTGCAGCCATCTTCAAATTGGTCTTCTCTTTCTTTTTCCCATTATGTACCCTTCCAAGACAGTCTTCTCTAGATTATCATGACGTTTAATGTGTCCAAAATATTTAAGTTTTCTCTCCTTAATCCTCTAGCCTTCTTCAGTATTAAGCTCTTGTAGTATAGATATATTTCTTTTTTTGCGTCCACAATATTTGAAGAACTCTTCTGTAGGATTTACATTTAAAGGCATTTATGTGTTTCTCAGCTGTTTTGTTAAGTGACCAGGTCTCACAGCCATATGTTGCAATGGGAAAGATGCATGCCCTTAAAAATCTTATTTTTGTGGGTCTGTCTGCTCCTCTCCACAGATTCTTTAGTTGTTTTACTTTCTGAAGAGTGATAGATGTCCTCTATCCAGATATTCAGTGTAATTCCTGTACCTTTTTATTTTTTTACCAGATCATGCCGTCAGATCATGCAGGAGAGATGGGAAACATGCCACAATATTTTCCCACCTCCATTACGCAAGCAGCCCGTGCTGCGGGTGCCGAGCCACACAGCAGTGAGGAGAACTTGCTCCACGAAGCTACAAATAACCTCGAACTTCAGACTGAGCTGGAGAGAGAGGTCACAGCAGTTCTAGAGGCCAGGATCGCATCAGATCGAGATTTCAGCGCAGACAGATTCCCCAATGCCAAAGAGTACTTTCGTAAATCTAAACGTCATTAGAATACTTTTTGCCCTTGGAAATGTTAGTACATTAACTGCTTGGTTCATATGGAACTTTTGACAATCCCCAGGTTTACAAGTTTTTGCACTCATTTTCCCTTGTGCCAGGTAGTAGGGTATGTAAGTCTTATTCAGCTGTTCTGTATCTCTGTAAAGTATTTTGGTGATAGGGACATAGTTCACATGGAAAGTCATCTTTGTGTCCAGGTTATATGGCAGAACATAAATTCATTTTTTTTCCTAACAGATTAAGAGAGCGGCAAAACTGAAAATAGATCTTCTTACATCGCCTCCTTTTATAAAAGTACACCTTCAGTCTGATGGAACAGTATATATTGTGTGGGTACGTCCTTTCGTGCAGTCTGCTTTGGAAGGCAAATTTGTCATGGGGGCACTTATGTGAATGGACAGGAGTACCAGACATATACTGGGTTTTCATTCGGTTTCTTGTGCGGGTGTCCCTAGTATCTGCAAAAGGAAATGATCAAAGCATAAGGTGGTGCTGTCTTAGATGATGTTTGTGCAGGTTATTGTTTCATGTGTGCCTCATAAAGTGGCGCTGTCACACATGCTGTTTGTGCAGGTTACCATTTCACATGTGCCGTTTATATTGTATGAAGATGTGCTTGCGTATATAAATTATTTTTTTAATGATTTTTTTTTTCTCTCAAAACGACTCCGAACTCATTTAATTTCCAGCTGGCTGACATTAACTCCTCCGTAATTCTTACTTATTTACAGCCTGTGACCAATTTCTTTTTTTTCGTCATTGCCTTTCACTCCCTTGAGAGCATAGGCCGCGGATAAAAGATCTCCAGTCATCGCTGTTCTTAGAATTATTCTCTGCTTCCTTCCATGTGCATCCCCTTGTCTCTGAGCGCTGTCGTAATTTCTCTTCTCCGAGTAAGTCTAGGTGTTCCATGTTTTCTGTTTCCTTGAGGATTCCATGTCAGTGCCCGTCTTGCTATGTTGGTGTTGAGTTTTCTCCGAGTGTGGCCAATCCACCTCCATTTCCTAGACATGATTTGTAGGTTCATATGTTTTTGTCCAGCCCTTTCCCAGACCTTCACGTTCCTGATCTTGTTCTGCCATTTAATGTTTAAAATCTTCCTCAAGCAGTAGAGTTCATGAATGTTTAGCTTTGCAAAATATAAAATAAAGATAAGGCAATGTCTGTCCTGTGAACATTTTAGACTTTTCAGTAAGAACTATCTTTTTTCTCTTGCATTTTCAAATATATCTTTATATCCAGCTCACATTCCCATTTGTTAGTCGTTTCAGTTTGCTGAAAAGAATTGACTCATCTGTCCCGTCAAGGACATTTAATGTGACCCTTTTAGCAAATGAATTTTGATCCCTTTGATATTAGTTGTCATTATAAGGTTGCATTTACGGTTGCCCAAAAAAAAAAAAAGGCAATTATGTGCAGCGCATGGCAACTTGTGCAATAATGTATGATGTATGTCATTTTTTTTTCCTCATGTCTTTTCAATAGCAGTAATTTATCAGTGGATCTATTTGTGGCCATTTTCATTTCTTTTGACAGCAAAATGATTATTTTGTTCTATTTAAATACATGACTTGTTATTTTTTAGGAAGTAATTTCACTCGGTAGATGTTTTAACCTTTATAGTTAAGCTGCAGTGCAGCAGTTTTGTTTACATTCTCCGACAAGTAAAAAAAAAAAAAAATAAAAGATGTCAAGTGACCAGGTGGTCTGATTCAGAGAAGGCAAAAACTGGGAAAAATGATTGTTTCTTAATGACTTGAATTATATTTCTATTTCCTCTTTTTACATTCAGCAAGTATCTCTCTCTCTCTTTCTCCACCCCCCCCCCCCCAAAGAATGGAACGGTGTATTTGTTTTCAGAACATTAACAATTTTGAAATTTATTATGCATACTGGCAATGTGTTTTATTCATTGAAACATTTTGAAATAAAAACCATCTAAAAAATTTGGACTTTGTTCACCTCTTGACACAGACTGTCATCAGTAAATGCATCATCATCATCTTGTGATGTTCTCAAAAGTGATCTGTAATTCATATTATGTCATTTCCTTGGGTGTATCACACATCATCCCAGTGGGGATTACTTAGAAACAAACTTTCTTTAATTTATACTATCTGCCATTAAAAGTACACCACTCTTTTTTTATCCATAAATCTGATTTCATTTTTATCCATTTACTGAATTTTTTTTCCAGACACTGTGAGAACATAAGGCACTGATGCCAAGCCGGGGGGGGGCGGGTCCATCATGGTATAAATGTTGGCTATGACTTCAAGGCAGCGAGTGTAAATTTTGGGTTTTTTTTTTTTTTACTTTTTGAGATAGCTGTTTATTAGCCGCTTTCTAAATTGTATCATGTTTAAGAATACAGCAAGAGTTTGCATGTCAATCCTGTACAAGAAAAGGTTGCTGGTCTAAGAAATTCCTGCCAACATTAACTGTGTGAGGTCTAGCATTATTATGCCACTTTTAATAATGCCATTAAGAAAAGGTTGATTTGCATGTGCCATATGCCAAATTTAAAGTAAACATCACATTGTTTGCGAAAATGTCATTACATTAACTACCACGCATGTAGCTTGAAAATCACTTGTGAACATTTCACGCTTCACAACAGTTTGATAAAATGGTGTGTTTTTAATGTTGGCTAGTATTTATAATAATGACGGAGATGGCCATGTTTCAGTCTGTCTTAACTGATAGTAGTTCAGGCACTGTTAAATGTTACAGACAATGAGTGGCAGAATCTCATTGTGGTTTTGTGTGTTCATTTACCTGCTGTTAAACAGGGTAAAATCCGTCGTTTGTGAGAGTTTACTTTCCTAAGCTTTACTTACGAGTGCCAGTGCTGATGGATATGTTTCACCGTGCATTTTTTTTCTTATTCTTCAGTCTACTTGGAACTGTGAGCTAGAATTACACAAGAATTCCTTTAACTGTCTCCCAACTACAGAGCATTCACTTTTCAAATATGAAACTTTAATCTGGGTACTTTAATAACACATCATAAAACTTTGCCCAATGTTCACCTCATTTTCTTGCTATAAATAAGTCTTTAGTATCTTTAATGCTTTTTTTTTTCAAACATAGGAACTTGCAGTTGTCAAAAACACCACTACCATCTTCAGCCACACATACACAACTAAATATAAAACATCATGAAACAAAAAATAACTGTTTATTCATAAACACCATTCCTCATCCTTGGTTTCAGAAATTCCTGTTGATGGGGGAAAGAGGAAAAAAAATTAACCAAATGATATGTGCATACTTACATAATACATACTTCAGACAAAAATGAAAAGAGGAGACCTCTCTATTAAATGAAAATTACTTTTTTAAACTGTAAACTATAAAATAATTAAGATGGCCTAGAATATACTACAACTGTTAAAATATCAGCTCAAATTATACACTAAATCTGTCTTAAAATGACCTACAATTACTATTACATTAAAAATGCTTTATTTCAAATGAAAGAAATGTCAAAGATCCTTAATTTATAAACTACTTATCTTTCAACAAAGTAATCTTAATATCTGAAAACCATCACATTAAAAGAATTAAGCTACAAAATGCTTTATATTTAATAAAGAAATAATATTTAACCCTGCTGTATACAACTTATTCGAATGGGGAATACAAGCAAGAACTTACTTTGCAATGATCCCGTCACGCTTTGCCAGTCTGATTATCGAATCATCCGACTCACCCTGCACGAAATAAAATAAAAATAACATTCCTTGTTTTTTTTTGGGGGGGGGGGCATTAAAAAAATGTTTCTGTCACTTGGTAGTATCTATCAACAGTCACAACATTTATATACAGTATATAGTTAACAATCACCCACCATTTGTTATCATTGTGATTCTCCCCCCCCCCCCGTATTTATGATTTATATACAAGTGTCTGTCACTAATCTGTTCCACCCTTCAACTGGTTAGGTAATTGAGAGGTCAAATATTGGAATTAGTAAAAACAAAAAAAGACAAAAGTGGAATCCAGTCTTTTTTTTTTAGCTTGTGGAATCCCAAAACAAGCCGAAGAAAAAGGGGCAGACCGCGTGAAACTCTGAAGAGAACATTATTAAGAGAGGCCAAGTTAACAGGCATAAAATCCTTTGTTGAGGTTGAAAGACTCGCCGAAGACAGGAAATATTGGCGAACTACTTTGCGAGCCCTATGTGACGGGAAGGATATAAGATAAGATTTATTTTAAAAAAATAATCCGCGATAAACTTGTGATTGCATGCAAAAGATAAACCAAAACTAAAGTGCCCTGCTCCCAAGGCTTGCAATATTTCTTTATCAGACTCCACTGCCACAGGGACTATAACAATCCCTGCCCTGTCAGCAGGTCAGGTCTCACTTGGGGTACCAAAAGAGAGGTGGAACAGGGTCTTGATCAGCTATGGTCACCAACTCCACCAGAGTGTTGCCACCTGGCTAATCAAACATTACCGTTTTAACAGTCATCTATGCTCTTCTCCATCAGCCGACAGATTCTGCTAACCAGACACCCCTTTTTCATACATATTCAAACAGCCTTTACAACTGATAACTCTGCAAATCTAAAGCAAACTACCTATCCACTCAAGCATTCCAGACACACAGTTCACTGAGCATTTCACCAAAATCAAACTCTTATATCTGCAGAGTCTTGTAAGGATTTTTTAAAATCACACCTTTCATGTATTTGTTCCTTTGTGTGAAATTCATATTTTGAATTAAGATGAAACCTAAAACTTGGGACTCATCCCAGGAAAACCACACTGGACATGCTTTATTTTTCTGTGTAACCTCTTTGGATGGGTAGCCAAACATAAAACTTGTATTCTGAATATTTCTGTACATTCCTGGTGTTATAAGCTTACTGTCATCTTCTACCCTTGTTTCTGCCATGCATCTCCCATAAATAAAGCTCTTACCATGCGTCTGATTGCACCACAGATGGCATAGGTCTTCATGCCTCCAGTCATCCTGCCAGTGCTCTCATCAACCTGTGCAATGTCAATGTTAAGAATGTTCACATGCAATGTTACATTCAACAAACACAAATCTATTAAGTAAAGTGCTGTTTATGGTTTGGGTCATCATCATCACTGCACTCCAGACATTAAGCAAAGCAACTTGCTGCCATACTGAAAATAGCACTATTTTCAATCTTATTTGTAAGAATATTTTTTTAAAACTTAACTCTTTCCGTACTGGAGGTAAAGACGGAGACGTTCCGTTCTGTGCCAGACAAAAGTCGCGGGTCTTGATATGTATAGTGGATAATTTATAATTAATTATTTCCACATTAAAAGTGTGCGTATTATGCCTCCAAATAGCTATAAATGTAAGAAGATTTCATAAATGAGGTTTTTTTAGGAAAAAAAAAAAGATGTGTGATGATTTTAGCTGATAATTGTGTATTACTGTCCATCAGGTAGGTCTAGGACTAGCATCGATCGACCGGCGATTTGTAGATCAACTTTGTCATTTTATCCAATCTCGTCGTGTGATTATGTTGCATGTTCACTTTAAAATAATGCCTGAAAAATCCTAACTTCTTCTCCAGTCCATCTAATAGTCAAAATCTACTTGGGGTACATTCACAAACAGTGGTCTGGTCGTAGGAGGACATGTTTGCCTCCAAAGACACACAAAAATTAATTTTTTTTCAATCGAAACGCTGTATTTTGACCCCCGTTGTTATGATGCTTTCAAAATGGTGCCAAAGGTCACTAGACATGCATACTAAACTGTTTACAATCAAAAGTTACACCAGGTTTTTAATGAAACAAAGCTAGGGTCCCTGGCAAAAACGTGACAAAGCGGAATGATCCCGATTGGGACTCCCGGCATGGGAAGAGTTAAATGACTGCATTTGTTTTATATGAGAATGTCTTTCTGATCCAACAGTTTACGAGTGCTTCACTACATTTTCCTTCGCATCAAACAGTGGACTGTGCAAGTCCTAGCTTGTCTTCTGTGGTGTTATTCACTGTAATGGTTTTGTGTTTCCCACAGATCCAGTGCAGACAGCCCAGCAGTTAATGTTTCTTTTTTTTTTCTTACACAGTATCATTTTTCTTTGATTTGGCCGCTGGAACAGCCAAACACTGATGTAGCTTCTCAAACTGAAGACCTTCCAGTCAGTCATCAATTCCATTTGTCAGGGCAACCACTGATGTAACACAGCATGTACACTGTGCTGAAAATGAGATGAAAGCCCATGTAGAGTGGTCCAAAATACAACAAAAATAGCTCTTATAACATGCCCCCCCCCAATGCAAGTGTTAAGCAAATGCTAAACAAACTGATGAACAACCACATACTAAACCAACAAATGCCATCATAATAAAAATGAAATGTCAGAACATTTGTTACTTAAGTGCCAAAAACTAAATAAACCAAAACTCCTAAGGCATCTCATAATTCAAAACAACTGACTAGCAAAACTGACTTCCAAAATTTGAACAGCCGCAACAAAAGACAAGTCGCATCACTTTCAAATAGCTTTAAGCTCCCAACTACACAAAGATACAGCACCAGCTGCTACAACAATAGAATCTGAAAGAAATAAGCTATGGTGGATCCATCTAATGATCCTGGAAGCTAGTTTCACAGCTGCAACAGGATATTTTTCTACAGCTGCCTTTTCCATGCTAAAACTAAAAAAACAAAAAGAAAAAATCCAGTGGCACTATGAAGTGTTTGTGTCTTCACATTTCTAATCCACGGCACTGTGAGGTAGTGGAGCCCCGTTCTTGTCTCCTGGATAGTCTCGGCTCCCCGTTCCCCTAAAAAAATCCACATCATCCATTTATTAAGTCTGGATCAACCTCCTTCCCCCCACACCCCAACCACAGGTGCTGCTCAGTCAATTCCTATTGGGGGAGGAGAATACATCATGTAATGCACTCACCACAGCACCTATTCAAAGTCAGTTATGCTAAGCCTGTAAACTTGTTACAAAGATGAAAACCAGTTTTCTTCAACTGACATTTTCACAGCTTTTGCATTAATTTCTGGACATGCAGTCTGCTCAATCTGGAGTCTGGCATGGTGGCGATTTTAAATCTTCACTACCTATGGCTAGCTGGCTATGATAATTATATCTTTGCTCTCAGATGTCACAATTATGTAGCAAACATAACTGCACATCATGGAATTCAAGAAGGTGACCTATCTCCTTTGTTTAGATGGCTAAGTATATCTTCTTCTTCTTCGTTCACTTCTACCACCAAAAACCGCACTGTGAACCTACTGAATTCACGCATGTGGTCCTCGTTAGGTCCCGTGGTCCCCTGTGTGGTCCAAAATAGACCACACGAGTTCCACGAAAGGACCACAAGGGGTTCAGAGTATCACAGTGCTTTAGCCTGTATTCTTGGTGGGTCTCGGAAGCGGGATTGCGTGACACCGTGGTTTTCATTGCACCAGTTTGGTCTAGCTAAGTATATGACACCAAACACAATATTCCACAAATACATTGAACAAAATGGATAAGAAATGAACTTTTGTACTCCTTGAAGACTTTATAGATATTTTGTTGTACACACCTCAGCAATATTGATCTGAATAGAAGCATGGTCTTTGGCAGCAATGATACGGTTACTCGCAGAACTGTGGAAAATTTTAAATTATATTAATTACTGAAAACAAACTGATCATTCTGTCAATGCACAATATCACATTCTAATAGCATCCATTCATATTCAGAATGTTATGCTTCAAACAATGTATTGAGTATTCAGCTCAAGAAACAACAATCTCAAGTTTCTTTTTTTTTTTCAGAAAATCTTTTCCATCCCCTTCAAAATATACGGGATCCTCAACTTATTTTTCCCAACTGGAAGTCTTCTGTGTTCAAGGTTGCTGGTCACATCAGATCCTGATCCCTGTCGACATGGCAAAGCCTGTAGTCTTCTCCAATCCTGGTAGGAGCTCCAAAGCTTTTGTCTCAAGCTGGTATCCTCTGGCCATGTCTCCATGTCTCAGGTCTGCATAGCTTGGACACTCTTGAAGGATATGTTCTGGAGTCTGAACTCCACTGCCACATGGACACTCATCTGTGAGACATTCTGAGACAATGTAAATGACTCAGTAGTCTATAGTGGCCTGTCCTGGCAAAACAGGATGGTTTGTTATGTCTCTGTAGTTGGTGTATTGGATCTGGTATGTTATGTCTTTGTAGTTGGTGTATTGGATCTGGTTTGTTATGTCTTTGTAGTTGGTGTATTGGATCTGGTTTGTTATGTCTTTGTAGCTGGTGTATTGGATCTGGTTTGTTATGTCTTTGTAGTTGGTGTATTGGATCTGGTTTGTTATGTCTTTGTAGCTGGTGTATTGGATCTGGTTTGTTATGTCTTTGTAGTTGGTGTATTGGATCTGGTTTGTTATGTCTTTGTAGTTGGTGTATTGGATCTGGTATGTTATGTCTTTGTAGTTGGTGTATTGGATCTGGTTTATGTCTTTGTAGCTGGTGTATTGGATCTGGTTTGTTATGTCTTTGTAGCTGGTGTATTGGATCTGGTTTGTTATGTCTTTGTAGCTGGTGTATTGGATCTGGTTCGTTGTTAGATTTCACCTGCTTCCATTGAGATCTGCACTGGTTAAAGATTTAGTTTTCGCCTTGTGGTAGTTTACCGGGCAGTTTGATAGCAACTGGAAAGATTTCCTCCAACTACAGGACAGAAACTGCAGCAGTCCTTGAAGCTCTCAAAATACTAAGAACATAAAATCAGCAGCCACCACACAAAATAGCTTTCTTCACAGACAGCAGGGCACTTCTATAATCACTTCTATATCTGTTTATACGACAAACAACCCAAAGGTAAACATATAGGAAATCACAAAAGAAATGAAGCGTCTTACACTATCAACTAATGTGGCCCTACAATGAGTACCACCCCACTGTGGAACAGCTGGCAATGAAATATATGACAGACAACTTGTCCAAAGCCAGCAGCAATCAAGATGAACTGGAAGTCATCATACATATGAAGAGAGGGCTTAAACCACATGGGGAAAAATTGGAAAGAATGGTAAGAGACTATCATGGATGCCAATCTAACGCGATGACACAATTAAAAATAAAAAGTCGCCAAACGAACTGACAGAAAACATCACAGATCGAGGCCTGTGGAGAAGAATGACCACCAATGCATTTTCAGGACACCACATGATGATGATTTGTCACTTGTGCTTCTTTCAAATTCTAAATTTTATTCATTAACTGTATTCGACCGCTGCTGTAAATTTATTAACGATAGTTTTACATATTAAAGGCAAATCAAACTGACCGTACCTTGACTTTCCAGATCCCCAAGTTTGCTAAATTTTTACTTTTTTTTTTCGTAATATTAGCTGGTGGAATGCGCAGCTCTCAAGCTCTAACTTGAAAGAATGCTTTCTTTTCATCCACATAATAATTTTTTTAATCGAGTCCTTTAAAATGATTTAACATAGAAATATACTGCCCGGCTGCATGACCACGCTTATCGGAAACAGGTACATTTCATCAATGCTTACCATTTGCGAGGAATCAAGAGATCAACGAATTCTCCTGCGTCGTTCTGCATGGTTAAATGTTATTTTCCAAGATCTGAAAATATTATTTTCAAAAAAATTATGTTACCTTCTAAAGCATTTAACAGAAGTGCGTTAGTAATACGAAAAACGAAAATTGACAGCTACACATGCTTACCTGATGGGCACTCGGAAACAAAAAGAAAGACCGGAAGTAGCAATATATGCCAGGAGCTTTCAGCCACAAAATGCCAAATTTTTTTTATCCAATGTCAGTAAGTCTCACTTGGTTTCCGGGCTCGTTCATTCATTCATTCATTTGCATGTCCCTTACGGAACTTTCCCTCCCTAACAGCTCTCCTGTAGGCCTCTCGGTTGTGAGCAAGATGGCCTGCTGCTGATGCATCCATTTGCAGATCATCAACGATGTCTTGCAGTCATCTTCGCCTTGATCTTCTTCTCTTTCTTTGTCCCTTTATGTACCTTTCCAAGACAGTCTTCTCTAGATTATCATGACGTTTAAAGTGTCAAAAATATTTAAGTGTTCTTTGTTTAGTCCAACAAACAGCAAGGACAATTGTAGGATATTTGAACATCTCGTACCGAGTCCTACTAGCCCAACTGAAAGGACTACCAATAAACATAAATATTATACAAGTGTACGCTCCAACATATGAAAATTCTGAAGAAGATGTACAGCTATTTTATAATGACATAGAGACAGCCCTAAAACACACAAAGTCACATGAAGTTACTATAGTCATGGGAGAAAAAAAAAGTTGGTAATGGAAGAACTTCATACGTCGTTGGTGACTATGGACTGGGGGAGAGGAATGACAGAGGTAGTAAATTAATTGAATGAGCAAGAATACATAGCATGGTTGTAGGAAACACCTGGTTTAAACAACATCCTCGAAGACTGGCAACATGGTGCAGCCTAGACAAAAAGACTTTTAACCAGATAGACTACGTATTAATGAACAAACGATTCCGGAATGCATTACTGACAACAAAAACCATGTCAGGAGCCGACTGCAATAGTGACCACGACCTACTCTGTGGAAAAATTAGAATAAAGCTAAAGAAAGCATGCAGAAAAGTGAGAAACGTACAATTGAATGTAAAACTCCTTAAAAATGACGAAGAACTTCGAGAACAATACAAAGTTATTATAACAAATAGATACAATGCAATAGCAAAGATAAATAGTGTAGATGAGCAATGGGCAATGTTAAGAGATTCTGTCCACCAAACTATTAAAGAGATAGTACCACCAAAAAAAAAAGCCCCTAAAAATAAATGGATGACAGACAACATCTTAGGACTGATGGACAAGAGGAGGAGGAGGAGTAAAAATAACCAAGAAAAATATAGCAAAATAAATAAAGAAATAAGACGCAAATGCAGAGAAGCAAAGGAAGTGTGGTTAAATGAATAGTGCAGACAGATAAAGGAAATAATAAAGACAGCAAAAACATGCACAAAAGAATTAGTGAACTCACAGGCAGGAAAATAAAATATACCACAGGATGCCTGAAATCAAAAGAAGGTAAAATGTTAATGGGAAAAGAAGACATTGTGGACTTGTGGACAGAGTACATCGGTGAGCTATATGGAGGAGAAAAACCAGAATTAACACCAGATACTGAAAACTGTGATGGACCACCAATACTTGAAGATGAAATCATAGATGTCATCAAACACATGAAGAAAGGAAAAGCGACTGGGCCTGATAATATAACAATAAAAGAAATAGTGTGGTTCTAAGGATTGCAAACGCGCCTCAAACAGCCTCTGGCAGTCAAGTCCAGCAACTGGCCTTCCCGTGGCAGAACTGTTTAAACTGACAGGAGAAGGGGCGAGGGCGAATATCTGGCGCCTGAAAACCAGATACTTAGGGTAGATGAGTGGCACGTTTGGTAGCTCATCTGCCGCTGTTGGCGAGATCTTCAGCTGCTGTGCGTGGAGCGGTGCTCCTCCCGGCCAATGAAGAAATTTGCAAATGAGGTTGCCGCGCAGCATCACTGCTGAAAAGGTGGTAGAAAGGATAAAGTGAAACAAACAGTCAAATCACTGCACCTCTGGTCTGGAGGTCGGCCACGTCCTGAGTACAGTCACATCGGGTGAAATGCATGAACCGGCTTGTCCCAGAGGTTAAGACACTGCTGGCGAGACTCTTCAAATGCCGCGCGTGGAGTGAAGCTTCTCCCGGTCAAGGAAGAATGCGGAAAAGAAATAAAGGTTGCTGTGTGGCGCCAATGGGAAAAGGTGGTGAAAAGTGAAGTTTAACCGGTATGTCCAGTAGTATCGCTACGAGAGCTATACCACGGCACCTCTGCTCTAGAGGCCGGCCACGTCCGAAATACACCTACACTGGTGAAATATGCCTAAACCGGCACACACCAGGGGTGGAACTTGATGGCTAGACATGTCATGCCACCTCCGCTCTAGAGGTCGGTCACGCCTGATATACACCCATACTGGTGAATTTTGCCTAAACCGGCTCATACCAGGGGTGAATCTTGAAGGCTATGCATGTCACAGTACCTTTGCTCTAGAGGTCGGTCTCGTCCCAAACACGCCTATACTGGGATAATGCCTAAACCGGCTCACCCTAGGGGTAGAAGTCACTAGTGGCGAGGATTCGTCCTCCTGGACAAAAGCTCCATCCTGGTCACAACTAGGAAGGGTAGTGGCCACGACCGCAAAATGCTGAAGTCGGAGACACTGGACCAGGGAAGTCTAGATAGGTAACCACCTCTCACCCGGCGGGGATATTTGCGTATCCTAATCACGCTGAGGTTTTCCGGTGAGAAAGTCCACCTCTGGCCTGGGTGGGCTACCGCCTCTCACCCAGCGGGGATGCACTGATATCCTAAACACGTCGAGGTCTTCCGGTGAGAAAGTCCAACCCTAGACTAAACTGGTGCAATGAAAACCACGGTGTCACGCAATCCCGCTTCAGAGACCCACCAAGAATACAGGCTAAAGCCCTGTGATACTCTGAACCCCTTGTGGTCCTCTCGTGGATCTCGTGTGGTCTTTTCGGAGACCACACAGGGGACCACGGGACCTAACGAGGACCACAGGCGTGAATTCAGTAGGATCACAGTGCGGTTTTTGGTGGTAGAAGCGAACGAAGAAGAAGAAGAAGAAGAAATAGTTGCACTAGATGAGGCAGGAATACAAATAATAACCAAGTTACTGAATGACATTTACAACAGTGATTATATTCCCAGTGACTTGCTTAAATCCACGTTTATATCACTACCAAAGAAACCAGGTGCAAAGGAATGTGATGACCACCGGACTATCAGCCTCTCATGTCACATAACGAAGCTACTTCTAAGAATCATTATGAGAAGATCATCATCATCAGGTGCCGTGCCGACTGGTGTTGGCTATTATGCTTCTCCAGAGTACACGATCCTTCATGCAGGCCATCAGCTCATTTGGTGATCTCTTCTCATTCACACCATCCCGTCAGACTGTCCAGTATCATTTCTCTTGGTCTTCCTCTTGATCTTCTTCCTTCTATTTTTCCTGTTGTTATAATATTTTCTATGCCCCCTCTTCTCATTGCATGTCCTATGAAAGTACATTTTCTCTCTCTATTATCTTTTTGACAAGGTTTTTGTCTCTCCAGCTCTTCTCATACATTCTTCATTAGTTATTTTTGCTGTCCAGGGGATTCGCAACATTCTTCTAATAAACCACATTTCTGCTGCTTCCAATGATTTTTGTGTAGACCTGCCTATTGTCCATGATTCACTTCCATATAACAAGACAGATTCAATATAGCATTTTAGGACTCGTTTTCTAACATTCATTGATAAAAATGTGTTGGAAAACAAGGAAAAATATAAAAATGGAAATAGCAGATGAACAGTTTGGATTTGTTGACGGCAAGGGAACACACAATTCCATTTATGCTTTACGAACACTAACAGAAAGAGCTTTAGAAGTACAGAAAGATATCTACTTATGCTTCATTGATTACACCAAGGCATTCGACAAGGTGAAACATAATGAAATTATTAAAATGCTTGAAGACATCAGTATAGACGGCAAAGACCTGAGAATTGTAAAACATCTATACTGGCAGCAAGAAGCAGCAATTCGAGTTGAAAATAAAACTGGAAAATATCAACCTATAAAACAAGGGGTGCGACAACATCTTGTTGGCAGAGATGCAGATGAAGCCACTCACAGCAGTTATTGAGGAAAGACGCTGGCGATGGCTGGGACATGTGCTCCAAATGACTGATAACTCACTACCAAAAACAGCACTAAGATGGACACCACAGGGGAACAGAAGTAAGGGTAGACCAAAAGAGACATGGAGAAAAACAACAGAGAGGATGTTGAGCAATAGAGGGCTCACCTGGGCAAGAGCAGAAAAAAAAAGACAAAGGACAGGCATTTGTGGAAAACCCTTGCGGAAGCCCCATGTGCCCTGGGCATTTAAGGTTCAGAGAGAGAGAGAGAGAGGGAGAGAGAGAACACATTAAAATAAATAAATAAAATGAAATAAAACCGTGACTTTGAAGCTACATAAGCAGGCAAATTGAGGTTTAATTTAATATTAAATGAAATATTACAATAAAAACTTCAATTTTATACTATCAGCCAGGAAGCTTCTCAAATTTTCTTTTTCACCCCACCCCCGGCTCCAACAGGATTAGACCGGTCATGACTTATAATCTTCAAAGCCACAGCGAGTCTGATACACGTGAACGTTTTCACAGAACCTCCTCTGGTGGCATACAGACGGAACAAGAAGTCAAGGACCTATAAGAAGCCGTCAACGTATCTTTTTTCCAGCAAAAGACGCTGTGATTGAAGCAAGAAATACCTGTCAGTTTATGGCCAGCCTACCCACCCACCCCTCACCTTAATCCTATTTGCGACATAAACGTCACTCTGATCACTGATTTGCATAGGCGTTCGAGATCTATCAACCCTGCGGGTGTTGTTTGAAGAATAAATAAGTTACTTCTCACCTAACTTTCCTCTCTCCTCCCACCCATCGCTATGGCTTTTTATGTCATCCATGGGTTGGCTAGGGTTAAATTAATATTATTATCGTCACACTTTCCCATTGAAAGTCTCCCCTTCCATTCTTGCTATTCGCAGTTTCGGGTGGAGGAGGGAATAGTCGATAATGTTCTTTCATAACAATCAGATCAAGTTGTTGTGGGATTTTTTTCGTGTCTGTATGTACTGTCCTTTCTGTTGTTCTTGATCATCTTCTTCTTCAATCTTCCTGAAACTGCGAGCTGGTATTCTTTGCAGTCGATGCTGTGAAGATACTGAAGCTCAGATCGTGTCGGACAGGGAGAGGGTCTTGGCAGCTATTTTTTGTGTCCCTGAGTGCAGGAAAAACAGACTCCACCACCATGAGGACTATAGATATCCCTGCACCGTTAGCCAGACTAGGCTTATTACTGGTGGTACCAACGGAGAAGTGGGATAGGGTCTTGGTCAGCTGTGGTTAGCCGATCTTGACATTAGTTAATTGCCAAAACGGACAACCTATTCGCTCCCGTTGTCCTGGATCCAAAGAAATAGGGAAAAACAAACTCATGTAACGCTATCACAGGGCTAATATAGCACATCGTAACATCAGAAAATTGAAAAAAAAAAATAGAAGTAGCAATTTTATTTTACATTTTATTTTATTTTGCTTTCCACGGATTTAAATTTTCGTGTGCTCCACGATGCTTTTGTGTGCGCGACTGCGCAGTTTAGAGAAAGCATTTGATCATCACTTTTATATATGAATGATTAAACTGCTGTCAGTTTTGGACGAGTAGTTTATTTTATTGGCCCCAATCTTGGGACCTATGAACCTAAAAATCATGTCTATGAACTGGAGGCGGATTGGCCACACTCTGAGAAAATCCGACACCAGCATAGCAAGACAGACACTGACATGGAATCCTCAAGGAAATAGAAAACGAAGAAGACCTAGACTTACTTCGAGAAGAGAAGTTACGACAGTGCTCAGATACAAGGGATGTTCATGGAAAGAAGCAGAGAATAATTCCAAGAATAGGGATGACTGGAGAGCCTTTATCCATGACCTAATGCTCTGAAGTGAGTGAAAGGCAATGATGATGGTGAATCTTTGGACGGGAACATTTGTTTATATTAGATTTCTATATCGTTTAAATCTCACTTCCTGTCTGTCTGAGAATTGTAACGTAAGAGTGTCTGAAGATGTTCAGACACTCAAATGAACTATCTGACTGAACATAGGGGAGAGAAGTGTCAGCAATTTATGCAGATGATATCAGTCCTTCTAGCAGAGAATCCACAGAACCTACAGAAATTAAAAAGTACGATACACGACACAAGTCAAGAATGGAGTCGAGATCAATATCAAGAAGACCAAAGTAATGGTGTTCGGCAGGAAAGACCAGAAGCCAGATATAACCGTAAACAAAGATAGCCTGCGACAAGTGACAAACTACATCTACCTAGGACATACACTAACTGCAATGGGAGATGTGAGATGGAATAAAGAAAAGAATAGGAATGGCAAAACATACATTCAACTCCATGAAGACAGTGCTGTTATCCAGAAATCTGCCCATAAAAACAAAATTAAGATTTGTAAAAATGTTATATCAACTATGTTTTACTGTATGGAGCAGAAACCTGGACTTAAGCAAGAAGATGGAGAGAAAAATTAATGCAGCAGAAATATGGTTTTACAGGAAACTAGGCCATATAACATGGAGAACAAACAGAACAAATGCACAAGTTTTAGAACAGCTCCAAGTGCAACGTGAACTTCTCAAAGAAAAAAGGATGAAGAAACAAAATACTTTGGCCATGCCAATAGATATAACAATATACTGAAAACTATACTAGAATGAAAGGTGGAAGAGCAAGAGATACGTAGATGGGAAGATAACATACGAGAATGAACAGAAAAGAGCAAGAGGAAGACAGATACGTAGATGGGAAGATAACATACGAGAATGAACAGAAAAGAGCAAGAGGAAGACAGATACGTAGATGGGAAGATAACATACGAGAATGAACAGAAAAGAGCAAGAGGAAGACAGATACGTAGATGGGAAGATAACATACGAGAAGGGACAGAATACAACCTGGCCGAGTGCACCATCAAGGTGAAGAAGGGAGGGAGCTAGAGATTCATTACCGCCAACCTTTGTTCTGGATAAGGCACATGATGATGATGATGAATATAAGAGCCATTGTAATAAAACCTTTCAATGCCAGTAATATTTTTTTAGCTAGATTATCAGAAATTATATACAATTTATATATTATGGTATAGAGATACGGTATATGCATTTAATATTATATTTTAAAGGAATCATGCAAACTGGCATTTTATGACAGTAGTTGTAAAGGAAAAATAAGATTTTTAAGGGGATGCATCTTTCCCATCGCAATATATGCCTGTGAGACATGGACACTTAACAAAACAGCTGAGATACGCATAAATGTCTTTGAATGTAAATGCTATAAAAGAGTTCTTCAAATATCATGGACACAAAAAAAAGAATATATATATATATATATACTACAAGAACTTATATTGAAGAAGGCTGGCTAGTAAAGAGGATTAAAGAGAGAAAACTTAAATATTTTGGACACATTAAACGTCATGATAATCTAGAGAAGACCGTCTTGGAAGGGTACATAATGGGAAAAAGAAAGAGAGGAAGACCAAGGCGAAGATGGCTGCAAGGCATCGTTGATGATCTGCAAATGGATGCATCAGCAGCAGGCCATCTTGCTCACAACCGAGAGGCCTACAGGAGAGTTGTTAGGGAGGCAAGTTCCGCAAGGGACATGCGAACGAATGAATGAGTTGTAAAGGTCGACCACGTAAAACTCTAAAGAGGACATTGTTAAGAGAGACCAAATTAGTAGGCATAAAATCCTTTAATGAGTTTGAAAAGCTCGCCGAAAAACGAGAAAACTTTTCGAACTACAATGCGAGCTTACGTGACGTTTAACGGCACGGGAAGGATGTAAGATGTAAATAAGATGTCACACAGCCTGTTTCACTTGCCAATAATGTGTCTGTTTGCGGCAACTTAGTAATAAAACTTTGCTCGAATGGGGAGTGGAACAGACGTGGGAGTGTTCCCAATGCCATGATGTCGATTCCTGGAAGTAACCAACTAATAACAAAACAAATATCTAAAAATGCGATAACGAAGATTGCTGGACAGAAGAGGTCATGGCCAACCCACGTGGCAGCAATTCTCTTATTGATTTCACTCCCATTACAAAGTGATTAAGGACATTGAATTATTTACATCCTCTTTTACATTGTGCTATTCTTTTATCTCATATTACAAAAAAGATATTTAATTTGCATCAGTATGATTTTTTATTTTCATTTATTGTCGAATTAATTTTACTAATAATATGAAAACTGAAAAAGAAGTGGGAGTAACATGAATATCCCACACACAAAAGAGTGCCGTAACTCTTCAACATTTGCAGATGGAAACTGTACTTGTGTAAGACGTGGATTGAGGGATTCTTACATAACTGTTTCACATAGGCAAAATGGGAAAACAGAATGAATTAATGGACAAGGCAGAAGACATAGCCGATCAGGTTAGTTAGAAACTGCTGAATAACTTCAGCTTTTGTGTGTTTTTATTTCTTCTTTAATTATTAATTCAGAAATATTTTGCTAGCAACGTGCCGGTCTGTTGCTTTGAATTCCTATAGATACCCATACTGCACATGTAGTGTCAGCGATGCGTTATTGAGATACATGATAATATTTCTCCCCAAACATAATTCAAACATAATAGCATGCTATGTTTCATCGTTTAATATATATATATATATCCGTCCAACAATGAGGATAAGGTTTCCGTTGCATCTCTTACACATACCAGATGTATCATCGGTTCCAACTTAGTCACGTGAGTGTTAAGATCTTCCAGGACAGGGAACATAATCTGATTGCTTAAAAACTCTGACCTACTTCTGTAGCCCAGAAGCCTATACCAATCAACACTAATTATAATGTCAGGATGGTGGATAGATAGGGACATGGAGATCACCGGCAGGGATGAGGAAAATCTGGTGTGAAACCAATGAATCCAGGACGTGACAAGGCTATGGATCTCTACAACAATGGCTACCAGAATGAGGTGAACAAAACAGAGCCAGCAGACTATAGGTGGCAGGGAATGGATATTGCTGAAGCACTCATTGGATTCCTCATCCCAAAGTTGGAGTGTCTCTGTGGGACTGCCTCAAAGCTGTTGGGCCTGATGTGGCTTAAGTTCAGCCACCAGAGGCTGGAAAACAAAGTTTTGGCCAGGCCAGCCTACACTGTCTTCATGACAGTCCGAGTAAGACCACAGTCTGCCCTAGCAAGGAAAGGTGCTGAAGTCGGATTTACCCAGCCAGAAGGCGCATCACAAAAATCAGGGTACCACACATTACCGCTAAATGCGTACAAAGAAGAAGAAGATAATTTTCTTCATTCTGCTACTGAGTAACTTAAGATAACCTGACCATCTTTTCTGAGTTCAGACATGGGACACCCAGTCAAGCCGGTGGCTTTGTGATTATATGCATAAAGTTACTTTGAAATTTTGACCCAGAATTTTAATTTGTAGGCTAGGTTTACAACTTTACTTACAGATGTAAGTTTTCTGCTTTTCTTTGTAGAGTGAATTTTCTTCAAAATAGCAACATTTTCACAACAGTAATTTTAAAAATTGTGGGTATGTCCGAACATGCGGTAATGAAAGGTGAAAATACAGGACAATATAGGACATATGTTTTTAAATAGGGGGCATGTAGGTAGTCTGACTGAAATAGTATGATTCCTGGGACTTAACCTCAGTGAAAGGGACAGTCCAGTATAATACAAGCAGTTGGTCACTTAACCTAAGTGAATGGGAAAAAAGTTGTATTTCAGTCTTGTGTCACTTTTGTGATAGTATTATGTTCACTTGTGATATATTATTGATGATAATTTTTTTGTTTTCACAATTTTTAGTGGTAACAGTCTGTGACAATATAACTTTGTTCCTTGCCCCAGGTACTCCGGCATTCTAAACATGTCTTGCCGCATATCGCCCGTTTTTGCCTCATCAGCACATTTCTTGAAGACGGAATTAGAATGTGGACTCAGTGGTATGATCAGAGAGACTACATGAATGCAACCTGGTCCTGCGGAGTTTTTCTTGCGACACTTTTTGTCATCACCAATTTTCTTGGACAGTTGATTGGTTGTATCATGGTGCTGAGCCGTCAGAAAGTTCCTATTGCCTGCAGTGTTCTCTCTGGTATCATTGCTCTACAGGTTTGTTTATATAATGGAATGGAGGTATGAGTGAAACTCATTCCCTTTACATATAAAACGTGTTCCTATCATGCCACATGGGCAGCTGGGGGAATGTGGTTTAGTGCCTATATTTTCCTTGACCTTTCACCACCAAACAGGGAGTATGGTCAGCATCATGCTGCCCTACTTTCTTCCCCAACTCCAGAAGGACCTGGATACCTATTTCTACAGCTGGGTAACTGGAACATCTTTGGCCCAACTTGAATCATAGACCTCACAGTGTGAGATGAGTGCACCACACCACTTGGACCACACAAGCCTCTCATCACATAAGAAGGCAGCTTATTATGTGGCTGTTGTAGCTCTCAACTCTTTGAGAGATATTTATAGTGAAATTTTCAAATGTGTCCTTGACAGTGTTTATTTTTTTGTTTGGAAATGTTGGGTTAAAGTTTTAACATAAACACTTACAAAGCTTTCTGTTCCTGGCAAAAGAGTTTGAATACTGATCGTAGGTTTCAACTTCGTGATCAGTCAGCTGTCTAGGAACATTCTTTCACAAACTGATGATTCCATAAATGGTGTTTTTCCAATATTTTACATGGTGGTATCAAACACTTGACTGTGAGCCGGAGGGATAATGTATGTTCACAGCCAGCAGAGGACAGCGAACTAACAACTCCAAAACACACACATGCACACAAAAAAAAAAGCATTCCCAACCTGTTCATGTCCATTTTTTAAAACCCAAAAAACCACCACACACAGAGTACATTTTGTTTGACACTTCATTTTATGTTTTCTTTGATTAATTTTTTTTTTTTTGGCCACAATTTGTTCGTGCTAATCACTATGTGAAATTTATTGAATTTAACTGAATGACCGATGATTAACCAGAATATTTTTTTTTTTCCTGCAGTTATTAAATAAATAAAAGTTTGTCTCATTTGGACATTTCAGACTATTGCCTACAGCGTTATATGGGACTATAAGTTTTTATGTAGGTAAGTTCATATTTGTACATGTATTTCCTAGCATTGTGGTAGTTTCTGTAGGAGCATTGATCGTTACTGAGGACTGTGTTACCAATGACTCCATTATCAGAGGAAGTCATAGTGGTTGGGGCATTGTCACATACCTCACTGGAAAGACAGTTGAGGAAGGAGTGGATGCGTATGACACAACTTGGAGTATGAAAGTGGAGATTGAAGCCATCAGTGTGGCAGATGATCGACTGGTTGAACAGCAAATACACTGCTCTGTCATAGCAATAGACTCCCAAAGCCTAAGATTGGTAAGGAGATGCTTTCTGGGAAGTTGGCCTACTTTCTCACATACTCTCAGATTGCAGACCCCGCATTAATCTGCTGTCCTAGTCATGGAGGAGTACATGGTATGACCAGGGTAACCAGCTGGCGGGAAAGACCTTCACATAGGGTGTGCTGAAACTGGACAAGCTGGACATCTCAAAGGCTGTTATGGACAAATTGTGCAGGGATAAAGAGTTGTGATAAGAAAATAACCCCTACATCCACAGAAGGAGGGAACTTTGGGTGAAGCAAGGCAAGGAAAGTATAAGCTCTCTCTTTGGGCGGAAACGACAAACCCACTATCAACATGTGACAGTGACAATTACTGTGCACACCTTACATTGTTACTGGAACGAGCGGTGGAGCAGACATAGGAATGTCCTGACTGCAAAAGATGCTACCTCATGAGATCAGTTAGTCAGTCAATGTCCAAGTAATTTATAGTTCTATATTTTCCTTTTCCAAAATGAAAATGGAAAAGAATGCTGAGACCTTTAGATATCGATGTACGAAAGAGTGTGGTGTATTTGTGAAGAGAAATGAAGCTGGACTAAATAATGAAAAGCAGAAGAAGAAAGTAATTATTTTATCATATCAAAAAGCATAAAAAATCCCACATATTCCACTGCCTGCCATGGATTTTTGGGGGTGGTGGGGGGAACACTTGTTAGCCCAGGGATTGGAAAAAAATTACTGTCAGTCAGGAAGCATAATACTCTAACAAAATCAGTGGGGGGTGGGGGGAATTTTAAAGGAAGAGGACAAAGGAGATAATAATATAGATGGGTGGACAACATCAAGAGATGGGTATGGACAATGAACAACTTATCAGACTTGGATAGATCCATTGCATTGAAGGGATCTATTGCAGTAAACTTTCCTTATGAAAATGGCATAAGATTTGGATATTTAGAAAAAAAAACTTTTTAAAATGCTGACAGCGCATGTCAGAATAGGTTAAGAGATTTTGACAGTCTCTGTTTGACTGGGAGTTTTTTTTCCTTTGCTTTTGAATTTAATTTTTTTTCTCTGATGAAATTGAATAATCTGTTGGTCAGAAACTTGGCCTTGGCCGGTGGAGTGTTGATGCTGCTGGCCGAGAGCAAGAATGAGGGCAAATCGCTATTTGCTGGCCTGCCTTCGCTGGGTGAAAACAGTCCTAAACAGTACATGCAGCTGAGCGGGCGCCTTTTACTGGTCCTTATGTTTATCACCCTTTTACACATGGAATTGTCTTTTCTACAGGTAAGCTTCTGCCATGTGTTTTGTTTGGCATGAATTGGGGGGGGGGGGTGGGTGGTTTTGCTTCTGTGAAGGGAAATGTTGGATGTGTTTTGAGATCTGCAAATTTTTTGTCCCCCCCTAATTTATTGGCTATAAAATCAGATGCCGTCCCATATATTCAAAACCAGCTTTATGTGAACATTCATTCTCCCTTAGTATATTGACAGTTATATGTACAGTGTATTCTGGTATGCCTGGCCTTACAGAAAGACATCGTTTTCAGACAAACTGAAGTTGCATGTGTTGGCAACTAATGCCCTTTTTTTTTTCCAAAAAAAATGCTGAAGATGTAAAAAAAAAGAATGGATCATTTTCAGAGGCTGGAATATGATTTTGTCAATGGATCATTTTCAGAGACTGGAATGTGATTTTGTTAATGGATCATTTTCAGAGGCTAGAATGTGATTTTGTCAGTGGATCATTTTCAGAGGCTAGAATGTGATTTTGTCAATGGATCATTTTCAGAGGGTGGAGTGTGATTTTGTCACTTTAGATTTCAGGAGAAGAAGAGTTTCAGATTTAATGAGATTGTGTGACATCCACAAAAAAACATGCACAAAATTCTTGTGGAATTTTAATTGGGCATCTTTTAAGTCTGAGATAATTGGGACATGTAGCAAATCTAAAAGAAAGGATAGGTATAGCAGAGGTAACAATAAGATCACCATGCTGCGACCCTAATTATAAGGAATGTTCTATAGTTAAGGCATCAGCATTCAGCACAGAAGAGAGTGTCTCTTGTACATTGCTGGGACTGGTTGGCCCGAGACCAAAGGTGGGAAATTTAGTAAACCATTTTCACTTTGCAATGGATTCCCTCCCACTGTGGGATACCAGGCAATGAGAAAGCTGACCATCTAGCCAAAGAGAGCACTGAAATGGAGCAACCAGACATACCAGTCACCTATAATCAGAAGAAAAGCATGATAAAAACCTACAGGAAGCCACAAACACCACCACATGATGACTATCACATGCTAAACAGAAAGGAACAAGTCACCATCTTCCGTCTCCGAACAGGACACAGCCGACTCCGAAGTCATATGTATACAAAGTTTAAGGTTGGTACTACTAATCTATGTACATGTGCCCAGGTGCCCCAAACTGTGGAACATATCCTCCAGAACTGCATCAACTACGAGACACTGAGAAATAATTACTGGCCCAGTGAAACCACTAAAGAAGATAAGCTCTACGGTTCCATACATGAGTTACAAAAAACAGTGAAATTTATCCAAGAGACAGGACTGCAGATATAGACAGACAATGCGAACGAAGAAGAAGAAAAAGAAGTAAACCATTTAGTAAACCATGCCCAATTGGATTTACAGAATTATATAAAGGAGGAATGGCTAAATCAGTAGCAACACTTTTCTTGGTCTGCAGTCACCTTTCAGTTGACCCAGGTCTAAAAATAGGTACTCTGAAAGCAGAGAACATCTCCCTGTATGACAAGGCACACTGTATTACATTTTACACGCAACTGTGGTTCTAAGAACTGCTATTGTCGGAGGTGGGGTGGAGTATTCGATTTCCACTCCAACAGCGCGCATCTCACACAGCCTCTGGCAGTCAGGTCCAGCTCCTGGCCTTCCCGTGGCAGAACTGTTTAAACTGACAGGAGAAGGGGCGAGGGCGAATATCTGGCGCCTGAAAACCAGATACTTAGGGTAGATGAGTGGCACGTTTGGTAGCTCATCTACCGCTGTTGCAGATATTCTTCGGCTGCCGTGCGTGGAGCGGTGCTCCTCCCGGCCAATGAAGAAAGTTGCAAATGGGGTTGCCGCGCAGCATCACTGCAGAAAAGGTGGTAGAAAGGATAAAGCGAAGCAAACAGTCAAATCACGGCACCTCTGGTCTGGAGGTCGGCCACATCCTGAGTGCAGTCCTATCGGGTGAAATGCATGAACCGGCTTGTCCCAGAGGTTAAGACACTGCTGGCGAGACTCTTCGAATGCCGCGCGTGGAGTGAAGCTCTTCAAGGAAGAAAATGCGGAAAAGAAATAAAGGTTGCTGTGCGGTGCCGATGTGAAAAGGTGGTGGAAAGGGTAAAGTGAAGTTTAATCGGTATGTCCAATAGTATCGCTGCGAGAGCTATACATACCACGGCACCTCTGCTCTAGAGGCCGGCCACGTCCGAAATACACCTACACTGGTGAAATATGCCTAAACCGGCACACACCAGGGGTGGAACTTGATGGCTAGACATGTCATGCCACCTCCGCTCTAGAGGTCGGTCATGCCTGATATACACCCATACTGGTGAATTTTGCCTAAACCGGCTCACACCAGGGGTGAATCTTGAAGGCTATGCATGTCAACAAACACGCCCATGCTGGGATAATATGCCTAAACCGGCTCAACCCAGGGGTGGAAGTCACTAGTGGCGAGGATTCGTCCTCCTAGACAAAAGCTCCATCCTAGTCACAACTAGGAAGGGTAGTGGCCACGACCGCAAAATGCTGAAGTCGGAGACACTGGACCAGGGCAGTCTAGATAGGCAACCACCTCTCACCTGGCAGGGATGTTTGCGTATCCTAATCATGCTGAGGTTTTCTGGTGAGAAAGTCCAACTGTAGACTGAACTGGTGCAACGAAAACCATGGTGTCACGCAATCTGCTTCAGAGACCCACCAAGAATACAGGCTAAAGCCCTGCGATACTCTGAACCCCTTGTGGTCCTCTCGTGGATCTCGTGTGGTCCTTTCGGGGACCACACAGGAGACCACGGGACCTAACGAGGACCACAGGTGTAAATTAAGTAGGATCACAGTGCGGTTTTGGTGGTAGAAGCGAACGAAGAAGAAGAAGACACGCAACTGTCAGTGAATGTGGGTAAAATAGGAAGCATGAGCAACTCAGTTCCATGAATATGAGACTTTGCCGTAGTCAAAACCTTTGATCAAGAAATAAAACAGAATTGCTTGCAAGACATCT
The DNA here is from genome assembly GCA_009760885.1 of Achatina immaculata. Taxonomy (NCBI): domain Eukaryota; kingdom Metazoa; phylum Mollusca; class Gastropoda; order Stylommatophora; family Achatinidae; genus Lissachatina; species Lissachatina immaculata. Next base: position 22,257,154 of record CM019695.1, read on the forward strand.
GCCACATATTCACAGCATGGTGGACATGTTGGCCCATAAGATTCCTAAACAGTACTACTGGTAAAGGCATGACAGTGAGGTGATGGTTGTAGTAGATGTCTCCTTGTGGCTTAACAACAGGTGTCACAATGAAAATTCAACTGTCTTTTGTAGTTCTTCAGCAGAAATGCATAAAGCAGCTATGAATTGTGGGGTATTTTGGAAGAAATTAACAACATATGCAATATATTTTTTGGGGGTTTTTTTTTCTGAGGTTGTTAATTTGTACTTCCTTCCCAGATTCTCCAAGATCTGATTGGCTCGGCTCTAATGATCCTCATCGCTATTGGCTACAAGACAAAACTGTCAGCTCTCGTGTTAGTTGTCTGGCTGACTGGTCTTAACTTTTACTTCAATGCCTGGTGGAATGTTCCGGACTATCGAACAATGAGGGACTTCATGAAATACGATTTCTTCCAGACAATGTCAGTAATCGGTGGTCTTTTACTAGTGGTAGCCTACGGCCCTGGCGGTGTTAGCATGGATGAACATAAGAAAAAGTGGTAGAGAAAGTATCCAATAGGTAGTCATAATATGTATGTATGTTTTTATTTGAATTTGCAGAGCTTCTGTTATGTCCTTACATATGAAATGTCACATGAAGCATTCTGATACAGTTGTTTTTTTTTGTTTTTTTTTGTTACGTCCATGTACATAATATCCTTGGTTTTTCTGTGACTCTCTATTTTGGGGTCACAGATCTGTTATTAGACATACGTCTGCCAACCCGAAGGTGTAAGAGTGTTTGTCTCTATCTCTTTGTATGTATAGATCTCTGAAGTGGTTAACCACTGATTCAGATTAGACCAGGAACCCTTGTCAAGTACATCACAGTGCACATGATCAAGTAAGTCTGGCGTTGACAACATGACAAGATGTTTGCTGAATGGAACTTGGTGATGATGGTGGCGATGGGAGCACGAATTGTTACGACGAGTAGCAATAACAAATCTGGGTCGGGCCAACTTCATCAAAATAAAAGGTTAGATGATGAATCTACCCTTGACCAACAGCCGTTCCAAACAAGCATAACATCAGCCGACAAGACACATTCTGCAGAATCCAGTGCAGTTTCACATTTCTAGACAGTACAACAACTTCATCAAGTTCACACAGCTCAAGATAAAAACATACACTGCTTCAGCAACCTGTACTCTCGCTCCCTGGGTTCCGAAAATCTCGTGCTAACCAGAAACACGGACTACCTGAAATCCAAGATACAAGGGGCAAAACTTGATAACGCTCACGCCGTAAACAAATACTCGGGGACATTACCCCAACACAGATACGGGACTGGACAAACACGTTCTACATATATTGTTACTAAGGCGTACGCTTGCTTTAAAAAGTTGTTACCGCTTTCTGTTGCATCCGTTTATGATGTGTCCATACTATACATTGTCACGCTGTTTTGATGACAGTTTGTCTACCATTTTATCAAAAGACAGACCACTTTTGAAATGTTGTGCGAGGCGTCTTATTATATAAGCTGTTACCGTTAACTATAATAGTTTTGCCATGTTACAACACCAAAGACTTTATCTGAGCTGTTTTTTGTTTAAATTATTTGTTAAGCATAGCTCTAGAGTGAAATGATCTGTGAGCATGGCATCAAGTGATTTCTTTTTCCTTCTCACATCACTTTTGATGGATAATATTTTGTTTTTTTTTTTCAACAAACTCTTTAAAAAAAAAAACTGCAAGTGTACATGAAGAAATGGGAAGGTTCCCAAGTGCTTGGGGCAAGAGGCTTAGTTGCTTCTCTTTTGTCCTCCATTTTTTTTCTCTTTCTTTTCTGTTTGTTTGTCTGTTTGTTTGTTTCTCCATTGTCATTGTCATGATTAGTCACCTGGAACACTTTTTCTTTTCTGGAGTTATAAAAAAAATCTTCATCATCTTATCACATATCCAGTAAATAAATATCAATAATAATAAATAAATGGATTATAATTCATTTCTTTTTTTTTAAATAATTCGCCCCCCCCCCCCCTTTTTTTTCAAACTGCTTTTATTTTTTTTTTGGTCATATAAAAGTAAAATTCAACAGCAGTTATTGGTTATTTTAGTTGTCCGAGGGGCTGTTAGCACACCTGTGAGGAACCCAATCTCAGTTTTCTCAAGATATTGTTGCATTTGTTTGTTCTTCATCCGTCACTTACTTTTATGGAGAGACATTTCAGTTTAGCATTCTAATGCTCAAGTTTCTTTACGCATTGGTAGGGAAAAAAAAAAAGGAATAACCATTATCGCTGTTATCTTTCAGCTTAAAGAAAGCCAGTTATGATATACGGTATAAGCAAAAAATGTTTAATGGATTGTTTGCATGTTTTATGATGTTCTGTCTCCCTGGAATTACATGTTTTATGCTGTTCTGTCTCCTTGGAATTACATGTTTTATGCTGTTCTTTCTGTCTGGAACAGCATGTTTTGTGCTGTTCTATCTCCCTGGAATTACATGTTTTATATTGTTACTAAGGCGTACGCTTGCTTTAAAAAGTTGTTACCGCTTTCTGTTGCATCCGTTTATGATGTGTCCATACTATACATTGTCACGCTGTTTTGATGACAGTTTGTCTACCATTTTATCAAAAGACAGACCACTTTTGAATGTTGTGCGAGGCGTCTTATTATATAAGCTGTTACCGTTAACTATAATAGTTTTGCCATGTTACAACACCAAAGACTTTATCTGAGCTGTTTTTTGTTTAAATTATTTGTTAAGCATAGCTCTAGAGTGAAATGATCTGTGAGCATGGCATCAAGTGATTTCTTTTCCTTCTCACATCACTTTTGATGGATAATATTTTGTTGTTTTTTTTTCAACAAACTCTTTAAAAAAAAAAACTGCAAGTGTACATGAAGAAATGGGAAGGTTCCCAAGTGCTTGGGGCAAGAGGCTTAGTTGCTTCTCTTTTGTCCTCCATTTTTTTTCTCTTTCTTTTCTGTTTGTTTGTCTGTTTGTTTGTATTGTCATTGTCATGATTAGTCACCTGGAACACTTTTTCTTTTCTGGAGTTATAAAAAAAATCTTCATCATCTTATCACATATCCAGTAAATAAATATCAATAATAATAAATAAATGGATTATAATTCATTTCTTTTTTTTTAAATAATTCGCCCCCCCCCCCCCTTTTTTTTCAAACTGCTTTTATTTTTTTTTTTGGTCATATAAAAGTAAAATTCAACAGCAGTTATTGGTTATTTTAGTTGTCCGAGGGGCTGTTAGCACACCTGTGAGGAACCCAATCTCAGTTTTCTCAAGATATTGTTGCATTTGTTTGTTCTTCATCCGTCACTTACTTTTATGGAGAGACATTTCAGTTTAGCATTCTAATGCTCAAGTTTCTTTACGCATTGGTAGGGAAAAAAAAAAAGGAATAACCATTATCGCTGTTATCTTTCAGCTTAAAGAAAGCCAGTTATGATATACGGTATAAGCAAAAAATGTTTAATGGATTGTTTGCATGTTTTATGATGTTCTGTCTCCCTGGAATTACATGTTTTATGCTGTTCTGTCTCCTTGGAATTACATGTTTTATGCTGTTCTTTCTGTCTGGAACAGCATGTTTTGTGCTGTTCTATCTCCCTGGAATTACATGTTTTATATTGTTCTATCTCCCTGGAATTACATCTTTTATGATGTTCTGTCTCCCTGGAATTACATGTTTTATGCTGTTCTTTCTGTCTGAAACAGCATGTTTTATGCTGATCTATCTCCATGGAATTACATGTTTTATGCTGTTCTTTCTGTCTGAAACAGCATGTTTTATGCTGTTCTACCTCCATGGAATTACATGTTTTATGCTGTTCTTTCTGTCTGGAATTACATGTTTTATGTTGTTCTATCTCCCTGGAATTACATGTTTTATGCTGTTCTATCTCTCTGGAATTACATGTTTTATGCTGTTCTGTCTCCCTGGAATTACATGTTTTATGCTGTTCTGTCTCCCTGGAATTACATGTTTTATGCTGTTCTGTCTCCCTAGAATTACATGTTTTATGCTGTTCTGTCTCCCTGGAATTACATGTTTTATGCTGTTCTGTCTCCCTAGAATTACATGTTTTATGCTGTTCTGTCTCCCTAGAATTACATGTTTTATGCTGTTCTGTCTCCCTGGAATTACATGTTTTATGCTGTTCTGTCTCCCTAGAATTACATGTTTTATGCTGTTCTGTCTCCCTGGAATTACATGTTTTATGCTGTTCTGTCTCCCTAGAATTACATGTTTTATGCTGTTCTGTCTCCCTGGAATTACATGTTTTATGTTGTTCTGTCTCCTTGGAATTACATGTTTTATGCTGTTCTTTCTGTCTGGAACAGCATGTTTTATGTTGTTCTATCATCCAGCCAGTGCATTGATGGTGTTTAGGCACACACACTGCATAGCTTTAAAAAAGAAAATAAAAACAGGGAAGAACAACACTTCTTAAACAGACTCCACCACCACCAAGCCTGGCTCTGGCTGAGCCTGTTACTGGTGTCGCTAACGGAGAGCAGGATAGGATATTGGTCATCCAGGGTTGACCAGCCCTGACGCAGGTAATCAGCTTTGATTTGCTGACTGCTACCTCGGACTGTGTCTTCATTCCCGTGCATTTTTATGTATATATGTTGCTGTTGTGCCAGAAGATTTTCATCACAAAGCATCCTCATTTAGTCTCAAATTATTGTATAGGGGCAGTGGTTTTGAAGTTTAAATATTTAAATAATATAATTATTGGTGAAGTCAGCTTTCCATAAATCGTCTTCTTGAAAAATGAAATGCCTGTATGACACAGATGACTGAATAAAAAAGTATCAAAAGTAACGTAATGTGTAATATAAGCTATGAATGAACAGTTTGTTTAACCCATTTAAAACTGATCTTGCACTTTAATTTGGGGCCGAATGGTGAAGGATTAATAGAAGTAATTGGTAGTTTACTGAGGTCCTACTGAGTAACATCCAAAAACAACATGGCTGCCACTTTTTTTTTTTTTTTGGCGAAATGGTGCAATGCTTGTATTTTTGTTACCATTTACAGCCATTTAAAATTAAAACTTCTAATTACAAAAAACAGCATTTGACTTTTTTTGTTTTTGTTTTTTGTTGCCAGCAGCAGCATAAGAATAAAAGAGTCAGTATTGTAGAACTTTCAACAATAACAAGACAATCTCAGCACAATTTTTATATATCAAGTAGAGTTTTTTCCCCCTGATTTTATGTCACATGTGCAAGTTTTGAAGTAATGACTGAAATCAAAAAAGTGTTGCTGGCATAGTTTTCCCACACACTGAATAATATCTTTATATTAGCCAAAGCACACATGATTTTGTTGTGTTGGTCACACAAATGTATATATATTTATATATCCCCCCCCCCTCACCCCATAAGTGGGGGTAGCAAAAAAAGAAAATGAAAACTCTTACAGGGGGGAATCGGAACAAGTCAGACTGCTATTTATGAAGATTAGAGAAGGTGCTTAATGAAGGAATGAAAGTTGTTAGAGAGGCATTTCTTTGACTGAAAATGTCTTTGCTGGTGTCTGAAGATAATACACACAAGGAAGGAATATCTTTGCTGATGTCTGAAGATAATACACACAAGGAAAGAAGAAACATTTTCTATCCCCCAGTGCAATATTGCAGGTCTGAGTGGAGAGGATGTTCTTTTATCTTCTCCCATAGAAAAAAAAAAAGGAAAAGGACAAGACTGCACTGCAGAATGCCTTGAATTAATGTGACCAACCGTCCCATATTTTACAGGACAGTCTTGTATTTTAAGGATTTGTCTTGGGAATTGCATTACTTTGGTCAGGATGTCCCCTGTTTTAAAATTTCATGTTGCCCTGTATTGTCATCTTTGATTGTCATATGTTTGAAAATGCCCAGAATTTTTTTCTTTTATATTTGGCAGCAAACGTTGCTGTTTTGAAGAAAATCCATTTACTCAGTAAAGAAGTACAACTACTAGTTGGTTTGATTGGCACGGTTGTAAGTAAACTTATAAACCTAGTGTACTGATTAAAATTTTGGGTTAAATTTCAGTATAACTACACATGTGTGTGAAGTGTCTTGTATTAGAACTTAGAAATGATGGTCTGTTTGCATTAGTACCTCTTTTATTTCTCTCACTAGCAGGCAAGAGTCTTGTGTCTGTGCATATCTCACTGTTCTTGGTTGGGATTTACTCTTTTCAAAATATTCTTGTTTGATCTCATGCTGTTGGTGCATAGGCTGTTTGATTCAAGAACTAATGGTCACCTGAATAGCAAAGTGATTAGTGCATATGTCTTCCCATGATGGAGGTTGATGGTTTGATTCTGGCTAGACATCCTAGTGAACCCATCCTTAAAATTTTTATTACCTGGCTCTTTCTGGGCCTAGGGAAAGAGAGACAAATGGGGATGATTGCCAGCATCAGCCTCAAGAACATCAGTAGGTGAAAGAAGTTACGAACACTAACACAGTATTCCCTTTATGTCTCATATATGAAACGGAGCACTTTATTTAAAATACTAATATACGGTATTAAAAAGCTGACACAAGGTGCTAAATGTGAGACCTCAGTGCTGGCCTTTATATTACTATAGTGACATCTTGCCTCAGCCAGTTCAGAACACAAAGTCATGTTTCTTTTGGAGCAAGACAAATCTTTTCTGGAAGTTTCTGCCAGGAAATGCTTCATCTTCCTTGTCGGCATTTGCCCTCAGCAGTGGTTATGTTGTGTTATGCAGCTTACAGTGCATTCTTCTCTGACTCAGTGTATTGATGGGACTTCCCATTGCAATCCCTATTTACTTATTCAGGCTACTGTTTCCAGAGACAGCACACCGAGAGGTAGAACTGAGTCTTAGTTGGCTGTGGTGCAAGCAGTCATCTGAGGGTCACAGACCATGGTCTTGTTTAACTTATTTCCTTTTCTCTTGTGTGTGAGGCTTTCATTGCTTTTCATCTTTCATGGTTAAGTGGCTTAGGATGCATTTCCATTAGAGGCAGTTGGCCACGTAGCCCTCCTACTAAGAGTGAAGGTAGTTCTTCAGTTTTGCGACACTTAAAAGTAATAAACACGGTACCCTGGGTAAGCACAGTGTCTCATCAATAATGCAGTATTAACACATTTTTTCCCTGGGAACAACTGTGTTAAGAACACACTTAACATAACATAGTCTTTGTGAGACAGGGAATGTAGATCTGATTGCTTAAAAACTCTGACCTACTTCTGTAGCCCAGAAACCTGTAGCAATCAACGCGAATTGTAATTGTTATTTTTTTTTAAAATGTAATGTCCGGTTGGTGGACGGATGGGGACATGGAGATTGCTAGGCCAGCAGGATGAGGAAAGTCTGGTGTGAAACAAATGAATCCAGGATGTGACAAGCCTATGGGTCTCTGCAACAAAAGAGACCCAGCAGACTATAGGTGGTGGGAAATGGATATCATTGAAGCACTCATCGGATTCCTCTTTGAATTCCTCATCCCAGAGTCAGAGTGTCTCTTTGTAACTATCTCAAAGCCGTTGGGCCTGATGTGGAGAAGGGGCTTAAGTACTGAGACCAGAGAACAAAGTTTTGGCCAGGCCAGCCTACACCACTGTCTTCATGGCAGTCCGAGCAAGACCACAGTCTGCCCTAGCAGTGAAAGATGCTGACGTCGGAGGTACCCAGCCAGAAGGCGCATCACAAAAATCAGGGTACCATGCTTTATCGCTAAATGAGTACGAAGAAGAAGAAGAAACACATTTTCTCATCCTGTTTGAGAACAATATTCTCTCCCCCCCCCCCCCCCTCGTTCACACAACCCATTCTGGTATCTGATATTTTGTTTGCAGAGGTTATGTTATATGACGTCACCCGTAGGTCTTTCTTTAGGTAGGCAAAGAGTCAGAATGCAGATCATGGGTTCAGAATTTCTTGTACAGTCATGTGTTTGTTTTATTACAAACAAGCTTGTGAGTTCTTTAAAAGGCTTTATGCTGTCTTTTGATATATCTCATGGTAAGATTAGATGCTCCAATGTTCCCCCTAACTCCGTTCCCAGTAAGTAAACACCCTCACAGACTAGTAGTCAGTTTTTTTTTTTTTAACTTTTAATTACACAACATCGTTAATGTAATATGAAAAGTCCTAGGTATTTAAAAAAATTATATCTAAAAAAAGACAAGCAGATTTTTTTATCTGACGTGTAAGTCAGTGGGCAGTTGTTGAGTATTTTCTTCTTCAGATTCTGAGCGGAATTTGATCTTTTTGCTTTCCTGTATTACAATTTTTTGATGATTTCCATTTCCTTTTTTTTTCTATTTGTTTAAAATCTGTTGCCTATGTGAGATATATTAAATACATGTATAAAATGTCATGTGCAAATAAATAATCTCCGCTAGATTTTGTAAAATATTGATAATTTCTGCTGAATTTTAACATAAAAAAAAACTTATCTAGGAGAGATAAAGGTGGCCATATTTTTAAAAAAAAATGTTGAGGAGTTTTTGGTTTTCACTTGCTGATGTGAAAGATGTATATTAATGTGTGTTTGTGTATATTTTAGGAGTATGACATTTGTTTGAAAAAGAAAAAGGAAAAAAAAAAAGCAAACCAATCTGGCCTTACAAAAGAGCTGGAGTTTTCAGTCATAAATGAAGTGAATGTTTTATGTAATGTGAATTAAGCTTCGAGAAGCTGGGTTATAGTTATCTACAGCCATCAGTCGGTTTTTTTACCAGACTTCACAAGAAAAGGTTTTTAGTACAGTTTCATGTTGGCCAGTTTTCATGTAAGGTAAAATTTCAATTTCCATGCTGTTAAGACATATTGGGGATACAGTGTTAGGCCTGTGTTTCCAAGACCATCGGCACATGAAAGTGTGGTTTGCCCAGTATCACACCTGGCCAAATTTACCTTCCCAGATTTCTCTGGTACTCATTTTAGAAGGTAGGTGGACACCAGGGCCTTTTTTATGAGGTAGCACCATACAGAAAAACCCGTTGATGGGGCTTGAACCCGGCACCACCAGATTAGTAAACTGAGTGTCAAACCACTTGGCTAACCAGGTCACCAGTTTTCATGCATGTTTCATTATTCTTTTTTTTTTTTCCCATATTTTGGTGTGGGGTCTGATTATTCTTCTGCTTTCAACCACAAAAGAATGATGGCTGCATTTTATCACAGTTGTCACTAGACTGTAATATTTTCCCTTTTGGCCCAACACACCTGACTTTGGCCTGGCTTATTTGGCCTTCACATTTCAATCCATATGCACTTGGTCAGATAGTTATCTATTACCAGATAGTCTTAGTCGTTGTGGATCGTTAACTCTGGTGTAGTCAACTCCTGCTGTTGCCCTCTAGTCACTCAGCCATAGGAATTGGTACTCAGCATGCTGTGTTGAGAAAATATTTACCTTAGAAGACAGAGAATATCTGCGTGCATAGGAAGGCACACTGGATTACACCATGCAAACAGTGCAGCGACACAAAGAAGGGCAGAGTAGACTATACAACTGAGCCTCAAAAAATGGGACTTCACCCAAGTCACAGTAGTGGAACAAAAAAAAATATGCATGTTAAATAATATATTGTCTTCAAACTGCAGACCACACTCTGCAAACAGGCCACATCTCACAACCCTTCACTCTCAACAGACATCTAAGAGCCCAAATCTGGCCCAGTGAAAAGAACATGGATTAAAAAAAAAAAACAAACTATGAGATGTACTTGAAGAACTCCTACTGACATTGGGATTCACAGAGGCAATCTGTCTCTTTGACTAGATAGCTGAGCATATGAAACTGAACATAGAAAAGGAAGATATATTTAGGATCCAGATAAACTAAGGAGGTAATCAGAGCACCTAAGGAGTTGTCTAGAATGCATCTTAATCTAACATGAATTTGTCTGTCTGTTACATATGGTTCCTGTGATGTTAGCATAGCTTGAATGAACATGAAGGAAAAAAAATGAAAGCTGTGTTCATTACATAACCATCTCTCTACTTACATGTTACACATATTTCTGAATGAACTACTGACAGAAGTGAATTAGCTGTTGTATACACTGTTTGCGTAAATTTGTTTTATTCATCCAAAGTTGTATGTACAGAAAGGTATATATTCACAGGACTGCATGTACTTCGAACAGTTTCAGATATCAGCTTGCATACTTTTGAAATAGCTGGTGGTCATCTGGAGAGAGTGGACCATACTCACAGTTTGTTTTGGACTGGTGTGGTAGATGGTCATATTTGCCTTCTCGCTTGCTCATATATTGGGAGCTCCTGCAGTATGTGGTCTGCTGTCATCTTATCTGTGCCACATGCACATTCATCAGTTGATCCCGTCTTGAATTTGTTGATATCTCAGGCTGCTGTGCCTAGTACGTAGCATTAGGATGATGTGTTCTTCTCTGTTTTAGCTGGTAGTAGGCATCATTTCTTTAGTAGTCTAGGGGCTCTTTCTCCCACTTGTTCTTGTAGCTGAGATTTATCAGCTGCTGGTTAGCAATAAGGAATATTTTGTCTTGTGATCAGGGGGGTGGGAAGAATGCAACTTAGCTCCCAGTAAATTCTGAATCATCTTTATTTTTAAACATCTTAATATCTTCTGTAAGATGGTGGGATAAGAAGTCACTTGATGTCTTTTGTATGATCTTGGTGGGACAAGAAGTCTGATATCTTTTGTATGGTGTTGGTGGGACACTAGCTCTTCTGATATCTTTTGTATGGTGTTGGTGGGACAAGAAGTCACCTAATATCTTTTGTATGGTGTTGGTGGGACAAGAAGTCACCTAATATCTTTTGTATGGTGTTGGTTGGACAAGAAGTCACCTATCTTTTGTGTGGTATTGGTGGGACAATAAGTATACGTTTGCTGATATCTTTTGGTATTGGTAGGACAGTAAGTCTTCTGTTATCTTTATTATGATATTTGTGGGACACTAAGTCTTCTGGTATCTTCTGTATGGTGTTGGTAAATTTACTGAAAAGAAAATGCTGGAAGGTGTATGATGGTGGCTTCAGGACACAGTCTTCATAAGAGGAAGACAAATACTATGCTCTGTACCATCCAACAGTTACATTTCTTGAGCATGGCACAAGCAAGTATTAATGACAGTTACTGTATGTACTATATGTATTCATGCACAAAATTAACCTCCCATACTCCTGCTACAGATGATGCTTTTTTCATTATTGCGCAAATAAACACAGACAGCTGTCAGTTTTCTGTGAAACTCAGATCCACGTAATTAGTTCATTATGGATAACTGTGCATGCCACTTGTATAGACTGTTTTTCTATAACATTAGCACTCAGAATGCTGTTATCTGGATTACTGAGGCAAGCCCTCCATTAAGCTTGTGGCTTTTGTTTATGACACTGATGCTGTGCATGCACTGTAATTCATCATCATCAGGCGCCTGTTAGGTTTCACCATAAAACCCAACTCTTCAACCAGGCCACAGTTTCAGCCTCTCATGCTATCTCGTCAAACTGTCCAGTATCGTTTCTCCTGGCCTTCTTCTGGCTCTTTTTCCCTCTATTTTTCCTGTTGTTACATTATTTTCAATACCCCCCCCCCCCTTTTTTTTTTCTCATTGCATGTCATGTGAAAGTACATTGTCTCTCTCTCACGTATTTTTACAAGATTTTTTGTTGTTGTCTCTCTTACTCTTCTCATACATTCTTCATTAGTAATATTTGCTGTCCAAGGAATTCATAAGGGTGTAATAAATGTCAATAATTAAAAGCGATATTTTTTAGTGGGAGCATTAGACTACTTTCACATATGTAATACACAACTTGCATTGTACCACACAGGTAGGTAATCCTGTCATGCCTTAGAGGTGTTGGTGCCTATATTTTCCTTGACCTGTCAGCACACTAGAGGGTGATATGGTTAGTATCATGCCTGGCCGCCTTTCCTTCCCCAACTCCAGAAGGAGTTAAGTACCCATTTCTACACCTGGGTGACTGGGGTGCCTCCAGCCGGGTCTGAACCCCCGACTTGTGCCATGAGAGACCAGTGCACTAACCACTTCACCACTTAGACACACACTGTACCACACACTGAAACATTTTTATGACACTATAATGAGCCACCAAAAAAAAATATTATTTTGTTAAAGATCTGTGGTAAAGTTGTTGCTTCCCATTTTAGTTTGTTTTAGTTCTGACACCTTGTGAAACCACTACTGTAAAATCTCGTTATAACAGACTTTAGAGAGGGGGGGGAATTGGCAAACTAGTCTGTGGAGAGTAGCTGACACATGCAGAACTGGTTCGTTATTACAGAGGCTCAATTATAAACGGGACTCCATTATAATGGGATTTTCTTAACTTATAATCTTATATCCTCCCTGTGCCATTAAACGCCACATTTTTTTGCCAATTTGTCCAGTTTTCGGCGAGCTTTTCAACCTCATCAAAGGATTTTATACCTATTATACCTCTTAACAATGTCCTCTGTAGAGTTTCATGTGGTCTCCTCTTTTTTCTTCGGCCTGTTGTGTTTGATAGCTTGTTTTGGGGTTCTCTGATCGTTTCTTCTCATCATGTGACCAACACATGTCCATCTTCTTTTCCTGATCATCCAAGAGACTGGTTGTTGTTCGCTCATCTGTCTTATTTCTGCATTGTTCTTGAATTCGTTCCACCTGATGCCAAGTATTTTCCTTAGGCATTTGTTTTCAAAAGAGTCTATTTCTTTAGTTGTTTTCTAGCTTTTGCATGCATACATAAGAATTGATATTACATTTGAATTGAATAGTCTTAACTTGGTTTTTGTGCTTATAACTTTTGAATGCTGTATGTTCTCAAGGTTCTTGAAGATCGATGCTGCTTTTGCAGTTCTAATTCTAACTTCCTTAACGGAATTTTACCCTAGTCAGAATGGCTGTACATTGGATGTTTGGAATTACAAAGAACAGTATTTTTTCTTTATGTGGTTTATATATATAATACCCAGTAGTTGGCATATCTAGTTATTATTTAATAGTTGCCTTAATTTTTGTGCATACTTATTACTTGTATGTGCTTGTTTATCTTATCACTGAGCACAGACTACTGTTGCAACATTACTGAAATGTGAACTGCTTTATTAGAATGATCCATAACTTCATTTTTGTGTTATTTTTCTGAGTGATAAATCATACACATGTTCTTTGTTTTTTAATTTTTTTTTTTTTTCATATATGAACAAATTTTTGTTGGACTCTGTCGATTGAAGATTGTTTTGTAATATCTGAGATTTTTGGTTGGGCTGGGTTATGTTCTTTTCAAAATTACGAATTTATGTTCTTGCTATGAAAATCTTGAAAATGAGATAAAGTTGGATTGGAATTTTTTATTTTAATTTGATTTTGATAATGGTTTTCTCTTTTAGATGTAATTGTTTAAAAAAATTGTAATACCATGGAAAAACATTTTTTAAAATCATTATTCTCTGTATTCAATCAGTAAGAGTGCAATGCAGCTTGTTGTCAGGGGGCCGCCAAGACAGGGTCTTGACCTGCTGTCTCTCTCTGTTGTTCTGTCAGTGCCTGAGACAGATGCTAATAATAAGAGATTTCACCTCTCTATCTTCTTGGCTGTCTCAGTCCTTCTCTTTCTTCTTGGCTGTCTCCCATGTCAGTCCTTTGTTTTACCAGCATTTTCTCTGCTGATGTACGTCTCCATTTTTTCATTAGGTCATCCCATGCTCTATTACCCTTGTGGAGTCCACATCAGAGATATTCGTGGTAAGAGTTCACCTGCCATTCTCTTAATGTGGCCAATCCATTACCATCTCTTTTCAGTCACTGTTGACAGTGGTGTCATGTCTGTTTCTCTTAACAAGAGATCATTACATATTGTGATTGGCCAGAACACTCCTTTTATCTTGCAAAGACACCTAGTTTGGAAGGTGTTTATGTGCAGTTGTCTGTATCATTTTGCAGCATTTGCTCCCATACAGTAAGGCACTTAATGCTGGAAAATCACACGAACTATAGAAAACAAGGTGAACTCTTTGGGGACTAAATGTTTATGAAGAATTAGAAGAATATTTTGGCCAAACACCATAAGAAGTAACATCTTGTTGACAGAAATGCAGATGAAGCCACTGACAACAATTATTGAGAAAAGACATTGGCTATGGCTGGGACGTGTGCTGTGCATGACTGACGACTCACTACCAAAAATAGCATTAAGATGGACACCACGGGGAGTTCTTTTGGCAAAAAAGTGCTCTCGAGTTCCATGCGCGAAGAGAAAGGTCTTCGCTCCCTCCCCGGACGGCGAGAGTTAAGGTGGTTTGATGCAGAAGCAAGTGGTTTGTCCGTCGAGCGAAGTCTATAAACAGCTAGCCAGCTATGTTCATGCTAATGCGTCGGTGGTATACTACGGTGTACTATGGTCTCGAAATTGGCTCATCTCTTGCAAAGAGTATCGGGTCTGCAGTATGTAATGTGTGTTGGTTGTCGGAGCCGCGCTTTCTTCTCGTTTGTTAGAACAGAGAGAGCTGGCCGCCGCCGCCGCCGGTGATTATAAGAAATGAAACGCCGCCCTGGTCGAAAGGGATCTGCTCTGAGCAGAGTGCTGCCTCAGTCAGCAGATATCCAACTAAGGTTCGGTGAAGAAAGCTATCTGGTTGATCCTGCCAGAAGTCATACGCTTGTCTCAAAGATTAAGCCATGCATGTCTAAGTTCACACTGTCTCACTGTGAAACTGCGAATGGCTCATTAAATCAGTCGAGGTTCCTTAGATGACACGATCCTATATGGATAACTGTGGCAATTCTAGAGCTAATACACGCTTACCAAGCTACAACCCTCGTGGAAAGAGCGCTTTTATTAGTTCAAAACCCCCGCTGTTGGCAAGATTCTTCAGCTGATGTGCGTGGGATGAAATTTCTCCCAGCCAATGAAGAAAAATGCGATTAGGGTTGCTGTGCGGTGCCGCTGTGAAAAAGGTAATGGAAAGGATTAAGTGAAATTTAATCGATATGGCCAGCAGTCTGACGGTGAGGACTACTCATACCACGGCACTTCTGCTCTAGAAGCCGGTCACGTCATAAATACACCCATACTGGGGTAGTTTGCCTAAACCAGCTTAGCCCAGGGAAAAACTTGATAGCTACTCATATCACGGTACCTCTACTCTGGAGGCCAGTCAGATCCTATATATACCCATACTGTGACAATACGCCTAAACCGGCTTAACCCAGGGGTGAAACTTACTAGTGGTGAGGATTTGTCCTCCTCAACAAAAGCCCTGTCCTGGTCACCACCAGGAAGGGTAGCGGCCACAACCACAAAATGCTGAAGTCAGAGACACTGGACCAGTGCAGTCTAGATAGGCAACCACCTCTCATCCGATGGGGATATATTCATACCCAGATCACGCTGAAGTTTTGCAGTGAGAAAGTACAACTCTGGACTGGATGGGCAACCACCTTTCACCCGGCGGGGATATACTGATATCCAAAACACGTTGAAGTTTTCCAGTGAAGAAGTCTAACTCTAGGCTAAACTGGTACAACGAAAACCACAGTGGCACGCAGTCCCACTTCTGTAACACACTGAGAATATAGGCCCAGGCCCATGATACTCTGAACCGTGATCCAACCGATTTTATTCCTGTGGTCCAGACCACAGGAGTAAAATCAGTTGGATCACGGGGCAATCTTGGTATAGAAGCATAAGAAGAAGAAGACTACAGAGGAACAGAAGTAAGGGCAGACCAAAGGAGACATGCAAGAAGAACAACAAAGAGAATGTTGAGCAATATAGGCCTCACCTGGGCAAGACCGGAAAAAAAAGGCAAAGGACAGGTATTTGTGGAAAACCCTTGTGGAAGCCCCATCTTCAGATAGAGAGGCTAAGGCACTTAAAACATTGCTTTTTGAATATTCTGCATTTGGTTTTTTTTACTTGTCTTTGTTTGACCTCCAGGTGTGGTTGAGTGTGACCCAGGCTTGGTGGGCTGTTATTATTCTTGCTTCAGGTCCCAGGTCTATAGCTCTGATATCTGCCTCAGCACCCTACATAATGAACTTTAAGTTCCAGTGTCAGACATTATGAATATTTAAACCAAACTCCAGCAGTACCAGACATGGCACCTCACTGAGCCATCCTGCCCTGATCCAAATGAACTAAGGCCAGTATCAGGAAATTTACCATTGTTTATTTTAAACCAGCTTGGACCAAGCTGGTTTCAGGCAAGGAAGAGGATCAAGAGATCATATATTCATCTAAAATTAGTAATAGAGAAATGCAGAGAGTTTAATGTGAATCTATATTTATCCTTTATAGACTACTCAAAGGCATTTGATTGTGTACAACACCAGAAACTTTGGGAAATAATGGAAAAAAATGGGATTTCCAACACATTTGACACAACTAACATCACTGCTGTATCTAGACCAACAAGCGGCAGTAAGAATAAATGGTGAAACAACAACTTGGTTTGACATAAAACAAGGGGTCCGTCAGGGGTGCATATTGTCATCCTGCTTATTTAACTTGTATACTGAAAATATAATGATGAATGTTAGAGAAGATGTAGACAGAGAGTATTACGATGCCATAACAATTAGAGGTTATGAAATACCAGAGATTAGATATGCTGATGACACAGTGTTACTGTCCACAACACAAAAAAGGAATGGAAAAACTAATTATGTCAGTCCGTAAGAACAGCGAAGAGCAGAACCTCTATCTTAATGCAAAGAAAACTAAATTGATGACAACTGACAAAACAAACAAGGCGGCTGAAATATATATATATCAATGAGAAAAAATTGGAAGAAGTGGAGAGTTTTGAATATCTTGGATCACTACTAACTAATAATGGAGATACAATGAGGGAAATTAAAAGGAGGACATCTATCGCTCTTCAGAAAGTAAAACAAATAAAGAATCTGTGGAGAGGAGCAGACAGAACTACAAAAATAATATTTTTAAGGGCATGCATCTTTCCCATCGCAACATATGCCCGTGAGACCTGGACACTTAACAAAACAGCTGAGAAACACATAAATGCCTTTGAATGTAAATGCTACAGAAGAGTTCTTCAAATATCATGGACACAAAAAAGAACAAATATATCCATACTACAAGAACTTAATATTGAAGAAGGCTGGCTAGTAAAGAGGACTAAAGAGAGAAAACTTAAATATTTTGGACACATTAAACGTCATGATAATTTAGAGAAGATAGTATTGGAAGGATACATAATGGGAAAAAGAAAAAGAGGAAGACCAAAACGAAGATGGCTGCAAGACATCGTTGACGATCTGCAAATGGATGCCGCAGCAGCAGGCCATCTTGCTCACAACCGAGAGGCCTACAGGAGTGCTGTTTGGGAGGCAAAGTTCCGCAAGGGACATGCAAATGAATGAATGAATTATTTTAAACTCATAGCCTGAAATACAAAAATGTTGTTTTTTTTTAATGATGATATTTAATGGTAGAAAAATTAAGCATAAACTTTGTCTGGTAGCAAAACGTTAAAATATTTATACAGTGGTTCTTAACCTTTTCTTGACTGCGGACTTCCTTTCTGACCCCGAGAACCACTGTGGACCCCTCATTAAAAGTAAAACAATAAATAAAACCCAGATGATGTTGAGATTTTTTTTAATCGAACCAATCAATTTGTTAGTGTGTGGACCCCCAAAAATCCTTCGTGGACTCCCTGAGAGTCAATCAACCCCAGGTTGAGAACCACTGATTTAGACAACATTCAAAGGGGATTGGGAGGGGAGGGAGAGAGAGAATGATGAAATGATTAATATGAATAATGTTTTTAAAATATAAGTTTTAAAAAATTCTAAGATTAAGAAAATCAGCACATTAAAATCAGCAGCATTTAAAATTCAACTGCTGAGAGACAAACCAAAGAAAGCAGTCCTGTGGTTTTACTGGCTGCAACTTTGGCAAACACCTACCAGAAGTTGCGTGATTTAAAAAAAAATATTTTAGTAGAGCAGAATCTGTTACTGGGTTAAAGGTTATCAGTAAATTTATGTTAACAGGTTTTTACTGAAGAGTCAGGTAAGAGGAGAGAAATACTAAACAGTTTATCTACGCTCAAACAGTTGTGTAATTTCTGTATATGACCTGCCATTTGTTGGAACTCCCAGGTCCAGTTTACTGTACTGACTGCGACATCTGTCATTCACATCCATGATAGTCTGTGTTGTAAAACACTTGACGTGTTTGTGTTGTAAATCATGACCATAGTACACCCGCATATGTACTCTCTGTTACTTGAGTTATGTTTTTCTTTTGTTTGTTGTACCAAAGCGTTTCACAGTATTTCATGTTTTATTTATTTTTTATTTCTAATACAGATAGAATCTTCAAATGTCATGGACACAAAACAGAACAAATGTATCCATACTACGAGAACTTGATATTGAAGAAGGTTGGCTTGTAAAGAGGATTAAAGAGAGAAAACTTAAATATTTTGGACACATTAAACGTCATGATAATCTAGAAAAGACTGTCTTGGAAGGGTACATAATGGGAAAAAGAAAGAGAGGAAGACCAAGGCGAAGATGGGTGCAAGAAATCATTGATAATCTGCAAATGGATGCATCAGCAGCAGGTCACCTTGCTCACAACCGAGAGGCCTACAGAAGAGCTGTTAGGGAGGCAAAGTTCCGCAAGAGACATGCAAATAAATGAATGTATTCAGTTTCAGATACAAGTTGAATGAGTGTCACTTATCTGAAAATCCCAAATTCCAGGTATTTCTGTCTTCTTCACTCTCTCTGTTGTTTCTGTCCAGTCACGATCAATGTTTCAAGATCTTCCATGTCTGCTGATATGTCCAAGAAACTTATCAGTTTTCTAGGAAAAATACATCAATTTCAAGTTCAGACTTGGGTCCTAATCCAAAGATGTCTTATTATGCATATGTAAATATTCCAGAATCTGTAAAAAAAAAAAAATTCGAAATATGAAACATTTCTGGTCCCAAGTATTCATGATTTGGTCGACCTCTTTTTTTTCTTCAGTCTGTTGCATTCCACTTGATACCTTGTTTTTGGGATTCTCTGACTGTTGCTTCTCATCACGTGACCGATATGCCCATCTCCTTTTTCCTGATCACCCATGAGACAGGTTTTTGTTAGCTCATCTGCCTTTACTCTGCATTGTTATTGAATCCGTTCCACTTTATACCGAGTATTTTCCTTAGGCATTTCTATTCATTTGAGGTTGAATGATGATGATGAAGAAGAGGAAGAAGAAGTCTTTGCAGCTTGAGCTGCTGGTTTTGTCTGCAGGTTGTGGCATAGATGCATACAGGGACCTTCCAGTCAGGTCGTGTCTACCCATTGCTGTCTGCAGGTTGTGGCATACAGGGACCTTCCAGTCACGTCGTGTCTACCCATTGCTGTCTGCAGGTTGTGGCATACAAAGACCTTCCAGTCACATCTTGTCTACCCATTGCTGTCTGCAGGTTGTGGCATACAAGGACCTTCCAGTCATGTCTTGTCTACCCATTGCTATCTGCAGGTTGTGGCATATAGGGACCTTCCAGTCACGTCTTGTCTACCCATTGCTGTCTGCAGTTGCTGCTTGTTGCGCTTGATGTGTGTTCACAGTTCTTGTTTTAGTGGTCAGTCCTTCTTCCTCAGTCTCCTTGGATCTTTGTTGTCATTGCAGTGAAGATTTTGAGGGACAGCATGATGTTGGCTTGGGAGTGGGTCATGGCAGCTATTTTTTTCAGTCCATCCATGAATACAGCAAAGAAAAACTGGGGGGAGGGGGGAGGGGGTGTGCAGTGCCTCTTTACCAGACTCCACCACCATGGGGATTATGACAATCCCTGCCCTGTTAGTCAGGCTAGGCCTGTTACTGGGGGGGGGGGGAGGTACCAGAGGAGAGGAGGGATGACTGGAGAGTCTTTATCCATGACCTATGCTCTCAAGGGAGTGAAAGGCGATGATGATGATTATGATGTATGTTGTCACTTTCTAACTGTTCTAATGTGACATTACTGATTCTCATATTATAGTCTTTTGTACATGAGCAGCCATAAAATTCATAAATTCTTTTCATTTATTAGCAAAATACTAAGAGTTTTTCCATGTTTTGGAGACATGTTTTCATTAAATTCACAATTTAATGCCCTTAAAATATCTTTGGTCATGTTTTAATAAACAGTGTGGATATACCTAGATATTTTAAATAACTGTTTTAACATATGACGCCTGAAAAGCAGACGCTTCGGGTAGATGAGACTCGTTAGTATTGGTTGGTAGCTTATCTAGGAGAAGGAAAACTCTATTTCAAACGCCCTGCTGCCTTGTAGGGTAGGCTCTGGCCAGAGTCAAAGACTAATGGAGTAAACCATAAACAAACCGGTGGAAGACAAGGGGAAACCACCACCGCTCATTCCCAAGAACAGTCATGACAGTCCACAATTCTTTGAATCATAACGGTGTTAATGGGGGTTCTAGTGAAACCAGCTCGTCCGGTAGGGATTATCACGTGTGACAGATGATACCAGATCGTCATCCAACTACTGTACACAAAGAAAACATAAGTAACGCCACAGTAATTGCAACATGGAACATTAGAACACTAACAGAACTTGGAAAACTGGAAAACATCGAACAAGAAATGAAAAGAATGGAAGCTAACATCCTTGGTTTGTGTGAAATGAGATGGTTTGGAGCAGGAAGATCATAAAGACTTCAAAATAATATATCCCGGGGGAAACCAGTGCAGAAATGGAGTTGGCATAATACTGGATAAGAAGGCAGCAAGAACCATGAAAGGTTTCTGGTGCATATCAGACAGAGTGTTAATAATTAAATTGTAGGGCCACCCAATAGACACAAATCTCATCCAAGTATACGCATCAACTTCAGAAAGCTCTGATGATGAGATAAAAGAATTTTACAACAATCTGGACATAGCAATGAAACAGTGCAAACCATGGGAAGTAAATTTTGTGCTGGATGGTTTAAACTGAAAGTAGGGACTGAACACGACAATGGAGCTACTGGCAAGTATGGACTAGGTATCAGAAATACGAAACGAGAGATGTTGATTGAGTGGGCAGAAATAATAAAATGATAATAGGAAATACTTGTTTTCAACAACATCCAAGGCGACTATGGGCACGGAAAAATCCAAATAGCCAGACAGATTACATTATGATCAAAAGAAGATTCAGGAACTCACTAATATCCGTGAAAACAAAACCAAGCGCAGACTGCAACAGTAAACACATCCCAGTCGTAGGAAAAGTGAGAATCAGGCTAATGAGGTTAAAGGTAGCAGCTAAAAACAAAGAACTAGATAAAGAGCTGTTACAGAAAGATAAGGTAATACATGAACAATATAGGACCATAGTACATAATAGGTATAATGCTGTAGAAAGATCGAAACGATTGATGAGCAATGGAATATGCTTAAAGACTCTATTCCGCAAACATCTATCGAAATCCTACCTCCAAATAAACGACATGCTAAATATGGGTGGATGACAGAAGAAATTTTTCAACTAACAGATCTTAGAAGAAGTCTTAAGGAAGATAAAGATGAATATGACAAAATAAATTAAGAAATAAGACATAAATGCAATAAAGCTAAAGAAAATTGGCTAAATAAAAATATAATGAAATAGAGACACACCATCATGGAAATGTAAGAGATATGTACAAACAAATAAAAGAGTTAACAAACAAAAGTACATACCAGAAGACTGGTTGCCTGAAATCAAAGGCGGGGCATACAATAATGGACAGAGATGAAATAATGGCACGATGGTGCGAATACATTAGAGAACTCTGTGAGGACAACAGAAGCGAAATAGATATACGAAATAATAATGAAGGGCCTCCCATATTAAAAACAGAAAAAGCTATCAAATACATGAAGAACAACAAAGCACCAGGACCAGATAAAATCACCAAGGAAGAATTGGAAGCATTAGGAGAGCTTGGCATAGAAATAATTATCAAATTGAAGCCAGAAAGCAGGGTGTGTGCAATACTTCTTTAGCAGACTCCACCGCCATGGGGCTATGATGATTCCTATGTAAAATATTGGTGTTTTAGTACTTGAAATTAACAAGGACAAAACAAAAACAATGAAACTTTTCATTAATCAAAATGGAAAAAATACACGTAGGAGGGACAGATATTGAAGAAGTCAATCAATTTCCATACCTTGGCAGCTACATAGACCAAGATAGTGACACCAGAAAGGAAGTTGGAATTAGAATTGCAAAAGCAGCATCAGTCTTCAAGAATCTTGAGAACATATGGCATTCAAAAGTTATAAGCACAAAAACCAAGTTAAGTTTATTCAATTCAAATGTAGTATCCACCCTCATGCATGCATGCGAAAGCTGGAAAGCACTAAAGAAATAGACAAGAAATTAGACTTTTTTAAAAAACAAATACTTAATGAAAATACTCGGCATCATGTGGAACGAATTCAAGAACAATACAGAGATAAGACAGATGACTGAACAACAACCTGTCTCATGTGTGATCAGGAAAAGGAGATGGACATATGTTGTCACGCGATGACTGAACAACAACCTGTCTCATGTGTGATCAGGAAAAGGAGATGGACATGTGTTGTCACGTGATGAGAAGAAACGATCAGAGAATCCCAAAACAAGCTATCAAGTGGAACACAACGGGCCAAAGAAAAAGAGGTCGATCATATGAAACTCTAAAGAGGACATTGTTAAGAGAGGCCAAATTAACAGCCATAAAATCCCTTGGTGAGGTTGAAAAGCTCGCCGAAAACAGGAAAAATTGGCGAAATACCCTGCGAGCCCTATATGACGTTTAACGGCACTGGAAGGATATAAGATAAGATTTTACTCTAACTTTTCAACTCTTCTCTCCCATCTGGCTTCTTTATTTCTTTGTCTTTATCATCGTGCATGGAGATTTCTCTGGTGCTCATGGCTTACATCGCTAGCCTAATGTAATGAGTTAGTGCCCAATGAAGAACAGCTGTGCCTGGAACACTCAATTACTGACCCTTTCCATGCGATCCACTACCCAGGCTCTTTTCCATCTCAGTTGGTGTCTATATCTCTCTCTCTCTGGACCTTAAGTGCCCAGGGCACATGGGGCCTCCGCAAGGGTTTTCCACAAATGCCTGTCTTTCGCCTTTTTTTCTGCTCTTGCCCAGGTGACCCCTCTATTGTTCAACATCCTTTCTATTGTTCTTCTCCATGTCTCTTTTGGTCTACCCTTACTTCTGCTCCCCTGTGGTGTCCATCTTAGTGCTATTTTTGGTAGTGAGTTGTCAGTCATTCGGAGCACATGTCCCAACCATCGCCATATGTGTGTCTATATAAGCTCCCCTAAATAACCTTTGTTGGCTGGAAAATAAATTATCATCTCACTCTCCCTAGCTCCTTCAACAATTAAAAAAAAACTCCCTAAAAGGCATAAATTGATCAAGAAAAAAAAAGGGTTGGTTTATTGACAACACCAGACGCCACATGCGTTTACACCAGATAACATAAAAACACACGCAACACATATCTCCACAGCAATTAACACTACGCACGGGAAATATGAGCACGCTATGAAAATCAGCATAAACCAACCAAAGGCTACTAAACATCTCTTACAATCTCTAGTCTTCTCTTTAACAACATATTAATGCCACGTTCACTACTAATCAAGAGCTAGCCACACTCCCTTGCCCGTACAGGAGCTTCTTGCCAACTTAAACATATAACAAATATGCGCAGTACTCTGCTTGCGTCAATATCAATACATATAGTGCAAATAAGAAATGACTCTGTGGCACATTAATAACCATTTATGATATAAAAAGATGAAACAGCATATCATTGAAAATCATAGGTGAAATCGATACTGGTTAGAATAAACACGTGCGCACTCACAAATATTCACATGTATGGATATATCTTAAATCTTACACCCTTCCCGTGCCGCTAAACGTCATGGTAGTTTGCCAAGATTTACTGTCTTCGGCCAGCTTTTCAATCTCATCAAGGTATATTATGCCCACTGAACTGGCCTCTCTTAACAGTGTCCTCTTTAGAGTTTCACGTGTTCGACCTCTTTTTCTTCGACCTGTTGTGTTCCATTTGATAACTTGTTTTGGGATTCTCTGATTATTTCTTCTCATTATACGACCGACATATGTCCATCTTCTTTTTCTGATCACCCATGAGACAGGTTGCTGTTTGCTCATCTGTCTTATCTCTGCGTTGTTCTTGAATTCGTTCCAGTTTATATCGATATTTTCCTTAGGCATATGTTTTCGAAAGAGTCTAATTTCTTGTCTATTTCTTATTGTTTTCCAGCTTTCACATGCATAAATGAGCAGTGAATATATGAATGCATAGTAATGACGAGTATAACAATGATGAAAATTATGCATTTCAAATCTTTATCTTGATGAAGATTAGGCATAATGAATCATACTTTTAATGAACAAACCATTTAACACCGAACACTTCTCACAATACATACGTACACAACTCTACATCCGACACCCGAAAACTTACATATATCGACTTACACAAACATGAGGCGGCCCGAGCAAGCTCATGGCTTCATAGCTAAACAACCCATTTATCCAACATCACCATATATATGAAAACTGCAGAAAACACATCCAGATATACCACGACAACTGCTCCCCCAGATAAACGTGTGCCGCTCTGCCAAAGGCTCCGAGAAGACTGAACTCGCTAACACATTTCCCTCTACCCGACCAGCACATCATGTGACCAGGTAGCCCAGAAAATTACGAGATAGGTTGACTCTTGACATTCCAAACGGCCGATCTCGAAGCACCAAGCCCAGCCCACCTCACACATGCCCCATTAGCCAGGCAAGGACTTTTACTGGGGGTACCAACGAAGAGGTGAGACAGGGTCTTGGTCAGCTATGATTCGCCAACCCTGATGCCATCATATTGGCTATTGGTAGCTGATTGTCAAAATAAGCAGCGTATTTTCCGATAATGAAGGCATCAAGATTCATTTTTTGTGACATTCGTTCAGAAAAAAATTCCATAAAATGAGGTTCTTCTTCTTTCTTCTTATTCCGTTTTCCTCCAACAGAGTGTACGTTGCGAAGTGTTACAATTTGCATCTAGGCTGTGATTTATGCGCCTTTCAGCCCAGCACATCCAACTTTGGCGGGGCTTATTTTTAAGACTTGGCTTGCCTTCCTGCTTTTGTTCCCATTCACTTAACTACTATTGTTGCTTTCAGGGGGCACTGCCTGGAGGTTGAATGGGGCCTTGGTTAGCTATGGTTTGCTAAACCTGATCCAATAACAGATTACAGGACAAAGTCTGAACGCTTCATTAAAGACATAAAGGATGTGAGACTAAGGACATAAATGATATGAGATTAAGGACATAAAGGATATGAAACTAACAGCTTTATCAAATGTAATAGACAAGCTTTTAACATCAGTTGTGTTTTTTCAACAAACGATATACTCCAGCTACTTACACCATAGGCGGCCGGGTTAGCTGAGTGGTTAGGCGCTCGGCTTACTAATATGGTAGTACCAGGTTCGAGTCCCAGCAGTGGGAATTTTTTTTTTCCCTGGCACACCAAAAAGGCCACGGGGTTCACCCAGCCTCTACAACAAATGGGTACCAGAAAAATAAGGGAAGGTAAATGCGGCCAGGCGTGATACTGACCACATCAGACTTTCATATGCCGAAGTTCACGGAGAATACGGGGCTAACGCCGTATTCCTCAGTCTGCCTTAATGGCATGGAAACGGGAATTTTACCTTTATGGACAGCCAAAATAACAAATGAAGAATCCCTAAGATAAGACAAAAGAATATTAATAAATACACTGCGGGGGAGACGATCAATGTTAATTGGTCATACAATGAGAAGAGGAGGGGTTGAAAATATCGTGACAACAGGGAAAAATGGGAGGGATGCCGAAAGGAGGGAGGTGGAGAGAAAAACGTCGATGACTTGACAAAATGGCATGGGAGAAACATAACAGCAGAACTGATGGCAAACATGAAGGATCTGTAATCGCGAAGAGACATACTTGCTGAATCCTCCAGGCATGGAACATGATAGTGATGATATAATAATAATAATCATTATTATTATTATTATTATTATGTGCCATGCTGGACTTGGTGATCATGCTTCTCCATCTTGGTGTTTCCGATTAATTCAGATACTTTTTTTTTTCCATGCCACGTGGTCAGTTTTTCTACTGGCTTTCGTCTCTTTCTTTTTCCTTTGAATTTTTCAGTTATGACTACGTTGTAAAACTTGTTGGTGCAAGTTTACATTTTATAACTAGTGTCTGTGTGTGTGTGTGGGGGGGGGGGATATTTTATTCAGATGTTACAGACCAACATTCCCTTGGCAATGTACTACCGTACTCGAGGCCAATCTAGCTCCCCCCATCATGACCGCCAATCCAGGTACTCCTCTCTTTGGTATGTCGTATGCTAATTATGTATAAATCCTGAGCATTTAATCAATACACAATACACTGACATGCAATACAAATCACCAAGTCTAACATTAAGGACACAGCGTTTTTAATTTCACTATACGCCATAACAACACATACAACGGACATTGACATCAAGACAGGTGTCATTGTAATGGTAATTAAGCATGGTATCATATGATAATGAGTTCTCATGTTGCATTACTGAAACCCTGATGGACCTGGGGTCCCGGGCTCTCTTGGCCCTACTCGTAGCCTACACTACGAATCTAATGTGCAATGGCACTCATTTCACGCAGCTACCGGTGCCATAACACACCTCTATATAACTGCGTTGCTGCAGCACAATCACTTATTCCACACAGCTATCGCTGCCATATATAACATCTATATATAACCGAGTTACTGCACCACAAGATCAAATCTACATGAAAGCATAACAATGAATCAAACATGTCGCACATCCAATATACCTATAAATCACCCTGAAATCATATCCATATTGATACGTAAATACAGAACCTACATCACAGCTTACTGCACAACTACATAATCTACACTACATGAGGTGGGCACGGGCAGAATATACGAAAATACTCAGAATAATCTAAGCACAACTAAGCACCACATCGCCCAGCCATTTCCTCTATCTCATCTTAATGCCAGCCAGTGCTTTCATATCTATATATATCTTTCCGAAACCAGCTACCAATCACGTGGACGACGACGCTTCGGTCAAGGTCGTACACCCTTCGATGTGTAACCGTGTATCGTCCACAATGTTATCCAATCTCTGTCTTCTCATGACATGTTCAAGAAATTTTGATTGTCCTTTTTCTTATCATTTTAACTAGTTTTCATTGTTCTGAAACTTCATTTGTTTTTCTGTCTGTCCAGGGTATTTGTTGTATCTTTCTTCAAAACCACATCTCGGTTGCTTCCAGCTTCTTTGTCATCTTGTATGTTGACTGTCCAAGTTCCGCAACAATATATAGTACTATATTGCATAACGGAAGCGAAATTATTAAAACTATAAGGCAGATTTTGAAAATGGAGGATCAAATATAGCTATCATTTGCTGCGGAGATGGCACAAGATGATGTTGAAAGGTCGATCGCAAGTACCTAAAGGGAGATCGCTCTGTTATATCTATCTCGTCATAATTTTATACGAGTGACGTCCCGTTGCAGCATATTTTTGGTCTTGACTAAACGTAAACAATGTCGTCTACCTTCATGACGTGGCTACACTTGTAGGTCGGCGACAAGGTAATCGCTCTTTTGTGTGCACGAATAGCCATTTAAATAGACTTTATCGTAGAATGACGTAGAAAAAAGGCTGGCAGAATATAAGTATAAAGCCGATTATGGATTGCAGGTCCCTTTTGTTGATCTCGGCGAAGTTTGCATGCAGCCCGCAAAACGTAGCCTTCTCCAGGAAGTTGTCAGATTTTGTTGGGTATCACACAGATTATTTTCCCACGTCCCAAAAGATGATACTGAAGCAGAGCCGTATCACCAGTTTATTTAAACTGGAAGGGGGGGGGCACGATTTTGTAGAGCACCCCCTTTCATAGCTGACTTTATCGATGTTTAGTCTTGGCATAATTGAGGATAGCAAGGATAAGCCATGATACGTAGTCATTTCTATGACTGCATCTCTCACGACAAATGGACCTGACAAAGAGGCATGTTTCTGAGAACTTTAACCATAAAACACAATGACCGACTCCCCGTTAGACTTAATGTCAGTATTTGGTTAGGAAGAAAGTCAACGCCAGAACTCATCAACGCGAAAGACAGGGAATTGTGGAGAGAAATGATCGCTTACGCCACGCGGCATGGCACTTGAATTGAATTTCAAGGGGGGTTTTTTTTTGTCGCAATGCCAGAAGCAAATATGTCAAGTTTTCAATTGTAGCAATTGACAAAAAAAAACTATAAGTTCTTAGTTAAAGCAATGCCCACATTTGGAATGGTCTGTTTTGCTATCTTTCATTACTTCTGATGGGAGCAAAGGTGATTGTGACAGAGTGTCAGCAAATCACAGCTGTTCAACCTCTCTGTCAGAGCTTCTAGTAGCAGGCTCGTCCTGGTAAGTGTGGCAGAGCTTGAGCATGTCCATATGTATGTGAAGTCTACTGATAAGCTTTGCTTTTTTGGGGTCAGTTCTGGATTTTCAAGCTGACCGCCATAATCCATGTCCAGATCCATCCATACATCTGTGCCTTTCATCAGTAGTCAGCTAAGTAATCACTGCTCAGTGTGTCTTGCATGGCAGGAGCAAACTCTCCCCATTTCTCATGGTTTATTATGCCCCGGCTGTGTTGCATGCTACTCATTTCTCCTACAGTTTTCCCAGGGTAGCCCTTTTTTCTTTGGATGTCCATCCTACAGCTGTTTACATGATGTTCTGATGTCCCTTAGGAGCACATCTTCGCCCTGGTCTTCCTCTCTTTCTTTTCCTCATTATTTACCCATCCAAGATGGTTTTCTCTAGATTATCATGACGTTTAATGTGTCCAAAATATTTAAGTTTACTCTCTTTAATCCTCTTTACTAGCCAGCCTTCTTCAGTATTAAGTTCTTGTAGTATGGATATATTTGTTCTTTTTTGTGTCCATGATATTTGAAGAACTCTTCTGTAGCATTTACATTCAAAGGCTTTTATGTGTTTTTCAGCTGTTTTGTTAAGTGTCCAGGTCTCACGGGCATATGTTGCGATGGGAAAGATGCATGCCCTTAAAAATCTTATTTTTGTAGTTCTGTCTGTTCTTCTCCACAGATTGTTTTTTTACTTTCTAAAGAGCAATAGATGTCCTCCTTTTAATTTTCATCATTGTATCTCCATTATTAGTTAGTAATGATCCAAGATATTCAAAACTCCTTTTCCAGTTTTTCCTCACTGATATATATTTCAGCTGCCTTGTTTGTTTTGTCAGTTGTCATCAATTTAGTTTTCTTCATTCTATCATTAAGATAGAAGTTTTGCTCTTCACTATACTTACAGACTGACATGATTAGTTTTTCTATTCCTTTTTGTGTTGTGGACAGTAATACTGTGTCATCAGCATATCTAATCTCTGGTATTTCATAACCTCCAATCTGTATGTCATCGTAAGGAGAGATTCAATAACTTGGCATTAGGACGGCTTAAAAGAAGCAGCTTCATTCATCAGGCCAAGCGTATGCGTAAGCTGATACCAGACCTTCCAACTGTAGTCACTCCATTATCATCTGTACCAGAGCATACACCATGGAAAGAAGCAGATTATACACAAATAACTATTCAGACTGAAGTGAAAGGTGTGCAGAATGGTGAGATGCGGAGCAGTCTTGTAAGATCAACAGCCACACTTAGTGTTCTAGATGACAAATATCCATGTGACACCTGGATACGTGTGTATACAGATGGATCTGCACATAATGCCATAAAGAATGGTGGGGCAGGAGCATATATTGAATATCCAAACAACACCATTGACAAGATTTCCATCTTATCTTATATCCTTCCCGTGCCGTTAGACGTCACATAGGGCTCGCAAAGTAGTTCGCCAATTTTTCCTGTCTTCGGCGAGTCTTTCAACCTCATCAAAGGATTTTATGCCTGTTAACTTGGCCTCTCTTAATAATGTTCTCTTCAGAGTTTCACGCGGTCTGCCCCTTTTTCTTCGGCCTGTTGTGTTCCACTTGATAGCTTGTTTTGGGATTCTCTGCTCATTTCTTCCATACCCACTGGTAAATACTGCAACAACTTTGATGCAGAAGTTAGGGCAATTATTGCTGCAGTTGAAAAACTATCAGACTCCAGAATTGATACATATTCTGTAGTAATTCTCACAGATGCAAGATCAGTACTGGAGGCTCTTCAGTGCAACAAACTACCAGACCTTAAGGATGCCTTGTCAAAAATTGGCTTACAACATGGAGTCACTTTGCAATGGATTCCCTCCCACTGTGGGATACCAGGCAATGAGAAAGCTGACCATCTGGCCAAAGAGGGCACTGAAATGGAGCAACCAGACATACCAGTCACCTATAATCAGAAGAAAAGCATGATAAAAACCTACAGGAAGCCACAAACACCACCACATGATAACTATCACATGCTAAACAGAAAGGAACAAGTCACCATCTTCCGTCTGCGAACAGGACACAGCCGACTCCGAAGTCATATGTATACAAAGTTTAAGATTGGTACTACTAATCTATGTACATGTGCCCAGGTGCCCCAAACCGTGGAACATATCCTCCAGAACTGCATCAACTACAAGACACTGAGAAATAATTACTGGCCCAGTGAAACCACTAAAGAAGATAAGCTCTACGGTTCCATACATGAGTTACAAAAAACAGTGAAATTTATCCAAGAGACAGGACTGCAGATATAGACAGACAGTGCGAACGAAGAAGAAGAAGAAGAAGTATGTCATCGTAATATTCTTTGCCTACATCTTCACTAGCATTCCTCAATATATTTTCAGCATACAAGTTACATAATTAAGGTGACAGTATGCACCCCTGACGGACCCCTTATTTTGTATCTAACCAAGTTGTTGTTTCACCATTTATTTTTACTGCTGCATGTTGGTCTATGTACAGCAGTGATTTTAATTGTATTACCTGGGGGGCAAGTGCGGATAAAAAAATGAAAGACAGACATATATGAAAGATGCTTGTGGAAGCCGAATATGCCTTGGGCACCTAAAGGTTCAGAGAGAGAGTGTTGGCTTTACCAAAAAAGTGATATTATTTTTCTTGTTTATCCACATTCCAAATTCTAATCTATAAACATCAAATAAGAAACATTTTTCTGCACAATGCATCTTTTCCTAAGTCCAGATTCCATCAATATTAAGTTATAAGAATCTTTTCCTAAGTCCAGATTCCATCAATATTAAGTTATAAGAATCTTCCTTAGTTCATTCACCAGATACAGTGACCCTATTCATAGTATTTTTCCCAAAATGGGTACACAAAATTCCCTTGGGGGGGGGGGGGGTTGCGGTTTGTGTTCAAAAACTTTCACCCTGTGTTACAAATATATTCTCAGAAAACTTTTTGTGCACAAATTTGCTTCATAATGCCAAATTACAAAGTATAATTATTTAAAGTTCTCGTAGCAAAAAAAAAAAAAAAATCCTAAAATCAAAAGAAATCAGGAGAACAAACGCTTTCCTACTTTTTCTTTAGTGCTACTAAATCAGCGCAAAGCAGTGTCAGAAAATTGAAAAATAAACATTTTTTTTTTTTTTTAACTTTTTGTGGCAGCATAAAAAATTTTGTGTGTGGCATGATATTTTTGTGCGTGCTGCCGCACAGCTTAGAGGGAGCATTGCAGGTAAAGGGTATTTAGGTGCTGGTTTTTTCATCTTTTTTTCGACTGGAGTTTGGTGGAGCTTGTCCTTAATCCTATCACTAGGCCTTGAGAAAGCAACTTCACCAACAGCTACACTGCTCCTGTGCTCTGTCTTTTGCCGAGATGATTTTTTAACTGGTTGCTCTGCAGGTTTCATGTATATGGTTTTGTCACGTAACTTAACTTTCATAGATAAAAGCTGTCTTCTTTGCTCCATCAAGGAAAAAAAAGTTAATGTTCCTTGGTCATATTCAACACAACAACCTTGACAAGGAGTTCTTAACATTTTTTTTTTCTAGCAGTGGATCCACTTTCTGGCCAGAGATTAGCTGTGGACCCCCTCATTAAAAATAAATAGATCTCAGATGATGCAAAGGCTTTTTTTAAATTGAGTCAGTCCATGTGCTAGTACAAGGAAATCCCCCCAAAGTTCTTCTTTGCACCATTTGGGGGGAAAGGGTGGGGGGGGGGTTCATGGACTCCAGGTTTAGAACCACTGACCTAGATAAAATAGTGGCGGAGTATTATGCTCCTGAGGAAACAAGAAAGTGCAGTTAAAAGCAATGATTCTCACTTACACTCTAAACACTACCCTCACAAAACACTACATTCACTGGATACTACACTCACTGAACACTACATCCACTGATTACTACTTTCACAGAACACTACACTCACAACACACTACATTCACTGATCACCACATTCACTGAACACTACACCCACTGATTACTACATTCACAGAACACTACACTCACAACACACTACATCCACTGAACACCACACTCACTGAACACTACACTCACTGATTACTACATTCACAGAACACTACACTCACTGAACACCACAGTCACTGAACACTACACTCACAAAACACTACTTTCATTGATCACTACACTCACTGAACACTACACTTACAAAACACTACATTCATTGATCACTACACTCACTGAATACTACACTCACAAAACACTACATTCATTGATCACTACACTCACTGAACATCACGCTTACAAAACACTACATTCATTGATCACTACACTCACTGAACATCATGCTTACAAAACACTACATTCATCGAACACTACATATACTCACCGAACATTATATATACTTATCAAACATTACACTTACTAAACCAGGTATTCTGGCAGGACAGCAAAGTACTTTCAGATTGGCTGTTATGATAACAACTTTCAGCAAAGACATGCCACGTGATATGTTTATAACTTTGTACAAGATGACAGGTCAGATTTATTTTCTTTGAAATAACATTTTCTTCATCCATATTGTCAGCAGATACCATTTACGCAGCAAACCTGACAACCATAAAAACCGACAGAGATTAGATTCCAGTGGACTACAGCTACGACAGTTTAGCAAAAAAAAAAAAAAGGCGGAAATCATGCGACCCAGCGGCCTACACATTAACAAACCTGTTATATTTGGCATCTTAGGACTCGTTGTTGTTGTATATGGTTTATATAGATACCTGAGTGGGTAAGTTACTTGGCTTTTATTGTTCTCTCTTTGAAAGACATCAGCCTGGTTGGCTGAATGGCTAAGTCCTCGGTCTGCTAATCCAATGGTACTGGGTTCAAACACCAGCGGTGGGCTTTTCTTTGCTGGTGCCACCACACCAAAAAAGCCCACGGAGTCCACCCAGCCTCTAAAAACGGGCACCAGAGACATCTGGGAAGGTAAATGTGACCAGGCTTGATACTGGCCATGTCACACTTTCATGTGCCGAAGGTCTTGAAAATACGGGCCTGCCACTGTATCCCCATTATACCATAACGCCATGGAAATGGGGATTTTAACCTTACCTTACCTACCTCTTTAAAAGACAAATGGTGTTTTATTTAAAAGACATGATTATTAAAATTGGAAGGAAACAGTCCAGCTGAGAAAGTGTTTTGCAAGAAAAGGAAAAATATGTGGAGA
Organism: Achatina immaculata; assembly: GCA_009760885.1. NCBI lineage: Eukaryota > Metazoa > Mollusca > Gastropoda > Stylommatophora > Achatinidae > Lissachatina > Lissachatina immaculata. The sequence continues at coordinate 22,290,920 of CM019695.1, forward strand.
AAAGGATACCATGTGACTTATATGCAAAGAAATGGGCCCAAGTCTTTGTCACAGAAGAATTGATGTGAACAGACATAGTGGATAGGGAATCTGGCCTCATGAGTACTCTACATGGTAAACTGTGCCCTAAGTTTAAAGCAAAACTTAGCAGAAACTCTCATATTTGAAAACTGCCATGCATGATGAAGAACCACAATCTCCCCAAGGTGGCCTTGTCAGCCGGTTGCTCGAAACCAGGCTGAACATGACAGATCTAGAGGAGCAATACCTCAGTAAAAAAAATGGGCAGAAATGCCATATAACTCCTGGAACAATTCATTTGTGCTTTATGCCTATTAGCTGCAGATAGTGGGGGTGCCCCAAGTTGTACTTGATCATAACCTAACAGAAGACAAGGACTGACGAAAGACAGAACAGCCGGGGGCAGTTTAGGTCAGGCTTGGGACAGGCTTGTAGAATAGTTCAGCGTGCGGCACATCCACCATGATGGTTGGAGAAGAATTGTTGTAGCACGTTCTCATATCACAGCTACAAAGGGCAGCCTAGTTCCTCACTGTGGAATCAGCTTCGTGGAGGTTCTGTCTTGCAGCAACAAGGCTATCCACTACCACCGCCGTACGAAGAAAGTTTTTAATTATCTGGCGTGAGATAAAAGAAATGATGACTGTAATAAAACTGATTCTAGTAATAAAGGTAGACACAGGTGTATGGTTCAGTTTTACACACAAAAAAAGACAGAAGAGTGAGGAAAGTGGGGCAGGAATGAGAGTGGCAGAAAATAGACGAGCACATATAAATGAAGAACATCCAACAATTCAATATTTTAGTAAATGCCTTTATTTTTTTCAAGGGCTTCGTACAAAAAAAAAAAAAAAAACATAAAAAATACATGAAAATTTAAATGCTTAGCTCTTTTGGTGTCCTCCTTGTAAGCGGAAGGCGGTCTCCACCAGCAGCTGCAGCAGACAAGTTTATGCAAACTTATGCCAGCAAGCAATCTGTTATGTGGATGCTCCCCACGTTCAGATAGACTTATTATGCAGTTTTACATTCTCAAGATGGAATGTGAACATCAGTTTTTGTATGATAGTTTTTAGATCACGTAGAAAGTTTTCCCTCCACGTTCACATCAGATGTAATTAATTTGATGAAACAATTAACATGCACAGAAAAGAACCAGTTACTCATAAACGTATCATTTTTGGTCTCCTGTGGCTGAAATATTAATTAATGATGTTTTTATTTTCACAATTTGGGGAAAATAATCGGTAAGTATTTCAAAGTTTAGTGTATTTTCTTCTTCTTCTTCGTTCGCTTCTACCACCAAAACCACGCTGTGATCCTACTGAATTTACTCATGTGGTCCTCATTAGGTCCCTTGGTCTCCTGTGTGGTCCCCGAAAGGACCACACGAGAATTAGTATATTTAATATGAATATTCATATTTTGTCATTATTTCACTGAATACAAATTTAGATCGAGTGTCCTATACAATAATAATAAGTGTCCTTTGAATTGTTCCTTTGAAGTTATATTCTTTTGTTCCATTTATTCTCCTGAACAATTTTTAGAAACATCTTTCCATTGCAAACTGGCATCTCCACATTTTAAAGTTTTTTTTTTGGTTATTTTTCTGAATAGATGAAATTTCAATCCTTGATGTTTATTCTGTGACATTATAGGTCCAATGTGGCAAGTGTAGACACAGAGTTATCTCCAGTAGATTTAGATGCCATCCCAGAGCTGAATGAGGTGGCAGAGGACATAAAGAAAGAGTCGAAAGAGATTGACATCAAAGTTGAGGACAAAGTAAGATACTGGACATTTTTTTTTTTTTTGTGAAAATTTGTTATGTTAGAAAAATATAACAGCCATTTCTTTAATGTGGTTTTTTTTTTTTTCAATTTGTTGATTCATGGGATTCAGAATGTCTGGCGGTGAGATTAGGGTAACTTATTATGTGTTGCCAGTAAATGTCTGAACACTAGATTTGCATCTGAGCAGTCAGAATGGAAACCATACAATTGCAGTAGGAATTCTAAGCACTGTCCCATTGTCATGTAATTTTACAGCATTGTTTTACTAATGGTATAAGAAACATCTTGCAGGTGCCAGCACAATGCCAGTGAGATACATGATGTGACAGTAGCAGTGGGAAGATGGAAGCTTCTCTGCCTGAAACTGGGACACCATTCTGTCAACCATTTTTTGGGAACAGCATTCTGTCAACCATTTTAAGAACAGCATTCTGTCAACCATTTTTCTTCAGAACAGCATTCTGTCAACTTTTTTGGAACAGCATTCTGTCAACCAGTTTTTGGAACAGCATTCTGTCAACTGTTTTTAGAACAGCATTCTGTCAGCCAGTTTTTGAATCAGCGAAAGTGTGAAACCTGTCAGAAACCATTAGCGGATGAAGTTTCAGTTTGGTGATGAGTGTTTGCCAGCAAGTTTACGAGTGAAGTGTGGGAAATTCCGAAATGGCCCGAGTTTTCTAGAGGAGCGGCCATCTTTACACTGCTACCGTGACTTCAAGTAGCTCATTGGCACCATGCTGCCACCTGCAAGATGCTCCTTACTTCATTAATAACAACTCTGTCCACCTACGTGATGATGGTCTTTCATGGACAAGGTCAGAGGGGAAAATTGTGAAGGAAGATGACTACAAGTAGTTTGATAACAGAGCTCATGGCAGTGACTGCAGCATTGGAGTGGTGGAAACTCTGACCTTTGCCCTTGTATGTTTTCTTGTTGACTCAGAAAAATCAAGGGGGGGGGGCAGGGCTTGTAAACAATGGCTGGGTCTCTGAGGAAGTCCAAGCTGACAAAAATCTCGTTTCAGTTTTGTGTCGGGGCATGGGTGTTAGAGGAAATGAATGAGCTATAGGTTTGCCGGTGTGGCACTAGAGGGGAAGCGGTCGAGCAAAGGTCAGAGCTGATACTCTGAACGCTCTTAGAGAGGCAGGACGAGAGCAGAATTCAGTTGATAAATGTGGCCTGGTTGCAGAAGCTGCAAGTCAAAAGCCAAGCAGAACACTGTGCAAGGAGGCATAGAAGACTAGTCAGCCAACACAGAACTGGCATCATTAGCTGAATCATGCTGGGGGGATACAATAAAGAGGAGATCTGATCACTTAACAGATGGTGTGTTTGATGTGCAGTGATGACAATGTTTTAAAATGTTTTAAATGTGTTTTTTTTTTAATAATGTTTTAAACATGTGCACCATAATTTGGCTTTTGTTTCCAATATGTTTTAAACATGTGCCCAATTGTCTGGCATTTGTCTTCACAGACAGTAAAGATCCACGTGGAACAAGCAATAAAAGGCACCAACCCAAAACTGGATGTTCTGTTCCTTCATGGAGCCCACTTCTCTTCAAAAAATTGGTTGGAAATAAAATCAACAGATCACGTTGCCAACTGGGGCTACAGGGCTATTGCCATAGATTTACCAGGTGAGGGATAATTCCTTTTTTTTTCCCCACTTTATAATGATCTGTTTATGGTGGTTCCTTATAGATATAATTAGTATCATCATCATCACCTTTCACTCCCTTGAGAGCATAGGCCACAGATAAAGGCTCTCCAGTCATCCCTGTTCTTGGAATTATTCTCTACTTCCTTCCATGTGCATCCCTTGTCTCTGAGCACTGTCATAATTTCTCTTCTCCGAGTAAGTCTAGGTCTTCCTCGTTTTCTATTTCCTTGGAGGATACCATGTCAGTGCCTGTCTTGCTATGTTGGTGTCGGGTTTCCTCAGAGTGTGGCCAATCCACCTCCACTTCCTAGACATGATTTGTAGGTTCATAGGTTCTTGTCCTGCCCCTTCCCAGACTTCCTCGTTCCTGATCTTGTCCTGCCATTTAATGTTTAAAATCCTCCTCAAGCAGTAGTTCATGAATGTTTGTATCCTTTGTTGTATTGTCTTGGTCATAACCTGTGTCTCTTAACCATATAGTAGGACAGTCTTTACATTATTTATATATATATAAAATTAGTATGGTTACATAAATATAAATAGATCATTACTAACTAATACTGGAGATACAGTGAGGGAAATTAAAAAGAAGACATTCTATCACTCTTCAAAAAATAAAACAACTAAAGAAGTTGTGGAGAGGAACAGACAGGATTGCAAAAATAAGATTTTTAAGGGCATAAATCTTTCCTATCACAACATATGCCTGTGAGACCTGGACACTTAACAAAACAGCTGAGAAACACATAAGTCCTTCAAATATCATGGACATAAAAAAGAACAAATATATCCATACTACAAGAACTTAATATTGAAGAAGGTTGACTAATAAAGAAGATTAAATAGAGAAAACCGAAATATTTTGGATACTTGGATATATTAAACATCACGAGAATTTGGAGATGGCAGTCTTGGAAGGGTAAATAATGGGAAAAAGAAAGAGAGGAAGATCAAGGTGAAGACAACTGCAAAACATAGTTGATAATCTGTGAGTGGATGCATCAGCAGCAGGACATTGCTTACAATTGAGAGGCCTACAGGAGAGCTGTTAGGGAGGCAGAGTTCCGCAAGGGACATGCAAATGACTGAACTGAATAGAGGGAATAAATAGATATTCACTGATTTCATTATGTTAATATATGTTAATATATGTTAATGAATAACATTTGCTCTTTATATATGATGCTGAAATCAAAGTGTCAGTATGACACTTTGATCATCATGCTGTAACGCAGTCATGGCCTTGATCGTTGTGCTGTAACACAGCCATGGCCTTGATCATTGTGCTGTAACACAGCTATGACCTTCATCATGCTGTAACACAGTTATGGCCTTCATCGTGCTGTAACGCAGTCATGGCCTTGATCGCTGCGCTGTAATGCAGCCATGTCCATGATCATCATGCTGTAACGCAGTCATGGCCTTGATCGTTGTGCTGTAACACAGCCATGGCCTTGATCATTGTGCTGTAACACAGCTATGGCCTTCATCATGCTGTAACACAGTTATGGCCTTCATCGTGCTGTAACGCAGTCATGGCCTTGATCGCTGTGCTGTAACACAGCTATGGCCTTGATTTAATGTACTGTAGCAGCCATTTTTTTATCACAAGCTGGTCTGGGTTAAAAGTTTTTGTTTGGTTTTGATGACATAAATATTACAAAGGACTTTGGTGAGTCAAACTAAGAGGTTATTGAAGACATAGTTCAGCTAAATAAGGTTTCACTAGTTTAAGACCAGTGCGTGTTATGAACAGTGTTTTTATTTGGTATACATATTAAATTGCTAATAAACATCTTCCTTCATCTCATCATCATCATCTTTTTGCATCATTATCGTAACCTCCACCACTTTAGTCTTATGCATAGAAGGATAAATTTTTTTAATGAACTCTTTTAACTCCAAAACAATACTAGCCATGTTGGTAGATCTTGCATGCCTGATGCTAATCAATGTTCATTTCAGTACTTAGACATAGTCAGCGTAAAATGAAAAAAAAAAGAGCACATTAGAACCCGATTCATGTTTTTAAATTATAGAGTAACTTCCCTTCAGTTTCTGCCTATCAAAAGTTTTCACCAAAATTTAATTTAGCGAAATGGAGAAAAAGAGTTCAGTTTCATTAAAACCATTGTCCGATTTTCAAATGTGTTTATGTAGGTAAGGATAAGAGTCCGGATAAGTTGGACGACCCCCTCATTGGAAAATTTCTTGGTGCTTTCATCAAAACGTTGGAAATGAAGAAAGTAGTGATCATAGCTCCATCAGCCAGCGGCCTGTATGCTCTGCCATATTTGTTTAGTGACCCGAGTGCCGTAGCAGACCAGGTTGTAGGATTTGTCCCCATTGCTCCAGTGGGGACAGGGGATTTCAAAACAAAATATGCGGACAGTAAGGTAAGTTTGTCACAGGGATCCAGTTTGTTAACTTCTCATATTCCCTTATGTTATACCTCTTTTAATTTATGTATAAAAATATAAATGTCTTGTCGTCTTCCTCGTATACCTCTCAGAGGCCAAATATATTTCTTGATAGTGCTCAGTGGTTTGCTTCCTGTAAGGGGTCCCCCATCCATCTACCACGTAGATGACCTCTCCTTATGGTTTCCCTTTATTATCTTCTACTTATCCTGTCAGTGCCCAAGACACTTAGGGGCTGCTGGTAGCAAGAGATTTCCCCACCCCTGTCGGTGTCTTCAGTATCTTCTTGGCTGCCTCCCATGTCAGTCCTTTGCTTACCAGCATTTTCTCTGCTGCACGTCTCTTTGGGTCATCACATGCTTCTCTTACCCTGTGGAGTCCAAGTCAAAGCTGTTCATGGTAAGGATTTGTCTGTCATTCTCATAATATGGCTAAATCGATTGCCGCCTTCTTCTTTCAATCACTGGTGTCTTTGCCTGTTTCTCTGAACAAGAGGTCATTATGTGGGGTCTTTGGCCAGAAAAATTCTTTTATCTTACATAGACATTTGGTTTCTTCTCTGTTATAATCATATGTAAATATTAACTTTAAATGTATGAATTAATGGTGTGTATTGCGTATCAAGTTTCAGCATGTTGTAGTATTCCATTGTTTTAACTCTTCCCGTGCCTTTGGTCACTGTAGTGACCCTTCCGGTTTCCTGATTTGTGCCTGTGGTCGATATAGCGACTCTTGGTTTGTTTCAATAAAACAACCAGTGTAACATTTATATTGTACATATTTCGTCCGTGTTTCCGGTGACACTTTTCAAAATGGTGAAAGAGTCCTTAGTTACAACCGATGCCGAGTGAGAAAAAGGAAGAGAAATATCGAAAATTTTCAATTTTTGATGATGTAGATAAGGGTATGGACATGGCCTGTGACCACACCTGCTCTTGAATATATCCCATGTAGATCTAGACATATTAGACGACTGGAGAAGTAGTTAGGAGGTTATTTCAGACATTAATTTAGCGAGAATGCAACATAGAATCACAATACGAGATTGACAAGTAGATCTACACATCTCAGATGGTAAGTAGTGTAGATCTAGACCTAGCCGATGGTGAGCTGGGCACAATCATTGTCTAAAAACATCACATTACTTCTTTTTTCCTAAAAAAAACTCTGCATTTATGAAATCTTCGTACATTTAGTTATATTTTGAAACATAATAAGTACACAGAAGTACATGGAAATACTGTTTTCCATTCCATTTTACAACTATACCCCTTATACATATCAAGACCCGTGGTTTTATTCCAGCATCCAATTGAACGTCTGCGTTTCTTCCTATGGCATGGGGAGAGCTAAGACCATCACTTTTGATCTGACTGGTAGGAACAGAATAATGTTCAGCTTATACATCACATAACAGTTTATAGTTCAGTGAGATGTATCACTTGACGGTTTGTAGTTCAGAAATATGCATTGCGTGACACTTTACAGTTTAGTGACACACATCATATAGCAGTTTGTAGTTCAGTGACACACATCACATAGCAGTTTGTAGTTTAGTGACATGCTTCATTTTTTACTTAATTATTAATTATTGCCTAAAATGACTTTAATTCATTATTGATTATTGCCTAATAGGGCTTTAATTCACCATTAATTATTGTCTAAAGTTACTTTAACTCATTACTGATGACAGCCCATTAGGGCTTTAGTTCATTATTGATCTGTTGCTTTTTTCAGTCCTGTAATTTATGAATTTTCAAATTATTCTCCTCTACTCCACCCCACCCCACCCACATACATACATGCATACAGCCACACCCACCCCCACACCCCCCTCCAACTAGCCTCCCAGTACCCAGGCCAGCAGTTGTGAAAATGTGTGTGTCCTTTTCAGTTGTTTCATGTTTTGTTTTTTTTTTAATAGTAAGTAAAGATCTGGAGGTGAAAGATGTTTCTTGAGATGTTTTCATCATGTGTGGTGATTGGTAGAGTACTGTAATGTCCTACAAGAAGATATGATTTTGTTTTGTTTTTTTTTTTTGCATTGCTGCTTAAAGGCTGGTCAGAATTTTAGAATTCTGTCCCCTTTTTTTATGTGAATTTAACATTTTATGTGTTTTCTGACATCACACAACAATTTGAGGAACAATCACACAGTGTTCAGTATTAGGTTCTCAGTATGATCGCAAATGAGGTGCTCCCATAATCGCTTCAGGGCCCGTGCCAGTGACTACCGCACAGAATGTTCATCAGTGGTCCTTCGCGTCAGTCCATGATGACAAGTCACCCAGTGAGAATGCCACTTTAGGAACTGTAACAGGCCCCATCATTGGCCTTGGCACGAACTCTGTAGCCAAGATGCCAAGCTGAACCAGGACACACAAAGACCATCACAGTTCACCTTTGGCTGGATAGATATAACTAAGAACCATCAACACTGTCTGTGCAAAGTTTTCAGCTCACATGGGTGCCATAGCACTAAGCTCAGCTGCTCAGCACACAGGACCGACCTCCATCTTTAAAAGCAATGACAAAGTAATTCCCTCCAAAGCACCCACTGTGCACAGCTCACAAGAGGCAGTGGATGCAAATTCCAAACCAAATGCCAGATCATGTATAATACACAGCCAACGCAACAAAAACATTGAAGGGCATCTTGATGTCAAAGGTTGAACACGTTTGGGCATGCCCTGAGTGTAATGAGACTACTTCACGGGATGAACAACAAAGCTAGACCCATTTACAGACACAGTGCAGTATTTTTTCTGACAGAGGAGAATTTGTTAGGATTGGTGAGATCGTAATGTCAAGGTAATGGTAGGATTGGTAAGATTGTAATGTCAGGGTAATGGTAGGATTGGTAAGATTGTAATGCCAAGGGTAGAAGAATACACATTCTTGTTTTTTTTTTTTTTTATTTTTCTTAGTTTCAGACGCTGATTGTATATGGTACAAAGGATGCCCAAGGTACTGCCACTCTCAGTGATCTAAAGCTCTTACCAAATCACAAAGTTGCACCAATTGAAGATGCCGCCCATGCATGCTACTTGGACAAACCCGAAGTTTTTCATAAAGTGCTTTATCACTTTTTGAAAGAACTTACGCCATAATTGCAGGTTTTTGTTTTGTTTTGTTTTTCAAAGTTTTGTTTATGAAATTGTATTGTAATATAAGCTAATTTTAGACGAAGTTTCTTTTTTTTTTGGTGCAATTTTGGCAGTATGATTTTCACGTGCATTGTGGTTATTTTTTCAGTATGTTACTTTCTAGTGACTTATTAGATCTGTCAGACTGTTTCGTGCAGAGATCATACACAGAAAGACTGAAATGATAAACCTATACTTGACTGTGTATGTACGTGTGTGTGTGTGTTATCACCGTTCATTTAAATATGAATCTGAAAGTATTAACATGGGTTTTTATATGTGGGTATTCTTAATGTATTTTGCCAAGCCAAAGCTGCATATGAGGTTCATGTATTTTACGAGTTTTCCATAATACGTCAATTTTTTGTGATGTTTTAATTATTTTATTTTAAAATATTGACTTTTCTTTAAAAATGAGAATAAATTTATTGTTCTTGTTTATGGTACATGTATTCTGCATATGTTAAAAAAAAAGCAAGTCAGATTTCTGCTTGCCCAAGTTTTTTGTATCTTGCATTGTCTGTCACAAACTGAAAACTTTTTGACAAGAAAGTGACATACACAGCAAGCATAAGTGTTACATATCTGCTTGTTTGAAGTTCCTGTTCTTACTTCTCTGCAGTCATTTTCACTTTTTTTTTTTTTAAACAGAATATAGGGCCTCTTCAGTTCTTTGCCATTTAGTTACATGAGAAGCTATCTTGAATGAAATCCATACAACTGTTTATAGCTTTTTTGAAGTTTGTGAGTATGTGATGATTTTTGTTGCTTCCTTTCTTTCAAAAGAGGGTGTGTGCTGCATTAAGAACAGCTGTGTGGTTCTTCTGTGGATTGACCTTAATTAAGCACAGCTGTGTGCAACTTCTGTGGATTGGCCTTAATTAAGCACAGCTGTGTGCATCTTCTGTGGATTGGCCTTAATTAAGCACAGCTGTGTGCATCTTCTGTAGATTGGCCTTAATTAAGCACAGCTGTATGAATCTTCTGTGGATTGACCTTACCTAAGCACATCTGATTAAGACATGGCTCTGCAAATTATCTCTCATATGTTCTGGTTAAAATGGAGCTGTGGGCATTGTCTCTCATATATTCTGGTTAAAACACAGCTGTGTGCTGTCTCTCATATGTTCTGGTTAAAACACAGCTGTGCTTTATCTCTCATATTCATTCATTCATTCATTCATTCATTCATTTGCATGTCCCTTGCAGAACTTTGCCTCCCAAACAGCACTCCTGTAGGCCTCTCTCATATATTCTGGTTAAAACAGAGCTGTGCTTTATCCCTCATATATTCTGGTTAAAACAGAGCTGTGCTTTATCCCTCATATATTCTGGTTAAAACACAGCTGTGTGCTTTATCTGTCATATGTTCTGGTTAAAACACTGCTGTGTACTTTATCCCTCATATATTCTGGTTAAAACACAGCTGTGTGTTTTATCCCTCATATATTCTGGTTAAAAACAGCTGTGTGCTTTATCCCTCATATTCTGATTAAAACACAGCTGTGTGCTTTATCCCTCATATGTTCTGGTTAAAACACAGCTGTGTGCTTTATCCCTTATATGTTCTGGTTAAAACACAGCCGTGTGCTTTATCCCTCATATGTTCTGGTTAAAACACAGCTGTGTGCTTTATCCCTCATATGTTCTGGTTAAAACACAGCTGTGCATCATCTCTCATACATGCTGGTTGAAAAAAAAAAAAAAAGGCATGTATGTGCATCCTCTATTTCGTGCTTTCAACTTTCCAGATCAGAGATATTCTCAGACTTGCTGTGGGTGTGCAAAGATTCTCTTGGGAGCATGCAAAAAATTTACATTGATGAAAACTTGAAAACATATGGCTTTGCAGGTAGCACTGTCTGATTTTTGGTCAGTTTTCTAATCTGGTAGTACCAGGTTCGAGTTCCAGCAGCGAGGATTCTTCTTGATACCACCACATTAAAAAAAAAAAAAAGTCCCTGGGGTTCACCCAGCCTCTAAAAATGGGTACCAGAGAAATCTGGGAAGGTAGGTGTGGCCAGGCATGATGTGACATCACACTTTCATGTTCCGATTGTCTTGGAAATAAGGGCCTGACAACATATTCCCCCCAATATGCCTTAATGGCATGGAAACATGGATTCTACACTTACTGTCTTATTTTGCCTGGTGTTCTTAATTAAAATGCTGTTATTTTTGCCTTTGATCATAACAAGGCTTCCTTGACCAATTTCTTCAGAGACAGCTGTGTGCTACTGTAAAAGAAGATTCACTAGATCCTACATATCCAGTCGCACATGGTCCTGGGTTGCTGATGTTTGATGTTCACATTTCTTGATGTATATTTGTTTTTGTTTTTTCTGCTCTGACATCCCAGTGCTTGAAATTTATAATGCAATTTCTTCCATGCACAATAGCTTATAAGTAGCTTAGGAAAAAAACAGTGGATCTGAATAGAAATGCCAAGATCAGCACAAACTGGATAAACTTGGCTTTCAGCACAAAATGGATAAACTTGGTTATCAGCACAAAATGGATAAACTTGGTTATCAGCACAAAATGTCCTGTCATCAAATAGATGAGTGAACCAAGTTTGTCTATTTTTTTCCTCCCATCACATCTTGACAAAGCTTGGTCTAGTTTATGCGGCAGGTGAGATCAGCATTATTGATTTGGGGGAGAAAAAAAAATGTGAGAGTTGGTTTATTATGTAACAAAAGGCAGCATTTTGATGTTTCAGATTCCATGGTCATGTGACCAGTTAATAATATGAAAACAGGAGAATGAAGAACGGTGAAAGTTGATCATGCTTTAGAGTCTTTCGTAACTGGTAGGGTCAGTGTTACCATTTGGCCAGATAGGTAGCATCTAGGGTGCAGACCTCAGAGGGGCATAGTTATGACCCTTGAGCAGGAGTTCTTAACCTGGGATGTCCATTTCTCTTGGGCATAATGGAAACCAAGCGATGAGAGTATGGAATTCTAACAAATTATTGTTAGATTGGAATGTGTAACATAAAACCCGTATTAACATTTTTTTTTAGGTCATCCATCCATCAGTGTCCTTTGTCAGCGATTGACTAAGCAGTCACCACCTGGCACGCTCTGTTGGCGTCTTGCAGGGCAGCAGCAAATTCTCACCATCTCTCGTGGTCTGCAGCCAGTCTTTTTTTTTTTTTTTGTACTGTGGCCCAGCTTTGCTGTCTGCTACCCATTTCTGCTTCTACAGTTCTCTACCAAGTAGCCTTTGGTCAGCCCCCCCCCCTCGAGTATCCATCATATGGCTATCTTGGTGATGTTGCTGGGAGGGCTTCTTCGGAGCACATGACCAATCCATTTCCAGCGTTTTTTTTTGTGGTTTTTTTTTTTGCTATCATGACTTGCGTATCTTCTAGTTCACATTGGGCAAGTAGGTCCGGGGCCAGTAAATATTTAAAATCCTTCTGAGGCAGGTTGTGTGAAATGAGGATAATTTGCCCATTCCCTTTTCAGTTGTTTTTGAAGCCATACTGATGCCTAATAGGCCTGGGTATTCGGTCAATAATCTAGTGAAGCAGGATATGGGGACAGACTGGGTAGGCCATGGGGGTGGAGGGGTGTCTGTAATTATAAAAAGATTAAGAACCCCTTCCATAAAAGAGCATTTTTTTTGTTATATAGAACATTTTGTTTTTAACTCCGTATTTTGCTCCAGATTTTAGACATGACAAAGAGTATTCTGTGCAGAATAAAATAAGAACTCAAAAGAAAAAAAAAAAAAAAGGATATTTCTGTCATGTTATGAAGGCACCTAGGGAGTATGCCTGTGTTTTCTTTGACCTGTCAGCGCCCTAAGAAAGCGCTGGTGATCAGCATCTTGTCAAGCTGCTTTCTTTTTTCCCCCGGCTCCAGAGGGAACCAGGTATCCATTTCCACAGCCTGGGTGGCCGAGGCACCTCCAGCCAAGGTCACACTGCTGATCTCACCAGGAGAAATGAGACCACAAGCCACTTCGATGTTTTAGGTGGACCCTCTTTGAAGAATAGAAAAAGTAAAGTAACAAGGTCTAGTATCCCAAACGGGGAACTTTTGGAGTCCCAGCTCTTGTCTAAGGCAGGCTTTTTGGAGCCATGAATAACTTTTTTGGAGCAATGAATAACTTTAAGTCGAAGGAAGCATTCACATGAAACGTTCGTGTTGACACATGATGATTAATGTGAAAAAAAAGGAACACTTAATCTATTTCTGGTGGTACAGAGAGGTCAAGAGAAAGTAGAACTGCATCAGAGTGGACAGTGCAGTCCTTTGGAAGTATAGACAAAGCAAGTTTTACTCTGGAATCTTGGGAGGAAAGAAGCAGAATACATGAGAAAGAATTGCATGGATGATACACAGCATTAAACACAGGGGCAAAAAAAGCACAGAATACGTGAGAGAGAAGAAAATTGACTGAGTTCAAGCAGACAGCTCAGACAGAAAAATGGAATTACAGCTCACACAGAAAATGGAATTAGAGCAGACAGCTCAAACAAAATAAAATTAGTTGGAGCAGACAGCTCACACATAAAATGAAATTAGAACAGACAACCCACATAGAAAGTGGAATTAGAGCAGACAGCTCAAACAGAAAGTGAAATTAGAGCAGATATCTCAAACAGAAAGTGAAATTAGAGCAGACAGCTCAAACAGAAAGTGAAATTAGAGCAGACAGAAAATGGATTTAGAGCAGACAGCTCACACAGAAAATGGAATTAGTTGGAGCAGACATTCCCCCCCCCCCCCCAAACAAAAATAAAGGGAAGAACAATACCGCTGTTTCATTGAAGATAAAAGAGATGAAGGGAATGAAGATCCCTCTGCTGTTTTTAAATTAAACAGATGATTATTGATAGCTGATACTGCAGTGGAAACTGTTTCATGTTAAAGCAGTTCAGACTTGGGAGTAATGGCAGTGGTGGATTGTGGGTTATTTTGAATGAAGTTGTTATTATATATCTTTTTGTTCACTTAATGTTGGTAAATACAAAAGATAAATAAATACAAATACAAAATATATGATAAATCAATAAGTAAATAAACAACTGGTATCACAGATTAAGTATATAAAACATAATTGCTGTAATTAACTAAACACCAGTAAATACACGAAAACAAGTTTGTCCTGTTAGTAAATGTACAGTACTGAATGTTCACAGCTATCGTACGCCCATCGTAAAGTCAAAATGTCGTAATTCGAGGCTCACCTATGTAATAAAACATAACATGATCTTCGTTTTATGTAACTGAATATGCTCAATCATGCAATAACTTTAAACGAATATTTTTTTAAACCTGCGGTTTTTGTAATTACGCACGCTTTAAGATCGGGAATTTCCCAAGAGGTTGCGCAAATCGATGAAAACATCCTGTAGGTCTCATTAGATATCTTAGTTGATATTGTGTAGGGGAGTATCGAAACAGCAGTAAACAATTGCCGCGGGAACACCCAAAGGCCCTGAGAGGAATCCTGTAAAGTGGCATAAAGCTATTTTCAGGCCCTCTTCCCCCTACTCTGTTCTTCATTTGGCACTGTAGTCCTCACTCTCTCTCTCTCTGAACCTTAAGTTCCCAAGGCACATGGGGCTTCCACAAGGGTTTCCCACAAATGTCTGTCCTTTGCCTTTCTTTCCCCCGCTCTCTGTTGTTATTCTCCCGTCTCCTTTTGGTCTACCCTTACTTCTGTTCCCCTGTGGTGTCCATCTTAGTGCTACTTTTGGTAGTGAGTTGTCAGTCATTCAGACCACATGTCCCAACCGTCGCCAGCGTCTTTCCTCAATAATTGCTGTCAGTGGCTTCATCTGCATTTCTGCCAACAAGATGTTATTTCTTATGGTGTTTGGCCAAAATATTCTTCTGATTCTTCGTAAACATTTAGTCTGGAAAGAATTCAACTTGTTTTCTATGGTTTTGGTGATTTTCCAGCATTCACTTCCGTAGAGTAGTACACTTAGAACATTACTCTTAAATATCCTGATTTTCCAGCATTCACTTCCATAGAGTAGTACACTTAGACCATTACTCTTAAATATCCTGATTTTCCAGCATTCACTGCCATAGAGTAGTACACTTAGAACATTCTGGAGTCCTCATGCTCTTTCTGTAACGACCTCCAGAACCTTCTTTACTCTCTGGCCACCTCGGCTTTCTTGCCTCCGCTGTCTAGGGCCCGAAGCAGTGCACCGTCTACGCTCGTCTATCATTTGACTTGGAAACATCATTCGATACACCTCACCTTACAGCGTATTATATATGAGTTGGTTGGTTGGTTGGTTGGTTGGTTGGTTGGCTGGCTGGCTGGCTGGTTGGCTGGTTGGTTGGTTGGTTGGTTGGTTGGTTGGTTGGTTGGTTGGTTTCAGTATTTATGGAACGAAACTACACGTGAGTCCTCCCCCCCCTTCCACCCACTGATAACCATGACTGCATGTGCAAAGTGTAATCTAGTGTGACTCGCCGTGCAAGTAAATATTCTCGTTTTCGAATGTGATTCACACCCCCCTCCTCCCTCTTTCAGTATGGCATGTCGTGTACCCATTTTCAACAATCGGGTCGACTGGCGGGCCTTAGCAAGTGGGAATGCAAACTCACTTCCTTCTGTTCGAGAAACCGCGCCAGTATTGATTCAGCTACTTCCGTTCTTCTTGTAGCAATAATTGCTTGTGAATGTCTTTTCGACAGATCGCGAGTGCTATTGTAGTGGAGCATATGGCTTTGCAGCTAGTTGAGTAAGCACCACCTTGTAGTTGCTGTGATTCTATATGTATATGTGGAAAGTCCTCCGCAGTCTGTCGTTTTCTTGCCTCAACCGTCGTACCGGTTACGGGGGCGCTGGTCTTTGTACTACATTAAGCACTGACAATAAGAGGTTGGGTATAAGAGCGCTGGTCTTTGTACTACATCTGGCACGGACGATAAGAGGTTGGAAATAAGAGCGTTGGTCTTTGTACTACGTCTGGCACGGACGATAAGAGGTTGAGTATGAGAGCGCTGGTTTTCGTACTACAAATTGCACTGACTATAAGAGGTTGGGTATAAGAGCGCTGGTCTTTGTGCTACACTTAGCACTGACAGTAAGAGGTTGGGTATAAGAGCGCTGGTCTTTGTGCTACACTTAGCACTGACAGTAAGAGGTTGGGTATAAGAGCGCTGGTCTTTGTGCTACACTTAGCACTGACAGTAAGAGGTTGGGTATAAGAGCGCTGGTCTTTGTACTACATCTGGCACAGGCGATAAGAGGTTGGGAATAAGAGCGTTGGTCTTCGTACTAAATCTGGCACAAACGATAGAAGCTGGGTATATGACCGCTGGTGTTCGTACTACATGTGGCACGGTCGGTAAGAGGTTGGCTATATGACCGCTTGTCCGCGTACTACATGTGGCACGGTCGGTAAGAGGTTGGCTATATGACCGCTTGTCCGCGTACTACATGTGGCACGGTCGGTAAGAGGTTGGCTATATGACCGCTTGTCCGCGTACTACATATGGCACGAGCGATAGACATTCATCATGCATGCTTGATTTCTTGTTTCAGCGGCATTAAACGGAATAGTCAGAGCTTATGAAGCATGTCCTTCGTGCTCGCAAAGCCTGAATGTTCAGTACATATTTTTCTTTTCAAGCAGCACAGTAATTACAGGAAATAAAAGTATATGAATCTCGTGTAAGTCTTTTGACAGATTGTAGGGGGAAGGGGATATGTGGTTGTTATTATGAATACAGTATTTTCTTTCAAATATTGACCTTTCTTGTATTCTCTCTTTATATTTTATTGCCTTATATGTAGATAATTATGTTTTTTTTTCGCGTTTTAGACTTTTTTTTTTTTGGGGGGGGGGGGTCGATTCTCGGAGCAAGAGGGGCCCTTCAAAGTAAAACTATGACAGCCACTTATATACACCTGATGCATAACATGAATTATATATATGCGCCGTATTAGAATGTATTAGATTTATGAGGTCTTGGAGTAAGTTCACTGGCTTTGTAGTTTTAGTTTGTAGTTATTATAATTTATTTTAAGTATTATGGGGGGCATGTGTTAAACAAAAGATAAATAAATAAAATGGTACATTATTTTTAATTTTATATGGATTTTTAATTTCTGGAATAAAAGTTGAAATACTTCGGGTGTGTACGTGTGTGTGTACGTTTTCATGTTTGTAAGCTCTGTTTGTACGATGTTATGCGTGCATACTTGTTCCTTATATTCGGCACTTGTTTCGTTCTTTCAGCGTTCTTCGACAAGGAGCGTTCAACAGTGCGGTTTGAGAAGAGATGTTTTGTAGGTCAGATGCGTTTGTTCAACTGCAGGAAGTGCCTCCACAAAGGTGTAAGGCATTTATGTTCATTAAAGAGATATTGATGGCGTTAGGTGTCGCAGAAAACTGGCTTGTTAACACCATGATTAAAATTAGAAACCTGAGATACTTCGGCCACGTCAAGAGACACAACAGCTTGGAGAGGTTGATAGTAGAAGGCATAGTGCACGGGCAAAAGAGAAAAGGGACGACATCGCTGCAAGTGGACTCAGGACATCACCGAAAGTCTGAATGTGTCACTGCGAGACGCCGGTCAACTTGCTCAAGACCGTGTTGTATTCAGAGAGGCTGTGAGAGGGACAAGGTTCTGGAAAGGACGTGTCACGTGAATGAATGAATAACTTATGTTCATAAGGTTCAAAAGTTGAAGCTAAGCCCCGTTATGCCTTGAAGGAACCGCGTGGATGTAGTGTTAGTGCCCATATTTTTCTTTACCTGTCGGCACACTAGGAGGTTTGTGGCCAACACCACGCCTCATCGCCTTTCCTTCCCCAGGTCCAGAAGAAGTCAGGTACACATTTCGGTAACTGAGCAGTCGGATTCGAACCATCAACCTTCACCATGAAAAACTAGCGCGCTAAGCACTTCGTCACTCAGACGACAATTTATGGGCATAAGCAAATGAACAAAACAAAAAAATGCTATGTTCCGCTTTTCTTCGGAGATTCTGAACCTAATTCACCATAAGAGCTTGGTATGTGTGCACCTGTGCATTTGTTCTTCCAAATTATGATATCTTGCACACAAACGCTCTCTGGCAACAGACAAGTATCACCCCAGTCTTTACCAGTGCTCAGTCTGTTGAGAAAGTTAAGCTTTGTTTATGACAAGGACGAGAAGAGAGCATTGATAACGACGGTAAAACTGATACAGGTGAACTAGAGTCAGACTCTATGGTGTAGTTAGACAGACAGAGAGACAGAGACAGGCAGACTTACAGGTTTTCGAGAAAAAATCAATACCTATCCAGTTTCATAGCTCGTGCCATTCGTCTTGTGCCAGATCTTGTCTTATATAAAACCATCGTCTTATAAACTAAATTCTTCTATTTTTTAAAAACTTTCTTCTTCTTCTTCTTCTTCGATGTTCAGCCTCAAAGTGTCGAAGTTTCGGCACAACACATCTATGTTCGACTCGGTGCACTTTTAGGATCGGGTTCGCTTTTTCCATTGCAATTCATATTCACTTGGCCAAACTACAGCTGTATTTCCAGGCGCACCAGTGGCAAATAGAACAACATTTTTGTCTGGATATGGCTCGCCAAAAGACAGAGACTATGGTTATATCTAAGAAACAGAATCCACCAGCATGCAGTATTAAATTAAATGGAACTATTCTAAAGCAGGTGCAGAAATTCAAATACCTTGGAGCAGTAATAACTTCAGATGGGAAATGCAGAACAGAAATTAGGAACAGAATAGGCCAAGCAAAGACTGCATTTCAGAGAATGAGAAACATATTAGCTAACACATCTTTATCAATGAATGTTAGAAAACGAGTCCTAAAATGCTATATCAAACCTATCTTGTTATATGGAAGTGAATCATGGACAAATAGGCAAGTCTGCACAAAAATCATTGGAAGCAGCAGAAATGTGGTTTATTAGAAGAATGTTGCGAATCCCCTGGACAGCAAAAATAACTAATGAAGAATGTATGAGAAGAGCTGGAGAGACAAAAAAACCTTGTCAAAAAGATAAGAGAGAGACAGTGTACTTTCATAGGACATGCAATGAGAAGAGAGGGCATTGAAAATATTATAACAACAGGAAAAATAGAAGGAAGAAGATCAAGAGGAAGACCAAGAGAAATGATAGTGGACAGTCTGACGGGATGGTGTGAGAGATCACCAACTGAACTGATGGCCTGCATGAAGGATCGGGTACTCTGGAGAAGCATAATAGCCAACGCCAGTCGGCATGGCACCTGATGATGATGGCTCGCCAGCCCTGCAGTAAGCAGATAGCTATGGGTCGTTGACCATTGTCTCCTTCAGCTTGAGTACTGCGTCCTCGTGCCCCAGCTGTAGGTTGTCCACTTTGCCCTGCAGCTTGATCTGGACTGTATCTTGAATCTAGTAGAGTTTCTTGAACATGAACTGCAAGTCTGCATTCTCTATACAGACATAGCAGTCCAAAACTGGTGCTCGAGGGAAAGAGCATGGACTGAAAATTGTGTGTGTGTGGGGGGGGGGGGGGGGGTCCGCTGATGACTTTAGGATTCACGGGAGTGACTAGTCTCCTTGCCTGAAAGAAGAAGTGTCTTCGAAGGCTAAAAGTGTGTTCCTGCAGGCACTGATGATGACCCCAAAAATTTAACCTTTTTTTTTTTTTTTTGTCATGAAGTACATAGACTGCGGCGGCCTGGTTGGCTGAGTGGTTAGTCGCTCGGTGTGTCAATCCGGTGGTACTGGGTTCAAGTTCCTGCAGTGAAGAATTTTTTTTTTTTTTTTCTGGTACTACCAAACCAAAAAGGTGCGGGGGCGGGGAGGGGGCGCCACCCATCCTCTAAAAAAAGTGGGTACCAGAGAAATCTAAGAAGCTGAATGAGGCCAGGCGTGATACTGGCCACCTCACACTTTCATGGGCTGAAGGTCGTGGAGATGCGGGCCTAGCACCGCACCCCCAGTGTGCCTTAATGGCACGGAAACCTTACCTTTACCTTTACACAGACCGAACTGCACACGTCGCTGTTATTGACTTAAACTAAAACAGGCCGTCCATGAAAAGTTTAGCCGCACGAATAAAGAACATGGACAGAGCCAGCACCTGGTGAACCAACGAACTTTTATTTTCAAAGAACAAAGAATTGGACACTCTGACATTCTGCCCTTCCTCATACAAATTTCACTCAATTTTCACACACATTTAGTTTAGGACGTGGGCTCTCTCTCTCTCTCTCAACCTTTAGGTGCCCAAGGCAATTAGGGGTTTCGCAAAGGTATTCCACAAAAGCCTGTCCTTGCTTTTCCCTCCCCCTTCCTTTTTTTCTCTGCTATTGCCCAGGTGAGCCCTCTTACTCAAACATCCTCTCTGTTGTTCCTCTGCGTATCTCCTTTGGACTTGGAGTAACAAATACATAAATAGCAAGGAAGAATACAATGACAAAACTGTTACATTCAATCTCAAATCCACGCGTTTAATACTACATAAAACATGCTCAGAGAGAGAGAGAGAGTTGAGAATGTTATTTTCAAAGGGTGAAGATTTGGACACACAGGTCTGTCTGATATTCTGCTCTCTATCACTCAACTTTTCATACATTACAGTAGCAGTTCTGTTATGCACATATCCAGCTCAAGAGAGCCGTTTCGAACTATCTTCTTATATATGAAGTGCTTCACATTTAACCTAGAAAGACACGAATAATTCGGCTATAAGTATATACAAACCGAATCTTATATCTAGGAACTAGCGGGACTCATCCATACATGCTCTGCTCTGTTTCAGTAACCACCGAAGACTGTGAACACTAATGCCAGGAAGCTGTTGGTTCTGGCAACCTCGATTTCTACCAGCCAGCCATCCAACTCTTCCTCCTCTCTCCCTCGCCCCTCACACATCTATCCTCCATCCTCTGTAGATATTACATGTTATCAATGCATACTCTTTCCTCTTCCTATGCCAGTTCCTCGGCCACCGACTTTAGCACATCCGCCCTGTCCACAGAAATCATACCTGTTGCTATAGCAGTAATAACTTCAGATGGGAAATGCAGAACAGAAATTAGGAACAGAATAGGCCAAGCAAAGACTGCCTTTCAGAGAATGAGAAACATATTATCCAACACATTTTTATCAATGAATGTTAGAAAACGAGTCCTAAAATGCTATATTGAACCTATCTTGTTATATGGAAGTGAATCATGGACAATAGGCAAGTCTGCACAAAAATCATTGGAAGCAGCAGAAATGTGGTTTATTAGAAGAATGTTGCGAATCCCCTGGACAGCAAAAATAACTAATGAAGAATGTAGGAGAAGAGCTGGAGAGACAAAAAAACCTTGTCAAAAAGATAAGAGAGAGACAATGTACTTTCATAGGACATGCATTGAGAAGAGAGGGCATTGAAAATATTATAACAACAGGAAAAATAGAAGGAAGAAGATCAAGAGGAAGACCAAGAGAAATGATACTGGACAGTCTGACGGGATGGTGTGAGAGGAGATCACCAACTGAGCTGATGGCCTGCATGAAGGATCGGGTACTCTGGAGAAGCATAATAGCCAACGCCAGTCGGCACGGCACATGATGATGATGATGATGCTATAGCAACATGATAGCTACCTCATTGCCTCTGACTCCAGCATGTCCTGGCCTCTATCCACGTTAGCCTGGTGACACTGGATTTCACCAGGAGCTGAACCCATTCGTGACGTAGGAAACGCACTGTCTCAAGAGATTCGAGCTTTTGTTCCCCCAGCATACACGTGTGAAGAAACTAGAAACACTAAGTAATGAGTTACCAGATCTGGAAGAAGTATAGACTAAGTTACCACTGAAGTGTTGTCTTTGACAATCCAAGAGAAAGATAAGGTGTTTGAAAACATTATATCTCTAGAAATACCTTTCTCTCTCTCTGAACCTTAAGTGCCCAGGGCACATGGGGCTTCCACAAGGGTTTCCCACAAACGCCTGTCCTTGTCCTTTTTTTCTGCTCTTGCCCAGGTAAGCTCTCTGTTGCTCAACATCCTCTCTGTTGTTTTCTCCATGTCTCTTTTTGTCTACCTTTACTTCTGTTCCCCTGTGGTGTCCATCTTAGTGATATTTTTGGGTAGTGAATTGTCAGTCATTTGGAGCACATGTCCCAACCATCGCCAGCGTCTTTCCTCATTAATTGCTATCAGTGGCTTCATTTGCATTTCTGCCAACAAGATGTTATTTCTTATGGTGTTTGGCCAAAATATTTTTCTAACTCTTCATAAACATTTAGTTTGGAAAGAATTCAATGTGTTTTCTATGGTTTTGGTGATTTTCCAGCATTCACTTCCATAGAGTAGTACACTTAGAACATTACTCTTAAATATCCTGATTTTCGTCTTCATGCTTAGTTTTTTAGATTTCCATATAGTCTGCAGCACTGCAAAAGCGTGATTTATTCTAGCAAGTCTGCTGTTGATGACCTATGTGCTGTCTCCATTTTCTACTACTCTACTGCCAAAATAGACAAATTCGCTGACCTGAATTTTAAAATACATAAGAAATCTAAATGTTCTCACACAAAAACAAACAAAACTACAACATAAACGATCACTCTGAAGACTAAATGACTTTTGTGATCCAAGAAAAAAAATTTTTTTTTTGTTTTAACATTTATTCAAGAACACAGATGAATGACAAATAAAAAAAAAAATGATTGCAAACAAGAATTCAACACCAAGCGCCAGAAAACCACTAACAAAATGAAAAAGAAAGTATATGCTCAAAAATATGTAACACTGTCTCCATGTAAATATCAGCAAACCTTTTTTTTTCTAATATATTCAATCTTCATGACTCAACATTAACAACAAGCTTTTCTTGTGGGTAAAACTTTCCATTCATTACAGTATCCCAACATCTAACACCCTCATAACTTTACACCCAGATTTTTTCTTATTATTCATCAATAATCAATACATAAAATTTATCTTGACGCAAACATTTTAGCACATTTATAGGTGCACTAAGAAATTAGAAATGGCATACACGTGCAGTATGCCAAAACTTCATGAGGCAAAAGGATGCCAAATGAAACCGTGATGATGAATGCAATTCCATATTAATGTAACATAAATAAAAATATGAAACGCCACAGAGTTTCTGGCAAAGTTACACTGAACTTGAGTCATAAGTTATTTCATACTCTCACTCCACACATGCTCCATCGCCTTGCTGATATATTGATCTAAATTACTTTTCACAAAAACTACGTACACAATACTGCATATTAACATCGAAAACAACAGGACTTCACTTTCACCATAAATCTATCTCTCTCTCTCTCTCTCTGAACCTTAAGTGCCCAGGGCACATGGGGCTTCCACAAGGGTTTTCCACAAATGCCTGTCCTTCGCCTTTTTTTTCTGCTCTTGCCCAGGTGAGCCCTCTATTTATCAACATCCTTTCTGTTGTTCTTCTCCATGTCTCTTTTGGTCTACCCTTACTTCTGTTCCCCTGTGGTGTCCATCTTAGTGCTATTTTTGGTAGTGAGTTGTCAGTCATTCGGAGCACATGTCCCAACCATCGCCAGCGTCTTTCCTCAATAATTGTTGTCAGTGGCTTCATCTGCATTTCTGTTCACCATAAATACCGGCACATAAACAAGACTTACACTACATGAGGTCAGCGTGATAGTCTGGGATCCAGAACACACAACCTTTTATTTCAAACATTACAGAATTTGTAGAAAAACATTCAACGATCCACTCATACCGACAAAACATGATCCCACAACGGTTCACCGGCCACAGCTTCGCACAGACTGCTCAACCTTCAAACTTCCCAATCACTTTAACAAACATACCTGACAGTCACATGACCCGAAATTGGCCGTGGTGCTACTTCAACCTCTTTCGCCGACCAGCATGGAAGAAATCAAAACTCACACCTTAAACATAGTCCACACAGTGGTGACACTGCTAAAGCCATATTGGAAATACGAATGTTGGAAAATGAACAGTGGGAATGGAAGAACAATGTAAGTGTGAAGCGACTGCTGAAGCTGGGACAAATTATGGGTGCTGGCAGGAAATCTTAACTGTGTGGCAGAAAATGCATCATAAAGAATCAACACTTGATGGGAATTTAGCAAAAATACTCTTGGATGGATGCTGCGCCATGCGGCAGAGCATATATGGGGTTGTCCTGAATGCAATGATGCCATGGCCTAATTTTAACCTTTATTACTATCTTGCTTTATTTAAAATGAGAACAAGAAGGTATTGCATTTCTCAGAAAAGTTAATTTTCTTTAAAACATTAAGATCTAAACATAATGTATAACCTGGAACAAACTGTGGCAGCTTGGCCAAAACCAGGACAGACAGATCAGCAACTATCACAGTCTTTTTGAAACATCTAAGATACTGGGTGAAAATCTGCGACTGTCCTGAACAAATCAGGATGCATGATCACCATGGTTTTGTCTCTTGACCTTTGTTTACACTATTTTTCACATTTTTTTTTCCTCTGTCACATTATTCCAGTACTAGTTCCGCTTGATCTGTTACATATCATGTACCAGGAGTTGGGCATAAGGCTAACAACCTTATCCTGAGACCTATCTAGAGGCAACTCCAGATAGGAAAAAAAGATATCGTTATGGAAACTCGCAGAGAAACCAACCGAGCATCAGGGATGCCAACTCCGAAGAGCTCATTCGTCGGCCCCAAACATGTGACAAGGGTTGGATTCTGGAATGTGAGAACGATGGCAGCACCAACAAGAACTAACCAGGTCATCAAAGAAATGGAGAGATACCATCTAGACATACTGGGCATCAGCGAAATGCGATGGCCAGAAGCAGGTAAAAGATCGGCGGAAAACGGTAAGTTAATTATACATTCAGGTAGAAATGACAATAAATTCCGAGACGGAGTGGGCATTATTATGTCAAATGTAGCTGCAAAGAGCCTTGTAGAATGGGAACCGTGAACAGTCGTATAATAAGAGCACGATACAACCTACGACACGGAAGAATGACAATAATACAGTGTTATGCACCCACGAATGATGCAGATGATGATGTGAAAGACGACTTTTATCACCAACTACAACAAATCATCAACAAAGTCCCTAAACACGACATCCTAATTGCTATGGGGGACTTCAATGCTAAGGTAGGGAAGGATAATACCGACGTTGAAAAAGTGATGGGGAAAGAAGGAATTGACATGGTTAATCAGAATGGAGAAAGATTAATTGAAATATGTTTAACAGAGGGCATGGTCATTGGAGGCACAATATTCCCACACAAAGAGATACATAAACAACATGGATATCTCCAGATGATAGAACTAGAAACCAGATAGACCATTTTTGTATTAGAAAGCAATACAGAACATCTCTCATGGATGTAAGGGCTTATAGGGGTGCAGATGTCAACAGTGATCACAACCTGTGCATAGGGAAAATAAAACTAAAATTGAAAAGTCAACACAAGAAATCAGTACACAGAAAGATAAACATCCACAGCCTACAAGAAGAAAATACTAACATTAATTTCAATCAGGAACTTGCCAATCATTCCAAAACACCCAGTGAAGTTGAGGAGATAGGTATAGATGAGTTATGGAATTCTTACAGCACAGCCATAATCACAGCAGCAAAAGTAAGCGCTGGATTGGAAAAACCAAATAGAAAAGCATGGATATCAGATAAAACATGGAAGTATATACATGAAAGACGAGCAGTCAAATTAAACATGTTGAATGCAAAAGCAGATGATGAAAGAGATTCGGCAAAAGCAAAATACAAAGACATAGACAAGAAAGTAAAAAGTTCAGCTAGAAGGGATAAAAGAGAATACATAGACAATATGGCGAAAGAGGCAGAAAAAGCAGCAAAAACAGGAGACAGCAAAACTTTATATAACATACAAAAGAGGCTAACAGGTACTATTACATCTAAAGAAAGACCAATCCTTAGCAAAACTGGAACACTATTAACATCAAATAAAGACCAAAAGCAAAGATGGGCTGAACACTTCCAAGAAATACTCAATCGACCACACCCAAAACAATTGTTAAACCTTGAAACTGACTTACCAGCCCCACAACTAAATGTCAATCTAGATGAAATTGAATTGCATGAAATTGAAACAGCAGTGAATTTAATGGCTAACAACAAAGTGCAGGTGAAGATGAAATAACAGCCGAGATGCTAAAAGCTATCAATAGTGACAACATGAGACAACTACAGAGAATGTTTAACAAGATTTGGAAAGAAGAAAAGGTCCCTTCTAATTGGAAGAAGGGAATCATTGTGAAAATACCAAAAAAGGGCAACCTTAGTGACTGTAACAACTGGAGAGGAGTAACCTTAATATCAGTTGTGTCAAAAGTATTTTGCAAGGTCATTTTGAATAGACTCAAAGATATAGTGGATACTGCAATGAGAGAAGAACAAGCAGGATTTCGAAAAGGGAGAAGCTGTCTCGACCAGATCTTTACTCTCAGAATAATACTTGAAGAACATATTGAAAAGCAGAAACCATTAATACTGAATTTCATAGATTTTAAGAAGGCATTTGATAGCATACACAGAGATTCATTATGGAGAATTTTATGTCTATATGGAATACCATCTAAAATTGTCAACATCATTAAGGACTTATACAATGGATATGGTTGTGCAGTCAAGACAGAAGAAGGGATGAGTGAATGGTTCCAGATTGAAACAGGCGTGAAACAAGGATGTATACTGTCTCCTTTACTTTTTGGGATTACAATAGACTTCATAATGAAAAATGCTGCACAGGTAACACAGGTATTGACTGGGTACATGGGACCCAACTAGAAGATCTTGATTTTGCTGATGACATAACTCTTATCAGTAATAATGTGAATTCCATGCAAGAAAAAACAGATAGCCTATCTTCACTGGCTAGCAAAATAGGACTTGAAATTAACAAGGACAAAACAAAAATAATGAAAATTCCCATCAATCAAAATGGAAAAATACACATAGAAGGGACAGATATTGAAGAAGTCAATCAATTTGCATACCTTGGCAGCTACATAGACCAGGATGGTGACACTAGAAAGGAAGTTAGGATCAGAATTGCAAAAGCAGCATCAATCTTCAAGAATCTTGAGAACATATGGAATTCAAAAGTTATAAGCACAAAAACCAAGTTAAGACTATTCAATTCAAATGTAATATCCACCCTCATTTATGCATGCGAAAGCTGGAAAACAACTAAAGAAATAGAAAAGAAATTAGACTCTTTTGAAAAAAATGCCTAAGGAAAATACTCGGCATCAAGTGGAATGAATTCAAGAACAATGCAGAGATAAGACAGATGACTGAACAACAACCAGTCTCACGGGTGATCAGGAAAAGGAGATGGACATATGTTGGCCACTTGATGAGAAGAAATGAGCAGAGAATCCCAAAACAAGCTATCAATGGGAGAAACATAGCGATCTCAAATCCACCCTGCAGTACTTAAGTGACTTGTTGATTGTGATTTAGAATGCAAGTAACACTGGAAATTGCAATCTCTTAAAGTTAAAATGCTAGCTGATTACCCGTTGTTGCCTGGGTATTTTGAAACTAATACCCCTATCCCACCCTAAACCCTAGGGGTGTCCTACCCCCACAGTATTTAATTTCCAGATGGTTCTATTGAGTTCTACTCATTTTTACAATCTTCTAGAAAGATCTACTGAAATCTATTCATATCCATGTCAGGGGAACTAACTGTGTTATACAGGAAGGCTTTCGCATACACATGCACTTATCTTCCTGCCTTTCTTTTTACATTTCATCACCTTCTCACCCCACCCCTAGAGGTGTCCTACCCCCACAGTATTTTTTTCAGATTGTAAGTCATATGTGTACCAAGTTTGGTTGAAATTGCTCCAGGCGTTCCATAGCGAACCTGAAAACTATGGATTCGACACTAATACCCCCCTTCCATCCCTAGGAGTGCTAGGGGTGTCGTACCCCCACAGTATTTTTTTCAAGATTTAATTATATTTCCAGAGAAGTTGAAGAGTAAAGAAATATAATTAAAACAAAAAGAGACAATCAAAATTATTTGGACTTGCCATGGAAGGCTACAAATGCTGCTTAGACCAGCACTGCTCTAAATGATAATTATCTCCCTTAGACCACTCTTTTTTCCTCCTTGAATTTTGTGGATAGTATGTCACGCCCTTCCCACCCCTACCCCTAAGGGTACTAGGGGTGTACTACACAATATGTTTTTTTCCACTTGTAAGTCACATGTGTACCAAGTTTTGTTGAAATTGCTCCAGGCATTCCAGAGTTATGCTGGAACATAGATACATACACACACAAACATCCTTTTTTTATATATATAGATATGTTATTTGGTTGTGTATATCTTGTAAATGTATGTGCAGTAAAGAAATTTTTGCAAACTGTACATTACAAAATTCACAAAGTCCCTAAACACGACATCCTAATTGCTATGGGGGACTTCAATGCTAAGGTAGGGAAGGATAATACCGACGTTGAAAAAGTGATGGGGAAAGAAGGAATTGACATGGTTAATCAGAATGGAGAAAGATTAATTGAAATATGTTTAACAGAGGGCATGGTCATTGGAGGCACAATATTCCCACACAAAGAGATACATAAAACAACATGGATATCTCCAGATGATAGAACTAGAAACCAGATAGACCATTTTTGTATTAGAAAGCAATACAGAACATCTCTCATGGATGTAAGGGCTTATAGGGGTGCAGATGTCAACAGTGATCACAACCTGTGCATAGGGAAAATAAAACTAAAATTGAAAAGTCAACACAAGAAATCAGTACACAGAAAGATAAACACACACCTACAAGAAGAAAATACTAACATTAATTTCAATCAGGAACTTGCCAATCATTCCAAAACACCCAGTGAAGTTGAGGAGATAGGTATAGATGAGTTATGGAATTCTTACAGCACAGCCATAATCACAGCAGCAAAAGTAAGCGCTGGATTGGAAAAACCAAATAGAAAAGCATGGATATCAGATAAAACATGGAAGTATATACATGAAAGACGAGCAGTCAAATTAAACATGTTGAATGCAAAAGCAGATCATGAAAGAGATTCGGCAAAAGCAAAATACAAAGACATAGACAAGAAAGTAAAAAGTTCAGCTAGAAGGGATAAAAGAGAATACATAGACAATATGGCGAAAGAGGCAGAAAAAGCAGCAAAAACAGGAGACAGCAAAACTTTATATAACATACAAAAGAGGCTAACAGGTACTATTACATCTAAAGAAAGACCAATCCTTAGCAAAACTGGAACACTATTAACATCAAATAAAGACCAAAAGCAAAGATGGGCTGAACACTTCCAAGAAATACTCAATCGACCACACCCAAAAATTGTTAAACCTTGAAACTGACTTACCAGCCCCACAACTAAATGTCAATCTAGATGAAATTGAATTGCATGAAATTGAAACAGCAGTGAATTTAATGGCTAACAACAAAGCTGCAGGTGAAGATGAAATAACAGCCGAGATGCTAAAAGCTATCAATAGTGACAACATGAGACAACTACAGAGAATGTTTAACAAGATTTGGAAAGAAGAAAAGGTCCCTTCTAATTGGAAGAAGGGAATCATTGTGAAAATACCAAAAAGGGCAACCTTAGTGACTGTAACAACTGGAGAGGAGTAACCTTAATATCAGTTGTGTCAAAAGTATTTTGCAAGGTCATTTTGAATAGACTCAAAGATATAGTGGATACTGCAATGAGAGAAGAACAAGCAGGATTTCGAAAAGGGAGAAGCTGTCTCGACCAGATCTTTACTCTCAGAATAATACTTGAAGAACATATTGAAAAGCAGAAACCATTAATACTGAATTTCATAGATTTTAAGAAGGCATTTGATAGCATACACAGAGATTCATTATGGAGAATTTTATGTCTATATGGAATACCATCTAAAATTGTCAACATCATTAAGGACTTATACAATGGATATGGTTGTGCAGTCAAGACAGAAGAAGGATGAGTGAATGGTTCCAGATTGAAACAGGCGTGAAACAAGGATGTATACTGTCTCCTTTACTTTTTGGGATTACAATAGACTTCATAATGAAAAATGCTGCACAGGTAACACAGGTATTGACTGGGTACATGGGACCCAACTAGAAGATCTTGATTTTGCTGATGACATAACTCTTATCAGTAATAATGTGAATTCCATGCAAGAAAAAACAGATAGCCTATCTTCACTGGCTAGCAAAATAGGACTTGAAATTAACAAGGACAAAACAAAAATAATGAAAATTCCCATCAATCAAAATGGAAAAATACACATAGAAGGGACAGATATTGAAGAAGTCAATCAATTTGCATACCTTGGCAGCTACATAGACCAGGATGGTGACACTAGAAAGGAAGTTAGGATCAGAATTGCAAAAGCAGCATCAATCTTCAAGAATCTTGAGAACATATGGAATTCAAAAGTTATAAGCACAAAAACCAAGTTAAGACTATTCAATTCAAATGTAATATCCACCCTCATTTATGCATGCGAAAGCTGGAAAACAACTAAAGAAATAGAAAAGAAATTAGACTCTTTTGAAAATAAATGCCTAAGGAAAATACTCGGCATCAAGTGGAATGAATTCAAGAACAATGCAGAGATAAGACAGATGACTGAACAACAACCAGTCTCACGGGTGATCAGGAAAAGGAGATGGACATATGTTGGCCACTTGATGAGAAGAAATGAGCAGAGAATCCCAAAACAAGCTATCAAGTGGAACACAACAGGCCGAAGAAAAAGGGGCAGACCGCGTGAAACTCTGAAGAGAACATTATTAAGAGAGGCCAAGTTAACAGGCATAAAATCCTTTGATGAGGTTGAAAGACTCGCCGAAGACAGGAAAAATTGGCGAACTACTTTGCGAGCCCTATGTGACGTCTAACGGCACGGGAAGGATATAAGATATAAGATATAAGTTCTTGGTAATTCATACACCATCATTACCATCTACATGCAGCTTTCCAAGAGTTTGAACCTCATGCTGAAAGCTATTGTTTAAATGAAAAGGCACAATACCTTGTTTACCTTCCATACTGACCTTATATTTTTTCAACTCATGAGTTTTATGAGTTACTAGCTGATTACCTGGCACTGCCCGGGAATTTATTTATCCCAATTGTCTATTAGACAGGAAAAGGAATGAATTCTATTTATAGTGTAAAACTGAAGTAATTTTATCTACAGGTATTTAAAACTATAAGTACAGTACAGAAATTATAAAGTCTTTTTACACATTCACTATAATATTAACTCAAAACTTGATTATAAACAACATTTTTAGTTTCACCTACAGGATCAAGAATAAATAAATTCTTGGGTGAACCCACCCTTGAGTAAGCAATATAAAGTTGTCCATGGGAGAAACATGGCGATCTCAAATCCACTCTGCAGTACTTAAGTGACTTGTTGATTGTGATTGAGAACGCAAGTATCACTGGAAATTGCAACCTCTTGAAGTTAAAAGGCTAGCTGATTACCCGTTGTTGCCTGGGTATTTTGACACTAATACCCTCATCCCACCCTAACCCCTAGGGGTGTCCTACCCCCACAGTATTTAATTTCCAGATGGTTCTATAGAGTTCTACTCATTTCTACAATCTTCTAGAAAGATCTACCGAAATCTATTCATATCCATGTCAGGGGAACTAACTGTATTATACAGGAAGGCTTTCACATACACATGCACTTATCTTCCTGCCTTTCTTTTTATATGTCATCACCTTCTCACCCCACCCCTAGGGGTGTCCTACCCCCACAGCATTTTTTTCATATTATAAGTCATATGTGGACCAAGTTCGGCTGAAATTGCTCCAGGCATTCCATAGCGAACCTGAAAACTATGGATTCGACACTAATACCCCCTTCCCATCCCCTAGGAGTGTTAGGGGTGTCGTACCCCCACAGTATTTTTTTCCAGATTTAATTATATTTCCAGAGAAGTTGAAGAGTAAAGAAATATAATTAAAACAAAAAGAGACCATCAAAATTATTTGGACTTGCCATGGAAGGCTACAAATGCTGCTTAGACCAGCACTGCTCTAAATGATAATTATCTCCCTTAGACCACTCTTTTTTCCTCCTTGAATTTTGTGGATAGTATGTCACGCCCTTCCCACCCCTACCCCTAAGGGTACTAGGGGTGTACTACACTATGTTTTTTTCCACTTGTAAGTCACATGTGTACCAAGTTTTGTTGAAATTGCTCCAGGCATTCCAGAGTTATGCTGGAACATACATACATACACACACAAACATCCTTTTTTTATATATATAGATATGTTATTTGGTTGTGTATATCTTGTAAATGTATGTGCAGTAAAGAAATTTTTGCAAACTGTACATTACAAAATTCACAAACATGTTGTTTATGAACTACAAAATTGTTGTCACATGTTTGTATATCAACAGCATCTGACTTCTTTGATGTGTGCTGAATGCTTTTTCTTGAAAAGGAATATATGTTCTCATCGTCCGTCTTACATGAAGTTCCAGTGTTTCTACACTGAGAAACATTGGTATTCTCAGTCACTGTCCGGTCACATAAAAGAACATTCACCAGTTCCCCAGCCTCATTCAGTCTCTGTTCTGTGGCATATTTATCAGATCCTCCTGTACCGGTACAACATACACTCCCTGTCTTGTTTTTTGTCTCACTCTTAATGTTTTGCGTTAGTTCTGGTGTAAACTCCATGAAGGAGACATCACGTTTCACAAATTCTGATATGTTTTCTGATTTAACATGCTCTTCCAGTTCCACAGTGCTCTCTGAAGAAAAAAAAATGATGTTTATGTTCCAGAGTTTCTTAGAGCTGTTTCCTATATAAACTTATTCTCACAAAACTAACCATTAAAAAATTTAAACATTTTCAACCCACCAATAATGAGCATGAAGGGAATAAAATGAACATAAGAATTTGATTCCAAATAACTTTACTACCCTCATAAAACCAACAAAATAGCTAATTTCTACATTTCTCTTCATTTATAGAAACAAACACAGAAATAGAATCAATTCTACATGAGGGCATCATACAATGCAGAATAAAACTAAAGCTCAGACATACTAAAGTCCTGGTGTTTTACCTTGCAAGATGATAACTTTTAATGAGTATATACTGCCTGTAGTCTACATGTTCCAAGAATTACAAAAGAATTCTACTGCAACCTCCTGCCAGTGTTTTTCATTAATAATTTAATCACAATTAGAAAAAGGAATTAGGGTGACATGCAATAAGAAAATATAGCCTTTCATAGTGTGTCTACCTTCATTCCTTTCACAAAAACCTGGCTTTTCCACATTCTCTCTAAGCATCAAAATGTTGCCCAAATTACCAACTTGAGTGGCCAAACTGGTGCAACATTCAGGCCTAATAATTCCAAATGATATCTGAAATAATTGTACACATTTCACCCTTATCAAAATGTACAATTAAAGTGACAATTATAACTATTTCAAAGATATGCCAGATTAGTGTAAACAAATTCAGGAAATATGAGAATGTGCCAAAAAGTTTCTGGAATTTGAATCTTGCATCAGAACTTGACACTGCTAGATGTTCTATTACCACATACCATGAGTCTACAAGATTGTGAGACATAAAAGAAATGACAACTGTGGTAAGACTGCTTCTAGTAATGAAAATAGATAGGTGTATGTTTCAGTTTTACAAAAAGGATAGAAACAGTGAGGAAAGTGGACAGAAACAAAAATGGCAGAAAGTAAGATGAGTACATAAAAATGAAGGACATAACAACAATCCAATATTTCAGCAATAGCCTTTTTCAAGGATCACATACAAAAACAAAACAACTTGGTCTCCTCCTGCTAAGAAAGTCCGGCATGAAATGTGCCAGGTTAAAGAAGTAGAGCACAAAGTAAAAGCCAATGATTGGCTGAGAAATATTGTAAAAAGGGTTATCACAAAGGGTACCGTATGGTAAACAACATGGCATTATGACACAAATAGCCATAGCCATACCATGAGATACCTATGGCCCAAACAAAGTTGCCCAGATGGTACATATGATAAGACATTATGGGGAGGGGTGGATGAAGAAAGCTTCAGAAGAACAGAGAATGAGATGACAAGACTGCTTGCTATGCCTGCCTAGACAAGGGAGCTAACAAAACCTACTAGGGGCTAGAGAGGAAGGATAGAAAAGGCTGCAAAATGAAACATAAATTGCCTCCAGCAAGAATGGGAAAATGCAGTGAAATGAGTGGGATTAAGACAATAAAGTTGGGCATGAGCAGCAGAAATAGAAAGAGGTAGCAACAAGGGGGAGATGTAATTTAAAGAAAGCTGAACTTATTGTTCATTCCAGCTCTGGGTGGAGGACAGCAAAATCTGGAAAACTAGGTGCTGTTCCAGAGCTTTCCATGGCTGTTCATCAGAAGAACGGGAGCAGATTGCAGTTACAGAAATTCCCCGTTTTTTTCTTGATGGTCTCTTCTGCACAAGTGCTTGGCAACTGGTGTCAGTGCCCTCTTGGATACGTCATACAGATCTTCTTCTTCGCTCACTTCTACCACCAAGACCGCCCTGTGATCCTGCTGAATTTACGCCTGTGGTCCTCGTTAAGTCCTGTTGTCCCCAGTGTGGTCCCCGAAAGTACCACACGAGATCCCCGAGAGGACCACAGGATGTTCAGAGTATCGCAGGGCTTGAGCCTGTATTCTTGGTGAGTCTCAGAAGCGGGATTGCGTGACACCATGGTTTTCGTTGCACCAGTTTAGTCTAGAGTTGGACTTTCTCACCGGATGACCTTGATGTGTTTTGGATATCAGTATATCCCCACTGGGTGAGAGGTGGTAGCCCACCCAGGCCAGAGTTGGACTTTCTCACCGGAAAACCTCGACGTGTTTTGAGATACCTGTGTATCACCGCCAGGTGAGGGGTGGCTGCCCATCCAGTCCAGTGTTGGACTTTCTCACCGGAAAACCTCTGCGTGATTAGGATACGCATACATCCCTGCCAGGTGAGAGGTGGTTGCCTATCTAGACTGCCCTGGTCCAGTGTCTCCGACTTCAGCATTTTGTGGTCGTGGCTGCTACCTTTCCTAGTAGACCAGGATGGAGCTTTTGTCCAGGAGGACGAATCCTCACCACTAGTGACTTCCACCCCTGGTTTGAGCCGGTTTAGGCATATTATCCCAGTATGGGCGTGTTTGAGACATGACCAACCTCTAGAGCAGAGGTACCGCGAAATGCGTAGCCTTCAAGTTTCACCCCTGGTGTGAGCCAGTTTAGGCATATTTCACCAGTATGGGTGTATATCAGGTGTGACCGACCTCTAGAGCGGAGGTGGCATGACATGCCTGGCTCTGCTCTAACAAACGAGAAGAAAGCCTGGCCACCCACAAACAACACACATTACATACTGCAGACCCGATACTCTTTGCGAGAGATGGGCCAATTTTGAGACCATCGGTCAACAAAAATGTACTACACCATTAGCACGAACCTGGCTGGCTAGCCGTTTATATGCTTCGCTCGATGGACAAACCACTTGCTTCTGCATCGAAACACCTTAACTCTTGCCATCCGGGAAGGGAGCAAAAGCCTGTCTCCCCATGCACGGAACTCGAGAGCGCTTTTTCGGCAAAAGAACGGTTGGCCTGAGCAACAGCAGCAGCCCACACTATGCAGCTCGGTGTGGCTCTGCGCGGCTGACCATCATACAGATGCTGGCGAAACTGATCTCCTAAGCATAAGCCAGTTTCCCCTATATGCTTCATATCACAACGCTTGCACAAAATGGCATAGATGATGCTGTGAGAAGTGCAAGTAAAACCCTCTAGAGCTGCAAATGTGGACTCAGGGAAGGAAACCTGGTTTGTCTGAATAACAAATGGACAAGCATTGCATCTGAAGTAACTGTAACATCTGGAAGTGAAGAAAGCTGCTTCCGCAGACCTGAGGCGACTTCTAACTAACAGGTCTTTGAGGTTCTTGTCTCATCTGTACACCACCAGTGGAGATTCCGCAAAGAGTTCTCGTGAATCAGGCTCGGTCTGGAGGAGATGGAGATGATAAAACAAGATGTCCTTAACTGCCAAACTGTGGGGATGGTATGTAAGTACCAGCTTTACTCTGACCGAGCAACATGATGATTTATGATTGAGAGGTTGTTGTCGCGAGATATGGAACTGCATCAGCCATTATATTTATAAAAACAATTTCAGAAACTTGTAAGAGTTACCCTCTTAGAACTGGCTATTGGCCAATAACTAAAATTTCTGTAACACTTTAGAGGTATTTAACATAAATCATTTTCATCATCTACTATCCTCTTTTACAATGTGAAGAATCATGCTGAGGTTTTCCGGTGAGAAAGTCCAACGCTGGACTGGATGGGCAACCACCTCTCACCCGGCGGGGATGTACTGATATCCAAAACACGTCGAGGTCTTCCAGAGAGAAAGTCCAATTCTAGGCTGGATGGGCATCACCCGCCTGGTATATACTGATATCCAAAACATGTCAAGGTTTTACGATGAGAAAGTCCAACTAAAGATTAAACTGGTGCAATGAAAACCACGGAGTCACGTAATCCTGCTTCTGTGACCCACCGAGGATACAGACCCAAGCTTTGCGATTCTCTGAACCTTTTGTGGTCCTCTCGGGGATCTCTTGTGGTCCTCTCGGGGACCACAGGACCTCATGTGATCCTATCAAGGATCACAGGAGTAAACTCAATAGGATCACGTGACAGTCTTGGTGGTAGAAGCGAATGAAGTAGAAGAAGATAATGTGAAGGTAGATAGAAGTGTATAGTTCAGTTTTACAAAATGACAGAGGAAATGAGGAAAACGAGAAACAACACAAATGGAAGAAAGTATGAAGATGAGAATCATTCCCTCTGCAATTCTGTAGAACTGAACCATACACCTTTATCTACCTTTATTACTACAACCAGTTTTATCACAGTCGTTATTATCTCTTTTATAATGTGAAGAACTACTATGGAATTCAATCAGACTAAAAAAAAAATTATAATTATAATATGTAATAATAAAATGTAATAACCTGCTGATGTTATTCACAATATCATGTATGAAATGTATTGCAATGAAATGTATTGCACATATGAGTATGAATGAGAGTATGTTAAAAATTAATGGACATGCTGTATCAATGCTCTACTTTTGATGAATTATTCTCAACAAACACCAGTGAAAACATTTTGACAGCTTGAATGGAGGATGCATCATGTGTAATACACAATCTTTAGGAGAGAAGGTAGTTTTGTTTTCACCTGTGGTACTAGAACTCTTCAGTCCCTGCACACTGTCAACATACGCAGAAGCGGCTGAGCTTGGTATTCTGCATTCACATTTTGTCAAGATAGACAGGAGACAATAATATGTCTGTGACATGGACACTAAACTGATATCATAGTGTGTGTGTGTGTGTGTGTGTGCGTGCGTGTGTGCGTGCGTGTGTGTGTGTGGGGGTGGGGGGGGGAGGGAGGGTAGAAAGACAATTACCTCATATTCAGGTTCCTGCTTGATTCCAGTCATCAGATCTGGCATGCTTGTACCATTATTTCCTACAGTCTGGTGGAGACAAAGAGACTGAGCTAACAAATGCAGTTAATAACTACAAAAATATTAATGAATGAATGAATAATCTTTATTTTTAAAGGGTAAAGAATTGGGCACGTAGCCCGTCTTACATTCTGCCCTTCATCACTCCATCTTTCATTAAACTCTGACTAGTTCATGATCAGCAGTTCAATTAACTCAAAGGTGCCAGAATGACTGAAATCTATTACACAAAGAAAACTTCACTTAAAAAAAACAATCCTACCTCAGAATTGTGATAACTTTGTGATGATTCTTGTTCTTGTTTCATTTCATCTCTGACTCTTTCAACATTTTTCGTCCACATCTGAATGATCTTGCCATCAAAAACGCTGAACAAATTGAAGAAGATTACGACTTTACCACAAACAGACTTACTTCTAGTCATTTAATAAACAACTAGATTGAGATAACTTTCAGAAAAAAACTTTTAAGAGATGTTTTGGTGGGAACAATAATGATTGTATAAAAGGGAGAGCGCAGTTACTTGACAAAACACAGCTGTCTTCTTCTTCTTCTTCATATGCACACTGCCGATTATGCGTGGTACCCTGATTTTTGCTAGGCGCCTTTTGGCTGGGTACTTCCGACTTCAGCACCTTTCCTTGCTAGGCCAGACTGTGGTCTTGCTCGGACTGCCATGAAGACAGTGGTGTAAGCTGGCCTGGCCAAAACTTTGTTTTTCAGCCTCTGGTGGCTATACTTAAGCCCCTTCTCCATGTCAGATCCAGCATGCAACGCTGGTTGGCTAGATGGCTTTGAGACAGTTCCATAGAGACACTCCAACTTTAGGATGAGGAATCTGATGAGTGCCTCAATGAGTATAGTCTGCTGGCTCTGCTTTGTTTACATCATTCTGATAGCCAATGTTGTAGAGACCCATAGGCTTGTCACGTTTTGGATTCATTGGTTTCAAACCAGACTTTCCTCATCCCTGCCAGTGATCTCCATGCCCCCATCTGTCCACCAACCTGACATTATATTTTACAAAAATAACAATTAGTGTTGATTGCTACAAGTTTCTGGGCTACAGAAGTAGGTCAGAGTTTTTAAGCAAACAGATCTATGTTCCTTGTCTCACACAGACTATGTTAAGATAAGTGTGTTCTTAACAGAGTTGTTCCCAGGGGAACACAGCTGTCTAAATCCTTTGCCAACACTCTGTAGTACTGTTAGTACACCTTCAGCCTTGTTTAATGGCTGTAGATTTCAGCATGGCTCTGGGGTGGGGGAGCTTCGCAAAATGTCAGTTTTTTAAACTAATTTTAAGACATCAGCTAATCTACTATAATCACCTTCTTATCCAAGATTATGCAACTGTAACCTATTTCCAATCAGTTATGATGCCATTGTAATGCATTCCCTATTATTATGATGGCACTATAATATACTCTCTTATGGTGCCAGTGTAACCAATTCCTTATCCATTATGTTACTTTGGCCTACTTCCCATTCAGTGTGATGTCACTGCATCTCATCCACTACCAAAAATGATCATTACAGCATTGGTTGCATAGAGTAATTTTGCAGTTCCAGGAAGAAAAATCAAGACTACAAAATTTGGTGATTTACTAGTACTAGCATTCATGATGTCACTGGAGTAGGCACTGGATGTACACAGTGCTCATTGTGTGTACAGAATGTATGATTACGAGGGGCGTTCAGAAAGTAATGCACCACATCATTTTTTTCAGCTAATAATGAAGATAGATGTGGTGAAATTTTGCACACTTTAAATATGCCATATGCCGATTGTGTTAACCAAATTGCACTGCATCCAGCCAAAGAATATGGCTGACCTAACTGTTGAAATGGAGTGTGTTAGCAACTTGCGGTATAAGCAGCGAATTGTGATAGAATTTCTCGCTGCAGAGAAGGAAACTGTTGTGAACATTCACAAGCGTCTGTGATGTGTATGGAAGTTTTGCAGTAAACAGGGGTACAGTCAGTCGCTGGGTTCAGAGAATCAAAGAATCAATAAGTGGAGATAAAGATTTGC
This sequence comes from Achatina immaculata, assembly GCA_009760885.1. Classification (NCBI taxonomy): domain Eukaryota; kingdom Metazoa; phylum Mollusca; class Gastropoda; order Stylommatophora; family Achatinidae; genus Lissachatina; species Lissachatina immaculata. The sequence goes on from CM019695.1 coordinate 22,330,592, forward strand.
ATTATTGGCCATGCTGTGGACGTCCTGCCACAGCCACCAAGGCAGAAATGTTGAAATGCACTGTGGGCATTCTTCTTACTGATAGGCGTATCATTACTTAACAACAATTAGCCTTAAAGCTGTCAGTCAGCAATGGTAGTGCAAATGTAGTTATAAAAGCTCTCTGGTTTTCTAAGGTTTGAGCAAGATGAGTTCCTTAAGTCTCACAAATGACCACTGACTGGAAAGGAAAGCAATTTCTTCTGAATTATTGGAGTGTTTCAATGCTGAGGGAGAGAACTTTTGGCTAAGATTGTAACAGGTGACGAAACCTGGACACATCATTTTGAACCTGAGACAAAAAGACAGTCAATGGAGTGGCATCATCTGCAATTACCACGAAGAAAGAAATTCAAGACAGCTCCTTCAGCTGGAAAAGTCATGATCAGTGTCTTTTGGGACACTGAAGGTGTGATTCTTGTGGATGTTATGCCAAGAAGAGAGACAATCAATTCGCAAGCTTACATTAAGACAATGAAAAAACTCAATCAACATTTTCGCAGAGTTCAGCTGCACAAGAATCCAGTAGACCTGCTTCTCCTTCACGATAATGCGCGCCCTCACACAAGTCTGGCCACACGGGAAGCAATCACCAAATTCGGTTGGACTGTACTACCCCATCTACCCTATAGTCCCAATTTGGCACCCTCTGATTTCCATCTGTTTGGTCCGCTTAAAGATGCACTCCGAGGGGTAAGATTTGAAGATGATGAAGGAGTGATTCATGCAGCGAAGAAATGGCTACATAATCAAGAGAAAATCTGGTATGGGCTAGGAATACATGCACTTGTTTCGTGCTGGCATGAAGTTGTACAAGTTGATGGGGATTATGTTGAATAATATTGATGTTTACATGACATATCCATGTATAATGTGTGTCTTCTTCTTCTTCTTCTTCTTCGTTCGCATTGTCTGTCTATACCTGCAGTCCTGTCTCTTGGATAAATTTCACTGTTTTTTGTAATTCATGTATGGAACCGTAGAGCTTATCTTCTTTAGTGGTTTCACTGGGCCAGTAATTATTTCTCAGTGTTTCATAGTTGGTGCAGTTCTGGAGGATATGTTCCACAGTTTGGGGCACCTGGGCACATGTACATAGATTAGTAGTACCAACCTTAAACTTTGTATACATATGACTATAATGTGTGTAAATTTCAGGCTTTTTTGAATAAACAGCTCCTGAGAAAAACGATGTGGTGCATTACTTTATGAACGCCCCTCGTATATGTATGGAATCTGCTTTTGTCTATGGACAGAGCTTAAAATGTATAAACTTCTCTATGACACCACCTGACAATAGCTTTTATCTTCTCTATGACATCACCTGACAACAATAGCTTTTATCTTCTCTATGACATCACCTGACAACAATAGCTTTTATCTTCTCTATGACACCACCTGACAATAGCTTTTATCTTCTCTATGACATCACCTGACAACAATAGCTTTATCTTCTCTATGACATCACCTGACAACAATAGCTTTTATCTTCTCTATGATATCACCTGACAACAACAGCTTTATCTTCTCTATGACATCACCTGACAATAGCTTTTATCTTCTCTATGACATCACCTGACAATAGCTTTTATCTTTCAGTCTTAGAGAGATCTATTACTATCATCAGCATCAACAATAACAATAATCTGCAGTTTTTGACATTTTAAATGAGTTATCTGCAAGGTAAAATGTAAGTGTGCATTAATTTAGCTGAGATGATCAATATGTAACTAAGTTTTTTTTTTAATGCCTTTATTGAGAACCATAGTTTTAAGATATTTTAGGTACTGTCTTGATCAATAAAATATAGACTATAATAAATTTATGAAATCATGTTCAGCCAACTCGTTCTCAAGCACATTTAATAAATAATTCATAATTCAATCAATACTTGTTACAGCACAGTTTTTCATATGGTTTGATTATATATTCCTGAATATCTATTAATTATGATGGCAGAACATGCACAGTATGTCAGTTCTTTTTCATGCTGTTTTAACATTAACACCCACTGAAATAGAACATTTTTATCTTTAGAAGTTTCACAACATGTCATCAATAAAACTGGGGAAAACTGGATCTGCATTTCTGATTACAGAAAGGATGGCCTTTCCACTCTGTTCATATAAATCAGGAACCAAAAAATATCCTAATGTTTACCTGGAATATTCCAGTGTTTGAGTGTCTCCTCCATCACAGTCAATTTCAAGCTTGATCTCTGCACAACTTTGTGCACTGCCATCTCTTATGTTGGAATCCGTGTCAGGTCTGTACCACAACTTTGGCTGGGTTTCTAACTTGAAAAGACTCCAATCATGAATTGTGACATGCGAGCTAACAAGAATATTATTTGAACTTTAACCAAAAAACAAAAAAAAAATTAAAGAAATAAATCCATCCATCCATCTGTCAACCCATCTATCCACCCACCCATCCATTTATCTAATGGTGTAATTACGTTTATTTTAAATTTGACCATGACTACACTTCTTCCTAAACTCATGGATGTTCACATTTTTCCTTTGTAAATATCTTTAGTGTTCAAGACTTTATGACATCCTACAGTCTCAGTCTACCTATTCCATGCTTCCAAGAGATGCATTCATGTCTTCATGGTTAATCTCAAGTTCTCACAAGCAACTTAAGTCAAGTATCAAATTATGTCTCAAGTCTATGAGTCAAACACAGCGTGACTAGATCAACAGTGAATTATTATAGCATACATATGGGAATGTAGGTTGTGACATTGAAGAAAGTTTTAAAAAAAAAAAAGTTAACCAAGTTTCACAGCAGTAGTTTACTCACTTTTTTATGTTAAACAATAATAAAATCTATTAGGAATATAGTATTAATCTCTGGCATACCAATAACCAAAAAAGGGTAACTTGAAATCATGCATAAACTACAAAACCATTGCTCTGATTAGTCATGCTAATAAAATTCTGTTAAAAATCATAATGGGTAGACTTCAAAAGAAAATAGAAGGAGAAATTAATAAGGTCAAAGCTGGTTTTAGACAAGGAAGAGGAACAAGAGATCATATATTCAATATAAGATTAATAATAGAGAAAAGCAGAGAATTTAATGTGAATATATATTTATCTCATTTGACTGTGTAAAACACCAGAAACTTTGGGAAATAATGAAAAAAAAAAAAGGGATTTCCAACACATTTGATACAATTAACATCACTGCTGTATCTAGACCAACAGGCAGCAGTAAGAATAAATGGTGAATCAACAACTTCTCTCTCTCTCTGAACCTTAAGTGCCCAGGGCACATGGGGCTTCCGCAAGGGTTTTCCACAAATGCCTGTCCTTTGCCTTTTTTTTCTGCTCTTGCCCAGGTGAGCCCTCTGTTGCTCAACATCCTTTCTGTTGTTCTTTTCCATGTCTCTTTTGGTCTACCCTTACTTCTGTTCCCCTGTGGTGTCCATCTTGAAACAACAACTTGGTTTGACATAAAACAAGGGGTCTATCAAGGGTGCATACTGTCACCTTACTTATTTAACTCATCTACTGAAAATATGATGAGGAATGTTAGAGAAAATGTAGACAAAGAATATTATGATGCAATAAAAATTGGAGGTTATGAAATACCAGAAATTAGACATGTCGATGACACAGTATTACTGTCCACAACACAAAAAGGAATTGAAAAAACTAATTATGTCAGTCCATAAGAATAGTGAAGAGCAAAACCTCTATCTTAATGCGAAGAAAACTAAATTGATGACAACTGACAAAACAAACAAGGCAGCTGAAATCTGTATCAATGAGGAAAAACTGGAAGAGGTGGAGAGCTTTGAATATCTTGGATCATTACTAACTAATAATGGAGATACAACAAGGGAAATTAAAAAGAGGACATCTATCGCTCTTTAGAAAGTAAAACAAATAAAGAATCTGTGGAGAGGAACAGACAGAACTACAAAAATAAGATTTTTAAGAACATGCATTTCTCCCATTGCAACATATGCCTTTGAGACCTGGACACTTAACAAAACAGCTGAGGAACATATAAATGCCTTTGAATGTAAATGCTACAGAAGAGTTCTTCAAATATTATGGGCACAAAAAAGAGTAAATATATCCATACCACAAGAACTTAATATTGAAGAAGGTTGGCTAGTAAAGAAGATTAAACAGAGAAAACTTAAATATTTTGGACATATTAAACATCATGAGAATCTAGAGAAGACAGTCATGGAAGGGAAAAAGAGAGGAGGACCTAGGCAAAGATGACTGCAATACATCGTTGATAATCTGCAAATGGATGCATTAGCAGCAAGGCATCTTGCTTACAACCGAGAGGCATACAGGAGTGCTGTTAGGGATGCAAAGTTACGCAAGGGACATGCAAATGACTGATGACTGACAGTCTCTTTTTTCCTACTAGCCGATTACCTGGCATTGCCCCGACGTTGCGCATTCCGTGATCGTCTGGCTCTATCCCTGTTATCCTGTAGTCGGGCCTCACGCTGCTGTACTGTCTCTGAAGCTCTAGATGCAGCAGCTCTCTCCCGCTGCATTGCAAGTCTTCTATTCCTCTTTTCGGGAGTTTCTTGTCTACGCTGTTGTTTCATTCTTTTAGCCGCTGACTGCACACGGCCAATCGCCTTACGTTTCCTAGGAGGCATTGTTATGGCAATGAAATCTGTAAAAGAATGCAAAAAAAATGTCATCAGGATTGTCACCAATCAGCTTATGTAAAGGTAATCCTGTCATGCCTTAGAGGCACATAGGGATATGGTGTTAGTGCCCACATTTTCCTTGACCTGTCAGCACACTAGAGGGTGACATGGTCAGTACCACGCCTGGCCACCTTTTCTTCAACTCCAGAAGAAGTTGGGTACCTATTTCTACAGCTGGGTGACTGGGGCGACTCCGGCTGGATTCAAACCCCCCGACCTTTGCCATGAGAGACCAGTGCACTAACCATTTCGCCACTCAGACACCCACCAATCAGCTTAGCGACCCCAAAATCTATGGATTCGTTGTCAAGTATTTTTTACATGTTACCCCCTTCCCACCCCCACCCCTAGTTCTAGGGGTGTCTTACCCCCACAGTATTTTTTTCCAGATTGTAAGTCATATGTGTAGCAAGTATGGTTGAATTGTTACGGAAATGAAATGTGTAAAAGAATTTTTAAAAAAATCTAGTTTGAAAAAATAAGTAAAAGGCACACTCTCACTGAGCAATGAAATCTACTATAAAATATAATAAAAAGCCAATATAAACATAAGGAAAAAGCAAAGTTAAAATTTTAAATTATGACGTACTTACATCCATGTAGAAATATAAAACTCTTCACAGAAATAAACCAGTATTAATGAACTTGAATTTAAAATGCACACTCATCATCATAATCAGGTGCCTTGCCGACTGGCGTTGGCTATTATGCTTCTCCAGAGTACCCGATCCTTCATGCAGGCCATCAGTTCAGTTAGTGATCTCCTCTCACACCATCCCGTCAGACTGTCCAGTATCATTTCTCTTGGTCTTCCTCTTGATCTTCTTCCTTCTATTTTTCCTGTTGTTATAATATTTTCAATGCCACCTCTTCTCATTGCATGTCCTATGAAAGTACATTGTCTCTCTCTTATCTTTTTGACCAGGTTTTTGTCTCTCCAGCTCTTCTCGTACATTCTTCATTAGTTATTTTTGCTGTCCAAGGGATTCGCAACATTCTTCTAATAAACCACATTTCTGCTGCTTCCAATGATTTTTGTGCAGACTTGCCTATTCTCCATGATTCACTTCCATATAACAAGATAGGTTCAATATAGCATTTTTAGGACTTGTTTTCTAACATTCATTGATAAAGATGTGTTAGCTAATATGTTTCTCATTCTCTGAAATGCAGTCTTTGCTTGGCCTATTCTGCTCCTAATTTCTGTTCTGCATTTCCCATCTGAAGTTATTACTGCTCCAAGGTATTTGAATTTCTGCACCTGCTTTAGAATAGTTCCATTTAATTTAATACTGCATGCTGGTGGATTCTGTTTCTTAGATATAACCATAGTCTCTGTCTTTTTGATGTTCAAAGTAGGGCCTTTCTGTTCACTTTCTTTGGCGACTTTATCCAAGAGAAAATGCACACTATCATTGTCAAATAAAGCAGGAACCACTTACAGAGTGAAATGAAACTGTCACATTCCCTGAAAGATGATAAACTGGAAGACTTGCCGAGTCAGCTTCCCTTAAATATGACCATCTAAGATTTGGATGGGTGGTGGAATTTTCTCAAGCATCGCTAGTCCAAGACCGGGGTTCAATGATTTCTAAAACTTTCCAGAAGGTTCTACAGAGTTCTACTCATTTCCACAATCTTCTAGAAAGTTCTACCGAAATCTATTCATATCCATGTCAGGGGAACTAACTGTGGTATATAGGAAGGCAGTCATGTACACTTATTTGTTTGTAGAATATACATACATACACACACACATCCATTTATATATATATATATATATATATTCCCCTGGGAACAAATGTGTTAAAACACACTTATCTTAACATAGTCTTTGTGAAACAGGGAACATTAGATCTGACTGCTTAAGAAACTCTGACCTACTCCCAGAAACCTGTAGCAACCAACACTAATTGTCATTGTTATAAAATATAATGTCACCCTCTTATAAGGCAGAATTTTTAGTGAACAGAACTTTCTGTACAAGAAAGAGGGAATACAGAACTGAGAAATCTTCTAGTAGCCTCTTGTTTATTATAGCAGTGTCAGATAACTCTGATAAAATGCTATGTATGCTAAGAAAACCCACTCGCCTGTGGGAAAAATGAAAAGCACAAATACCCCTCCTAGGATAGAAGGCCCTCCAGCTTTTGACATTGCACACCCGTCAATAGGTGGAGCTGAGATCTTGGCCTGGGCCCGCGCTGGGCTGTTCGGGATGGTAGGTGGACGGGGACACAGAGATCACCTGCGGGGATGGGGAAAGTCTGAGAATGCGTACGAAATTGATGAGTCCAGGAAGTGACAAGCCTATGGATCTCCACAACAATGGCTATCAGAATGAGGCAAACAAAGCAGTCAGTAGACTATAGGTGGTGGGGAATGGACATCGCTGAAGCACCATCAATCCCTCATCCCAAAGTCAGAATGTCTCTGTGAAACTGTCTCAAAGCCGTCGGACGGGCCTGTGTTGCACTCGGGGCCTGATCTCAGCTTCTCACTGGAAAGGCCTCATGGTTATGAAAGAAAGACTTAGAACAAAAACCCCAATATGAAAATGTCAGAAACAAAAAGAAAACCATATGAGCCCGGACGTCGCCTCGCAAAATGTCAGTGCCAGGTGGTTCGCCACCCCCAGCTACCCTGAGCAAAAAAATCAGTTATTGGGGACACACTAAACATTCTTCAGATCAACATTTCAGGACTTAGGCAAAGGCCTCAGAATTAAGCAGACGGCTGAAAAAAAGTCAACATCAATATTGTGATCATACAAGAAACCCTTCTATATGGAAAAGATCACTCAGTGCCTGGATACACCATGTACAAATGTGAATGTGGTAAATGCAGAGTTATTGCCACACTCTTGAGAAATTACATCCAAGGAGAAGTTGAAAACAGAAAGTGCAATGAGAATGATATCCAAGAGATGGTATAGCATGATGGACTGCAGTACACCCTGTGTAATGTTTATTGTCCCCCAAATTCTAAAAGTCAGATCAATATACACAGCACAGACATGCAGAAAACTATCATTGCAGGAGATTTTAAAGCACATCTACTATCACTAGGATACAAAGACTGAAACCCTATGGGAACCAACATTGAAGAGCTATGCAACACCAGCAACATGATAATATTGCAAGACTCCTCCTCCCCACCATCACTCCTCCACAGAGCCACTAGACGCACATACAGACCTGACCTCACCATTGTCTCAGCAGACATCCACAACGATTGTACTCTGCTTGATGACATAGGAAGTGACCATCGCCCCATCCTTCTACAAATTTCTCACACACGAAACCAAAGACCACACAAACCCCCTCGCTGGAATTATAGAAAAGCAGATTGGGAAAAATTCAGAACACAAACAGATGAAAACCTATCAAAATTAAACGACAACACAAACATTGACACACTCTACACCAACATAATCCAAGCCGTACTTGGAGTAGCCTACAAAACAATCCCCTTCTGGACAAAATCTCTGGAAGACTTGGTCAAAAAAAGAAGAGCAGCCAGGAAGAATGCAGAGAAAAACCCTACTCCAGAAAACAGATTAGAGTACAATAAACTAATAGCTAAGGTAAGACTCGAAACTAAAAAAGCAAAGAAAGAGAAGTGGTTAAGCACATGCAGCAATCTCAACCTCAGAACTGAAGGAGAGAAGGCTTAGAAACTCTTAGATAACATGTCGGGAAAAAACAAACTAACCCTAAACCAACGTGAATCTCTGGTCGAGTCCTCTCAAGTGACTTTGACAAAGCCAGTACTTTTAACAAATTCTTTGCTGCCACCAACAAATCCTCCAACAGGAAAGTACTTAACAAGGCACTGGGAAAAGTTCTGAGAAGTAAAGAGAAATCTAGCTTGGCAAACATCCCACTTGAGGAAAACTTTACCATCCATGAACTCCAGAGTGCTATGGATAAGCTACAGGTAAGAAAAGTACCAGGACCAGACAAAATATCAAATGAAATGATCCTTCATCTGGGCCCTGTAGGAAAGTCCACATTGCTCAACTTCATTAACAAGACCTGACAGAGTGGAGTACTACCAAAATCTTGGAAGTCAGTCATAGTTAGACCTATCCTGAAAATAATAAAGCCAGAAGATTACCTAAAAAGCTTTAAACCAATCTCACTGACTTCCAACATTGGAAAGCTAGCAGAATGAATGCTTAACAATAGGCTGTACTAGTGGTTGGAATCTTGGGGGTCCCTCAATAACTTTCAGGTAGGCTTCCGTAAAGGATCAGGAACCAAAGACCAGTTATTTCTCCTCACTCAAAGTGTAAAAGACAGTTTTTTACACAAGAGAAACTCAGTAGTTGTCTTTGTAGACTTCCAGCAGGCATATGACAGGGTCTGGTGAAAAGGCCTGCTGTTAAAGAAGCAAAACATGGGCACACATGGACAAATGTATCAATGGGTTAAAAACTACCTGAGTAACAAGACCATACAAACTTAGGTCAATAACAGACTATCAAACAAACGCACCCTGGAGGAAGGTCTGCCACAAGGTTCTGCTCTTAGCTGCACCTTGTTCCTAATCTTTATAAATGACCTCCCCGACCTGTTGAACACCTACAAAGCCATGTTTGCCAATGACCGTGTCATATGGACTAGTGGAACAGACCTGTAGATGGCTGCTGAGAGACTTAATAGAGCCCTCCTCACCATATCAGCCTATTGCAATTTCTGGAAGTTGAAGATCTGTGTTAGTAAAACTACATATACAGTCATTACTCTTAGCAACAAACTAGCAAAGACTGAAATGAAAATAACTCTTGATGGCGCTCAAATCATGAAAGAAATAAATCCAACATACCTTGGTGTGAAACTAGACAGAAAATTGAACTTTAAAGAGTTCATGGACGGACTAGCAGAAAAAGCATCCAAAAGACTAAACTTACTCAAGCGCTTGCAAGTACATCCTGGGGTGCTGACAAAGCAACACTCAGACAACTGTACACAGGACATGTTAGATCTATAATAGATTACAACCTACACCTACAAGGTTACAGCATCAAAGAGCTCTCATACACAAGTAGACAGAATCCAGAACCAAGCCGTTCATTTCATTTGTGGGGCAATGAGATCAACACCCACAGCTGCATGTGAAATTGATGCAAACATAGAGCCGTTAGATATAAGATGCGAAAAATCAACCATTGAGGCAGTAGAAAGATATAAACGCATGCCCCCAGACTATCCTAACAGAACAGTGGTTGATAAACAGAAGCATAATAACAGACTGAAACTGAAAACTCCAGTGCACATAGAAGAACAGTTAAACATAAGACATCAACTCCCTGAAGACAGAGAAGAGCTTACAAAAGTACCAGACATCCCACCAAACACAAACTACACTCTTCCTCAAACCAACACAATAGCAAAGTAGTGAACAAATCATCAGATCCCATAACCCAAAGATGTGTGCACTAGAGACCACAGAATCATATCCCAATGACTAGATCCATGCATTCACTGATGGGTCAGCGTTCAAGGAAACAGACAATGCAGGATATGGGGTACTCATAATGTTTCCAGATAAGACAACAAGCCACATTTCTGCTCCTTGTGGATCTCGCTGCTCTAATTATGATGCAGAGATGCAGGCAATATTAGCAGCCCTGGCAGCCACCACCACCAAATACAAAAACAGTGCCTCTCACCAAAAAAAAAACCTTGTTATTTTCTCAGACTCCCAGTCTGCTCTCCAGGCCCTTGAAAACTGGATACGATCAGCTGATCACATTACAACTGATATATTCAGTGCAAAAAACCAACTCACCTCCTATGACACCAAGATCACCCTACAGTGGATACCAGGGCACATAGATATCAGAGGAAATGAACATTCTGACAGACTGGCAAAGAGTGGAGCCACCATGTCACAGCCCCATATCTCCACCAACATGAGAACAGCTAAACACATTCTACACAACAACTGCAAGCAGCAGTGGATGGACAGTTGGGCCAGTAATCCAACTAGAAGATCTCTATATACACACCTGCCAAAGCCTAACCCCAGAGACCACATCAACAGCTTGTGTCGTAAAGACCAATGCACAATTATCAGGTTGAGAACAGGACACATTACCCTCAATAAGCACTTACACAGAGTGACCGCTGACCACGCACCATACTGCATGCACTGTAACAGACAAGAAGAAGAAACTGTTAAACACCATCTGCTGGACTGCAGTGCATTGAAGGACCTTCGGAAGAACCTGATACCACCAAACTCCTCAATTACTGACATTCTGTATGGAGATGCAGAACAGCTGAAGAGGACCTGAACATTTCACTATCTGGCACAAGGGAGAAAAGAGTGAAAACTCGTAAACCCGGGGATCGGAAAAGTCAAAGTCAAAGTCAGATATATAGAGATAGAGATACCATCCTACAACCTCAGACCTTCTTCTTCTTCGTACACATTCTCAGACCTTCTAATCCATCCCACAGCCTCAGACCTTCTATTCCATTCCACAGTTTCAGACCTTCTATTCCTTCATACTGAATGTGCTTGCGGCTCCTAAATTTCCAACTCAAATTATTTTTAAAACAAAGTATAAAAAATAAAACTGATCATAACAGTCAAATTATGCTTCACTCTAAACATATACTGGATGAGAACAAATATTCAAATACTGTTTGGACAGAAGATGAACATTTATTTTTCTCCGCTTTGTGTAGTTCTTGGTACAGTATTTCTAATCACTCTATTACCTTTTCTTTTGTTTTTTTAATGTGCTCCATGGTCATTATCTAAGGAGGAGATGAGTGGAGAACAAATGGAAAGGAAATAGGCAAATTATCTTCATTCCACACAACCTGCCTCAGAAAGATTTTTAACATTCACATGCCACAAACAATAAATAATACAGACTTTCTTGCCCGATGCAAACTAGAAGATAAGCATGTCATACGAGCAGAAAGTAGATGGAAATGGATTGGTCATGCACTCCAAAAGGACCCCAGCAAGACTGCTAAAACAGCCATCCAACAGACATACAACAAAAAAAACAAATGTCAAACCTACCTGGCAAAGAACTAAATTAGCAGAAATGAGTAGCATAGAGTTTTTAAGAACACACTTACAGCTGGAGCACAAATCAAAGGCTGGCCACAGACTGTGAGATGTGGAGAGAGCTTACTGCACCATGCAATATGCCACTGGGTGTACTGGACAACAGCCAACCAAGACTTGGATGGATGGTCATGTCCAGACATTTACCCATCCTGTTTTTTTTTTGTCTTGATTAGTGATGTAATATCAGACCCAAAAAAAAAAAAAAATCACTCATTTAGCAATGTTGTGCCAATTTGCATTTCTCTGCTTTGTGCAGTTCTTGGAAGCCATGATTAATTCAGTTGCATTCTTTTTCCCCAATGCCATTTATTCAATCTCTTCTGATATTTTTAAAATCTTTGTCCACCTTTCTTTTTTTCCCACTGAATTTCCCCAATGACTGTTTGGTTCTGTAACTTTTTCTTCTCATGGCATGTCCAAAGATATGTTTCTTCTATTGTTTATCTCAAAGTTTCACAAGCATAGACTAAATTGCCTTTATGTAGGACTGTAAGATTACTTTTCTCACACTTAATGATATTCTCAGTAGCAACAAGAAATAATGGTACATCAAACAGATCAAAACACTAGGCTAGTGAGCCCATAAAGCTACCAACTGTGGAACTTGCTGGCAGTGATACAATAACTTGAGAATCTATTAAGATTCAAACTGCATCAAGAAATAACCTTGTGCCAGACTTTTGTCAGACCTTGACGGAAAGTTCACCAGACACAATATTACATTAGGTAAATGCTAACCTTGAGTTGTGTACACAATTTTTGCACATACAATTGGTATTAAAAAAAAACAATGAGTACTCATCTTTGAATGATGTGACACATCCCAGATGAAAAAAACTGTCAAGGATTAAGATTTTGAGACTAATTTGACTGGTTAATATAAAATTAAAATTTTGTATGAATTGTAACTGGTTTATGCAGTAAAAAATAAATAATAATATTTTAAACCATCAAAGGTTACAAAGGCAATGTGTATAAAGCATTAGGAGGTGAGAACCCCCCCCCCACCCCCACATTCATATTCTCTCCTGATGTATAGAAGCTGTGTGTATATATGTGTACCTGCACATAAGGTGAGAAGATCCTCTCATATTCTGTAGTCTCTCTTGAATGCAGAAGCAGAGTGTGTGTGTGCATGTGTGTGTGTATGAGAGAGAGAGAGAGAGAGTGCATGCATGCACACATTACACATGCATCCCTGCTGTTGAGTCAATCTGTTGGTTTTTTTCCACATTGTCATATGATACATATCAATAGTGAAAAAGCATAATCAAAACAAGAAATGTAGCTTCTATTTTTATTAATTAATTGCCATCTAAAAATATTCAGGCACCATTTCAGTGACAGGAATGCTTTACTCTGGATCTTTGTTAAGTGATATTATATACCCTTTAGATCCAACAAGCATTACCAACAGAGCATTCCAAGAATTCCAGAAAACTAAGCAGTACTCTGTCTTGTCAAGGAGTAGATGACCACGTGTTACAACTCAGTGGTGATCATTTCTTAGCCCTTTCTTCAAGAAAACTGCAACATGACCTGCAAGCAATCCATGGGATGTGAGCTTCCACACCATACAGTGAACAAAAAAACTATCTTCAACAAACTGGCTATCATGCAAGAAAGCTGGCAGTTCAAATCACCAGACAACACAGTACATGAAATGCACATCAGTAGTGCCAAGTTGTGATCAAGACTCCAGTGATGGACATAACCAGGTATTACTTGTATACTTGTTGAACTTTGTTTAGACTCCTCATGAACCATCCCATTGCTACTCCTCTACCACAACCATAATCATCCATTTCACCTTCTCTTATATAGACTCCCTTCCATCATCCACTATCCAACATTTACACTTCCCTATCCACTAACGACTATGTAACACTGCTTTTCACTCCCTTATGAGCATCATCCACGGATACTGACTCTCCAGACATCACTGTTCTTTGCATCCCTCTTCTCTTAACATTTTCTATACTCATTCATGCACCATTTTACACCCTTTAGAAAGTACGCGTCCTCACCCTGGTAACAGACATTTCTTGTTTACATTGGTGACGCCGAAAAATGGACACCTCACAGCGCTCTCAATTATTAAAGCTAACTGCTGTTTACTTTTAAAGTTTTATTTTGTATTTTTAATCCATTTTTTCATTTTTTTTACAAATTTCATTAACTTAGTTTAATGTAATTCTATACTTTGTCTCCTCTATCTTATTCTTCGTCCTGTTTGTTATTGTCTGACGAAGGAAAATGCCGAGACGACACAACTGTGTATTCGTTAAATAATAAAGCTGTTCCTACTTTTTTTCTAGTTTATACATAATCAGGTATTGTGACAAGTGATAGAGTGGTCTGCAGGAGTAGTGACAAGTGACAGCAAGATTGCAGGTGTTGTGACAAGTGGGAGAGACTTCTGCAAAAATGTTGTGGCAGAGAGATTTGCAAGTGTTGTGATATTGGTACAGAGCTTTGCATAAATTCTGACAAGAAAAAGAAGGTCGACCACGTTAAACTCCAAAGAGGACATTGTTAAATTAAGCAAGCCCGGTTCAATGGGCATAACATCCCTTGATGAGATTGAAATATTCGCCGAAGACAGGAACATTTTGGCGAACTACCATGGGGGCCCTATGTGACGTTTAGCGGCACGGGAAGGATGCAAGATGTACGATAATGATTATAAAGTAAAGGAATACACACTTACCTTAAGAAAAACTTTGACACTTTGAAAAATTTCCAGAATACATAGACGAAAAGCGCACAAATGATGTGAACAAACTGAATCACACAATAAAGCACATCATTAAATACCCTGCTCTGTCTCAACTGTTCAGCGCATTCGACCGAAAAACGCCGACAGAGAGAAATAAACGCCAAACAATGAGCAGAAAGTAAACTGTAGCTGGAAAACGCCGAAAAGAAGGGCGTGATTTGTATTCACGCTTTTCTAAATCTGCTTTCACTATTAGCTGTCAGCGCAGTGTTATCTGCAAGTCGTGGATTCTTTATATAGTGATAGTGTTTAATTGGGAGGCAATACACCCCTCCGACGAGACCAGAGACAAAATTAACTTCCCACCAGCAAGTGTCAAAAGTATATGGGAAAACCTGGACACAGGATTATGCAGATAATTGGACAAACAGGGAAAAACCTTGAACAAAAACTGGAAGCATTTGGTAACATCATATATCTTCACTGCCACAAAGAGTTTGGAACCAAACAGGCAAAAAGAGGGAAAGTAACACCAAGAAAGTCTAGAAGACAGAGGAAATAGAAGCAATAAGACAGCAGAAGAACCATGCCAGGAAAATGTTCAAGAATGCACATGAATCAGAAAAGGAATGACTACGACAGGTTTGGCAGCATCTAAAATCCCACCACAATGTCCTTTGCAGAGCTGAAAGACTATGTAAAAGGAAGATGGAAACCAGGTACGCAAGAGAGAAGTTCTACAGAGATCCCTTCTGGTTTGCCAAGCAGTTATTTGAACAGCCAAAATTAGGTACGCTGAAAGCAGATAAGGAGGTGCTTGTGGAACATCTGAGCAAGACTTAACTCTGATAAAAATCAGTATGCACCTCTCGAGCAGATGAAAGGTCTAGTGTGGCCCTGTGCACAAGGCAGCAAATTCAAATGCAACCCACCAACCTTACAAGAAATAGAGAGCATCGTAGGAAAAGCTAAAGGCAAGTCAACACCTGGCCCAAATGGAGTCCCTTACATACTATACAAAAGATGAACCGAAGTACTAAAGAAGCTCCTTAAACTCCTACGAACAGCATGGACCAAGGGACTCATAAGTAAAGAATGGAAAAAAGGCTAACGGAGTATACGTCCCAAAGGAGCAGAATTCCACTGAAATCAACCAGTTCAGACCGATCTCGCTTCTGAATGTGGAAGGAAAGATATTCTTCTCCGTGATGGCAAGGAGACTAACAACATACCTCCTAGATAATGGTTACGTTGATACATCCATGCAGAAGGGAGGAATTTCATGTTCCCCCAGGATGTCTCGATCATGCTTCAGTGATATGGGAAGCTAGTCAACAGGCAAGATCTGGAAAGCAAGATCTACAGGTAATGTGGCTTGACCTAGCCAGTGCGTTTGGCTCGGTACCGCACCAGATGATATGACTAGCACTAGACATATATCATGTGCCAAAAGAAATCACGAAGATGCTGAAAATGTACTTCACAGGGTTCCTCGTGAGATTTAGAACATCAGGATATATTACAAGATGGACTGAGCTCCAGGTAGGAACTGCAATTGGCTGTACAATATCTCACATACTGTTCGTACTAGCCATGCAAGTAATCGTGAGAGCTGCAGAAGGAGCAGCAGAAGGCCCAAGGTTCAGAAACGGATGTCAGATGCCACCACTAAAAGCGTTCATGGATGACACAACAGTAATAACAACCAGTGAAGCACAGGCACGAAAGATGTTAGAACGTTTGGATAACCTTATCATATAGTGTCGCATGGGCTTCAAGCCAAAGAAGTTAAGAAGCCTGTCACTCATAAAGGAGAAAGTGATAGAAAGATCTACACAATGGCAAATCAAATAATCCCAACTGTAGGAGAAGAGCCAGTGAAGAGTCTTGGCAGAGTATATGATGCTTCCATGAAAGACTCAAACGCTGTGAAGCAGGTCATAGAAATGGCACAGAATGGGCTGAACATCATAAACAAAAGCAGGTTACTGGGGAAGTTCAAAATATGGTGCCTCCAGTTCATGCTGATTCCAAAATTGTTGTGGACACTACTCATTTATGAAGTAAGTACCAGCACAGTAGAGGCAGCGAAAGAAAGATAAATAAATTCATAAGAAAGTGGTTATGCGTATCTCCAGGATTAACTGATGTAGCACTGTACTGCAAGAAGAGCAAACAGCAGTTACCATTCAAATCTGTGGTCGAAGAATACAAGGTAGGAAAGACAAGGCTTGCAATGATGCTACAATAATCTACATATCCGGTGGTACGAGAAGTGCAGCCAACACTTTAAATTGGACGAAAATGGAAAGTAAGTGAGGAAGTGACCACAGCCAGGGCAACACAGGAGCTGAAAGAAGTAATAGGATACACCCAGGCCAAAAGAAGGGGATTTGGTCATGGTGAAATCAAATGGTGGTCACGGGCCTCCTGTAAGGAAATAAATGATATGATCATCAGCGAAGTAAGAAATTCAGAGACTGACAAGCGGATCCAGAAGGCAGTCCAACAGGCACAGCAAGGTCAGTTGACAACATGGGAGGAAGTCCTGCAGAGATCACTAACATGGAATGACATCTTGAAAATGGCACCCTTGAGACTCAGCTTCATCATCAGAGTTATTTATGACATGCAGGCTCTTCCTCTGATAATCTGAAGGAGTTGTGTTGTTCCGCTCTCTACAGTAGAGAGTTTCCTGCATAATTCTTTCCAACTGATCGACCCCAACCCTCATATTTTCACTGTATATCAATGGTCCGAAACTCAGGTCGCAATTTATGACATACAATCTAGAAAAAAAAATATATCTTGATTATACACATTTTTAGTTTCACCTCCAGGAGCAAAAATGAATAATTCTTGAGTGAACCCACCCTTGAGCAAGCAACATAAAGTTGTCCCCGGGAGAAACATGGCGATCTCAAATCTATCTCTCTCCCTCTATCTCAAATCTATCTCTCTCCTTCTCCATATGACTCTCCTCTCCCTCTCCCTCTCTCTTCTCCTTTCTTTCCCTCCCTCTCTCTCCTCTGCCTCTCCTATGTCTCCCCTCTCTACTTCTCTTTCCTTCTCTCTCTCTCTCCCTCTCCCTTTCTCTCTTCCCCTCTCTCCCTAATTTGAAAAGCTAATTTGAAAACAAAGTAAGAAAAAGGCACACTGTAGCTGAGCAATGAAATCTATTACAGAATACAATAAAAAAACAAGGAAAAAAAACAAAGTTAAAATTTATTTATTTGGACTTGTCATGAGAGGCTACAAATGCTTGTCTTAGACCATTATCGCTATATTTCACGATTATCTCCCTTAGACCACTTCCCCCTTGAATTTAGTGAATAAGACCTCCACCCCTTTCGTACCCCCATTCCCAGGGGTGGTAGGGTTGATCTCCCCCCCCCCCCACAGTATTTTTCTAGATTGTAAGTCATATGCGTACCAAGTTTGATTGAAATTACTCCAGGCGATCCAGAGTGGTGTTGGAACATACATACATACATCCATTTATATTCATTCATTCATTCATTTGCATATCCCTTGCGGAACTTTGGCTCCCTAACAGCACTCCTGTAGGCCTCTCGGTTGTGAGCAATGATTGCATGCTGCTGATGCATCCATTTGCAGATCATCAACGATGTTTTGCAGCCATATTCACCTTGGTCTTCGTATCTTTCTTTTCCGCATTATGTACCCTTCCAAGACTGTCTTCTCTAGATTATCATGACGTTTAATGTGTCCAAAATATTTAAGTTTTCTCTCTTTAATCTTCTTTACTAGCTAGCCTTCTTCACTATTAAGTTCTTGTAGTATGGATATATATGTTCTTTTTTGTGTCCATGATAGTTGAAGAACTCTTCTGCAGCATTTACATTCAAAGGCACTTATGTATTTCTCAGCTGTTTTGTTAAGTGTCCAGGTCTCACAGGCATATGTTACGATGAGAAAGATGCATGGCCTTAAAAAATCTTATTTTTGTGGTTCTGTCTGTTCCTCTCTATAGATTCTTTAGTTGTTTTACTTTCTGAATAGTGATAGATGTCCTCCTTTTAATTTCCCTCAGTGTATTTCCATTATTAGTAGTGATCCAAAATATTCAAAACTCTTATATATATATATATATATATGACGGCCTTGTTAGCTGAGTGGTTAGGCCTCTCGATTTACTAATCCGGTAATACCGGTTAGTTAGTTTGTTTTTTTTTTTTTGTTTATGAAGGGTGGTTAGGCCTCTCGATTTACTAATCCGGTGATACCGGGTTAGTTAGTTTTTTTTTGTTTTTTGTTTATGATACACACCAAAAAGGCCCCATGGGTTCACATAGCCTCTAAGATATGTGTACCAAAGAAATCTAGATAGATAAAATGGCCAGGCGTGATACTGACCACTTCACACTTTCATTTGCCGAAGGTCATGAAAAATACGGACCTGACACCGTATTCCCTAATATGCCTTAATGGTATTGGAAACAAGGATTTTACCTTTATCACTATCAGTTAATGTTCTGTTATCAGATCTGCGTTATTCTGTCTGAATCTAAGCAAAACTGAGCTGAAATAAATCGAGGTCGACATGTGTGAGTGACTTTAAGCAAAAGGTCTCTCAATGTGTTCGTGGAGTTCCAGGTGAATCGACAGCGACTCGGCTTCTCTAACTGCAGATTAAGAGTTATTTTCCTGATGCCCGACCCATAGCTGATATGCTAGCGTCAGGGTTAGCGAACCATAGCTGATATGCTAGCGTCAGGGTTAGCGAACCATAGCTGACATGCTAGCGTCAGGGTTAGCGAACCATAGCTGACCAAGACCCTGTCCCACCTCTCCGTTGGTACCTCCTAGTAATAGGCATAGCCTGGCTAACGGGACGGGGATCGCCAAAGTCCCCATAGTGGTGGAGTCTGCTAAAGAAGCATTGCACACCCCTTGCTTTTTAGCTGTACTCTTGAACCCCCCCAAAAAAATACTGCTATAACCCTCTCCCAGACCTATACCATGCTGTAGATCAACACCTCCACAGCATCGACTGCGAAGAATACCAGCTTGCGTTACAAGTTCCCACTGCTTCCCCCCTCCCCCACCCACCTCTTGTAAAAAACTTTATACATCAGGTCCCGTACTTTTTGTGAGCCAGTAATAGTATGCACACGTTATCTTCAACCAGCGGTAGTGACCCGCGACCTAAAAAAAGGGGAGGGGGGGAATTAAAACTAAAATTCAACAACTTAACAACTGTATTTAATTTTTAATGACCTAAAGAGAAGATATGTTGGTCACTTGATGAGAAGAAATGATCAGAGAATCCCAAAACAAGCTATCAAGTGGAACACAACTGGCCGAAGAAAAAGAGGCAGACCGCGTGAAACTCTGAAGAGGACATTATTAAGAGAGGCCAAATTAACAGGCATAAAATCCTTTGATGAGGTTGAAAGACTCGCCGAAGACAGGAAAAATTGGCGAACTACTTTGTGAGCCCTATGTGACGTTTAACGGCACGGGAAGGATATAAGATAAGATAAAGAGAAATTGCAGCATTCTTTTTTCACTTCTGTCAAGTTCCATTTTCCTTGAACTGAATTTTATTTTTTTTTTTTGGGGGGGGGGGATAATTAAAACACAGATGTGATGTGGTCAGCATCAGTGTTCCCTCTAAGGGTTTGCGGCCTGTGTGCAAAATGTTCAGCTGATGTGCAAAAAAATATTGTGTCCAAATGTGCGTAGTAATACAAACACACGCGCGCACGCACACACACGCTTACACACTGCAAAGGTACGTACATTTAATAACAGGATAGACCTGCTGTACTTTTCAGCAGTGGACATTCATCTGCCTGTTTATTTCAGTTACCCTCTATTCTCTGTGTGCTCACCTGCCTCGTCACGATTCTTCTACAATACTACCGAAACTACGCGATAAAAGACCAGTCGAAACATCCGATCCGAAAGTCACATCTCAGCAAGAAAGAAACAGTAAAGGAAAAACATGTACCACCACTGTATTTTTCTTGATCGCAATTATACCATGGAGTAGCATCTGGAAGCTGGAAAATAAAAGTAGCAGTTTCTTTGTGTGTTTTTTTTTTTTTTTGCTCGCGACTCCAAAAATTTGTGCGCGGTATGATTTTTTTTTTCTGTGCGCGGCGACCAAAAAAAAAAAAAAATCATATTCAGTCTCCCAGGAACTGTGAGCTGATGTTCTTTGCAGCAGATGTGGTGAAGATGTTGAGACATAGCATTGTATCAGCTTGGGAACAGGTCGTGGTGGCTATTTTTGTTTTGTTTTTCAATCCATGTGTGCAGCTAAACAGCAGGAGATTTGATAAACATGTTTACCCGACTCCACCATAACGGAGGCTGTGGTGATCCTTGCCCCATTAGCTAGGGTCTTAGAGAGAATAGCGACACTCCAGGCCGACTTTCCTTCACCATCTCCTTTATCTGATGCTTTTGGGAGTTGTTTCGCTTTTTACAGGAGTGAGTTTGCTATACTGTAAAGTAAAGTAGAATGTCAAAATACACGTAGAATGGCTGTACGTGTCAACATGAACAGAATATCGAGGGAGATAATAAAACTAACTTAATCAACAGCAGGAAAAAAAAGTTGTAAAAGTAAACGGACATAATGACATTTGGACCTACAAAACACGACCATGACCCCACTCAAGACGATGACCCGGAAGCTGAATCCCACCCACTAATTCAAGAAGTTGCGCAGACGTCATCTCGTCTGCAGGCGGCGGCATTGTCGAAAATCTGAATCGTAAACAAATCTCTAACAAGATTCGGGGGAGACAAAAAAAACGTATAGAAGCAAGACATGGGAATGACAGGCTGTCATTTTCGGGTAAGCCGTTACTGTTTTTTTTGTGTTATTTAGATTGCGCGTTGCATTTATTATAAAATATATGCAAGAATTGGCTAAAATGCCGGCAGCGCATTTTCTGCACGATTTTGGAATAGATGTCGCTGCATCCATTTGACACGAATAATGTCACACATGGAGAGACAGTTATGATTGTTTTTTTTTTTTTTACCTTTGCTTTAAATTTTTCAGTTTTATGCTTAGAATGGTTGCCGGAGCGTTTATTAATTGGTAAATGTTGGCAAAATGTTTGAGAAGCGGTCCAAGCTAGCATGCATTTCTTGCTCCAAGTGATGGCAGGATTACGGGTCACCGAATGGTCAGCGTTCCAGTTTCAAATAATTTATGCCTATGTAACCTACAAACAGAAATGTGTCTTCTCTTGCTTTATTATCTCCGGTTTTCTAAGATTTTTTTTTCTTTATTCTGAAAATATTCAGTTTGCTACTGTAGGGAAGAGAAGATAAAAAAAATTATTTTAATTTACTGTTTGAAACATCCCGTGGGGTTACAAAAAGAGAACGCCAGTTAACCAGGAAACAAAAACAAAACCAGTAACCAGTTAAAAATTACAGCTTAGTTACAATTAAAAAAAACTTGCACATATGAAAATTCTGGTAAAACATCAGGGTTTATGAAATTGTCAGGAAATACTTCTTTGTTTTGGCACAGAATGAAGCAAGTATTTCAGGACATGAAACTGGAGAATCAGAACATGATGTAACCCACAAGGAGAGGTGATGGTATGATGAATCGGGGTTTTGGATTTGCCAGATGTTTGACTCTGATGACTGCTTTTATAAATGGTACATTTCTTCCAACTCCCAATTCCTCCGGATAAAATTATTTTCAATTTTGAGTCTTTTATTATGAATGATGCATTTCTGCAGACTCTACATTTATCCATAAGTGACTCCCTTTTTTCTTTATTCACTGATATTCACCCTCAAAAGGGTGTTGGTTACATTGTGTTGCTGTTATACTTCTTGCAAGGTGAGACAATTTCACTTTGATGTGGTATTTTTTATTTTCGGACCAGACAACTACATAACCATGTAGGTCTTGTCTGGAATCACCAGGAAAAGAGGAGACAGGGAAGTCCAAGAAACAGCTGGTGAAGGAGTCTTGAAGCAGAGATAAAAAAAAAAGTCCACTAAACTTGGTGGCAGATTGAGGAAACAGCCCAGGATAGAAATAAATGGAGAGCTTTTGTTGATAGCTTATGCCACAGATCTTACATCCTTCCCGTGCCACTAAATGTCACATATGGCTCATGTGGTAGTTCGCCAAGATTTCCTGTCTTCGGCGAAGGGATGTTATGCCCACTGAACTGGCCTCTCTTAACAATGTCATCTTTAGAGTTTTACGTGGTTGACCTCTTTTTCTTCGGCTTATTGTGTTCTACTTGATGGCTTGTTTGGGGATCCTCTGATTGTTTCTTCTCATCACATGACCTACATACGTCCATCTTCTTTTTCTGATCACCCATGAGACAGGTTGTTGTTTACTCATCTGTCTTATCTCTGCGTTGTTCTTGAATTCATTCCACGTTATACCAAGTATTTTCTTTAGGTATTTGTTTTCGAAAGAGTCTAATTTCTTGTCTATTTCTTTATTTATTTTCCAGCTTTCACTTGTATAAATGAGGGTGGATATTACATTTGAATTGAATAATCTTAACTTGGTTTTTGTGCTTATAACTCTTGAATGCCATATGTTCTTATAGTTCTTGAAGGTCAATGCTGATTTTGCAATTTGAATTCTAGCTTCCTTTCTGGTTTCACCATCGTGGTCTATGTAGCTGCTGAGATATGCAGAATGGTTTACTTCTTCAACAGCTGTTCCTTGTATATTTGTCCTTTGTGGTTAATGAAAAGTTTCATTATTTTTGTTTATCCTTGTTAAGTTCAAGTCCTATTTTACTAGCCATTGAAGACAGGGTATCTGTTTTTACTTGCATTGATTTCACAATTTTTTGATGGTGCGGCCATTGTTCTTACATTCCAGAATGTGATCTTTGTCACATATTTGGGGCCAATGAATGTGTTCTTTTGATTGTTGTCTGAATTGGTATCCCCAGTGCTCGATTGATTGTATTACGATTTTCCGTAACATTGGTTTTTTCCCCATCTAGTGTTACCTCTAGATGGGTCTCAGGATAAGGTTGTTGGCCTTATGTCCAGCTTCTGTTTTATGATATGTGTCAGTACAAAAGATTCATACAAGAGTATGCTGGCAAGAGCGTTAAAAAAGCTCCTGCCATCTTTTACATCACCCTGAAGTCACAGGTGGGGGTAAAAAAAAAAAAGGCGAGAAAAGAAGGTTCACTTTCCCATTATGATACCTATTCATATGGCCAGACTAAAGTTGTTTCTAGGGTGATCATTGGGAGTAGAATAGGGTCTTGTTCAGCAGTGGCTGACTAGCCCTGTTGCTAGCAGGCATTGACTGCTACATCATTCAGCCTGATCATCCAGACTCAGCCTTGTGTGTATGGCCTTATGACTTAAACTAGATCATAAAACAAGAAGGCATGAAAGGACTTGAGTGTGTCATAGACTGAGATGAAGGAACTGACAGTGAACAGAATGTGCCACCACTTTGCTGAGAGTTTTTCTTTGCTGGAGCAAAACTAGAAACTCTTAGGAACAGAAATCTGCCAGAAGTGATTTCCTACCTTGAATACAGTTGCTATCTAGTACATCCCCATGCCCGTGATCATGCTAGGATTCCTTGAAACTGCTACACCTGTGTCCGTCTTTCACCTTGCATGAAGTACTTTCCAAAATACCAGTTTTGTCAATACAGCATTTGTTACTTTATACATACTTTACAAACATCAGTGGGAAGTAAGTGTTCGTGTGAACTTTTTAAAAAATCTTATTGGCAGCGTGATTTGATCAATACAAAATGTGGACACGCTGAGCCAAAGTCATTGGCCTACTGGCCCAATTATCCTCCAATAGATTTTGTTGGTGACTTTACACTAGGTTGTTGATAGTATAAACTGATACGCTAACTGACATGCTCCAAAGTTTTTTTTTTTCATTTTTAATCAGTTATATATTGGTAATCACCTGTTGACATAATCACTGCATACACTTTCACCAGACCGTTGAAAGCTCCAGTGCTGTTAGGTATCTGTATAACTTCACTGTATCTTGGTTTTACATATGGATACTCCCATGGGAACAACTGTTAAGAACACACTTACCTTAACGTAGTCTTTGTGAGACAGGGAACATAGATCTGTTTGCTTAAAAACTCTGAACTACTTCTGTACCCCAGAAACCTGTAGCAATCAACACTAATTGTAATTATTATTTTTGTAAAATGCAATGTCAGGTTGGTGGATGGATAGGGACATGGAGATCACCGGCGGGGATGAGGAAAATCTGGTGTGAAACCAATGAATCCAGGATGTGACAAGCCTATGGGTCTTTACAGCAGTGGCTGTCAGAATGAGGTAAACAAAACAGCCAGCAGACTATAGGTGGCGGGGAATGGATATCGTTGAGGCTTTCATCTGATTCCTCATCCCAGGGTTGGATTGTCTCTGTGAAACTGTCTCAAAGCCGTCTGGCCAGTCAGCGTTGCATGCTGGATCTGACGTAAAGGGGCTTACGTACAGCCACCAGAGGCTGGAAAACAAAGTTTTGGCCAGGCCAGCCTACACCACTGTCTTCGTGGCAGTCCGAGCAAGACCACAGTCTGTCCTAGCAAGAAAAGGTGCTGAAGTTGGAGGTATCCAGCCAAAAGGTGCATCGCAAAAATCAGACTACCACGCATCATCGCCAGAAGAAGAAGAAGACATATGGATACTAGGGACAGAACAGCTGAATGAAGATTCCAACAACAGTGTAACAGACAAAAAATTTTTCAGGGATTAAGTTCCATTCCCCTGGTAAAGTACACCAGATCTGTTTGATATGAGGATGTTAATAATTTTTCACATCTTACTTGGCTCTGGGTTTTCATTTATACAGATTGTAAGATTGATGTTCTATGTGCTTGTTGGACAAGTGCCCCAAATTGTAAATCAGACGCTCCAAGACATTGTGTGTTGTTCCCATGGGAACATGTGGTGCCTGATTTTTGTGATGAGTTTTCCTAGGAGTTTCCTTCCACTGCTTTCAGGGGTTGTAGGGTTGAGGGTTAGAATCTGAAGCAGTTTTGGGTGGGTTCTCAGTCAGTACTGTTCGTGAAGGAGTCAGAATCAGAGTCAGGCAGTTTAAAAAAAATATGTATGGAGAAGTAAGAGTCAGAAGTTTGTCAGATTCCACATTCCTAGTTGGTTGCCTGAGTGGTGGAGTGGTTAGTGCAGTAGTCTTTCTTGGCAAAGGTTAGAGAGGTTTGATTCCAACTAGAGTCTGCTGCTGTACCCTACACACACACGCATGCATGCACGCACGCACACACACAGTCACTCAGTTATAGAAGTGGCTACCTGGCTTGGAGCGGGGGAAGGAGGTGACAAGACTTGAAGCTGATCACATCACCCTCTAGTGTACTGTGACAGGCCAAGGAAAATATAGGCACAAATACCATGTGCCCTAGGTGCCTCCATGTTGTACTTTTACCTTTGTTTACAACCCCAGTTGCTGTTGAGCTTACAGTAATGTTCTGTGGCACTAAACTGAAAGAATGTTTACCATTTCCTTCATTGGAAAGAGGAAAAAACATTTATCTAAAGTGGTCTCAGAAAAGGTTAAGATATTTTTACAGTTGCAAACAAACAACTTTAACAGTGTTGGATTTATGCAGTTTCTGTGTGGATACCAGCTTTTGGCTATAAAGCTAAAGCTGTGGAAGTGATAAGCAAAGCTTTGGACTTTGATTCTTGTTTCTTAGCTGTCTTACTCTGACATAGATGGTACAATTCTAATGACTAAGACTGCAACTGAAATTACATATCATTCTTGCTCTGACTCCAGATTTTCTTTAATTTGCCATTAGCTGTTAGCTCTATATTTGACACTGTTCAGCCACAAGGCAGGAACAACGGCTGTTTTCTTATGTTCTTATATATCTTATATCCTTCCCGACATAGGGCTTGCAAGATAGTTTGCCAATTTTGCCTGTTTTCAGCGAGCTTTTCAGCCTGATCCAGGGATTTTATGCCTGTTAATGTGGCTTCTCTTAACATTGTCCTCTTTAGAGTTTCATGCGGTCTGCCTCTTTTTCTTTGGCCTGTTGTGTTCCACTTGATAGCTTGTTTTGGGATTCTCTGATCATTTCTTCTCATCACGTGACCAACATATGTCCACCTCCTTTTCCTGATCACCCCTGAGACTGGTTGGTGTTTGCTCATCTGTCTTATCTCTGCATTGTTCTTGAATTCGTTCTACTTGATGCTGAGTATTTTCCTTATGCATTTGTTTTCAAAGGAGTCTAATTTCTTTAGTTGTTTTCCAGCTTTCCCATGTATAAATGAGGGTGGATATTACATTTGAATTGAATAGCCTTAACTTGGTTTTTGTGCTTATAACTTTTGAATGCCATACGTTCTCAAGATTCTTGAAGATTGATGCTGCTTTTGCAATTCTAATTCTAACTTCCTTTCTAGTGTCACCATCCTGGTCTATGTAGCTGCCAAGGTATGCAGATTGATTGAATTCTTCAATATCTGTCCCTTCTACATGTATTTTTCCATTCTGATTAATGGGAAGTTTCAGTGTTTTTTTTTTCTCCTATCCACTATATCTTTAAGCCTATTAAAAATGACCCTGCAAAATACTTTTGACACATTTGGTACTAAGGTTACTCCTCTCCAGTTGTTACAGTCACTAAGGTTGCCTTTTTTGGGTATTTTAACGATTCCTTTTTTCCATTTAGAAGGGACCTTCTTTTCATATCTTATTAAACATTCTTTGTAGTTGTCTCTATTGATAGCTTTTAACATTTCGACTGTTATTTCATCTTCACCTGCAGCTTTGTTGTTGACCATTAAATTTACTGCTGTTTCAGTTTCATGCAGTGTAATTTATCTAGATTGACATTTAGTTGTGGGGTTGGTAAGTCGGTTTCAAGGTTTATCAGTTCTTGTGGGTGTGGTTGAGTAAGTATTTCTTGGAAGTGTTCAGCCCATCTTTGCTTTTGGTCTTCGCTTGATGTTAATAGGGTTCCAGTTTTGCTAAGTATTGGTCTTTCTTTAGATATAATAGTATCTGTTAGCTTCTTTTGTATGTTATATAAAGTTTTGCTGTCTCCTGTTTTTGCTGCATCCTCTGCCTCTTTCGCTATATTGTCTATGTGTTCTCTTTTATCCCTTCTAGCTGAACTTTTTACTTTATTGTCTAGTTCTTTATATCTTGCTTTCCTCAGATCTTTCCCAGGTTATAAGGACTGTTATTGCCGAAGGTGGGGTGGAGGATACGCTCTCCTCTCCAACGTCGTGCGTCTCAATAAGTCCTGGCCTTCTCGTGGCAGAACTGTTTAAACTGACAGGAGAAGGGGCGAAGGCTAATATCTGGAGCCTAAGACCAGACGCTTCGGGTAGATGAAAGTCATGTTGGTAGCTCATCTCCGCTGCTGGCGAGGTTCTTCAGCTGCCGTGCGTGGAGTGGGGCTCCTCCCGGCCAGTCAAGAAAGGTGCAAATGGGGTTGCAGTGCGACACCACTGTGGAAAAGGTGAAAGAAAGGAATAAGCGAAGTAAACAGTAGTCAGATCACGGCACCTCTGGTTTGGGGATCGGCCAAGTCCTAAGTGCACTCATATCGAGCGAAATGCCAGAACCGTCTTAACCCAGTGGTTAAGAAACTGCTGGCGAGATTCTTCGGATGCCGCGCGCGGAGTGAAGCTCCTCCTGGCCAAGGAAGAAAATGCGGAAAAGCAATTAGGGTTGCTGTGTGGCGCCGATGTGAAGCTTAATTGGCATGTACAGTAGTATCGCGGCGAGAGCTACTCATACCACGGCGCCTCTGCTCTAAAGGTCGGCCACGTCCGAAATACACCCATACTGGTAAAATATGCCCAAACCGGCTTACAATATGGGTGAAACTTGATGGCTACGCATGTCATGGTACCTCTGCTCTAGAGGTCGGTCACGTCTTAAACACGCCTATACTGGGATAATATTCCTAAATCGGCTAAACCCAGGGGTGGAAGTCACTAGTGGCGAGGATTCGTCCTCTTGGACAAAAGCTTCGTCCTGGTCACAACTAGGAAGGGTAGCGGCCACGACCACAGAATGCTGAAGTCGGAGACTCTGGACCAGGGCAGTCTAGATAGGCAACCACCTCTCACTCGGCGGGAATGTATGCGTATCCTAATCACGCTGAGGTTTTCTGGTGAGAAAGTCCAACTCTAGATTAAACTGGTGCAACGAAAACCACAGTGTCACGCAATTCTGCTTCTGAAACCCACCAAGAATACACGCTCAAGTCTTGCGATACTCTGAACCTCTTGTGGTTCTCTCGGGGATCTCGTGTGGCGACCACGGGACCTATCGAGGACCACAGGTGGAAATTCAGTAGGATCACAGGGCGGTCTTGGTGATAGAAGTGAACGAAGATGATCTTTTCCAAGACCAGTCTTTGTATTCAAAATGGCTCATCTTTCATGTATGTACTTCCGTGTGTTTTCTGATATCCATGCTTTTCTATTTGTTTTTTTTTTCAGTCCAGCGCTTGCTTTTGCTGCTGTAAGAAATCTATACCTATCTCCTCTACTTCACTGGGTCTTGTGGAATGATTGGCAAGTTCCTGATTGAAATTACTGTTAGTATTTTCTCGTTAGTTTGTTTGCCCCCACTTAAAAGCAGAACTGAGCTTTGCATGTTAATCATTTTGTTTTTATTCTCTGACAACTTTGTGTATGCGTGCGTGTAACGTAGTGTACCTTGCCCAGTAAACATATATTCTCCATTGTTTTAAAGGCTGGCTCTTCTCACAAGAAGATATAGCTGTTTGTGAAAGTTGCTGAGCATCATTTTGTTAGCATAGTCCCTTGTGGCTTATTGTACCAAGATTTTGTTGACATATGGTCAGCAGTAGAAACAGCAAACCATATTTATTTTGCAAGGCCCAGTTTCTTTTGCATTTACTTCATCTGGAAAAATGATAAATGCAAGATTAATTTTTCGTCTGGAAAAATATTCCCTTTTCCCCCGCCCTAGAGAACAGATTTTAGACAGTATACTGATCGAATTCATTATGCACCTTATGAAAAAGAAAATGCCTTTTAAGAAAGGAGACACTTTAATCATTTGGGTTTACATGGGAAAGAAAACACTTTTCAGGAAAGGAAACACTTTCACCTGGATTGACATAGATCAGTCAAGCTTTTAAGAAGGTCCAAGAGAAAGTAAAACTAAGGGGGGGGGGGGGGGGTGTGCGAAAGATTATTCAGTTGGTAACCAATTATCTTATAAAAGGATGACCATAAAATGCAAATACGAGGAATTTTAACATGATTGGAAAATGAAGTTTTAGAGCAGAATGTCACACAGCTAGAGTCCACAGAGCAAAGCACTTTCAAAATTTTTGTGTAACATTTTCGTTTTTTTTTCCCCACTTTACTGCAATTCAAGTTTGTTTCTTTTTTTCACCAAGTACTATGTCAAACATAGTAGTGTTTGTGAGTCAGTCTGCACTTATTCTCATCATTCAAACAGGAACTCTTGTTGTGTATAGGATGATAGGATATTGTGATCATAGAAGGTTGCACAGTAATATAAAACTGGTTTAAAGTTCAGATGCAAGAGCCTACTGCTTGCGAATTTGAAGCCCTTCACATTCGTGATGGGCTTGGTTTTAGTATGACGGTTTTTTTTTTTTGTTTGTTTTCTTTTCTTTAGTGTAAGAGGTGAGGCTACTAGCCAGGCTGACTCGTATGATAACACCATCGTTATAAGGGCACTTGTGATAGTTTTAGCTGGTTGGACTACTAAGTTTCACTGACATTAAAAAAAAATCTAATATTTTGGTAGTGTAATTTTGTTACGTCCTAGAAAGGTATGTATTTCAAATTTTAGAAGGGTGTTGGGGTGCACGCCTCAAAGACTACAGTCTTCAGGAAAGTGCATATTATACTCTTTCACATCTCTTTGGCATGTATCCAGGGCCGTCGTAACAGCAGTGCACAGGGGCCTTTACCAATCCATTCACGGGAATTAAAATGTTAGTATTGGAATTCGTGTGGGGTACACGGGGAGTTGTCCAGTGTGCACAGGCGTTAAGACGGCGGCACGGGATGTGTCTATGGGGGCCAACTCGCTGCGAGCTCTTGAAGAAGAAACCGCACGCTTTTGAGTCCAGTTTGACATTTGTGTCGGTGACTATTTATCTTATCTAATTCTAGAATTAAGTAATATCATGTTACAGGATTTCACAAGTTAGATAAAAGATGGAGAAATGGGCGGATGGCAGCGTGCCTGTAGCTGTTTGCTTAGTACGATTAGAGCAATATTTGCATTGAAAAAAAAACGTATGGGGTTAGAACAGTGGTTTCCAAACTGGGGGGGGGGGGGTTTGAGGTGGGATCGCGAAAAGATATGACTTCTTCTTCTTCTTTCGCTTCTACCACCAAGACCCCCCTGTGATCCTGCTGAATTTACGCCTGTGGTCCTCGATAGGTCCTGTGGTCCCAGAAAGGACCACACGAAATCTCCGAGAGGACCACAGGAGGTTCAGAGTATCGCAGGGCTTGAGCGTGTATTCTTGGTGGGTTTCAGAAGCAGGATTGCGTGACACCGTGGTGTTCTTTGCACCAGTTTAATCTAGAGTTGGACTTTTTCACCGGAAAACCTCGACGTGTTTTGAGATACCTGTATATCACCGCCGGGTGAGAGGTGGTTGCCCATCCAGTCCAGCGTTGGACTTTCTCACTGGAAAACCTCAGCGTGATTAGGATACGCATACATCCCCGCCGAGTGAGAGGTGGTTGCCTATCTAGACTGCCCTGGTCCAGTGTCTCCGACTTCAGCATTTTGTGGTCGTGGCCGCTACCCTTCCTAGTTATGACCAGGACGGAGCTTTTGTTCAAGAGGACGAATCCTCACCACTAGTGACTTCCACCCCAGGGTTGAGCCGGTTTAGGCATATTATCCCAGTATGGGCGTGTTTAAGACGTGGCCGGCCTCTAGAGCAGAGGTGCCGTGGTATGAGTAGCTCATCTGTACATTTCAATGTCTTTCTCAGTATCAGATTGTTACTGAAGTTATTACTGCCCCCGTCTGCTGCTTTATTTTCCACCAACGCCCCCCCCCCCCCCACTTTTTCTGCCCCCTACTGATCCGTTTTTTCTTCACCGCCCTCTTTGTGAAACACTGTTCTAAACTATTTAATTTTTTTTCCTCATTATTGATACTATTACTTCTCTTCCCATGGAACTCATCCATCACTTTAAAAGTTGAGAAAATAATGCACAGGTGAGTTATAAGTGTACTCCTTCATATTGTTAAATTGGTTTGTTTTGCTGAAGTTTTTAGTTGTAATAAAGCATGTAGTAGTTAAATAGGTCATTGTACGGGTAGTACATAATGGGAGGGGGGCGTTGAGGTTGTGGCCTGGGAGGAAAGGAGGCGGGAGCTCGATAAAGCCTGGGAAACACTGGATTAGAGCAATGCATTCTAACTGCAAGGGACTTGACGGGCGAGCGAATGAGCGGGAAAAATACACACAACATTGTAGATGATTGTTTTGACTTTGATAACATTGTAAAGGACAGCAGGTGAGTGAGTGGGAGAGCGAGCAAGTTAGTTATGAATTAGCCAGTGCATCCTTTTTTTTTTCAAAACTAACGTGAAGATAATTATAATAATTTTAAAAAAAACCACACACGCTGGAAATGGATTCATCGCGATAAATCCCCCCCCCGCCCCGCATTAAACCGGCCATGTTAATGGACACCTGAAAGAGAGACCGACCAAAGACAGCTTTAGAGAACTGTAGAAGCTGAGATGAACAGCGTGCAACATGTTTTGGCCACCGTGTAAAGGCAGACCGCGAGAAATGTAGTTGCTGTCATGAAGGATGTCACAAGGCGTACTGAGAGCTGACTGCATGGTCCATCATCTCAGAAGGAAGTAGATGTAGGGTATCTAACTTCTTTGGCCTGAAGGGCCACAGCTATATGCAAAAACATGTGGCGGGGACTACTTGCTGCTGCTGCTAGTACTACTACTACAACCCATCATCATCATCAGTCAAGGGGCATTGAATAATGAGATTATGTATATATGTATATATGTGTGTGTATATGTATGTATGTGTGGTGTGGTGTCATGATAAGCTGTATCCTCGCTGTCTCAGATGTTGATGTCGTGAAGATGTTGGTTCTTGTCCTTGTAGAGCCTAGGTGGTGACATTTCCCTGGAATCGGTGATATAATAGCCTGCCCAGGCGTACGTTTTCCCCCTCACTGAATTAAGGGAAATGATTCATTTCATGTCAGTATCTTTAAAGATATTTGAACAGAATTTATGATGTGCTTAAAAACAGCTTAATATTTCGTACATAGGTCGACAAGTGTGTCAACAAATACGCAGCTTCTGCAGTAAAGTTCTGGAGACAACACAGTCCTGTACATTGTACGCTGTTAAAACAAGGCAGTGTCAGCCACTGATAGTGACATTTGTTAATCAGAAAATGGGGGGGGGGGGGGGGGGAGAGATCGGATTATAAAAATGTACAGTTCTAGTTTATCGGTTGTCAGAAACCTGACTTGTTTTGCTGAATCTGTGGTTTATTATTATCTATTTTTTATCACGTGATAGTTACTTTCTTTATATTTTGTCATCAAGTCTGGGACACACGATTTAATACATTTATCAGTTTTCTTTAAGTCGGTACAGATAAAAGTTTTTGCAGTCATATCTGGTTTTTTTTTATTACAGTGAAGTCAACGTTCTCAAAGTGACACACGAGAGGACTGTTTTGTCAGTCTTGACCCATTAAAAAAAGAAACCAGATCTCAGATTTAAAGTGCGCGCGGGCCACAGATGAACGCCCTTTCTCATTGTAGTGTAAATGTAGATTCGTGACCTATAGTTTTTGTTTTTCGTGCCCGCGTTTTAGGCCACTAAACTGAAAGATCGTTTACCTTTTTCTCTTTTGAAAAAAAAAAATTAGTACCATGTATCAAAAGCAGTCTGGGAAAAGGTTAAGACGTTTTTGCTGTTGTAAATAGGGCCCCAAAAAAAATTTTTTTTTTTAGAGGTGAATGTTGTAAGTCGTGTTAAAGAGTGCTTTTGCCCTTTCTGTCTTTCTCACGCTTCCAGCCCATTAACCATTTACATTAGTTGGCGGAAATTCATACATATATTTGTACAAGGTGATTTAGAGATGCCCATATATGGGATACAGTGTCTGTGTTGATGGAGCAGGCTTTTGTAGGATATACTTTAGCACTGGTTTAATTAACTGATACGTCACTCTCTGTCTCTCTTTAGCACTGGTATAATTAACTGATACGTCACTCTCTGTCTCTCTTTAGCACTGGTATAATTAACTGATACGTCACTCTCTGTCTGTCTTTTCAAGTTGAAATTTTCTTTTGCAGTTCTTCTTGTGATACTTCCAAAGAATGATAGCTGGCTTTTTTTTTTTAGGATAATGAGCCTGTGGTTCTGTATACAGCTTCTTTGATATCACTTATATTCTGAGAGGGAAAAAAGGAGGGGGGGGGGTGCTGGAGTGTGGTCGGATTATCACAGCAGTAAGTTCTCGACCACCCTCCATTGTCAGTATTTCAAGGTATTTTCGTAAGTGCTACAGAGTACTCGCACCATTTTGCTGAGATCCTGCATCCAAAAAGAGGTCATCGTATCATATCGCATCGTCGTGAGCTGTTGAGTGTGTAAAAGTGTATCGTAGTCTTGAGTACATTTACTCGTTAACAGTTTACAGTAGTTATCGGTACTGCTTCTGTGTGTATGTGTGAATGCCGCAAGGTTTCAGTGCTTTCTAAACATTGTTGCCCGCTGTGTGGTATGTTGCACGTTTACACAAAAAAAAAAAATAAAAGGCAACAGTTGGGAGTGTAGTTATTGTGACAGATTGACTGTCAGTGTGATTTACAAAATGGTCCCCTCATACGTGGAAGGAATAGTCGTCCCAGTACTGTTTCGTCTTATCGCCTCATTTCCGTGCTGTAACAACAGGAAATGGTTGTTGTGGTATTGCCAAGATATGATCAGAGTAAACGGAGTTAACAAAGTAATGGGTCTTTACGGGATATTTAAGAAGTGAAATATGTTTAAATTACGCAGTCGCCGTTGGAAAAGGGGGGGGGGGGGGTCGGCGCAGTAGTTGCATTAATCTTATGCCGTTGGTAAAGCAGCGACTTTTTATGCCTTGGAATCTCGCGTGAATCCTAGCTTAAACGTGCCATCTGTTTTTTCGATATCTTATTTCCCTGTACTATATCCCGTTGTTTATCTCCTGTAGGATAATATTAGAAATGCCAAAAAAAAAAAAAATCGCTACACTGGCGGATCTGTCCTCTGTCATCCGCTGTAATACAGAAACGACTTTTCCCCTTACAAGTGAGCCCATCTTTTATGCCTGTCAAACTTTTGCTCTCACTCGGACCGCTGTAGACGGCACAGACTTCCGATTTCTGTGTAGTCAGTTCTGGAGAAGCTTACCTAAAGAGAAAGTTCATTTCGGTTAATCAGACGTGGCCATTACTTGATATCATTGCTTCCCAAAGCGTGAGATACCACGGGCCGCCTCAGGGGAAACCACGGTAAAATCCAAAGGGGGGGGGGGGGGGTGAGGGAAGAAGGAGCGGCAGGGGACATCAGAGACAAGAATGCCATGGTCAGTATGGCTTTACCTGTTGGGAAAGGGGGGGGGAAATAAGAAAGACTGCTCGTGAGCCAAAAAGAAATCAAGCACTCATGCTTTATATCAGCACTGGCATTAAGTAGAAAGGAAGATTTATGTAATCACATTGCGCACGCCTCTTCCTATTTTGGTTCAGCTATGTTACAGTGTTTTAAATATGTAAGATGGCTGGGTTCTGGGGCATCTTAATGGATGGAAACGATACCCCCAGGCAGAATACTATATGGCGAACTGCTGGAAGGAAAGAGATCGAAACCAAGATTTATAGACATCTGTAAATCATCCAGGAGATATTTTTTTAACACTATCAGCCAGAAGGATTTGGGAAAATTTGCGAAAGACCTATCTTCTTGGAGAGCGATTGTGCATAAGGGTTTAGACGCCATTTTGAGAATTTGGGACAAGTAAAAGATTGTCGACACTGTTCTCTGGCAGTGGTAAAAAATGTGATTGGGAAAATTAGCTGTAATCATTAAAAAAAAAATTTTCATTTCATATTCCATCATTTTTGGCAGCCGGAGCTTGTTTATTAATTGAATGGGTACTACATTCTTACATGCCTGGACGTAGAAATAAATGTTTAGGATTCGGCAGATAAACAGTTTCTTCACACGCGCGCACGCACAAACACTTTAGCAGGATCGTCGATCAGCCATCGTACTTAAAAGTCTGTTAATGTTGCGTTGTGTACGTGGAAGCTCTTACGACGCCATGCCGAGTCAATTAGCAATGTTGTATTCGTGAGAGAATATGACACGAGCTGAAATGTCAGCTTAAAGGTCTGTACCTCCTAATGTGTGGATCATGACTGCCTCGAAGGTGTGAACCGCGTGGTATACAGCAGTGAAGCGCTTTATCCAGTATATGCCAATGATTTTTTTTTTCCCTTGACACAGTGTGTGGATAATGTGATGATGATTTTCTTTCAGCCGTATTTGGTTTCCTGGTGGCTTTTTAGAATGAGTGAAGGAGAAATTGTGACTAAGAAACACAAGAAACTATCGGCACATTATTTTACAACCCGAGCTCACTAGATACCAGAAAAAGTAGTTCATCTGCATCAAGAAGTATCCTCAAGTTTTTAGGGTCTCACGTACGGTTCTATCACTCCACGGCCCAGATTTGTACACGCTTTCTGGAAAACATTATTTTTATCCTATTATCAGTACCACTGTTAATTGTAGCTGTGTTTATCAGCCTTTCCAGATGCTTTATTTTATGTGGGTGGGTGGGGGACAGCCTTCTTGAAGCAAACAGTAGTCAGCTTTAGCTATCCAGTAAGCTTGTATAGTGGACAGGCATTGGTCGGCCAGGTGTGTTCCTTATGTCTGCCACTGTCACAGTAGGCGTTGAACTGTTATTTCGTCAGTGCTCAGGTGAGCATAAATTTGGCCAGCTTGTGTGGGGGACAGATGCTGCGCGTTATGCTGTATCGTAACCTGGCTCTGGGAAGATATGTTCTTCCCTCTTTAATGGGTATTGCGTGTCGTACCAATTTGTAGTGCAGGGGATTTTTTGTTCTCTGAATTGTTCATGTACGTTTTTTCTGGAGTAGCGGGCTGTGATTTAGACTGCTCCTAGAGTGACTTTGAAAACATTAAAAGTTCAATGATAGAAACAGCCTTAGAGTCGTCCATCCATGCTTAATGAAGGTGTAGCCAATTTTTGTGTATTATATCCCATTACAACAAGATCCTATTGAACCATTATCTAAACTCCCAGAATTTCTTAGTGGAATCAAACTGCTTCAGAAGGACCAAGGTAGACCGTAATGGCTCGCAACTTAAAAAAAAAAAAGTATTTCTATTAGTAATTTTAGTTTGTTTAAATAAGAAACAGGGAGGACTACGTATTTCTATTAGTAATTTTAGTTTGTTTAAATAAGAAACAGGGAGGACTTTGGCACATTTTCGTGATGAAACAAAATGTCTGATGGTTAGTTTGTTTGTCTAAAGTGTTTTGGCAACTATGTTTCGAAAAGCAAACAATACGACACTGCGCTCTATCACTTTCATATAATAGTAGGACTTGAAAGGAATCGCCGAGAAAAGTTTAATGTTAAAAGACACCCACCGGCGGTAAAGATAAGTTTGAGAAACCCTTGTGTAAATGGTACTCTCTTTCTCCTAGACGACTGTATCTTGTTTTAAATTGTACTCGTCAATGCGGTCATTCGTCGACTTACGGCCAACCATTTTACGACCGTCCGTGATTAACGGCCGTGGTCCTAAAGGAAAATTAGGAAACGTTTAATGTGTTGTGGATTATTTTTAAAAAAATTGTTTGCTGTTATACGTGCACTATATATTCGACACAAGACGAGAGATGAGCAAATACGCTGCATCATCATTATGTGAGTTTAGAATGAATGTATGTATGTAGACGTGTATAAGTACATTTTTGTGTGTCACTGAAAAACTAATATAGTATGATTTTAAAAAATGAATATGTTGTAATTCATTTTGTGTGATTAATTTCATCATAATTACCGGGCTAATTTGCATTCTTTTAGTATGTTAAAACGATGGTGAACTTGTCTGCTCATGTTGTAATATGTACAAGCAGTTAACTGTATTTCGTGTCTGAATTCCCCCTATAACGACCGACAATACGGCCTAATCGGTTTACGGCTGGTCCCGATTGACAGTATGGTCATTTTGCTGACGTTTCGATGTCTCCGTTGTTTACATATTGTTCTGTAGATAGCAAGCAAAGTCTGACTCAAGATAGTGTGACTGTTCATTTACCAGAGCCAGCGAGTTAGAGGCAGTCAGAGCCATAATAAGGGGTGACAGTTCAGCAGTGGAGACCGTGGAGTGTCCTCTGTGTGACCGCATGATCAGGATTCTTTTTTTTTTAAACCATCCCATTGTTTCGTTTTGTGATCTCATACTTTCGTAATTCCACATTTCTGATGTGCTAGTAGTACACAGGGTCTTTGCCAGTTTTCAGAATTTTGTTGGCAGTCAGTCACCCATAGCTAACATCATGGATGGCGAACCTTAGCCGATCAAGACCCTGAACCAACGCTCCTGTGGTAATTTTCTCTCCCTCTGTCCCCCTATCAGAGTATCAGGCACAGCCTGACTAACGGGGCAGAGATCCTCAGTTCCCTATGACATTGGTAAAGAAGTGTTGCACACCCCTTCCCCACCCTGCTTTTTAGTTACACTTTGGGGCTTGAAAAAATACGCTCCCGATCCGACACGATTCTGTTCCACAACATCGACTGCAAATAACACCAGCTCGCACGTGGAGGAGGAAGAAGAAAAAGGGAGAAGAATAAGAAAAAGACAGGTGCAGCTTTTCTGCGTCTTTCCCTTGTTTATTGGAGGAAAACATTCTGTTTATCGCCTGAGCTCAATATTCCTCGATTTACAAAATACCCAGTGCCATCTCTTGCCGGGAAAAGCTTTCGTGTACAGAAAAAGAAAAGGGGGAGGGAGGGAAGGGGAATTTTACTTTAAAAAAAAAAAGAGAAATGTTTGGGTAGGGATTGAGGGGTAATTAGAAAACAGATTGTTCAGGTAAAGGTCGTCGTTTTAAAAAAGTGATAACGATCTTAAAGCTGCAGAAAGGGGGGGGGGGGGCGAATGAGGGGTTGGTATCGCTAACATTATTGTTATTATTAATATTGTTATTTAAAAAGCCAGATGTATATTTTCAAGAATTTGCTGGCTAAACCTGGGAAAATGTCGTTAGATTTTAATAACAAAAGAGGTAGTGAGCACTAGTAATAGCGTTTTGAAACTTCGCTCTTATTGCTCTTTGGATAAACGATCGATTGGGGATGTGGGGAGAGGGTGGGGTGGAGAGAGAGAGACAGAGAAGAGAAATAAGGGTTTGGTTTTTGAAACCGTCAGTCTGTGTTGCCCTATTTTTCTCCACCCTTGTGTTATTCCTTCTCCACCTCCCACCCCACGCACACACAGACTAAAAAGGTCAAATATACATTTTTTTTTCCTCCTTGTGCTAGATCAATTTTTGTAGCTGGTGGTCCGTTCCAGAATGGTGAGGCTGACTAAAAGTGTTGGATATTTATATTTATAGGCCTGCGAAATTAGAACCAACGCTCGCCAGAACTGAATTTTAAATTGAAATTAAACTGATGTTGATATTGTAATCATATGTTGTTTATAAGTACTCTCTCTCTCTCTCTCTCTCTCTCTCTCTCTCTCTCTCGGAAGGCAAAATCCACTTTTTCTCAAAAAAACGAAACAGTTAATGCAGGCATGTACCTTCTAAATGACCTTGTTAAAAGAGATACTGATATTGCAGTACACTTGCGCATAAAAAGACATTGCTTGCGTCGAGCGGAGAATAGCGATTCCCAATTAACTAAAGTTTGTGGTCCCATTGCTGTTTCAAAATCCAATCCGCGGACCCCCTACTTTTTCAAAATTCAGGCTGTGGGCCCCTATACTTTGGAAAAGTTTCAAATCTGTATACTAGCTATGGAACTTTAAATTCATCATATTTGTTTTCCTTCAGAAAATGTGGGTAACCTTTAATGAGTAAACGCTACAAACTTGGTGAACTTTTAAAATGACTATAATGTAGTTAAGAAAAAAAAATAGACAGCAATTAACATTCCTACTTGTTCTGACAAATGAACAGAATAAGAAATATGTGTCAGCTAACCAACATAAATATGGTGAGAGAAATCATGCCTCTTTTTATTCCAAACAGTCGTTTCCATATCAGATTCAATATTTCTTATTTTTAAACTTGATTTAAAAATCTTTCCTCTACACAGGATTCATTGAAATACCGAGTGTTAAACAGTTCATAATAATAATAATAATAGACCTTGAGTTTTTGTCACGGACCCCTCAAGGAAAGATCTACGGAGCCTAGATGATTGCTTCCTTTAGAATAACTGAGCCTCGATTCTCAGTTTTGAAGTGGGAATCGAATCTCTGCCGCAGTCAGTGTTGTTGTTTTGTTATGTACATGTCCAAGAGTAAGTATGTGCCTGTTCTTCACTATTCGTCTGCTGATCTCTGAAAAGTGCTTTAAGGAGGAGGAGAAGAGCATTGTGACATCTATCTGTTCTGTCTCCACCCTTTAAAAAAAATCTATTCTGTCTCTTCTCTCTTTTCTATCTACAACTTTTTTTTTCTTCTGTTTTTAACTCCCCCCCCCCCTTTTTTTTTCTACCTGTTCTGTCACCACATATTTTATTTAAATATCTGTTCTATCTTCACATGTTTTGTTCCATCTATTCTATCTCCACATTTTTTTGACATCACAAGGATATTTCTACACTGGAAGCAACAAGAGAGAGAAAGGATAAAACAGCAGGTGATATAAGAATTTTCTGAGCGAAACTTTTTTGTTTGTTTGTCTGGGGAGTGAGCTGCTAGGGTGTGGCTAGGGAGTCAAGGGGGCAACACTCTGAGGAAAAAAAGAAACCACCGCACTGGATTTCTTTTACAGAAATTTGGTCATTTGTCTCATTCACATTGGACATTTGGTTCACTAGTTCTGCTTTTAATAGTTCTTCAGATTTATGCCATGGAACAAAGTTTTAGATGTCTGCTTATTTAAAAAAAAAAAAATCTGTTTTGATTACTTTAAGTCCAACCCTAGACTAAACTGGTGCAATGAAAACCACGGTGTCACGCAATCCCGCTTCCGAGACCCACCAAGAATACAGGCTAAAGTGTATATTAGAACTGTAAACAGTTGCCAACAACAAACTAACTGTTTGTATATCACACGTGTGAAGTTAGAAATCCATTGTTCTTGGTTCCCCCCCCCCCCCCCCCCCCGAATCTTCTGTGATCGAGCTACTTCTGAACAGAGATTTAAATACTCTCTCGTGAGTTGTTACCTTACCGTTTTGAGAAAGTTTCTTCGTCCCCATGATCCATACAGCCGTGCTTGGTGAGAGCAGCAGCTCTTGGCAAGGTCACCCAAGCCAGATAAGTCTGAGGGCAGAGAAGGGGGGGGGGGTTTGCAGACAAACAGCTCAAACCCTGCCCTACTGCAGGATCGCTGTGGACCCGAAAGTAATGCATGTGAAGACGGATGAACTGGGCCCAGCGCGCAAAGTGACGCAGCAGTTTGATGAATTCAACGCACTTAACGCTCACAAGACTGATTCACATGGCTTTAATAGGCAAGAGTGGGTACTCTAAATAGTTTGCATTTCAGTTACAGATACATGTATGAACATCATATGTTAAACGTTGTAGGATTACAGATCACACTATAAGCTCATGTGAAATCTGTAGGCTGCGTCCCTAGGATAAATTCCACAAGTTTTCTCAAAAGGTTCTGGTAGTGTCTCGCATTACTTTGAGCTTGTCAAACTGTTCTTGCTTGCGTACAAGTTGGGAAACTCGTGGGCATATATTTTTTTTTTAATAGAGTCCGTACTCTGCTCTCATGTTGTGTATTCTTCTGTTCAGGATGTCCAGAATGGCAGTCACCGGTCATTTGAAGTCCTTTTTCTTAGAAATTGGTTAACACCCCGCTTAAATGAACAAACAAACAAAAAATGTAGGATGATCAACATCGTATATTTGTAAAATAAAAGGATAAAAACTTTACGCTCACATACAAATTATATGAGACAGTTTTTTTTCAATGAGTAACAGGAAAACATCATTTTGTTGGCCATGTTTTGATGCATTATTTCTTGGTGAAACAGATAAGACAGTAACGGGGATATTTGTAGAATGGTGGGAGCTTGTTTGAATCTGACATTTACAAGGAGATCTTTGTACTGCATTAGTACGAGTAGCTGTTGTTTGAAAGAAAAAGAAAAGTCATTGATCTTGTGGTTCGATTTCGTGTTTTAATTATTCGATGTAATTCGATTATATATTTACCGTCTTGTCTGCGGGCACGATCTTCGCTGTCACCGTTAA
The DNA here is from genome assembly GCA_009760885.1 of Achatina immaculata. NCBI lineage: Eukaryota > Metazoa > Mollusca > Gastropoda > Stylommatophora > Achatinidae > Lissachatina > Lissachatina immaculata. Next base: position 22,372,660 of record CM019695.1, read on the forward strand.
TGTTTGTTTAACTTCTCACGTGGACGTAATTGCTTGTAATTAGTAGGTTTTTTTTAAAAATCGTAATCACGCGCCGGATTAATTTTTGTTTTTATATCTTGATAGATTGTTCGTTTTTTAGCATCTGAACTGTAAGTATGGCTTCGGATGATTCTGTTCGATTGTTAGTTCCTTTTGTGTGTTAGTTAATGTTTGGAAATGATTCTTGTGGATGGCAGAAGAAAGGGGGGGGGGGGGAACTGCTTATATGAGAATGTTACGGTTTATGGTTTGTAAATTATTTTTAGAGTGGCCCGGTTTATTATAAATGTCTTTTTCCCCCTCTTCCCTTCTCTTTGACTGTTTTTGTTTGGGAGGGAGGCAGTGGTCTGATTAAGTGGTACGTGTCGGAATCTTATTGGTTGTTTCCTTGTGTACCGCTCCACCTTGATTAAATAGTATAATGGAAGTAAAGCCCAGATATACTCATTCATTTGCAGCTTTTCACGCCGTTAAGAACATGTCTGATTCCATCACCAGTGCCAACATGTATTTTCTGACTGTTACTGTTCTGCCGCAGAAGGAGGGTGTGGACTTGGCTGGATTTATACACAAGTTAGGGAAAATCATAGTCAACCACTCGCCCGTGATTGCCGTTGTGTACGAGTTCAAAGTGTTGGGCGAGCCGAGGCTGGTGTTTGTTGTTAGCGTTTCTAGAGCCAGTGGTTTGGAGGCCGCTGTCGGGGCACTTTGGCTGCAAGGAGGCGTTGTTGTGGAGTGTCAGCCTGTTGTGACGTACGAGAGCTTCGCGAGAAGCATCAAGGTGTCCGAAGACCTGGCCCAGCCCAGTTGGAAGGGTCTGGCTAAAGAAAACCTCTATTGGTTGGAGTTTGACGTGGACTACCACGGTAAGTCCACCGAGAAGATTATCAAAATTTGGAAGAAGGAGGCAGAAGCTGTGTTTGCGGCCAGGCTCAAGGGTGGAGCCTTGTTAGAGTTGTACAAATGTGTTGCTCAGCGGAAGGTCCACGCCTTCATGAATGTAGCAAGCCCCGGGTATCTCGACGCGTTATCACTCCAGCTTCCTCTCATGTACGAGAATGGCGCAAACGTCCAGCTCAAGTGTAAGGCCGTTCAGTTTCTGGAAGACTACATCTCATATGTGGACAGTGACTAGCTTTCTGTCGGGCCGTGAAGCACCTCCAGACGAACAGCTGTGCGTTTTATGTACACTGGACATGTCGGTGACATGTCGTTTTCACAGTCAAAGTTTACTGACGTACAAAGTATGTCATATTCGTGTTTTCGGAAATTATCAGTATTGCTTAATCACATGCTTTATTCAATGTCGTGACAGAAGACTGTCACAAATTAGGGTCAGTCTTAGCTTCCTTCACAGGCAGTAATTGAGTTTACTGATTATGGAATTAAATATAATTACTTAGTAGTGTAGTATAGTAACCAAGTAAAAGCGTTATTACATGTGGCTGGTAAATAATCTTGAATGTAGGACTTTAGCATCATCGCACGCTGGACACACCCATACATGCTCTGCTCTCTGTTTCAGTAACCACCGAAGACTGTGAACGCTAATTGTGCCAGGCAACTGGTGAGAAGTAAGTAGGCATAGTTTAACCCCAGTAAAATGTTCTCATTTCGTCTAGGACAGTGACATTAATTTCATATTAATCTATTTAGACATCGTTTGGTGGACACTTTTCCAAGCTGGCGGAACGCATATTTTAATGCACATGAAAGTTCATGCCTGTTAGAGAGTTTGTTTAATGTCGTATGTCACAGTCACCTGGCCTGGACATTTTTTGTGTGGCACAGCTGACTTGAAATAAAAAAAAAAACACTAGGCAACAACGTGTAACTGGTTTGTTTACTGATATCTTTACGTCTGTGTCGTGATAAACGGTAGCTGAGTTCGTGTTTTTAAACTTTCTAAATTGTGCTGTCCTGACTAGATTGAATGTTCGTGATTTCATTAAAGCTTACAAGACTTCTTGTCTTCAGGAGTTCCATGAACAGGAACTAGTATAGCACTTAGATGTTCTATTTTGTTGTTCAAGATGATTGTTCTTGGTCTTATCTTATTATTCAAGAAGTTTCTCTTTAATCACACGCCGATCATTCTCAGACATTTCAATAGATCAAGTCTCATAAACAGTTCACAGAAATCGTGTATTTTGACAAGCATTATCCTGACTTAAAATTGATAACATCACTTGCCTCCTGAATAATATGCATTATTATATACAGTTCATTGTTTTCATCATTGTAGCACGTAATCTCAAAGTCTCACAATATCATACTTCTCACTATAAAACCAAACACTCGGTGCTCGAAGTTTCAATGTAATAATTGCTACACAATCTCTTAATACACTGGTTCAGTCTAACGCTACTTCTCTATCTTTTATGTTCTTCTACTAGACTACTTGTTTAGGACCTTTTGGTCCTCCTCTATCAGAATCTCTCTCTACCTCCCTCAATCTGCCTCCTCATCTATCAGAACATCTGTCTGCCCTATCTTCAGCCCTCTTCTCTGCCTTATATTCCTAAGTTCCGACCGACCGCAACTAACGTCTTCGTGTTAGTCGCTTTCATCTCCGTCGGTCCAATTGTTACCTCCAATTAACCCAGTCCCCCATCTCTTCCATGATATCCGCTTCGGGACCTAGTCCGTTCTCTGTTCAGTCGTTTGATCTACTGGTCAATTGTTCCCCCTCGGCTACTGCAGGTGTGCATGAAGTCGCAATGTTACGATCTACAGGCGTACCCATGTCGATTCGGTTTACCTTTGATCAGGTCTTTGAAGTACCGAGTATCCGTTCTTCGTCCTTCTAACTATCCCTTCTCTGCCCCCCAATACATTCTTAACTATATTCCTGATCATGTCACTAATAATAATAATAATAATAATTATAATCATTACTTACAAGGCTATGCTACACTAGTTTTGAAAAAAAAAAATCAAACGTTACACTTAGATGTACATAGGTGTTATTTTTTAAGATCATTTTTGTTTTGTTTTTTTTTTCCTCTCAAGTTAGTTAATATAGAATCAGCCATCATCAATTTTTTTTAAATTTGGGGAAGGGGATGGGTGGTGGTGGTGGTGGAAAGGAGGCAAAGAAAGAGAGAGGAGGGAAAATAGAAGAAACGAAATAAAAACAACGCAATCACAAATCCCACCTTTATTCATATTTTTTAATCTCGGTTTTGTTTCTCTCTCCCTCCCCCCCCCCCCCCCCCCCAATTCAAAACGAACGTTTTTTTTTTCAGAAGCGTTATCATCAGACTGTTAGCTTATTACCTGAAGTTCACCACCTTCATCGTTGCAGATTTCATTCACTCTTACATGAGTGTTGTATTAGGAGCATACATTTTCTCTGAAGTTACAGAAAGGAGATGCATCTTTGTTTCCTAGACAAAAAAAAAATCATCACAGTTTTTAAAAAAAAGTTTATTTAACGAGAGTTATTTATTTCTCCCCACCAAACAAAGCTGTTGTAGAAAGTTCATTCCTTGACATTTAAAGTGCTTGACAGTAAACTGTAGCCTTGATCTACTGTATAGTTTTCTCATTGAATAATAGCACGTTTCTTATTAACAAATATGATCATATTAGGCAGCCAGGTTAGCTAAGTGGTTAGACGCTGGATTTGTTACTCAGGAGGTACCGGGTTCAAGTTCCAGCAGTGGGATTTTTTTTTTCCTTCTGGTAACCACCACACCGTGGTTAGCGGGGTAGGGGTATCCCCTATCAAAGGAGAAGTAAGACGCCTCCTTACCTCCGTTAGTCTACGGGACACCCTTGGGCAAGGTGGAGTACCCGTATAGCCCCCCGATCAGGGTGACGTGAAGCCATGGGAGCAGGTGGTGGATGGAATGGGAGAGCAGCTGACAGATAATGTTGGTTATGGTCACCTATTCTATGATGGTAGGCAGATGATCTCAATGTAGGGACAATGGCTACGATCACTGACTAGTACAGTCACTGCCCGGAAGGAAAGCAATGGTAAACTACCTTCTGGAAACATACCAAGAAACCCAAGCAGCAATCATGGAAAGTCAAATAGGAAAAAGATCTGGTGGTGAGTCCCTCAGGCCAGATAGATCTAATTTTAACACGGGGGAAGAGTGTGAGGCAGAGGTCGGTACTAGTAATTGTGATGACGGACAAAATCCTGACGGTGTTACCAAGGAAAACCCCTGTATCAAACTAAAAAGAAAAATAAGAGTAGGAACATGGAATGTAAGAAGTATGTATGAGGGAAAATATCAAGTAATAAGTGACGAGATGAAAAGAACGCGGATACACATTTTGGGAATCTGCGAACATCGATGGAAAGGATCAGGACACTTTAAGAGCAAGAATGATAATATATTTATATATTCTGGCGGAGAAGTAGGAGGAAAGAATGGAGTGGCTTTTTATTTGGACAAATCAACATCAAAAGCATTACTAGGCTACAATCCAGTAAGTGATAGAATCCTAACAATCAGACTTAAGGGCATTCCTAGAAATGTAACAGTCATCCAGGTATATGCACCTACATCAGCAGCAGAAGAAGATGAAGTAGAACATTTTTATAACACACTGCAGACGACAATGGACCAGGTACGGAAAAATGATATTGTATATATAATGGGTGATTTTAATGCAAAAATTGGCACAGAAAGAGCAGAAGATGAAGGACAAGTTGTAGGGAAATTTAGCATAGGACACAGAAATGAGGCAGGTGACAATCTAATGGCGTTTTGTATGGAAAATGAGCTAATGATCGCTAACACACTTTTTAAACAACATCCAAGAAGACTTTACACATGGACATCACCTGATGGGAAAACCAGGAATCAAATAGATTACATTTTAGTGCAGAGAAGGTGGAGGTCAAGCATAACATCAGCAAAAACTTTACCAAGTGCTTATTGTGACACGGATCATGAGTTATTAACAGCAGACATGAAGATAAAGCTAAAAAAGATAGTTATGGGATCAAGACCACTCCGCTTTGACCTTACAAATATACCAGAACAATACGGTATAGAAGTGAAGAACCGTTTCGAAATCCTGATGGCTGTACAGGAAGAGATGACACCAGATGAATTGGCTACGCAAGCCAAAGATATCTTAGTAACAACAGCTAAAGACATGGTTCCAGTAAAGAAAACACAAAAGAATAGATGGATCACAGCAGGTACACTAGAACTGATAAAACAATGTAGAGAAATGAAGACGCAATGGAGAGTGACAAACAACAACAAAGATAAATATAAAACTTTAACAAAAGAAGTACGAAGAAACATAAGAAAAGACAAAAAACAATACATACAAGATTGTTGTGAAAGAATAGAAGAACATCAGAGGTGTGGAAGAGATAGTGAAATGTTTAAAGAAATGAAGACATTGACGAGAAATGTCACACCTAAGCTAAATGTAATTTGTGATGAGATGGGGAATACCCTGACAGAGACAGAGGAAATTCTGGAAAGATGGAAGGAATATTGCAAAAGAATGTATGAAACAACCGACTGTGGAAGCAGAAATCAACAGTGTGAATTATTATTGGAGGAGAAAGAACCCGAGCCGACAATGGAAGAAGTTTTATGGGCAATAAAGAGTCTGAAAAATGGTAAATCACCAGGATGTGATGAGATAACCGCTGAATTTATTAAAGCAGGAGGAAAGGAGTGTGCAACAATCTATCATGCACTATGTAAAAAGATATGGCATTCAGGTATTTGGCCAAAAGAATGGAAAAGAACTGTATTCATACCACTGCCAAAAAAGGGTAACCTGAAATTATGCACCAACTACAGAACTGTTGCCCTGATTAGTCATGCCAGTAAAATTCTGTTAAAAATCATAATGGGTAGACTTCGAAAGAAAATAGAAGAAGAAGTCAATATGGTCCAAGCTGGCTTCAGGCAAGGAAGAGGATCAAGAGATCATATATTCAATCTAAGATTAATAATAGAGAAATGCAGGGAGTTTAATGTGAATCTATATTTATCCTTTATAGACTACTCAAAGGCATTTGATTGTGTACAACACCAGAAACTTTGGGAAATAATGGAAAAAATGGGATTTCCAACACATTTGATACAATTAACATCACTGCTGTATTTAGACCAACAAGCAGCAGTAAGAATAAATGGTGAAACAACAACTTGGTTTGACATAAAACAAGGGGTCCGTCAGGGGTGCATATTGTCACCCTACTTATTTAACTTGTATACTGAAAATATAATGAGGAATGTTAGAGAAGATGTAGACAAAGAATATTACGATGCCATAACAGTTGGAGGTTATGAAATACCAGAGATTAGATATGCTGATGACACAGTATTGCTGTCCACAACACAAGAAGTTTTATGTCAGTCCGCAAGAACAGCGAAGAGCAGAACCTCTATCTTAATGCAAAGAAAACTAAAGTGATGACAACTGACAAAACAGACAAGGCAACTGAAATATGTATCAGTGGGGAAAAACTGGAAGAAGTGGATAGTTTTGAATATCTTGGATCACTACTACTAATAATGGAGATACAATGCGGGAAATTAAAAGGAGGACATCTATTGCTCTTCAGAAAGTAAAACAAATAAAGAATCTGTGGAGAGGAGCAGACAGAACCACAAAAATAAGATTTTTAAGGGCATGCATCTTTCCCATCGCAACATATGCCTGTGAGACCTGGACACTTAACAAAACAGCTGAGAAGCACATAAATGCCTTTGAATGTAAATGCTATAGAAGAGTTCTCCAAATATCGTGGACACAAAAAGAACAAATATATCTATACTACAGGAGCTTAATATTGAAGAAGGCTGGCTAGTGAAGAGGATTAAAGAGAGAAAACTTAAATATTTTGGCCACATTAAACGTCATGATACTTTGGAGAGGACCGTATTGGAAGGATACATGGTGGGAAAAAGAAAAAGAGGAAGACCGAGACGAAGATGGCTGCAAGACATCGTTGATGATCTGGAAATGGATGCAGCAGCAGCAGGCCATCTTGCTCACAACCGAGAGGCCTACAGGAGTGCTGTTTGGGAGGCAAAGTTCCGCAAGGGACAAGCAAAGGAATGAATGAACCACCACACCAAGCAAAGGGCACAGGGTCAACCCAGCCTGGACAAAAAAAAAAAAAATGGGTATCAGGGAAATCTGGGAAGATAAATACGACCAGGCGTGATACTGTCCACATCGCACTTTAATGTGCCGATGGTCTTGAAAAATACAGGCCTTACACCTTATCCCCAGTATGCCTTCGTAGCATGGAAACGGGGATTTTTTTTTTTTTAACCTTTACATTTCATATTACCTCGTGCTGTCGGTTGACAGAGTACTAACAGTTCGTACCTGATTGCGAGGTCTAATACCTCAGTTAGCTCAGGAAACACCTATCAGGAACGTCTGTTCGATTAGCACATGTTTGGCATCGTTTATTTGTTGAACTGGCTGGTATTATTTTTTACTTGTCGACAGCTGATATCACTCACAGAAGATTGAATCCCTAAAAAACCGTAAGTTCAGAAAATATGCAAGGAGTGGAGTGTACATTCTGCTAGAGTGGTTTCTGATTAAAAGCTAAATATGACTGCGAAATGACAGAAACACTACAGAGTAGATATTTAGTGTGAAAATACAGTATGAAGATTGCTGAAAACAGCAAATCTGTGCTTGTGCATTACAGAAAGCTTTGGAGAAAATCGGCCACAAGACACAGGAAAATAGAAAAGAAAAGTTTAACATATATATATATATATATCATAATCTGATTCACACTGTCGGACTTCTGTTTCAAGATGCAGTCATTAGAAATGCAGAACTGCTGTAACAAGTTAGTAAGTGGGGAATTTTAAGATAGAAAACATATAAAAACATATATAACAGACAGATAGAAAATATATAACTAACAAATAGGTAGCGTGTAGAAACCACAGATAGAAACCAACAGTCAGGAAACATAGAACTAACAGATGTACTAGAACAAAGTACTTGTAATTGTCACGGCTGAATTTTTTATATTTTTAAAAAAAATAAATCAAGGATCATTGTTCAAGGTACAGTATTTGGGTATAAAGGAGCAATGAGTCTTTAAAAATTTAAAAAAAAAACCCGAAATATTTAGTATCACAGTTTTTAAAAAAAGTTTAAATAGGTACAGTAAACTATCCGGGTTGCTGAGAGCGCCCAGAAGTACGAGCATCACTAAAACGTTTTATCAGCGGAACCTGCAGATGAGCGTCTAAAGTTATATATGTCAGTATAATGTGTATATATATATATATGTATATAATGTATGTATATATCTCCGTGTTATTAAAATTTGGCAAGCATCTTGTCGCTGATCTTGTCACCTTCACGAATGAGACATAGTAGATGTGTCTGGGCGGTTTTCCTTTTGTTGTTAGCGCTGGGTCCAGTGCGCGAATAGAGAGATCTAATGCCCGGAAACAATGGCGGTCCTTGCCCTGTTACACAGGGTGGGTCTGTTATTGCAGAGAGGTGGGGCAGGGTCGTCTGTGGTTCCCCTGACCCGACACCAGCATCCAGCTATGGGTTATCGGCTCATTATATAACAAAATTCTTAACCCACCCCTCATTAATATTTTACAAAAAGTGTGCCAGTTATTCTCACCTTACTTCGTTTGAAGCAGCATATACTATTGTTATATTGCCAGTTGCAGTTGTAACTGTTCTGCAAGCTTCTTTTTCATAAATTCAATAACGAAGGATTACGAAAGGATGGTGAAAAGTTACTGGCCCGACCCATGTCCCAAAATCTGAATTTATATTTTGTCACTTTAGCTGGAAAGAGTGTTATTTTACAATGTAAAGTGCCAGTTTTCAGGATCTTAGCGCTAATTTTAAACGGGCTTTTCTTTGTGGTCAGATCAATGACAGAACAGTGTCAGTGAAAGGCATGGAGTTTTCAAGTGTGGAACTGGGTTGTCATGTTTCCGTTCCTGCGGTAGAAAACTACAAAGCAGATCCGTGAGTGTCTGCAGCAAACATTGAGTGACAAGTCCCCCTCATACTCAGTTGTGAAGAAGCGGGGTGCTAACTTCCAGCGTGAAGATCTCGATACGGAAGGTACAGCAAGATTTGGACAGCCTTCAACAGTGTCAGCTCTGGAAATTGTTGATCATGTTTATGACCTCCTGATCTTGGCAGGTCGACACGAATTTCAGCTAGAACACTTGCTGAGACATTAGAGATATCCAGGTAATAATTTATGAGTATTTGGGTATGCCGAAACTGTCAGCCAAGTAGGTGCCGAAATATATGAATGCTGACGAGAAACGAAATCGAGTGGACAACTCCCACGTTGATTCTGCAGTGTTTTGAGCGATTTAGTGATAACTTTTTGGAAAGACTCGTCGCTTTTGGTGACACATGATTATACCACTCTGATCATGGGACCAAGCAACAGTCCTCGGAGTGGCGGCACCCGCTTTCTCCGCGGCCGAAGAAATTCAGGAACCCAAAGTCAGCAGGAAAGATCGTGGCCACTGTTCGCACCCCCCCCCCCCCCCGCTTTTTAAAAAAACTGTTTTGATGAATGACTATTTTCCGATGTGCCAGACAGTTAATGCAGAATACCTTTGTAACTTGCTGGACGATTAAAGGATGAATTGAAAGAAAAGCGCCAAAGGAAGATGCAAAAATCGTGTTTGTTCTCTTTTCACAGGGCAGTGCGCCTGCTCACAAGATGTTTGATTTTTTTTTTTTTTAGGGTTTGATTACGTAGACCGCCCATCCTTACTCACCAGGTCTTTGTCTGTCTGTGTTCTGCTTCCAAGCTTTAAAAAAAGGTGTTAAAAAAGTGTTTGAAATGAGGACATTTTTTAATGATTCGGATGCATTTGGAGCAGCAGAGCAGTATTTCAGTGATCAGATATCAGAAATTTTGGAAGGGTTACAGAAATTTGAGAAACAAGACCCCAAGTATGCTAGAACTTAGGGATGAATATAAAATTAAAGTTTCATAGCTCTGTGTCGTTCCCGTGTTGGTCGGGCCGATAACTTTTCAGCACCCACTCGTATTAGTCTTCATAGCAAAGAAAAAAAACTAAGGAAAAAAAAACTCTTTTCTTTCAAAGTGTTGTTGTTTCGTTACCAGGGCGTTGGCATATATGATTCAATTTGATCTGAGTATTATGGCGGTGTCCCGCGTTAGAGCCCCCCCCCCCCTTCCTCCTACTTATACGTCATGCTCTGGGGTTTTCTCACACTCTGATGCATGCAGTTTGTAGCTTGTGCCGAGTGTAGGATAATGAACATTAGTGCTCAAAAAGGGGAAGGAGTATTGATTAATACACATTGTGTGTGACGTGGATCGGGCGGTTCCTTGCTTACATGAGGGTAAGTGACGTTCCTGTAGGCTGCTACACCCTTTCGTCGCTGAAAAACTGATCGATGGCTCACTTTTGACATTTTGGCATCACTATTGTTCATCCGTCCATCTATCTTTTTATCTGTCTGTTTATTCATCCATATGTATCCATCCATCACCTGTCGTTGTGTCTTTCACATTGTCTCAGTGTTTTGTCTCACGCTCATTATGTACCAGTCTGTCCATGTTTCTCTGTTTCTTACTATTTCTCCGTCTTTCTGCATGCATCCATGTTTTCTCCTTGTGTCATCTTTGTCCGTCCTCCTGCATGCATGTATCTATCCATGTTTCCTCCTTGTCTCAATGTTTGTCCGTCCTTCTGCATGCATGTATCTATCCATGTTTCCTCCTTGTCTCACTGTTTGTCCGTCCTTCTGCATGCATGTATCTGTCCATGTTTCCTCCTTGTCTCAGTGTTTGTCCGTCCTTCCGCATGCATGTATCTATCCATGTTTTCTCCTTGTCTCACTGTTTGTCCGTCTTCCTGCATGCATGTATCTATCCATGTTTTCTCCTTGTCTCATTGTTTGTGCGTCCTTTTGCATCCATGTTTCCTCCTTGTCTCACTGTTTGTCCGTCCTTCTGCGTGCATGTATCTATCCATGTTTTCTCCTTGTCTCACTGTTTGTCCGTCCTTCTGCATGCATGTATCCATCCATGTTTCTCCGTATCTCACTGTTTTTCCTTCCTTCAGCATCCATGCATCCATCAATGTTTCCTCCGTATCTCACTGTTTGTTCTTCCATCTGCATCCATCAATGTTTCTCCGTGTCTCACTGTTTGTTCTTCCATCTGCATCCATGCATCCATCAATGTTTCTCCGTGCCTCACTGTTTGTTCTTCCATCTGCATCCATCAATGTTTCTCCGTGCCTCATCGTTTGTGTCTCAACTTGTCAGCCTCCAACACAACCAGGGAAGCGCTATATTGCTCATCCATATTCTCCTATCTGGAAGTTTCACATTGTGAAACTTAGATCACCGAAGTTAGTCTAACAGTGCTAATTCGGAATCCCCCCCCCCCCCCCCCAAAAAAAAAATAGCCAGATAGCCATGTTATCCATTTAGAGTAATAATGTTCGATTTGATCTTTTTTTTTTTTTTTTGGACATATTGAAAGCGTCACAGTGCCTTGTCGTTCCAGTTTTGACATTGTTAGTTCATGAACCGCATTACTGTAATAAAGCATTTCTATTTCTGCGTCAGCGGAGTTTTGAAGTAGGTTTTTTTATGTGGCACAAAATGATATTTTCAGGGTCATAAATAACTGGTTCAGAATGAACTTGTTAGTACAGCACGTTTTCAGCGATGTTATGTTTTATGGGTTGTGTTTTTCTTCCTCTAAGTTAGACATCTGACGTGACGAGTCAGTGTACATACCATTATTCTTGGAATGCGTTGCCTGGTACGACCGGTTTGTTAAGAGCAGTGAAAGAATTGGCAGTCAGTATAGAATTGGTGTCATCGGTCTTTGTACGATGAAGGAGAAAGGTATCTAAAAGAAACTTATCCCGAGTGTAAGGTTGTTTATTGTTAACAGCCAGTTCTTCTTATTCGTCGTCGCTTGCCCTGAGAAGGGTTTTGGTTCTTTTAGTCGCAGTTATGCGCTTTTTGGTCCAACACTTCTGACTTCGGCTCGACGCATGTTTTAGGACCGGGTTCATCTTTCCACTGAAACCCCTGGTTAGAATACTGTTTGTTTTTAGGGCACCACTGGGAGGTGGAGTAGGGTCTTGGCCGGCTGTGGTTAGCCAGCCCTGACGAAAGCAGCCAGCTGTGGGTCGCTGACCGCTGTCTCATTCAGCCTTAGTATTTCGTCATCGTCCTCAACTAACTAATTGATAAATGCAAGTTTCTAATTGCTATCCGGACGCTATATATCTGATGTATCTGCTCGACGTCCTGAAGTTGTTTTTCCTTTCAAGTGATATTTTATTTTTAGGAGTAGGAAATAGTCACAGGGAGCGATATCAGGTGAATATGGTGGCCGTAGGACCTACGGAATGGGGTGCTTAGCAAGAAACTGATGCACAGGTTGCGATGCATGGGCAAGTGCGCCGTCATGGTTGACTTGCCACTCGCCACTTTCATGGAATGTCGGCGTTTTGCGACGAACTGCGTCCTTCAAACGCCGCAAAACTTCACAGCAGTATGTTTTGTTGATTGTCTGCGCTTATGGAGCGTATTCATGATACACAGTTCCACTTTAATCGAAAAAACAGTCAGAATTGTCTTGAAATTGCTTCGGGTCTGTCGTGCTTTTTGGGCCAGGGGACGTCGGGGTCTTCCACTGCGACGAATGGGGCCTTATTTTCGAGGCCATACTCATAAAGCACGATTTTTCACCAGTTACGATTGTTGCTTGACACATTTTAGTTGTTTTCGATGCATTTAAGCAGGTCAGGAGTAGCAGAAGCACGGGAAAATTCGTTGATCCAGTTTTTCTGATATGATAATTGCGACGAATAGATTCAGACACTTAAGAACAAAGTACTACTGTAAACAAAGCAGACAAGTTGGGGAGACGGACTTACACCACATGTGCGGTATATGCCAAGGTCACCCGATTATAATTTCCTTTCGGTTGTGTCAGTCGGTTCTGGACTTACGCCCTCAGTCCGGATACTTTTTGATCAGACCACGTAATCTTCTTGTCGGCGATTGGCTGTTATGAGTGTTAATTAATATCCGAAATAAGACATAAAACGTTTCGTTTCTAAATTAATATTGTTGATCAAAAGAAAGTGTTCATTGGTTGTACGTAATGAAGAAGACCAGTTTTGATTTAGTGTGTCTTGGCGAACGTGTACACTCAGATCTAACTTTTTAAAGTTGATTTTGTTTAAGTTTCTGGGATCTGTCCATGGAAGTTAGAGGAGAGAATCGTCTCATATCCAGGTTTTTGATGAGAAGGGAAAGCAGAGAATGTTCAAGCTTTAGGCTAGTTTTTTTTTTTTTTTTACGCAGTAGAACTGTTGTCAGAAACCTTAAGCAGACATCCGATTAGTTGTGAACATCGTCTTCTCCTAAGGAGGATAACACGTCGCAGAAGAGTAGAAGACGGAAAGGAAACTAGATAGCTGGCTTACCTGTTAAGCACAGTCGAAAGAACAAATATTATTGAAGTGGGGGTTACTCTTTTGTCAGCAACGCCAGAGAGTGCACGGGCATTTTTTTTTTTTTTTACGTCTGGATCCACCGTGTGTCCTGTTCTTTCTTTCTTTCTTTTTTTCTTTCTTTCTTTCATGGCTCGCCGAATTCGACCACGCTGTATTAGTAATCTAATGGAGCCAAAGCTAAGAGAAGATTACTTTCTTTCAAAAATGTAAAAAAAAAAAAACTGCCACTTTCTCTTATGGATATCACTTTCTCTGCTTCCTATCAGTTCCGGTATTATGGGACATGTCTTATCAGTGAGCATAAAACATTTCACTGGAAAACTAGGAGACGAAAAGACTACAAAATATCGATAACTAAATAGTCAGGTCGGCCTGCCTTTGTGAAAGAGATAGCCAGTTGCAGTTATTTAGGTCTGGGCGGGTTAAGTTCAAGAGTAGGAGGATAACTGATCTACTGTACAAAGTCCCGGGCGGTAATAAAGAATTTCAGGTGTGAATTAATGGAAGTGATAAAGATCTAGAGTTAATGGAAATGATAAAGATCTAGAGTTAATGGAAATGATAAAGATCTAGAGTTAATGGAAATGATAAAGATCTGGAGCTAATGGAAGTGATAAAGATCAGGAGTTAATGGAAGTGATAAAGATCTGGAGCTAATGGAAGTGATAAAGATCTAGAGTTAATGGAAGTGATAAAGATCTAGAGTTAATGGAAATGATAAAGGTTTGGAGTTTATGGAAATGATAAAGGTCTGGAGTTAATGGAAATGATAAAGATCTAGAGTTAATGGAAGTGATAAAGATCTGCTAATGCTAGTATGTAAGCACGAGAGAAGTTAGACGATTATTATCAACAAAAGATGCCAAGAGCTGGTCAGAGAAACTACATACGTATGTTCAAATCTTATTTTAGCATGGTTTTAAAAAATCAGTTTATTTTAGCATAGTATTCTTAGATTAAGGCTACAACCCATGTTGACTCGACTTGTTTTCTGGAGTGCTTGGAGTTCAAAGCTGTTAAAGTATTCTTAGTTTTATTACTCTCTCGCCACTACCTGTGGGGTACCCCCCCCCCAGCCCCCACCCCGTCGGGGTCAGCTTGTGGGAGATTGTTCATGGCATTAGTTTCTTCATTTTTTCTGATCTTTAATGTTTCTTTGAATTATCTGCCCAATATTTGATGGGTAGAAACATTTATGGCGCTATGATTTAAAAACAAAAAACCGATACAGTTGTACCTGTTATTTCTCTTCGCATAAATACTTTCCGAAATAGTGGTTTTCTCAACACAGCGGACTTTGATCAATGGGAGCTAAATGTTGGCGTGAAATTTGTCTTACCTTTTTTTTGCCACAAGATTTACTGATTACAAACTGCTCACATGCCGTACCAAAGTCAAAACTGGTTGATCCTTCTCCATGCAAACTACCTCATCAGTTTAATGGACCAATTATCCTCCAAGGTTTAGATAATATATAAACCTGCTACGGTCCAAAACTTTACGGGTTTTCTCGTTTTTTTTTTTTGTTTTAAATCGATAATTTGTTGTAGCAGTAACTGCCGTGAAGGTGATCTCGGGGTAGACTATGTGTACTAGTTGTCTTCCTTGCTGAAGCCTCTTCCCTTTCTAGTTGTCCAAGATATACATTTTACAGAAATTATTTCCTCTTATAACATGGATACGGTGAGAAGCAAGTTTTGATAAAGCTAGGCTCAAGCGTCGTTGATGATCTGCAAATGGATGCATCAGCAGCCGGCCATCTTGCTTACAACCGAGAGGCCTACAGGAGTGCTGTTAGGGAGGCAAAGTTCCGCAAGGGACTTGCAAATGAATGAATGATAGACTTAAGCGTTGAACAGTGTCTACCTCGGAAGTATAACGTGAAAAATGTGTTCTGGGGCTGAGGCCCGTTTTACTTGCGTCACACTTTTTAAAAAAAATAAGAATTGATACAAAAGAGCCAGGTTTACAAACACTTGAAACTCATTGAGAGAAAATTGATTAATTTTATTTGGGAGAAGGAAGGACGATTTGACTAGTCTTAATTTTGAATTTATTTCCTGTTGTGGTCACTAAACTTTTGTTTCTTCCTCCTCCTCCTTCTTCTTCTTCTTCTTGGAACTACGAGCATGATGCTCTTTGCAGTCAGTGCGGTGGTGGTGTTGAACCACAGTATCGTGTCGGACTAAGAGTGGGTTATGGCGGCTGTTTTTTTTTTCTTTTCTTCTTTTTCAACCCCCTGAGTGTAGCTTAGAAAGCAAGGAATGCAGTACCTGTTTAGCAGACATTGGGGTGGGGGTGGCTATGGCGATCCGTGTCCCGTTATTCAGATTAGGTCTGTTACTGGGGGAGGGTACCAAGGGAGAGGTTGGAAGTTTCTAGGTCGGTTATAGGTCGCTGACTGCAAAATACGACAGATTCATATTCCCTTCTCCCCCCCCCCCCCCCCCCAACATCTTTATTCTTTACAGACTTCGTTTCTAACACTTGGGAGGGGAAGGGGGGGGGCGACATCTCCTCCGTTGTACTTCTAGAGGCCTGGGGACAAGAATATGGCGGAATAATGAAGTGGAGATGGATGCAGTAGTGAAGCTTTTAAAGAAGCTTGTTTGTGATGCCTTCTCTCCCAGCGACTTCAGGTTTTGTTTTCAAGATCTTCGGCACGAATCTCAACTGCCAATAGTTGCTGCCCCCCCCCCCCCTGCCTGGAAATGACAAAGCACCCCATCTATTCCCTCTGCTCTTGTTGTGATTTTGGATAAGTTTCCCCGTCTTTTTAATCGAGTTCATTGTTTATAATTGTTATTTCGCAATGTTGCCAGAGAAAAGTAAGTGTAAGCGCAAGCAGCATTTTAAAATTAGAATTGTTTTGGATTGTTGTGCTCGTAACCACGCGAGACAGTTTTATATTGACGTACGCAACTACAGCAGTGGTTCTCAATCTTTTTTTTTTACTCGCGAACCTCCCCCTTCAGTAAAAATAAAGCAATAAATGGAATCCAGATGAGACTAAGATTTTTTTTTTTTTTAACTTGAGCCTATACATTTGCTGTTCAGGGGACCCCAGAAAATCAATTTTCGACTCTTTGCGGGTCCAGGGTCCCCAGGTCAAGAACCACTGACATAACAGAAAACGGTGAGTTGCGTGGAGCAAGTATTGACTGCACGAAGTTTGTATCTGGATTATATCGACTTTGATGCCGAGGGTGGTTTTCCTTCTACTGAGTATAATCGTCTTGATAACTTGCAGAGAAAAGGTTTGTAGATACGTCAGCGGTTGCTCCTGGTACCAGGGGAGTGAGTGTGTACGTGAGAAGAATATTTTATGATAGTGAAGAACACCAGGTATTCTCTTGTCTTTTCTCCTTTTTCTTCCGTTCTCATACTGGTTTGTGTAACGTATTGTGTGTGTGTGTGTGAGTGGACGTTTTTTAAACCAGTTTTTCCCAAAGAGGCCCCCCCCCTCCACCAACCGTGGTGGGCGTTGGAAAGGACCAGGAAGGCGGTGAGAGAAAAAAGGACTGTAGGGTAGTGGAAGAAAAAGGAGGTTGGTGATTGGAAGAAAAGGGAGGGGTGGGGGGGGGGCGTTGATGGAAAACGAAGCAGCAGACGGGGACTACCAGTAATACCTTCCTTATTAGCACTGTTCAACCTGATACTGAGAAACTTGTGTCCCTACATGAAACTCATCCATCACAATAAAAGTTGAGAAAATAGTAATGCAGTAGGTGAGTTGTTAAGTGTACGCCTTCATAATGTTAATTAAGTTTGTTTGCTGGCTGAAGTTTTTAGTTGTGTAATGCATGTCCTAGTTTAATAGGCCATTGCACGAGTAGTGCATAAAGGAGGGGGGGGGGGGGACGTAGAGAAGTGCGGCTCCCCGAACAAGCCAGGGAAACAGTTTTAAACGAAGATTTATGTCATGTAAGCCCAGTTATATGCACATTTAGCACAGTAATATTTATCAGTGTCTTTTCAAAATAGCAGGCAGGCGGGCAATGCTGCTGGCGTTTTTTTTTTTTTCTTCACCATCAGTGTAAAACAGTGAAGGAGAGGAAGTAGCTCAAGGGGTATTTAGTGTTGTTGATATGGTCCATATTGTGTTTCATTAGTTTCTGGTGTTATATCCGCCTCTGTGTCCGTCAGTCTGTCAGACTTTCTGGTACGTGATTTTTAACCTGTCTGCTTTATTTTAAATGTCAGTCTCTGGCAGGGCTGGTAGATGACAGTGATGAATGACCCAGTCATTCGTGACCTTAGCGGAGCTTAGGGTATGGACAAGTTGCCCAGACCATGAAGGCTTTTGTTATGTCACTCCCGATTTCGCTGTACGCATATTAGATCAAAACAAGCTATCAAGTGGAACACAACAGGCCGAAGAAAAAGGGGCAGACCGCGTGAAACTCTGAAGAGAACATTATTAAGAGAGGCCAAGTTAACAGGCATAAAATCCTTTGATGAGGTTGAAAGACTCGCCGAAGACAGGAAAAATTGGCGAACTACTTTGCGAGCCCTATGTGACGTCTAACGGCACGGGAAGGATATAAGATATAAGATAAGATATTAGATCTTGTGTGGGTTTAATGAATAACACTTTGACCTTCAGTACTAAGCAGTTGACTTACGTTACTTTCCCTTCATCTTGTCCCATATGATGTGTGAATTTATATGTTCACATATGTAACGGCAAACAGTTGTTTATAAAAGTAAAGATAAAAGTAAAGTCCTCTTTTCCATATACAGTAATTAAGGCATATTGAGGATGTGATGTTAGGCCCGTATTTCCAAGACCTTCGTCACATGAACGTGTGAAGTGGTTATTATCACGCCTGACCGCATTTACCAGATTCCTCGTATACATTTTTAGGGGCTGGGCGGACCCCGGTGACTTTTCTGGTGTGTACCAGAAAGAAAATCCCACTGCTGGGACTTGAACCCGGTACCACTGGATAAGTAGGCCGAGTGCCTAACACACTCAGCTAAACAGGCCGCAGATGTGTGTGGTTTGCGGAAACTACTGAGCATCATTTTGCTGAACATGTTCTCTTGGGGCGGATTCTATTAGTCTTAGCAGAATCTGCCGCGGACCTTTACAGTAAATCGTTTTTGTTTTGTTAAGTCTAGTCTATGTCTCTATTAATTGCGTTTCCTGCGTCAGCTGGGGGCATCTGGTATGGAGAAAACTGCTTGCTCGCGTTACAATGATTCCTACTCTCAGTCCTTTCCTGTGGGCCCCGAAGCTATGACGTGTTCTGCGCATTTAGAGATCTCACAGAGTTGCTTGGAAAGGGGGTTGGGGCGGTGGGGGTTGGTGTGAGTGATACGTAGTCATGGTAGATTGTAAACACTTATAAGGTAAAGTGATGGCCAGAGATTCCATCTGTTGTGATGCTAGAAAACTCCTAACCATTACTTCCATGCTGCTTGACTGAAATTAGCTAATTTCTGTTGACGAAGAGGACTGCGGACCAAATTACCCTTGGGATAAGCGATTCACTTAAGTTACAGCCTGGAAACCTTCAACTCACATCAGGACAATCCGCACAGAAAAGTTGTTAATCTCAGTAGCCACGTAAAGAACCACAAGTAAATGATTGTAGAGAAAAGGGAGCTGTACATTAGCTTGGGTTGCATTTGTTCATTGTTGTTCAGAAATACGTGTATAAGTATCTGTATTCGTCACCATCATTATGATGGTATAGCTTTGGTGGATGTGAATAATCCCATGTAGTTTCTGTTTGACTACTCTTTAAAATTAACAAAGGTGCCTATTTCCTAGTGGGAACAGGTTGAATTGGAAAAGCATTAGTTGATATGTTTGTAGCATTACGGTTTGTAGCGTAATTTGGAATGTTATGGGTAGTAGCATAGTTGGAAAGTTATAGTTTGTAGTATAGTTGGAATGTTATCGATTGTAGAATAGTTGGAATGTTATCATGTGCATCTTAGTTGAAATGTTGTGCTTTGTAGCATAGTTAGAATGCTACGGTTTGTAGCATAGTTGGAATGTTACAGTTTGTAGCATAGTTAAAATGTTACGGTTTGCAGCATAGTTAAAATGTTACAGTTTGCAGCATAGTTGAATGCTATGGTTTGTAGCATACGTGAAATTCAAGTCATAACATTGGTGACGCAGACGTCAGCTTGCATTCCAAGACATTCACGAAAAACAGCAAATGAAAATGATACGCCGGAGCTGCGATTACCAACCAGTGTGACTCGAAAGGTCCGCAAGTATGCCGCTGAAGCTTAATGCGGGAGGGCCAAGAAGTAGTAGTTTTACTCTGATAGCTCTTAAAAACATGATAGAGCACCGTGGCAGTTGTCTTGCGTTGTTTAGTATTCCATTAGGTGAAAAAAAAAAAGGTTGCCAGTCGCTGCTCTAAAGCTCTCAACTGCAAACAAAGGGAAAATAAAAAGCCATTACCGAGCGTAATTGCTTGAGGGTTGTATTTTATGCACATGGTGTAGGTTTAATAAACTTAATCTAATTCGTTTGTGGTTGTTAAGATCCTGAAAACCTGTTTCGAGAGCTCGCTATGCGTCTGCGTGCTGTAACTGTATTCCCTGCATTCCCCCATGTTGTCATTAGTTTCAGACATAATGAAGAGAGTATTTATTTGTGATCCTCCAAGATTGGGAGAAGAGGGGAAAAAATGCAGAAATATAAAATGGGTCTTGAAGGAAAATTTTAAAAGAAAAGAAAATGTCGAAAACGATACGTTTAGTTTCATTTTGCACAGCGGAGTTCATACAAACCAGCGTTTGTTTGTTGTTTATTGTTCATTTCTTTTGAAAACGAGAACTTGAACAACATAAAACCATAAAAATGAAACTTACCTAGAAATGATAATCTTGCATGGAACTATAAAAATGAAAGTTACCTAGAAATGATAATCTTGCATACAAATGGCGCCTTACATAGGAATGATGGGAGCGAGAATGACCGATGGCACGGTTGTCGGAGGTCGACGGACCAGGTCCCTGTCCCACGTCTTCCTAGTGATCATAACGCTAAAAGAGCACAGGACAAGTACAGTGCTTCCCCCCCCCCCTTTTTCTTTTTTTGTGTTTCTGCAGGCTCCACCTTCATGGGGGAATATAACTTCCTGTCCATTTAGCCAGACTGGGAAGGGGGGAAGGGGGATTGAAGATGTCTGTCCGATGAGACAATCAGCGACCCAAAGGTGATATGCTAGCGTCAGGGTTAGCGAACCATAGCTGACCAAGACCCTGTCCCACCTCTCCGTGGTACTCCCGGTAACAGGCCTAGCCTCGCTAACAGGACAGGGATCGCCATAGTCCCCATGGTGGTGGAGTCTGCTAAAGAAGCATTGCACACCCCTTGCTGTTAAGCTGTACTCCAGGACTGGAAAAAAAAATAGCTGCCATAACCCGCTCCCACACCGATACGATGTTGTGTCTGAACACCAACAGCATTGGCTGCAAAGAACAACAGCTCGCAGTTACAGTGAGCTCGTACAAGAACAGGTTAGCCAGACTGGGCCTGTTTCTCGGGGGGACTGCGGGAAGGTGGGACGGAGTCTTGAACAGTTGTGGCCTGCCAGCCCTGGCTTTAGAGCATGTCGGCTTTATTTTCTGTAATTATGCGGCAGTAAGATTTCTAACATAAACGCATTTCTTCTGATATCCGCTGTTTGGCCGCATCTGCCTGAACTGCTTCATCAGATTCCAAGAGGAGCAAAGAATGCGGCCAAGTATCGAACCGAATTCTTCAGCCATGGAATTCCCTTTTCCATTCACATTACCCCTTGATTTCCTCTTCTCTTCTCCTTCCAAAACTTGTTGATCGATTTGCTGGCTACGCGTCAAACAAAGCGTCGAGCAGATAGAGAGCTTAACACTGATTCATTCACCAAAGCTGAGTATGCCGACCAGGGCGGTATTAGCGCCTCGTTTGCAGCAGATAGCTATCACAGATACACATGATACAAACTTAATATACCTTTGGCATGTAAGATTTTTTTCCTCTCGGCATTGCAGACAGTTGCGATGTTTTTGTCTGTGTGTGTATCTGTTAGTTGTGTGGGATCAGTTACAGGCTTACGAGTGGAGCTGAAACTTGTGTGGTATATATATCTGCAGTTTGCATTTGAAAGGAAGGTTAAAGATTGATATAGCGTTCCAGAGAATGGTAGCTTAACCTTTTTGTAGCGCAGTTTTAAGGTGAGGCGGAGGCTGTATGGTGATAAAAAGTAAACGCAGATTTTTCTTCTTCTTCTTCTCTCCGACTTCTGTGACCTGTGATAACTGCCACGGCTACAGCTAATTCCCAACGTGTGAGCCTGTTTGTCGCCTTGTAAGTACATTCAGACATTCTGCATCATGTCCACTTAGTGATGGTTTCTCCACATGTATATCACGTATATAAACTTCATACTCTTTTGCTGTCAGATTCTGCTTATGCGAAAAGTTGAGCCATGTTGAGACTTTATGTTCGCCTCGGATGGCAGCTCTGAAGTAGGAAAGCATGTTGTGGAAGTTACCAGGGCGTTGTTCTGCTGAACAGATTCTGTCGTGCTGGATTGGACAAATATTTGACGCACCTGATCACAGCGGCGACGAGTCATGATTGTGAGGGAAGATCCAGACTTTTAGTGCATTCGTTTCCAGCCTTCAGCTTTTTCCACTTCGTCTGGGCAAAATCTGTATAGAAATGTTGCCTTGCCTGTGTTACACCAGTCTAGATTTGACTCCGCTGATTATCTCCAAAAGTGAGGCCGAGATCGTTGAAGAGTTGCAGGAGGTGCTAGAAAAAAGGGGGTTATGGGGTGCCACCTCATTAGCTGCATTAGAGCTACTCACCTTTCGGATTTTTATATCAGAGTTTTCACCTTAATCTTTGTCTCTCCAAGCTCCATTTGGCGACACCCCCCCCCCCTAAAAAAAAATGTTCAGATCTATTTTGATCTTTTTTAGTATCATTCATTTCATGATTGTATTTTTTTTTTAAATGTGAAAATTCACAATCGCCCACTCCTCAGTTTTCTGACTTTAAATGTTTAGATTTGATACTGTAGAGCTGACATTTTGCGCAAAATTTACTTTGGATAAGGTTGATGAAGTTAGGTATACGCGCTTTACTTTTCATATACTGTCTTCAGTGAATACTTTATTCTCATAGTGTCATTCATGTGACATGTCCTTTCGAGAACGTTGTCCCTCTCACATTGTCCATGAATGCACTACAGTCTTGCGCAAGTTGACCGGCGTCTCGCAATAACGCACTGAGATTTTCCGCGATGTCCTGAGTCCACCTGCGGCGATGTCGTCCCTTTTCTCCTTTGCCGGACACTATAATTCTACTGTCAGCATCTCCAAGCTGTTGTGTCTCTTGATCTAAGCAAAATATCTCAGTTTTCTAATTTTTATGGTGTTAACGAACCTTTTTTCCGCGACACCTCATCTCATCAATATCTCTTTTATTTGATTTTCGTTCGATCCGTGATATTCTAAGTGCTATCCTGTAACACTTCATTTCCCTGTTTCGCATCCATATGTTGCCACTGGGAATATGTAAGCTCTTAGTAAGCATAACTTTGTTTCTTGTAGTATCAGATGCACAATATGTTTTTCATTTGTGTCCCTTATGTGAAGTCATGGCCGAGGTCTACAGTTCGAATCCGACCGGAGACATGCCACTCATCGGGCTAGGATACCTGGCATCTTCTGAAGTTAAACAAACAAACAAACAAACAAATGATACAAACTCAAATAAGTGTCCAGACAGGTGAAGGAAAATATGGGCAGATATACCAGTTTTTAACCATTTCCCCCTAAAAAACATGTATTACATGACGGGGCTGCTTTTTGTTGTTGTTGTTTTGTTTTGTTTTTACATTAACTTCTTTCTGGAGAATCTGCAATTTTGTCTGAAGTACGACACAGATATTTCCAGCTGTGTCTCATCTGTGCTTGTTACCTCCCAGCCCCGACTACAAAGGTTTATAAAACATTGCACGTGCAAATGGTATTTAAATGTAAGTTGTCTCGTTTACAAGTTTCGTGAGGAAGTTTTTTAATTCTAACATTTACTTCTCAAAAGAAAACTGTTAAGTTTTGGAGCAGAACTTGTGCAGCGAAACAGGATCCAGTAGAGTACAGGCTTCAAAGCTGTATGTCAGTTTAGTTTTAAAATATATGGGAGTCAGCTTCTTGAGGCAAATGGGGAATATGGGGAAGAGTGTTTTACTTACCGTTAAAGCTGTTATACATTGTATGTTTCATTTAACCAAGTGACCAAGAGCACTCAGAATCTGCTGGGAGCAACGGAGATGTGGCTGCTAGGAAGAATGATGAGAGTAGCATGGAAATGAAAGGGCCCCGAGACTGGGCAGAAGAGAACACGACATGGTTTGAAAAGAGGCAAACTGGAACACATAGGGACAACAGGGGAACTGAAGTGACAGAGGAAGGCAAAGAAACAAGATACTTGATGGACTAAAAGAGTGGCACGGTAGCACCGTCTAACGCATATCTTATAGAAAAAAAAAACAAAGGATAGATGGTTGTGGAAATCACTGACGAGCAACGCCCCATTGGCATCGACCAGAGAGAGAGAGAGAGTGAGAGAGAGAGAGATTCCATTTAAAAGAAAAGTTGATGGGATATGCCGCCGATATCCACATAGTTTCCTGCGTAACTTACTGGCGCTATATTTTGTTTTTTCTGCTTTGATTTCCGCGACTCGACGTACGTAGCAGTCTTCTCCCCCCACCCTCCACTATTTTTGTTCCTTACAGGATTCTGCTATAAAAGGTTATTATTTCCGTTAGCAAAAAAAGGGGGAGGGGGGAGAGGAGAGGGAAGAATGGTTACAGAGACGGGTGATAAAGAGGAAAAGAAACGATGACGTGAGCACGGTGCCAGGACGTAGTCTGTGCCCTGTTGTAAGCTGGGAAAGTTCTAGAAAAATTATCCTCATTAAGGAAATACCTAAGACATGCCTTCTCTACACCCCCTTACCCCCTGTAAACCGCATGCAGCATAATAAGATGGATTTAGTTGGGGATTTTTTTTCTTCCTTGTAGTTCTTGTGTGAGATTATTTTTTTAATGAGTAATGCATGAGTCTGTGTTTTATTGTGAGATATAGTACTTTTATTGTGAGATATAGTACTTTTATTGTGAGATATAGTATTTTTTATTGTGAGATACAGTATTTTTATTGTGAGATATAGTATTTTTTTATTGTGAGATACAGTATTTTTATTGTGAGATACAGTGTTTTTATTGTGAGATATAGTATTTTTAATGGTTTTCAGAAATCTGGGTCGGCAGCAGTTTTTCTTTATTATTATTATATTTTTTAAGGGAGCCACATTGCGGGTCAAGTAAGAAATGGATCGGTCTGCGTTGCCAGATTTTGAAATTTTTCAGATCAGACTCAACAAAGCTTTCGCACAGCAAAGTAATTTAACAGTGTTGTATGATTAACATTCGCGAAATAGTAGACAAAAGTACTTTGGACGTGGGAAAAAGAAAAGAGACAAGAGAGTTTACCTGGGAACCACGGCCTCTGATGGGCTGTGCAACCATCTAGCAACAAACAGTTCACTATCCACTCATTCGTCTTACCACGCCTTAGCTGCGTTTTTAAAACAGATTTTGGAGCATCTGCTGATGTGTACTGAAATAAGGCAAGATACTTCATTTCCAGGGAAGATACGTTTGTTTGTGGTAGTGTATAAGAGAGAATATAGAATCAGTGCTTTAGAATTAATTAATTAGAGAAATAAAAATAAAAAACAAAAGGGAACGCATGTAAGAAGCTGCGTCTAGGACCGCGCGTGGTAGAGTATTGTGAGTGTTTAAATGAAGACTTGGGATATGTGATAAGTTGATAGTAAAGAGGGGGTGGATAAAGCGGAAAGGAGATAGAGGAAGGATACGATGGTAGTAAAGTTGAGAAAAGATTGGGTGGAATAGATGAATGTGGTTTGTAATCTAGTGCAGTGAGGGGGTTCTGGAAGTGATGAAAGAGAAGGACTTAGTAGAGAGGGAAATATGATCGTAGAGAAAGAGGATGTTAAGTGTAGCTGAATTGCAAGTTCATACAGTGTAGTTCCTGCGTCCCATATTCCTGAATGTAGCTGTTCTCAAGCGCTAGGCGGCTTCTATCATCAGAGTGACAGATGGTCTTCATGGAAGACTTCCCTGAGAGAAACTTTTGAGTGAACTTACAGTAGAAAAGAAAAAGAAAAGGGAAGGGGAGGAGAAGGAAAAGAAGGCGGAGAAGAAAGAGGAGTCTGTTGCTAAGAGGAATTGCTTTGGGCCAGATGCAGTCTTTGGGGAATTCGTAATGATAATACATATATCTGCGATAAGATGGTACAAGTCGCGGCCAGATGTAAGCCTTCGTTGCCGCTAATCCAATTCTTCGTGGTTCTGTGATAGTCTTCATTCGCCCCTCCCCCTTTTCTGTTAGACGTTTTTCTTTCTTTAATCGTGCTGTTTGTTTGTTTGTTTCACATCAGCTATGACAGGATGATAAATGCCATGTTTTTTTTAGTTGTTGTGTTTTGAGCAGTGCTTTTAATATCACATGTTCTTATCTTATCACATTTTTGACGTTCTTAAGGTAAGGCATTTCTTTACAACTTACCTTTTTTGTACTTAAAAAAAGGTCAGATACTTTTAAGTGTCAGAACATTTTACATTGTATTTCCAGCTGGCGTGTCACGGAAGGTGAAAGAAGCCTGTCTGCTGTTCTAGCTTTTCTGCCACGGGGTCGGGCAGATGTACCGCAAAGTTAACCTTTTTTTTTCCTTAAATCTCTGTGCACTATGAGTGCAGAATTTGAGAACCAATTCACAGTCCTTTGCTTTGACTGTGATGTTTGTGATACTGGGGTCTGGCGTGGAGGTTGGTATGTGCATAAGTACAATGGATATCTTACTATCTTACCCAGCTCGTTGAAATTATTTTGTTCTTATTTCTTCCTCTCTCTCTCTCCCTCCCTCCCTCCCTCACTTGTTGTGCAGTATAGCTGTCTGGGTGGAGCTCTGCAGTAAGTGACTTTGATGAACCTACTTTCTGCATACCACACTTCACATTCGACCTCGGTCCACATTGTGAAGGTCAGCGTGACCTGAGGGTTTTTTAAAAAAAATGGGGGGGGGGGGGGAGAAGTGTAAATAGAGAGAAATTTGTTTCTCGGGGTCTTGTCTCCTGGTCTTCGCCGTTGACTGCTGGTTCGATTTCTTGCGTGTCTCAGTGTTCCAACTTCCTGTCACGTTCTTTAGAACGTCCCCGAGCGATTTTCAGCATTCTTTTCTCACTCACTAGTGTTGTATATTTTGTGTAGGGTATGTGAGATCTCTCTCTCTCTCCCCCCTCTCTCTCCCTCTCTCTCTCCCTCTCTCTCTCCCTCTCTCTCTCTCTCCCTCCCTATCTCTCTCTCCCTCCCTCCATATGCCTGACTCTCACACACATCTCTCTCTCTCACACACACACACATACAAACCTGGGGGCCTGATTCTTCATCCTCTGAAAATTCCGTTGTATTCTCTCCTGTCTTCACCTTCCCCTCAGCCTTATAGACGCATGCCTACACTCACATCATACTCGTATGCACAGTTCAGATAATTAAGGAGCAGTGTTTTATTGGAAAATCGATGCTAAAATTAATAACAGATTCAATAAAGTAAATCAAGTCATTCCACAGATGACACCTTGACTGAAAAACAAAGGCATCACAACTTAAAACAACAACAGTAACAAGCGCACAAGTATACGAGTTTCCTCCCAAATCTATGCTATCAGTGTCAGACATGGATACTAACAGCTAAAAAAACAAAAGGAAAATCATCACGACAGAAATGAGATGTCTGATGAGAATGCTAAATATAACAAGAAGAGACAAATCAGAATTGACACAATCAGGGGAAGAGCTGGAGTAACACCAATACTACACTACATCAAAAAAAAAAAAAAATTCAAATCACGTTGCCACAAAACCGTTACAATACTACCACCGGACGGTATAGCACAGAAAATATTCGCGCTGTGAGTTATAGGAAACAAAGGGGGAGAGAGACCGCCTACACAAGAGGTGGAAGGAGGAAATTACAGAAACCTTAAATTATCCCATTATACGAAGCAAATCGATGAGCCCTATCAAGACGTTTGATTGTCCCATCAACACTGAAAGGTACATGAAGGAGGAGCCAAAACAAAACAGGACAGTCATACACAATAAGGTTGCCAGATTGTGCAGAACGTACTTTTATAGAAATCTGCTATATATGAAATATTATGTGTAGTTCAGAAAGTAAAACAACTAAAGAATCTGTGGAGAGGAACGGACAGAACCGCAAAATAAGATTTTTAAGGGCATGCATCTTTCCCAACCGCTGAGACCTGGACACTTAACAAAACAGCTGAGAAACACATAAATGCCTTTGATTGTAAATGCTACAGTAGAGTTCTTCAAATATCATGGGCACACAAAAAGAACAAATATATCCATACTACAAGAACTTACTATTGAAGAAGGCTGGCTGGTAAAGAGGATTAAACAGAAAACTTAAATATCTTGGACACATTAAACATCATGATAATTTAGAGAAGACCGTCTGGGAAGGGTACATAATGGGAAAAAGAAAGAGGAAGACCAAGGCGAAGATGGCTGCAAGACATCATTGGTGATCTGCAAATGGATGCATCAGCAGCAGGGAATCTTGCTTACAACCGAGAGGCCTACAGCTGTTAGGGAGGCAAAGTTCCACAAGGGACATGCAAATGACTGGCTGACTGAGTTATATGTGTAAGTGTATGCGTATGTATATAATGTAATGATTTATGTGACCTAAAAAAAGTAGTAGAAAATCAGCAGTTGATAATAAAACCAATAACTGATTAAAGACACCCCGCCCCCTGAAAAAAACCCAAAAAACCGTTTGAACTGGAATCAGTACCAGATATTCCTTTTTAAAAATTGTATACATGATTCTGATTGCACACTTTATTTCCGACCTTGTCATACACGATAGCGTATCCTTTGTGGTGTTACCAGGATGTCAAATAATGAAAATATGTGCCCCAGTCTTTCAGTTTATGAGATTTGGTCCGTGGCGAGCTTTTGTGGAGTTGATAGTGACTGGTGCTCGGAACGTCAGTCTTCAAGATCTTGATCTGTTCTAGGGGGTTGTTAACTGATGCCGCGGTGTTTAGTGCACTCACATACCAGTCTGAAGGTCCTTGGTTCCATTTCGCGCTCGGGGAATTTTTTTCAAGGTCAGCCCAGTCTAAAAAGCAAAATGAATACCTGGGTTTCCCCCCAGGAAAACAAAGGCAGCGAGAACGGATCTGGCATCTCTAACTCAAATCTGTAGTCGCCCAGAAATGTGAAAGCACTAACGCTTACATCCCTGAAGCATGTAAATATCACGTGACTGATGCGCGGGAATCTGTTGAAATTTTTCTAAGTGATATTATTTATACCGCCGTGTTTCATTGTGCTGTGACCCGTTGAAGCTTCGCACAGACTGACTGTGTTTTCACATTATATGATGCAACTGTGGACGGATCTGCCATCTCCGTGCCACCTAAGAAAATTGTTTGCCAGCTGCTGCACGAAGATACGGAGGAAGCATTGGACAAATATTTTGCCAGATAAGCAGAAATGCAGGTCAAAGATGCCAGCAGCGCCCTTTTACTTTTGTTATTTGGTACTGAGCGTGCACGCTGGCATGTATAAGTTATTTGCTTCTTATATGTTGTTAGAGGTAACGTGAGGCAAAGCAGGAAAATGTAAGCATGGAATGTATGTTCCCCCCCCCCCAAAAAAAAAACCCAGTTATAGCACATTTCCACCGAAAGCCTTCCTCGGGTAACGACATTAAAGCAGCATCTGAAAATGCAAAAGAAACAGAAAACAACAGAATATATTTCCCACCGTGGACAGTAAATACAGCATAGAGATATTTAGTGTGATAAATAAGAACATATATTTACTGGTGATAAGCTAATTGTTTCTTTGTTATAATAATTCAGGATAAGCAGGAACATGAAACGCTTGGTAACTGATGGCATAGTTTTGTAGAAGATGCTGTACCACGGGCATCACACTGGACCTGTGCGCAAGTCTCTCGCCAAGAACAAATCTTTAGATTACCAGCGGAGCACTGTCGACTGGGAAGCACGTCTGAATCGCCACAGCCTGTAAACTTAACCCCCCCCCCCACACACACACGCACGCACGCACACACCCACACACACACTTGATTGCACATGCGAGACAAAGATGCCCAGACTCCATCCTGCAGCTCTGTCCCACTCAATCAAGAAGCTCGAACCCAGCGCTGGCCACTGGAAGACAAACTTTGAGACGCAGAACATGACCCCCCAAAAGACTGCGCACTTTATCAGGACATTTGTCTTAGGCTGGAACCATCAAACGAAGGAGGAGGAGTGGGAACGATGTTGATCGTCAATTCTTCTTCAAACAGTAAACATTCCGCATCTGGCAAGGATAGCCTTTCTTAAAAACAGTTCATTACTTCTGCTGGGAGCTATTTTAAAGAGAATTAGGCTACCACCAGGTTCGAGGACATTTATTTCCCTCCTATTTATCCTTAACTGTCTTTCTCGATAATTTTATCTGTTTACTCTTTATCTTAACCCAGTAGAACTTAAATGCAAGGTATTTTGTGTCATGTTTTTTTTCTATTACGTATATTAAGAATCAAGAGTTCATAACCCGTGACAACCATAAATTATTTTGGTGAGATAACCTTTGTCGCACTATTAACCCAGTTTTTGTAGTAAACAGCGTGTCCTTCGTAACCCAAGAGCTCAGAAAATTTGTTCGTGCGTGTCATTGTAAAGGTTATTACAGTAGTTCTCAAAGTGCTAAACGGTGGTCGGCTTTACAGGGATGTGGGATATTCTTAATCGGCTTTACAGGGCTGTGGGTTACTTCTTAATCAGCTTTACAGGGCTGTGGGTTATTTTTAACAGCGGGCTTTGGATTTCATGAATCTATGGATAACATTATGGCGTGGTTGTTGATTGAGAATATGCGTTACATAGAGTTATGATCATATTCAGTCGCTGTACTCCCTATGGAGCATAAGGCACCAACAAAGGTTTACCAGCCAACCCTGTAGGGTTAAGATGCATAACTCATAATATGCTTGTGTGAAGTATCTCAGTCTGTCTTCCTCATTGGTTCATCGTCTATTAAGAACCCAAAAAAAAAAGTTCCAATTTTATATAAGAAAGTACCATAAACACCTGGATCTAGTGTTTTTTTTAAGTCTCGCTCTCTCTCTCTCGTCCATGCCAGTCAGGCGTTGATTGGTCGTCATTGATTTCCACAGCCATCTGTCCTTTGCTCCTTGTGTAAGTTGTGTGTTGGACCGTGCTCCGTGCCACTCATTTAGTCCGTCAGATATCTTGTTTCTTTGTCTTCCTCTATCCCCTTTGCCCTTCCAGTGTTCCCGTTGTTACTAGTTGTTCTAGTTTGCCTCTTCTCAAAACATGTCCTACAAATCTGGATTGTCGTGTTCTGAATTTTGCCATAATTTTTTTTATCCAATCTTTCTTATGAACCTTTTCATATTAAACAGTTATCAGATATTTTGCAAAATAATTTCTCCGAAAGGTTTTTAGTGAATACAGAAATTTAATGGTTCAGTAATGACTCATTTTTAGTATGTGAAAAGGCACCAGTTGTGAATGTCTTTAAGCTGTTGCAAGGTGCCATTTATGAAGTGGTTTTAGGTCTTATAATTTACAATAGCAACTCCAAGTGGAAGTCTGACCCTCAAGGTGGTTTGGGAGCAGGAAGTCGTATAGAGGTATTGGAGCCGGTATTGAGCACGGTGTTTTCGGGTAGAAAGTCACCAGAGATATGCCCAGGCTGTGATTTCTGTTTTGTTTTCGTCGTTTGCATGGTTTGTAGCGGTGTTTCCCAGCCATTTTTTTGGATCATGCCCCAACTCAACTCCTCAACGATTTTGATGCCCCAAGTTTTTCTCTCTCTTCTTCCCCCCCCCCCCCCCCCCCAACCGGAGCATAATAGTCAACCAAGTTCTGAAAAAAAGTATCTTATAAATATATTTTAATTGCCCTTCAAATTATTCAGATCGACCCGCTGTGTTGCGTATGCCCCGCGTTGAGAAACACTGCTGTATAGAGAATCACAGTACACTGCATTATTATAATGTCTGTTTAGCGTATTATGAAAGTGACTGTATGTCACTGTGTTTTGTATGCATGTGTAAGGGAGGAAGGGAAGCAGACACTGAAATGAGATTCGGTGGTTAAGAAGAGAAAGAAATAAGTACTTTACAGTGTTCTGAAGGCGATAGCGTCGGCTGAACACCATTTTACACTGAAAATTATCATATTGGCGCAACTGTGCAGTGTGCATTATCTCTACAGTACGGTCGATTACATACCAGCATCGTGTATAGTCACAGTTAATTAGCTTTACAGTTTGTAGTTAACTAACGTGTGCAAGTTAACTAACGTACGCAACGTTTCTCAACCCATTGTTTTTAAAATACCCAGGAACCCTTGAAATCTTTACAGGTCTCAAAGAACCTCGAGGTTGTAATTATTGTATCTTCAGCTGAGGGTACATTAGTGTGATCAGTAAGTTGTAGATATAATAATCCAGTAGTCATTGTTAGTGTTTTTCTTTTCTTCTTATAACAAATAATATTTTTTCGGTGGATAATGTGTAAGCAACGTTTGCTTCGTAAACCACGATCTCATATAGAGCACGTGACCACCTCTCACTGAACATTATAGTTGTCCCTCAGGGACACATCCGGACCTTACAGGGAACAGATAGCGAAATGTCATTTCGCATCATGTTGAGAAACCCTGAAAGTTTCTAGAACAGCGGTTATCAAACCTTTTGAGCGCTCGGCACTTGGGTATAAAAGTGTTAAACTTTGCGACACACTTGCTTGACCTAACAATAAAGAAAAATAAAAGAGATTGCTAATAATAGTACGTGAACTCAAAACCTTGGGACTTCTCGACCCACAGTGTGATAATCACTGATCTAGACATTAAAGCCCGCAAGCTGCCCAGATAGCGAGATAGTAAACACTGAGTTCAAATTGTGAGGCGAAAGTGTTAAATAAATTAATATATGTGTATGTGGAGTTTATTATTATGTGGGTGCAAACACTAGGGGCTCCACCATATTTTGCACATAAAATGATATTACTGGGGTAGCTTTGGTGCCCCCACAATCTCTTCTGTGCTCTATGTTCGATTTGACACGTTACACACAGTGAGTTTCACAACAGTCACAGCTAGTGGAGACTTGAGGGAGAGCGTACATTGATTTGTATGAAAGAAGCTTTGCACGGCGTTCAGATTTTAATAGAAACGTGTCAAGATTAAGTTGTCTGTATATCTGCTTTTATGGGGGGGGGGGGGGGGGGGTTGGGGTGCGCGCACTACTGGTCTTCTGCTGCTTTGTGGCCGTGAAATGTCGCTGGAACAGTTTTGTTTTTTTTTACACGTGAAGCACATAAGCCAGAGATCAGCATACTCTTCGAGGCGGACCACATAGTAAATATTTTAGTTCCCACGGGCATTAAAACACGTATTTCGTTTATTATCATTGTGGAAGGTTAGTTACAATGGTTTTCCAACTTTTCCTTCCTCGTTTTTACAGTCCATCCAGCCAAGCATAGTCCAGTCCATTTTTTTATGTTGTCCATCAGTCCATATTGTTGTGGAGTTCTTGCTCTTTTTTTTTTTCCTTCTACTTTTTCCCTTTAGAGTAATTTTCATTATTGTATTATGGCTCTTGATGTGACCAGAATATTTTAACTGTCTGGTTAGAAATGTTTTTTCGATATTTCCTATTTCAATTTCATGTTGATTTAGTGCCTTTTTTTTTGTCTGTGAAATTCGTTTTACGTATCCACTTTTCAGCTGCCTCTGTTTTTATTTTCCATTTTCTTATGTAATGAGTGTGCTTTCAGATCACAGAGGAGTGCGGAATATACATAAATTTACAAAATTTGTGTGTGTGTTACTTTGCGTTGAAGATATTTGTTCTTGTATTTGTTTTTAGTGCATGGTTTCTCTGCAAGGCCAGAGGTAAGCGTGAGTCATATCAGTGAGGTTGTTTTGTACAGTAGGCTAGTTCACGGTGTTTTCCCGGTTCATTAATCACCGAATGTTCGACGTCATCCATTTCCTACATGACAGCTTTAACACAAGCGTCAGGTATTTGCATGTAAATCTGGGCGTCTTGACCGAATGTAGCCTAGATAAATACAAAGGTTCTCTTTTTGCATACCCTTTCAGAGCAATAAAAACTGATCGAGTCCGTCAGTTCTAAGCTTCAAATACAGCAGTTGTGTATCCTTCCATCCATATCCTTTGTTGGGCTTCGGCAAAGCAGTCACCGCCTAGTGCAGCCTATGGCATCTTGCAGAGAAGCAACCAATTCTTTCCACCTCTCACCGGTCTTCGGCCAGCTTTTGTATTGTGCCTCAGCTGTGCTTCATGCTACTTATTTCTGCTTCTGTAACACACAGTAATTACTGTATAAGTATACAACTATACACGAAGCACTGCAGTAAAGCTGTGATACCAAAATATATAAACTAGGAAATAAGTAGGAACAGCTTTATTACTTAACGACTGCAAAGTTGTGACGTTTCAGCGTAAGCCTTAATCATACAAAAACATACAGGACAAAGAAATAGAGAGAGGATATAAAGTATAGATTCACATGAATGCTATGTTTAAAAAATGAATAGAACACTTAGCTGTAACTTGTAAGACTATGTCGCTTGTCCAACGCTTGTTTAGTAATGGGCATGGTGGAGCGTAGAGAATGTTTAAATGGAGACTTGTGATAGGTGAGCCGTAACATTCTGCTTCTGTAGTTCTCCGCCAGGTAGTCTTTCGTCGGTCTCTTTTTTTTTCCCTCGGCTGTTCGTAATATGGCCTTTTGTGCGATGTTTCTGGGGTCTTATCAGAGCAAATGACCAGTCCATTTCCAGCTCCCCCCCCCCTATTATGGCATGCATATCTTCTAGTTCACATTGGAAAGGTAGGTCTCTCTTATTTATCGTTTATGGCGCATTTGTCTTGGGCCTGCTTTATACAAGAGACTAATGTACAATTTTCGTGTCAAGAACAGGACACATTACCCTCGATAAGCACTTACACAGAGTGACCGCTGACCACACACCATACTTCATTCACTGCAACAGACAAAAAGAAGAAACTGTTCAACACCATCTGCTGGACTGCAGTGTATTGAAAGGCTTTCGGAAGATCCTGATACCACCAAACTCCTCAATCACCAACATTCTGTAAGGAGATGTAGAACAGCTGAAGAGGACCTGTACGTTTCATTATCTGACAAAAGGGGAAAAGAGTGAAAACTAGTAAACCGGGGGATTGGAAAAGTCAAAAGTCAAAAGTTACAATTATTGGATTGTGACTCACTTTATTCTGTGTGGGGGGAGGGGAGGCGAGGGCTTTAAAGCGAAATTCACATTCTGAGTAGATATATTCATCTCAGGTAAACATGCAAAGTGTCAACGAGTGGAAGCGTTTGATGTAGTGAAACTTCATCAGCTGCCGGTACATTTTGCTGGACATAGTGATTTACTCTACCTGTAAATAGAAGAGGGTTGTCATGAAATCAACGCTGGTTTCGGCATAGCATGAATTCCTACCACCAGGTTGGTCCGACGTGTCTGACTTACTGCAGGCTTGCTTTACGGGCAGCAAGTAAACAAAAGGATGCGCTGCATCTGGACAGAAAAATGTTTGTCTGTGCCCTTTACGCATTGTTTAAAAAAGAAAGAAAAAAAAGACAACGCTGCACACAGTGGTATGCACTTCAAGCCGCCTACTTTCTACTCAAACAGGAAACCCGTTATCATGAAAGGACGCGAAAGCAGTGGAGCCATTAGTATTTGTCTGTGAGGGAAAAAAGGTAACGACACAAGGTTAATATTTACACGTCGTACATGAAGTCTTTGACATTTTCCAGGTATTTGGAGCCTAAAGGCCGAGAAACTTGAGAGCTCTGAAACTGTTTAGCTTTACAGAGTTTCTTCAGCGTCTGTGATGGATGTAAGAGTACAAGGGGGTAATCAGTGTTAAAGAGCAGCACGTTTTGTTAGCGTTTTACCTGAAGCGGTGTTTGTTAATACCCCAGTGAAATGTCAAACACGAGTCCTCTCGTTTTGTTTGTGAAGAGAGAAAGGATAACATTGAAGGCAGAAAACGCAGGCAGGAAGAGAGTGGACCTTGCAGTACAGCCCTGGTATGAGCTGTTGAGTTGGGTTGATTTATCATTGGAATCAGTGAGCCTCATAGAAGAAGCCATGCAGAATAATGCTGCGTAGCGTCTGTTAGTAACTAACATCTTCCTATTTCGGAGCACTGCCCGGAGACGAAGAGAGAGCCAGTGTTAATAATAAGAGATCGTTAGACTGTTCCCTGGTTCTTGATGATGATGATGATGTATCAGTCTGGAACTGCAAGCATTATGTTGTTTTCTGCCGATGCGATGAAGGTGGTGAGGCGCAGCATGTCGGTGAACTAGAAGTAGGTAACAGTCTTTCAGTCCTTGAGTTGAGTTAAAAAGCAACGGTCGTAGTAGAATACATCGCCATGAGTACTGTAGCCATTTTTGTCCTTGTAGCCAGTTTCTGGAGGCGCCAGCGGAGAGGTGGGGCAAAGTCTTGGTCAGCTATCGTGTGCCATCCCTGGCTCAGACATGTCCAGCTATGGGTCGCTGATAGCCAAATGGAACAGCTTCTTAACTCATTCCCCCCCCTCCCCCCCCCCAAAAAAAAAGGGGGGGGGGTGGGTTAAAAAGTCAAACTATTTGTTGCTACAGCTTTAGTGTAGTAGCTTTTTTGTTTTTTTATTATTTAGTTTTATATACTTACACTCAAAAACTGTTTGTGTGTTCCATTATTAGAAAGAAGGGGGTGGGGTGGAATGGAGTGTACAGAGTAGTTATCTGTTCAAGACATCACCGCCCTACCCCCTCCTTCCTCTTCCCCCGCTAAGAGAGAACTATTTCGTAATGTCACTTAGACTGCTCTGTGTAGCCACTTCATTGCTCATCTTTCCAAAGCTAACAAGATCAATTTATGTTCGTATTTTATGGCTTAATATTTCTGAATGCGTCCCATGTGATTTATATTTACGTTGAAGTTCTTTGAGAACTAAGGAATAAACTCAAAACGGCTGTTCATGTAACGTAGACTTGACGCTGGTGACCTTTGTATGGCGCAATCAATGACTTTCGCCTGGCATCCGCCGGTCTGACGTAATATCATGACTTACATGTGAAAGTTTGTACGTGTGCTTGGCTTATAGTAAAGGTGACATTTGTTCCACCC
Source organism: Achatina immaculata (assembly GCA_009760885.1). Lineage (NCBI taxonomy): Eukaryota > Metazoa > Mollusca > Gastropoda > Stylommatophora > Achatinidae > Lissachatina > Lissachatina immaculata. The sequence goes on from CM019695.1 coordinate 22,409,551, forward strand.
ACGCTGCTCCTGTTGTTACCTGTTCAACACTTCCTTTCTCTTCTTTGCCGGCCTTCTTTCCCCCTTCCCTAACACACACACACAAACAGAGGAAGCGCTTGTGGATTGCAAACGCATATTTGTAACATATACCTAGGAAAATGTTCATTCATCATCACCAGGTGCCGTGCCGACTGGCGTTGGCTATTACGCTTCTCCAGAGTACACGATTCTTCATGCAGGCCATCAGCTCAGTTAGTGATATCCTCTCACACCATCTCGTCAGATTGTCCAGTATCATTTCTCTTGGTTTTCCTCTTGATCTTCTTCCCTCTATTTTTCCTGTTGTTATAATATTTTCAATGCCCCCTCTTCTCATTATATGTCCTATGAAAGTACATTGTCTGTCTCTCTTATTTATTTATTTATTTTTTTGACAAGATTTTTGTCTCTCCAGCTCTTCTCATACATTCGTCATTAGTTATTGTTACTGTCCAGGAGATTCGCAACATTCTTCTAATAAACGACATTTCTGCTGCTTCCAATGATTTTTGTGCAGACCTGCCTATTGTCCATGATTCACTTCCATATAGCAAGATAGGTTCAATATAGCATTTTAGGACTCGTTTTCTAACATTCATTGATAAGGATGTGTTGGCTAAAATGTTTCTCATTCTTTGAAATGCAGTCTTTGCTTGGCCTATTCTGTTCCTAATTTCTGTTCTGCATTTCCCATCTGAAGTTATTACTGCTCCAAGGTATCTGAATTTCTGCACCTGCTTTAGAATAGTTCCGTTTAATTTTATATTGCATTTTGCTGGATTCTGTTTCTTAGATATAACCATAGTCTCTGTCTTTTTGATGTTCAGAGTAAGGCCCTTTTGTTCATTTTCTTTGGCCACTTTATCCAAGAGATTTTGCAAGTCTTGTTGGTTCTCAGCTATCAGTACTGGGTCGTCAGCATACCGAAGGTTGTTAATATTGTATCCTCCAATTTTTATGCCTAGTTCTGTGATAATCGTTCTTAGAATATTCTCTCTGTACAGAGAAAAAAGATCTAGAGATATTACACATCCTTCTCGCACAGAAAGATCTCCACTTATACTTCACTGATTACACCAAGGCATTCGACAAGGTGAAACATAATGAAATTATTAAAATGCTCGAAGACATCAATATAGACGTGAAAGACCTGAGGATTGTAAAACATCTATACTGGCAGCAAGAAGCAGCAATTCATGTTGAAAATAGAACTGGAAAATATCAACCTGTAAAACAAGGAAAATGTTACTTTTATTATATTGCAGTTACTGCTTGTAATCTGGGTTATTGAATTTGTTTACTTTGTCTACGTTGGCTATATTCATATTCTGTATGTTTTATTACACAATTTATTGTTTTCTTTATGGAATGTGAACTTTCTTAGAGGCACAGGTCTCTGCCCTTTCTGCTCACGCTGAACAGGGATTGATAACTATTTTGCTGTGGGTTCTCTACCAGGCGGGTATAAGCAGAAATACACTGTAAATTGGTTACTTTAAAAATGTGGCGGCACAGCTCTTTCGCGCCACACAACTTGAAAATATACTGTGATCTAATGTTCCGACTAATCAAGAAGTGGAGGGTTCCGTGGTGGCTTCTCAGACAGTGGCCGTGGTAGGGGACGTGGACGTGGCATAAATGATGGTTCATGTGACCAAACTTGGGTGCCTTGTCAAGGATGGCAGAATCAAGTCCCTGGAGGAGATCTATCTCTTCGCACTGCCAGTAAAGGAGCGTCGCATCATTGACTTTCTCCTACCTCCTGGAACACTGAGGGATGAAGTTTCTCAAGATTATGCCTGTTCAGAGACAGGCTCTTGCCGGTCATGGAACCAGATTTAAAGCTTTTGTAGCAGTTGTTGACTATAACGGTCATATGGGTCTGGGTGTAAAGTGCTTCAAGGAAGTAGCCACAGCAATCCATGGAACCATCATCCTGTTCAGACTATCTGCCATTCCAGTCAGGAGAGGCTACCGGGGTAACATTATTGCAAAACCTCATACTGTGCCTTGTAAGGTCACAGGAAAGGGTGGCAGTGTTTTAGTCCGTCTGATTCTTGGCCCAAGAGGTACTGGCATCGTCAGTGTACCTGTTCCCAAGAAACTGTTGAGTATGGCTGGTTTCGAAGATTGCTACACCTCTGCTAGAGGCGCCACGTCCACTCTTGGAAATTTCGCCAAAGCTACATATTCAGAAATAAATCTGACTCCTGACCTGTGGAAGGAGACTGTGTTCACCAAACCCTCCAATACCAGGAGTTTACTGAATGCCTGATGAAAAAAGCTACTCTGGAACCGCTGCTTATCGCCAACAACACAAGGTTTACTAGCTGAAGATCAGAGGTCAGAAAACCTCCCATCACTGAGACAACGGTGCTGCAACAATGTTCTACGTGTACATTAACAGCATATTACAAGTTACAAGGAAAAGAAAAATACTGAAAAAAAGTAATCTGTGAAGGTTTTTTTTTATCATTTTAATAAATAAATGGTGTCCTTGTGGAATACATTTTTATACACACACGCACGCACGCCCCTCCCTCCCTCATAGTAAAGAGGTCTTTACTAAACGTACTAGGTTCACATTAACAGTACACAGCACATTACACATAATCACATGCGTCGCTTTATTTCTACACTTACCTATTTTATATTTCGGCAACTAATCTCTCGATTTTTGTCCTCTTCTGTATTACTTGTATTTCGGTAACTATTCTCTCGGCTTTATGTCTTCTTCTGTTTAATTATGTTACTGTACATATTCTCTGGATTTTACGTCTCTTCTATTTATTTAAACTACATCTTCTTTTTGTCTCTCGACTTCCTCATTTATCTATACTTAATGTACTTTAGTGTAGACACGGTGTACTTATGTCTAAAATAGACATAGAGATCGAAAACAGATGTAACAAAACGAACCAACTTATAGGGCAAATGGCTCCCATACTAAACAACAACCATGTCTCACAGGAAACCAAAAAAACTATCTATAAGACAATCTTCATACCAACTTTGTGCTACCAATGCCAGACAAGCACGATGACAGCAAAAGACAAAAGGAAAATTACAACAACTGAAATGAGATTCTATTCTGAGAGAAGAATTCTTGGAATGTCAAGAATGGACAGAATCAGAAATGATGTCATTAGAAATAAAGTAGGAATCGAACCCGTTCTGAACCATATTCAAAAACAGCAAATAAAATGGTTCGGTCATGTATCACGACAACCAACAGAACGTGTACCACAGAGAGCAATGTTTTACTGACCACACAAAGGCAGAGGAAGGGGCCGCCCATGCAAACGATGGACCGATAGTACAGCAGAATCCCTGAGCATCTTAATGTACGAAGCCAACAGGCGAGCCATTGGGAGAAAATTGCACCTCACCTCTACACCTAGCAGTAAATGAGGAAGGACAAGACAAGACAAGAATGTACTCTAGGCTCACTAGGTTGCAATTACATGTACAACAAAAGATACAGTAATCATTCTTGTGGTAACAATTATAAACTCCAACATATACAAAACACTACAAACGTCGACTCACGTGAGTCTCTGAGATCATAGCTCTTTCCATTCATCTTGCTCACAACAAATCACGCTGGTTAAACACTGTCCGCGAACAACAACATTATTTCATCCAAGAGCAGCTCATTTCCACGCTTGACCGAGTCCCCTCAATTCAGGATCCGACCCTTGACTAAAGACTTCTTAGTCTGTTACACCTTATATGCTAAGCACCCCGTGGAATTTACAGTTCCTAAAAGGAGCCTAAACGTTTCCTTGACATTAAGAATTTTCCATTCCTAGACTGGTCATGTGTCGTGATTGGTCATCGCGGACGCATGCGATCAATAGTCTTGGCCTGCCATAACAAGATTAGTCATTGAACCATGCACGTGACCAAAATATCATACATCTGTTACAGTAGATCAGGAGCTAGACGCAGACAACGATGGCGAGACAACCTAGTGGAAGATAGACGCTGTCTTGGAATCGACAATTGGCACGACAAAAATCAAGAGCAGAGAGGAATGGAAGACGTGTCTTGTCTGCAGCAGTGAGCCTCAGTGTCTCGGAAAGCTGCTGAATTTAGAAGAAGAAAAAGAAGATACACTATTTTCAGTGGTAGACAGTAGTGTTAATAAACCCTAGCTAAAATAGTTGAAATGCCCAGCTTAAGTACACTGTGTTTCTTTCTTTGCTTTCTTTTAAAATAAAATCCTGGTAAATTTGTTAAGGTGATGGACAGTTTGGTTTTTTTTTTTTTTTATGTTGAGACGCAGCTATAATTTAAACTAAGAAAATAATGTTAACTAGTGATGTTCACCATGAAAGAAGTCAGTGGAGACTGTCCAGTAGCAGAAATACCTGCACCAGAATCCACTTTGACGGAAGGCCTATAAAGTTCATGGAAAATGTGGGGTTTCTAGTTATTTCCTCTTTTTTTTTCCCCCGCCCCAAAATATTCCTTTGCCAAACTCAGAGTGCGTCTAACGTCTTATATAAGATTATAATACGGTGTTTCTAGTTTTAGATATATCTAGTTCCGCTTTAGGATTGGGAAAAAGAGTATTTTATGTCTCGTATTTCTGTGAATATTTTGCCTTCGCTGCTTATCATATCATTCTCCACTGTTTCTCTCTCTCTCTCTCTCTCTACCCCCCCCCCCCACACACACACACATACACACAATTGTATGTTCATGATATTTTGGAAGTCTTGCTATTCACGAGCACATAAAGACGTCCTTTGATTGTGCTGGTTATCTCCTCTCTCCCAGTGCTTAGGCTCTTCAGTTGCTGGGAAGAATATTTACAATGTATATAGGCCTGTTGTACAGAGGGTCGGGACATTCGGCAAGTTAGATTTCCACTGTTTATAATTCGAAACTGAGCGGTCTTCAAGCAGCTAATGAAAGCCACAGTTCCGTAAAACACACGTGACAGGCGGCAGTTAGCGCTCTTTCTTTCTTTCTTTCTTTCTGTGCACGGGACAGTAAGTGATTTTGTTTGATATTGAATGTAAGGAAATGCGGGGCTACGTGATGAAATCTAGTAACATATCCTGTTTATATAAATATTCCATGGTCTCGACTGGTGGCCTTCATAATTCATAAAGACCCAACAAAATGTGCTTTTTCGGGGGTATGTGGTTGGTGATGAAATAACTGTAACGTTTTGTCTGGTACAGTGTTTTAGGTTCGGCCACTGACAAAGATAGGCGGTTTTAATCTCTGCTTCTGCAGTCAGCCCAGCTTAATTTTAAGAAGAGGGTACCTTATCAGAGACGCCCCAGTCAGCCCAGCTTAATTTTAAGAAGAGGGTACCTTATCAGAGACGCCCCAGTCAGCCCAGCTTAATTTTAAGAAGAGAGTGCCTGATCAGAGACGCTCCAGTCGCCTCGGCTTAAGAAATATGTACCAGGTCGGAGACGCCCAAGTCAGTCCGACTTAAGAAATCTTAGGGCTAGAGACGTGACCAAGAAGTGTTCATCACAGCTATAAATGTTTCAGTACAACGGTCTTAGAACCACGAGATAAGAGAAGTGACCAAGAAGTGTTCATCACAGCTATAAATGTTTCAGTACAACGGTCTTAGAACCACGAGATAAGAGAAGTGACCAAGAAGTGTTCATCACAACTATAAATGCTTCAGTACAACGGTCTTAGAACTACGAGATAAGAGAAATGACCAAGAAGTGTTCATCACAACTATAAATGTTTCAGTACAACGGTCTTAGAACTACGAGATAAGAGAAATGACCAAGAAGTGTTCATCACAACTATAAATGTTTCAGTACAACGGTCTTAGAACTACGAGATAAGAGAAATGACCAAGAAGTGTTCATCACAACTATAAATGTTTCAGTACAACGGTCTTAGAACCACGAGATAAGAGAAGTGACCAAGAAGTGTTCATCACAACTATAAATGTTTCAGTACAACGGTCTTAGAACTACGAGATAAGAGAAATGACCAAGAAGTGTTCATCACAACTATAAATGTTTCAGTACAACGGTCTTAGAACCACGAGATAAGAGAAGTGACCAAGAAGTGTTCATCACAACTATAAATGTTTCAGTACAACGGTCTTAGAACTACGAGATAAGAGAAATGACCAAGAAGTGTTCAGTACAACGGTCTTAGAACCACGAGATAAGAGAAGTGACCAAGAAGTGTTCATCACAGCTATAAATGTTTCAGTACAACGGTCTTAGAACTACGAGATAAGAGAAGTGACCAAGAAGTGTTCATCACAGCTATAAATGTTTCAGTACAACGGTCTTAGAACTACGAGATAAGAGAAGTGACCAAGAAGTGTTCATCACAACTATAAATGTTTCAGTACAACGGTCTTAGAACCACGAGATAAGAGAAGTGACCAAGAAGTGTTCATCACAACTATAAATGTTTCAGTACAACGGTCTTAGAACTACGAGATAAGAGAAATGACCAAGAAGTGTTCAGTACAACGGTCTTAGAACCACGAGATAAGAGAAGTGACCAAGAAGTGTTCATCACAGCTATAAATGTTTCAGTACAACGGTCTTAGAACTACGAGATAAGAGAAGTGACCAAGAAGTGTTCATCACAACTATAAATGTTTCAGTACAACGGTCTTAGAACTACGAGATAAGAGAAATGACCAAGAAGTGTTCAGTACAACGGTCTTAGAACCACGAGATAAGAGAAGTGACCAAGAAGTGTTCATCACAGCTATAAATGTTTCAGTACAACGGTCTTAGAACTACGAGATAAGAGAAGTGACCAAGAAGTGTTCATCACAACTATAAATGTTTCAGTACAACGGTCTTAGAACTACGAGATAAGAGAAATGACCAAGAAGTGTTCAGTACAACGGTCTTAGAACCACGAGATAAGAGAAGTGACCAAGAAGTGTTCATCACAGCTATAAATGTTGTCATCCATTGGTGGCGGGAACTGGACTAAATAGCCAGAGCAGTATTTAATAAGAAATTCGTTTTGAATTTTTTTTAAACAGATGTTGGTCAGAATTCTAGTAAAGAAGTATAAGTAACTTTGAAGCCGTCATAGATTGTCCATATCAGGGTACAGAGAGGAGAGAACCAGGTACGAGCCCCATATGTAATGTTTATTTTTATACATAGCTACATATACAGTCATAAAGCTGGCATGAGTGTATGTCTTTCACCCTCCGTAGCTACGTAGTACGTCGTCTTTACACCAAGTTTGATTTATCTTTCCATGCACAGGCATAGAACATAAATTTAGTATCATAAATGCAGACCATTTATAATGTATGTATGATTTTAAAAAAATATCTTGCTATTCATTTTTACACGGGAAGTTTGGTTTCAGTAATAGAATCACTGCGCGAAGAGTACAAGCAGCATGGAATGTGCTTCATACATCTCAAACTTCTGTCATTTGTTGTTTGTAAATTACTGTAGGCCCGCCATTAACCAGTGACTTTCATGTAAGTAAAAAAAAAAAAATCAAACAAACTTGCATCTAGTTCTGGAAGGCCGCCCAGGGTAAATTTAAAAATGATCACATCCAGGTCCGGTTAGGGGAGTATGCTCGTCTAGGTTAGCTTGTCCTAACAGTATTTGTGTAGGGTATGAAGATCGGCACGTAAGCTAATTCAGTCCACATTTAGTGTTAGCGACCCCCTTTTTAGGAACCATATTGCCACCCTTTCATTTAAGAATAATAATCAGCGATTCGTAGTTGACACGCTGATGTTAGGGTTGACGAACCATAGCCGGCTAAAACCGTATCCCAGCTCTGCGCTAGTACTCCTAGTAACATACCTTGTGATGTGTAGATCTAGCAGCTGAGCTGCTCACAGAGACAGACTAGTTTATGGATTGTGCAGATCTTACGGAGCGTCTGGCGTGACGGAGTTCAGAGATGGGTTGGTTGGTGTGTGTGGGTGGGTGGGTGGGTGTCTGTGTGTGTGTGCCAAAATATAATTCGTGTTATATGTTGGCATGCATAGCTGGCGGTCCTGTCCAGAACTCTTCTTTTTTAAAGATTCTTCTTCTTCTTCTTCTGCCTTCAAACGGCGTTGGTTGTATTATGCGTTTTTTTTTCAGCCTCTTTAGCTTAACCTAATTTCAGAACCAGGTTCGCCTTCCCATTTCGATCCCTGTTCATTTAACATGACTGCTGTTCGCTTCCAGGAGGCACCATTGGGAAGTAGAATAGGGTCTTGTTCGGCTTTGGTCCACCAACCCTCACGCCTGTAGGTTCACTTCACTGCTCAATCACCTTGAATACTTTGTCTTCGACACCTCCAGGTTTTGAAATGACGTATCAGCCGCCTTGGAACAAGCAACACTTCTTGCCCTCGTCTTATCTCTTCTATCTGTGTAGCAGTTCCGGCGTACATGCTTTCTGTTGAGTGGAGCAGTTCACGTGACACTCGAGATTTGACGCAACAAGTGCGCATAAAAAAGTGAAAGGACTGTATAATTTATATAGATATGTGTGCATATAAATGCGGACAAAAGCCGTCGATACATTTAGGTAAACAGGAGAAAGTTTTCTGCATCGTTTCTGTGGTTTTTAAATTTTTTTTTATATTTTTGTTGTCATATGACTCGGTAGGTCTGTTTAGAAAGCCAGAGGTCTACATTAACGGAGGACGTGTTTCAGAGGCCATGAGTTTGACTTTAGCCAGGTTTCAGAAGACTGACTTACTGACTTTAGCCAGGTTTCAGAAGACTGACTTACTGACTTTAGCCAGGTTTCAGAAGACTGACTTACTGACTTTAGCCAGGTTTCAGAAGACTGACTTACTGACTTTAGCCAGGTTTCAGAAGACTGACTTACTGACTTTAGCCAGGTTTCAGAAGACTGACTTACTGACTTTAGCCAGGTTTCAGAAGACTGACTGACATTTCCAACAAGAATGTAGCTAACTTTACGTCCAGGTACAGCCTTAGTTTCGAAAACTCCGCAACCCCAGTGAATGTAACTTCCCGGAATGTAACTATTACTTTGTGCTATCTTAACCACTTCACGTTTACCGCTTGTGTATGGTTATAGCAAGGCTCTTGTTGTAGTTTTTTTTTTCAGCTCATGAAATACAGATCTGCCATTAATGCAGTGATCTGTTGAGCACAAATATGGGTTGGGGGGGGGGGGGGGTAATTTTATATATTTTAGTTTTCAGTTTGGCCAAACACCATAAGAAATATCATCTTATTGGCAGAAATGCAGATGAAACCACTGACAACAATTATTGAGGAAAGACACTGGCGATGGTTGGGACATGTGCTCCGAATGACTGACAACTCACTACCAAAAATAGCACTAAGATGGACACCACAGGGGAGCAGAAGTAAGGGTAGACCAAAAGAGACATGGAGAAGAACAACAGAAAGGATGCTGAGCAATAGAGGGCTCACCTGGGCAAGAGCAGAAAAAAAGGCGAAAGACAGGCATTTGTGGAAAACCCTTGCGGAAGCCCCATGTGCCCTGGGCACTTAAGGTTCAGAGAGAGAGAGAGTTTTCAGTTGTGTTCTGCTGTAAGTAAAATAATATAACGTATGGTAATTGTTTAATAGTTATTTAAACTATGGTAATTGTTGGAAGTAATTTAAACTGGTAATTGTTGGAAGTAATTTAAACTGTGGTAATTGTTGGAAGTAATTTAAACTGGTAATTGTTGGAAGTAATTTAAACTGTGGTAATTGTTGGAAATAATTTAAACTGTGGTTGATTGTTGGAAGTAATTTAAACTATGGTGATTGTTGGAAAGTTATTTAAACTATGGTAATTGTTTGAAGTAATTTAAACTGCTGTAATTATTGCAAATAATGTAAACTGTGGTAATTATTGCAAATAATGTAAACTTATCTTATCTTATATCCTTCCCGTGCCGTTAAACGTCACAAGGGCTCGCAAAGTAGTTCGTCAATTTTTGCTGTCTTCGGCGAGTCTTTCAGCCTCATCAAAGGATTTTATGCCTGTTAATTTGGCCTCTCTTAACAGTGTCCTCTTCAGAGAAATAATGTAAACTGCTAATTATTAATGATTGAAAGCTGTATACCGTACTTTAGAGTGGAGATAAGCGTGGTATGTGAGGTTTTCAGTCAAAACATCGCATACTTACCCAGTTTTCATGAACAAATGCTAACATTCACTTAATGTGTGTTCGGAGTTCAGTATGTCTCCCCGTTTGTTGAACAGTGTAGGACATTTTGGATAGATATATATGGCTGGTTATCTATATTGGCAGTTTCTTAAAACCAGTGATTCACATCTGAGAGGCAGGTGGATCTTCGGGAAATTCCCCCCCAACCCCCCCCCCCCTTTTTTTTTTCTTTTTCCCTCTTTCTTCCCACCCCCTTCCCCATCCAAAAATAGGAAAAGAATATGTAATAGTCGGCATTTGTGGAAAACCCTTGCGGAAGCCCCATGTGCCCTGGGCACTTAAGGTTCAGAGAGAGATGTAATAGTCACTTTTTTTCTAGATGATGATTTAACATGTACAAAAAAAGGGGGGGGGAGATTCGGAATAGCCTGAGTTAAAAAGACAGGACTGGGACTTTGAAGGTTGAGAGCTCCAGTTTTAAACACGGCAGAATGTTCTACTTTACGCTGTTACAGTAGCTGTTGAGATGAGTCATGTTCACAGAGCAGAGAGAGATTAGTGTTATATGTCTGAAAATAGACACACTATATATATATATATATATATATATACGCACACGCACACACACACACACACACACGAGAGTCATACCGAAAGTCGTAAGCATTTTTTTTAAAAATCTGAATTTAGAGAAAATATAAATGTAGCACCTTAATTGCGTCCTGTGCACTTCATGTAGAGTCACCATCATGTATCACGATACCACGCGAAGCAGAAACAGAATGGTGGGTACTGAAGTTTCGTTTCGTCAACGTGCTGTTATTGAGTTCCTCGTTAAAAATGAAATCCCCGCTGCTGAAATTCACTAAAGACTTCAACTTGCTTATGGATATATGTGTATGGGTGCTAGCAGTGTTAGGAGGTGGGTGAAACATTTCAAAGATGGAAACACGAGCATCCAAGATATGCCTAGCAGCGATCGCCCTCGAACTGCCTCCACTGAACGCAACGTGGAAAGGATTGACGACATCATTAAAGAAGACAGACGTGTCACAGTATCTGAAATTGCTGTAAATCTTGGAATAGGACACAATGCGGTACAAGAAATTATTGAAACCCTAGGCTGTAGAAAAGTTTGTAACAACTGGGTCCCACAGGAGAGAACGTCCAGAAAGCAGTGCATCTGTGCCGTCGGTCAGCTGGAACGGAATTCTACCAGGATGGTATTTTCAAACTTAAAGAGCTATGGGAAAAATGTGTGCAGAAAAATATATGTTGAAAAGTGAAGAAAAGGATGCAGATTAATGTGGTACATTTATATTTTCTCTGTCTATAAATTCTGATTTGTAAAAAAAAATTTGCTCACGACTTTCGGTATGACCCTTTCTGCGTGCGCGCTCTTGTGTGTGTGAGAGAGAGAGAGAGAGGGAGAGAGAACCTTAAGTGCCCAGGGCACATGGGGCTTTCGCAAGGATTTTCCACAAACGCCTGTTCTTTGCTTTTTTTCCGCTCTTGCCCAGGTAAGCCCTCTATTGCTCAATATCCTTTCTGTTGTTCTTCTCCGTGTCTCTTTTGGTCTACCCTTACTTCTGTTCCCATGTAGTGTCCATCTTAGTGCTATTTTTGGTAGTGAGTAGTCAGTCATCCAGACCACATGTCCCAACAGTCGCCAGCGTCTTTCCTCAACAATTGCTGTCAGTGACTTCATCTGCATTTCTGCCAACAAGATGTTATTTCTTACAGTGTTTGGCCAAAATATTTTTCTAATTCTTCGTAAACATTTAGTCTGGAAGAATTGAACTTGTTTTCTATGGTTTTGGTGATTTTCCAGCATTCACTTCCATAGAGTAGTATACTTAGAACATTACTCTTAAATATCCTGATTTTCGTCTTCATGCTTAGTTTTTTTTTTTTTTAGATTTCCATATAGTCTGCAGCATTGCAAAACCCTGGTTTGCTCTAGTAAATCTGCTGTTGGTGACCTATGTGCCGTCTCCATTTTCTACTACTCTACTGCCAAAATATACAAATTCGTTGACCTCCTTTCACTAACTTGCTATCTACTCTGAGTACATTTCTGTTGTTTAGAAAAGTAGATAACAGTATATATATATATATATGATTTCATTCATTCACTAGCGTTTGCGGAACTTTGCCTCCCTAACAGCTGTCTTGAATTAAAGGTCTCTCGGTTGTAAGCAAGATGCCCTGCTGCTGATGCATCCATTTGCAAATCACCAATAATGTCTTGCCATCTTCGCCTTGATCTTCTCTCTTTCTTTTTTTTTCCCCACCAAAATGTACCCTTCCAAGACGTTTCGCCAAACTCTCATGATGTTTAATATGTTAATATCGATCTGTTCTGTCTGTTACTAACCAACCTTCTTCAATATTAAATTCTGTGAATATATTTGTTCTTTTTGGTGTGTCCATGATATTTGAAGAACAGTTCTGTAACAGTTACATTCAAAGACATTTGTGTTTTTCCCAGCCTTCTTATTTAAAAGACTGCATGCAGTAAAAATGGGAAAATGGAAATTTTACAAATGCTTATCTAGATAGATAGACTAGATACCGTCCAAGACTGGTATATTTTTTGTTTGTTCGCTTTATTTTTGTTACGTATATTGGCCCCATCAAAACTGAAAGATACATGAGAAAAGAAAAGACAGGTGTCCGAATCAAGGAGAGAGAGAGAGAGAGGGAGAGGGAGAGAGAGATCTTTATTTTTAAAGGGTAAAGAATTGGCCACGCAGGCCCGTCATACCCTTCATCACTGCATCTTTCATTCTTATCACACACACTCGATGTAATACAAGTATACAAACTACATTAGGGGAAAAAACCACATCAAAAGAGTATATTAAACTATTAAAGTAAAATAGAAGAAGTAATTAACCTAACAAAGTAGCTCACACATACATAAACAAAAATACATTTTCAGTCGAGAGAGAGAGAGAGAGAGAGAGTGTGTGTGTGTGTGTGTGTGTGTGTGTGTGCGTGCGTGCGTGCGTGCGTGTGTGTTTTTTTTTTTTTTTTCTTTCTGTCACACACTTTGTGTGTGCGTTTTTGAGAGAGAGAGAGAGCATTATTTTTGTGCTTTAGAGTATATTGTTACATATGTGAGGCGGATTCTGTCGCGATAGTTATTGGTTGGTGATGTTAATTATGTTGTCAGTTTTCTATCAACAGAATACGCCCCTTGCATGTTCGTTTTGGCCCAATAGATCTTCCTTTAAACCCGATCTGCTGCAGGAGGCCTAATCATGATTTAGAACCCTGTAAAGACTGCTCACGCCATTGGACTTGGATACTCTTTTTATCTTGCAGATACTCTCTCTCTCTCTCTCTCTACTCACACACTTTCCCGTATCTGGCCGGTCACTAGTGTGTTCCCATCACAATCACATTCTCCAGCGTTTGTCCCGCCAACAACACCACGCCCCCCCCCTTCCTCCTTCAAACATAGCAACAGCCTATCCAGATTAGACCAGTTTCCTTGTATTGATCAAAGGTGCTACTAGCTTGCTGGTCTTGTTTTCAAATATTGTACTTGTATGTGCTGTAATCTGGCCTGTTTTGCTACGAGTGCAAATTTTCCTGTGCTGCTAACTACACACAAAGCTCTTATCTCCTTCCTCGTTTTCTTTTAATGAAAATAAATTAGTCGTTTTATAAGCAGGACATCTCGCAGTAAAAAGGGAAAAATGGAAATTTTGCAAGTGCTTATCTAGATAGATAGACTAGATACCGTCGAAGACTGGTATATTTTTTGTTTGTTCGCTTTATTTTTTGTTAAGTAGATTGGTTGGGACATGTGCTCCGAATGACTGACAACTCACTACAAAAAATAGCACTAAGATGGACACCACAGGGGAACAGAAGTAAGGGTAGACCAAAAGAGACATGGAGAAGAACAACAGAAAGGATGTTGAGCAATAGAGGGCTCACCTGGGCAAGAGCAGAAAAAAAGGCGAAGGACAAGCATTTGTAGAAAACCCTTGCGGAAGCCCCATGTGCCCTGGGCACTTAAGGTTCAGAGAAAGAGACATTGGCCCTATCAAAACTGAATGATACATGAGAAAAGAAAAGAGAAGTGTCCGAATCAGAGAGAGAGAGAGAATATGAATGATCTTTATTTTTAAAGGGTAAAGATAACTTTCTTATCTTTGTTTATCTATGTGCTGTGTTGGCATTAAAAAAATCTGATGCTCATGGCACCCTTCTGTGATCTGTCTATCTATCTATCTATCTATCTATCTATCTGTCTGTCTGAGCAGCGGGGACCGTTTCACGGTGTCTGGCTAATCATATCATATAACGAAGTGATTCTCTCTTTTACCCGCTCCCCGGACCACCAGTAAATAACTAGGACCTTTCTTTGTTTTTACACACACACAGCCTTTGCAAATTCATGAATAGAATGAGACGTCTTCTTCTACCCACTGTCAGCATAATCGTCACCGAAAAACGGAATGAAAGAAGAAGGCTCGCCTCATAATAGTCAGAACGACCCGTCGGAGTAATCCAGCCCCTACGTTTGTTTTCTCCTGTGTTATATTTTCTTAGGACTCTTAGAGCAGTTTCTTGCCTGATCTTCTATACCCCTTCCTCATAGTACTGTACTAGGGTCTACCTTTTATGTACTTTTTTCATTAGCACGATATCCACACGCCACCTCGTGACCTTTTGGCCTCGTTTCTTTCACTTCGAGGCAGCGGCCTATTTTCTCATCTCTCCCCTCCCCTACCACATATACGCACCATAAAAATCAAACGGCTGCAATAATGGAAGGGTGGGAAAATATGGTGACAGTATTTGGGTCTAAGTACTGCACTTGCAAGACAAGATCGAATAATGAATCAATACCCGTCAAGAAACAGCCTCATGTCATTGTTGTGAGCTATATCCTTCAGAAAATAACAGCCCTACACCATTGTAAAAACTGAAACTGATAAGCCAATCCCAGATCGTAATAATGTGGTCTGTGTTTACTGATAAAGGCAGATCTGTTAAATGCGTACGCAAGATTTGTTGCTAGGTCTTTCGTATGCTGTGTTCTTGTGTCTATATAGGCCTTATGGTGAAGGGGGTCCAACCGATGCATTGCTCCTGGGCCACCAAGATTTTCGTTGTAAGGGTGGACCCGGAAGGCTTTTATTGGGCTTTAATAGATGAAAACATAAGGGGGCGGAGAGTTAGAACTATCGCCTTAGATAGTTTTTTCCAGAGACCAATTCTTCGTCTTCTTTCTCCCTGGTGTTCTGTGCGGCCGATACGGGGCAGTACGGTATGTTTCTGAAGTTATCTACGAAGTTCCCGCCATTTTTGTTCCGGTAAAAAACACCAACAGACACGTAAAAGATTCTTTTCTTTTCAGCCGGAGTTCTCCCTCACTCCCTCCTCCACCCTCTCCAAACATTAGTGTAGGTTGGAACTTGCGTAAATGCATGCACAGCATAAACCTCTCACATGCTACCACGTGGATGTGTACCGCCGGCGTGTAGGGGATACTGGAGGGAAACTTAAACCGGCTTCCTGAAAACGTCTTGCGCCAGCAGTGACGCGGGGTTGCCAACCGTGATAGGAGGGAACATAACTAAGTCTATGCTGGAACGGGAGACAGTTTAGAAGCAGCTGCATTTGCTTAATTTTTTTTTAATGGCTAACCTGATATTTGACAGTAGTGTAATTTTAAAAAAAGATAAGTATTGTTAAAATAAAGTTAATTGAATCGAGGTCCCCCCCCCCCCGCATACGGTATTGGCAACACTGCAGCACACGTCGTTGCTGATGTGTGCGCACGTTGGACGCGGGATTTTGTTTTTTGTATTCTCACGTCGAGATCCGCTTCATTAAAACACTAGCCTCAACCGCCAAGACAGGTTCAGACGCTTGTGGCTAGCCTGTCCAAGTTTTCCTGAATAAAAGTCTGTAGATGTTCACGAATCTTACCTGAGTCACCGTTGTGGAGACCAGGACTGCCTGGATTCTAGTTTAATTATCTTCTCGTTACGTGAAAGGTAAGTTGATCCGTAATCAGGTAATTTTTTAAAGGAAAAAAAAAGATAATATCACTGTAACACATATTTCCTTTCTCCCCATACAGCCGGTGTTGAGGTAATTTTCTGGTTTGTAGGGGTCATCTAGGGACAACAAAGAAATATGTTGTCCTCATTTGTTACTTATTCGCGGTTGTTAAAACTTTTAGTTTCGTTTTAGTTTTCTGTGGTTATCTTCACGTCACAAGAACATGCCGTGCTCTGGTAAAGTCGCTTATCTACAAAACTCGGATATGTGCGGTTTTAAGTTGACAGTTTGTGTTGATAAAAGAGTTTGAAAGTTTACAGTTACAATAGCCATGTCCTGTCCGCCCACCCCCAAATCAGTCCTCCCTCACCCTTAAATCAGTCCTCCAGGTGTTAAGTTTTGGCGTTGAAAATGAAGAAAGTTTTAGAGAGTCCTGTATGAACATGTCAGCCGTGAAAGGTTTTTTTTTCTTGTTTGATGTGGCATTCCTTGGTTTTTGTCTGGGTCCGCGGTGAAAACCAGAGACAGTCAGCGTAATATCCACTGCAGTCAACTTCCGTTTGGAGACGGCACACGATAATGATGAGCGATCACCATGACCTAACTCTCCGCTTTCATTTCTCCAGGTGATTTTTTTTTCAAAATAGATGTGTATTTTGTTTTGCGTTATTTACTTGTGCACAGTACGTACTACAAGAACTTAATTTTGAAGAAGGTTGGCTAGTAAAGAGGATTAAACAGAGAACTTATCTTATGATTCCCGTCCCCATGCCATCAAGGCATACTGGGGGAATACTGTCAGGCCCCTATTTCAGTGACCTGTGGTATTTACCTTCCTAGATTTCTCTGCTGCCTATTTTTTTTAGAGGTTGGGTGGACCTCGGGGCCTTTTTTGTTGTGTAAGGTAAAAATCCCACTGGTGAGACTCGAACCCGGTACCACCGGATTAGTAGACCGAGCGCCTAACCGCTCATCTAACCACATTTCTTCCTGATATTTAATTCATTTGACATAAAACGCATTAAAAAATCTTAGTAAATATAATTGTCATGTTTTTACTAGAAAAGAACTATAGGCTATATGTAGCCTATATAGTGATTTAAAATATGAATGTGCAAAGTCCAAAAACAAATGGCAGTTTTTAAAACATAATTTTACATAGTTTTCAACAGTCTTACGCAGCGTCAAGTGTCATTGTATGTTTGTTTGAACGTTTTGTAGACAAAATATACAATAGATTGCACTTGCATTTAAAGATTCGTGGCTTTTTCATCAAAGCTGGTTTCTTTGTTTTCAGATATTGTTCAAACTGATAAAACAGCTTTATTTCTTTTTGTATTCTCGGAGAGAAATGATAAAACCAAACAGATGACAAAAGAGCAAGATAATCTCATGAACCGAGGTTGCCACGACATGAAAAGATTGGACAAGAATCTTTCAGTGGGAATAAGTAAAAATCAGCGTGATCTAATATTACACGCTGGAGAATGGTAAAGAAATACAAGCAGTCGTGGTGTTTAGAGCGTGAAGTAAACAGCAACAACAAAAGAAATGAGAACTTGAGAAAAAATAATCGACACTTTTGAACCATGTAGCAAACATGTTCATCCAAAAAAAAAAAAAAATTCCCTTGATTTCTCTTGCAATCCTTGCCACAGAGACCTCGTACATTAATTACCTCTGGAGTGTGAAGTGAGGATGACAAAAGGATGCGGAGAAAAAAAAATTCCCCAAATATATTGAGACATGTACGGAAGCAGAGTATAAGCATTGATTTACAGTTATAAATTTGGTGTAATGTACAAGGCGAAGATGTATAAGGGCTCTAAATGGGCGCCAGAAGCACATTTCGAGTGCCCTGAAAGTGCCATAAGCCAGCCGGTATATTTGCATATACAGTAACGCTGTTTGTTTCAAAGTAAAATTTAATGGCAAGATAACACCAGAGGCGAATTAATCAGATGACTTGTTCGCTGTTAATAACCATAGGCAAATTGACACATTTGATTTATAATGGGAAGATGTAAATATACTTAATAACAGGTATACCTTGAAAAATGAGTAAATTTCATCACGCGCACACACACACACTCACACTCATCGTGTCCAGATTCAGATTATCAGTCAGAGAGATTGAAATGCAATGTTACAATGTCAATGTAGTGGTCTCTCAGTGAAGTCTTCATCTCAGCATGTGATCCATGATTCTACCTGGTAGGGATCAAAAGATAGCTGATCACATGGGATAGATGTGTGTAGCTCTGTAATTCATCAGTTGGGATATTTGTAGCCAACCAGTAGAGATATTTGTGGCATTGTAGCTAAACAGTAGGGGTATTTGTAGTATTGTAGCTAGTAAATGGGGATGTTTGAAGCATTGCAGTTAATCAGTAGAGTTGTTTGTATCTAATCAACAGATGTTTGTAGCTAATCAGTGAGAATGTATGTAGCCATTGTAGCTAATTGATGGAAATATGTGTAGCATTGAAGCTAATCAATGAGGATGTGTGTGGCGTTACAGCTAATCAATTGAGATGTGTGTAGCGTTGTTTATTGCTATCTTGGCAAGATCTTGTGTCGTCCCCAAATAGTGATATCATAGAGTGTACATTAGGATGCAGGAGAAACGGTGCAGACGTTGCCAACAGAACTGAATTGAAACCGGAGACGAGGGGAAGGTTGTAGGAGCAAGACTTTTGCAACAGAAAATAACGGAAAGTGAGGTCAGTGTCGTTTATAGAAATACCGAGCAGTAGGTTGAAGTGTGAGAATATAACCCACGAAATAAGCACCCCCAGCTTTCAGTGGAAAATTCTGCTTTAAGACTGAAGGAGAGAGAGAGTCAAAGCTGGGGGGGGGGGGGGGGGGGGAGGTGGCAGCAACGTACCTTAACAAAAATTAGATTGGGAGGGTGAGGATGGAGGGGTGGGGGGGGGAGGTTGGTAAATTTTCCGAGGTATAGAATTAAGTAGTAAGATCATGGAGGAGGCCTTATGGTCCGTACCGATGATTATTGGCCATCATTCTTCTTTTTCCTTGGTGTTCGCAGTTATTTCGTGTGTCTTTCTTGTGAATTAGGCGCCCCCCCCCCCCCCACCATACCCTGGTCTTCCTTTTCCGTATTCTCTTTGCCAAGTCTTTCAAAGAAAAAAATGAAAAGAAAAAGAAAAGACGTTATAAGTGGAAACTATGCTGGTGACTTCATTTACGTGGCCATGTTCATCATCATCATAGTCCATTCTTCAAGCTAAAATATTGCAAGAGGGTTAAAACTTTTTTTTTTCTTTAAAGGGGAAAGGGGCTGATAAAATCATAGATATGAAGAAAATCTTTCAGTCTCAGAAGCGGCAGGGCTGCATCCTGACAAGGCTGAGGTTTGGGAAAGGGGGACATGTTCCATACATGTGTGGAAATTATAATGCGGGATGTTTGCTGACAGTTTTGTCTTGTGTTTGCAGTCAGCAAGACCACGCCCACATTTTGTTGCTTTCCCCGGTGTATTAACATTGATCAAGTAGAGTGTATCTCATACTTTTTCCACCTGTTACCATCATGTCTCCCAAGCAACATCGTTAACGGTCCCAATTCTCTCTCCCTCCTCCTACCCGCATTGAATTTGATGCCCCTATAACTCCCTTTATTTTCTCTCTTCTTCTCAACACCCCCACCCAAAAAAAAAAAACTCCACAAAACTTACTATCCTTCTCTAGAGGGTTGTACTTCTCATTTAGGAAAGCACTGACTTATTTCTAGTCTCTCAACATCAGTCGATCGTCCTTCAATGTTCACAATGGAAGGCATTTCTCTCTCACAAGCTGAGTTGTACCCAGAGCCATGTACTCTCACATTGCGCCCAGAAGTCAACCCCAAGTAGATTGACGCCCAGCAACCTATATAGAGCTAAGAGGCTTGGGCTGGAATGTCGTGTTTTATTGAATTGACTGTATCTTGAGATGGTGCTTGTGTCCGCTGCCATTGCGGTTCAGTGTCATCATTTATATGGCTTTTTTACCCTTTATAGTCGAGCGGCGTCACCTCCTTTCTCCAGGCACGTATCACTAACTTACCCTCTGTGAAGGTTGTGCACGGAGAAATTCTTACAGTAAAAAGTTGGTTGTGTGTGTGTGTGAAAGAGAGAAAAAGAATGTGCAAGGACTTGACACATAATCGATTTCTCATGCTCGTTATTGTCGCCCGCCTCTGTTGTCTGTAGCATAGTTTTCTCATTTCTGGCTTGCTGGGGGTCAGTGTGACAGCTACTTTTGAACGTCACAGGCGAGGAGACCGGTTTTGCCCGGTGCTCGGCGGCTCGCTTGTTGATAAACTCAGCCAGCTGTGACCTCAGCAAACTGGGTTGGTTTGGTTTTCTCGGGTTAGCCAGCCGTAAGATTTCCGCTTGTTGTGCCCTGGACTTTCTCTGTGTCGGCAGAAGCTTTCTTGATAAACTTTAGTGGTTTCAGTATTATTATTATTATTAAACATTTTCTTATATTCAAATTTTTTTATGATTGTCTCATTTTTAGAAAATGAAATCTTATTTTGTGCAGTCCATCTTTGTCTATATATACTAGAAAAGTTTGCTGTCTATTGACAGTAGAATGAAACGCTATATTGAGTCTATGTCTATCTGACCTTCCATGTTGCTATTAGGGTTTCATGGTATGTTTACAGAAAGTATTTTGCCATTGCTTTCTTTCCGGGCGGTGACTGTAGAAGAGTCCTTTGAATATCGTGGACAGAAAACAAACAAAAAGAACAAATGTATCCATACTCCAAGAACTTAGTAAAGAAGATTAAACAGAGAAAACTTAAATATTTTGGACATATTAAACGTCGTGAGAATTTAGAGATGTCTTGGAAGGGTACACAATGGGGAAAAAAGAAAGAGGAAGACCAAGGCGAAGATGGCTGCAAGGCATAGTCGATAATCTGCGAATGTATGCATCAGCAGCAGGGCATCTTGCTTACAACCGGGAGGCCTGCAGGAAAGTTGTTGGGGAGGCAAAGTTCCGTAAGGGCCATGCAAATTGACTGTCTTCATGGAAGTGAATCAACAACAACAAAAATTAAAGGCAACTGAAATGTTCTTACGAAGAATGTTAAGAATACACCAGGAAAACTAGTGAGAAACTAACATTAATAAAAACACTACGCGAGAGACATGCACGGGGTTTTTTTTTTCGTATAAACGAGAAGAGAAGGGATGGAAAATACCTTGACAACAAGGACAGTTGAAGGCAGGAAAGAGAGAGGTAGACCAAGAGAGAAAAATGTTAGAGGCTTGGCAAAATGGCATGGGAGAGGCACAATAGAATTGATGAATAACATGAAAGACTGGAAACTATAGAGACATGGTCGCCAACGCCTATAGACATGGCACATGATGATGATTTGTCTCATTGGTTCCCAAAACTTTTTTTTTTAAAAACTGTCAAGGCATCCTTATGTTCTTCTCACAGCAAGGATAGAAAACGTATATAATTAAGATCGTGATAATTTCATGGACGCGTAGTATCATTACAGATAAATTTAGATCTCTTGAACACGTCACGTTTCCTGAGTCAGTTTACACGCACAGCGCAGGAGTGATGGAGCTGTCGATTACCTGTAATTATTACTGGCAGATGCACCTCAGACTGGAGTGGGGGAACTACCTGAGTTGTATTCATTGACGAGTTGTTCCAAATATAGTAGTGACGCCACATCACGGTAGCCAGGATGTAGGTTTGTGTACTGTGGCGTTCTTCCATCCACGTGTTCAGTTGTTATTTTGTAGTTTTTTGTTTGTTTGTTGATTCCTGAATTTGTCTCTTTATTAATGTTCCCACCGGGTTCATTTTCATAGACACAGCTCAGTAGCATGTTTGAAAGGATTAGTTCTAGACGAAATTGTTAGTGCGCTTTTGACACTCTTAGTTACTCTTCCTACATGGGGCACGAGGTCTTGACCATCAGTTCTCGCACTTTTTGCTTATATTTTGTAAATGTCACCACCACCCCTGCTTTATTTTGAGATTTTGAAGCAAGGCAGTTGATGCTGTTAATTCTGAAGTGAACTGTAAAGCAAGGCTGTGGAATATGTATAGATGGTACCATCTATAGAGGAGATGCTGTCAAATGTTTACTGTACCGACTCTACATATCTATATTAAACCTATACTGAAGTATAAAAGGGGGGGGGGTGTGAATTGACAGTTGTAGAAGCATTTTCTGTGCTTTTATGTGTTTAGTCATTTAGACAAGAAGACGGATCGCCTCCGCGAATCAGATATGTGTCCCGGTTTTTCCATCCATGCTTTTTTTTTCCCTGGATGAATTGAAGAGGACGTAGGTTTGCGGGATGTTTTCTAGGGGGTCTGGAGAGCGTTTTGGTCAGGTTTACTGGATGTTTTCTAGGGGGTCTGGAGAGCGTTTTGGTCAGGTTTACTGGATGTTTTCTAGGGGGTCTGGAGAGCGTTTTGGTCAGGTTTACTGGATGTTTTCTGTGGGGTCCGAAGACATTTTTGGCATGTGCTAGAGTGGAGTTTGAGCATTCTTCAGATGAAAACAAAACAAAACAGTTTCAGAAAAGACAAGGCTTCTGGGCAGAGAGTTCAGATCAAACTTTGAAGTTTACAGGGAGTTAACACACGCGGCAACGACTGTGAGCCCTGGGTCTAACAGCTGATCCAAAAATTGGGGCCTAGAAGAGAGTGACACAAATAATTTATCACCTGTATAATTTAATTAGCTCGCAAGATCTGGTCATGTGGTCGCTCGCCAGGCTATCTCGTAGGTTTTATCAAAAGGCGATGATGCAATAGAGTTTGAAGGATCCCTCAAACTTTAATTGAGGCAGGTTTGTCTGGTATCTGTCACCTGAAAACGTGTGGTTAGAAAGTCACGTCAAGTTGAAGGCCTTGGTGGTGGAGTGGTAAGAAGACGCGCCAATGTCAGTGACAAGCCAGGTCGTTGTCAGCTCTTTAGAATATAGAGGTAATGTGATAGGCTGTTACACGGATGGGTGGGTAGTGGCAGATGTGAAAGAGAGTAAGAAAATGTTTGTATCATCGCTGTAACAAGTTTGAATGGTAAACTAACGAGGCAAGCTAGACACGAAAGGACTTGCCATGTCATGAACAGCTGGTATTCTTATTTCTGTAGAATATAGAGCATAGGTCAAGGGTCATGTTTTTACGCTGACGGGCAGTGGGACTCCTGGCACAAACTATAGAAAGTAAGAAAATGCATCACCCCACAGTAGCAAGCTTGAAAGGCCAAACTAAACCAGGCGGGCCGGGACATGAAAAGGCTTGCCGTGTCGCAAACAGCTGGTGCTTATGCAACTAATCGAGCAGTGCTTTCTCTGGCGGACGGAAAACACGAGCAAGTATAATCAGTTGTTGGGCGGAATTCATGAAGTGCAGTATCTCGTGATCAGGTAAGATAAAGCCAGGCGACCGGACAGCGGACAGTGTTTTAAATCTTTAACTACGACACGTGCTTTCAACGAAGTGTCATGTAATATTTTAACCAGAGGTGATTTCGTTATTGAAAAAAAAACTTCTTTGTATTAGCAAGAAGCATTATAATAATTTAGAAGACAGTGTGAACAAATTATTCATTTTTATAATTGTTTATTGGTGATTATTATCATAAACTTATTGTAAAATATGTGTTTAAATATATCTAGTGGATTATTATTATTATTATTATTATTTTAGGAGGAAGAAGCAGTTTTAATATATATATATAGTATATTGGTAAGTAATGAAGGTAAGGCGTGTATGTTTATTATGGACGGAAATAACTTACAACGCAGATTCTGGGTAAGTGCTTTTAACATTGGCAACAGCTTAACTTCCTCGCCAGGGGGAGTTACCAGAAGTAGTAATAAAACTTAGATTACACGCGAGGGGGAGTGCTGAAGGTGTGAAGTGTTCGTTATTTTGGTAATGGTTCTGACGCAGGAGATACATTGAAATCGTTATCAGAGAGTTAGAGGATTGATGTCTTGGTAGTATGAAGCCGTTGGGCAGCACGTGGCCAGCGTTTCCAAACTGGGCACTGGGTGACAAGTCTGAATTGTGGCTAACGTGTGAATGTTTTTAAAACTTCGTGGGGTGGTGTGTGAAGACGCTGCCCGCTGTGGCAGTCAGGGTCCCATAGCTGGTCAAGACCCCTGTCCTACATCCCCGTGAGTACCCCCATGTAACAAGCCTTCCTGGCTAACGGAGCAGGGACCACCATAGTCCACATGGTGGTGGAGTCTGCTAAAGAAGTACTCCAGGCCCACTACACTTTAGCTGCACTCATGGACATAAAAAATGCTGCCATAACCATCTCCCAAGCCAACACGATGCATTGCCTCTATATCTTCACCGCATCGGCTGCAAAGAACACCAGGTCGTAGTTCAAGGCTGATTGAATGAGAAGAAAATGGGGAATGAAGACAGCGACGAATTACTATTCACTTCTGGTGTCCGCGGCCATAGAAGATTGGCAGCAACTGATACAGGGTATTGTACCTCCGTGGAACATAATCCTGGATATTCTTTGCAGTCGACTTGGTGAAGATAATGAAACACACGCATCGCGTCGATTGGGTGAATTACGTTAACTGTTTGTTGCAGGCCCGGAGTGAAACTAATAAAACAGGGGAAAGTGTAGTGCTTTTAAAAACACTCCACCGCCATTGAGACTGGCGGGGAAGCTCCAGTGGAGAGGTGGGACAGGGTCTTGGTCAACTGTGATAGGCCTTCACTATCTAGCACATCTAACAGTGATATTTCCACAATCTGAGAGAGAGAAAAGGGACTTGAGTGTTCATTTCCTGATACTTAGTGAAGCTTGAGTCAGACATTTACCGGGTTTTTTAAGAGCGTGTTTATTACGGTTATTGTGCTTAAGCTTGTTACCAGTCGTCATGGTCAGTAAAATGAGATGTCTGCTCACTGGGGGAGGGAGGGCTCAACTTTTCCCTAATCTCCCAGCGAGCTAGTCGATCCATAGCCACATTATCGCCCGTTCGTATAATTTATCAGTATCGGAGGAGTGGGGTTGCCAGACAATGGCTCTTCTTGCAGTATAACGCGCACGAACATATTGAATAAGCCAAAAACACATAGAGGATCATAAGTGAACAGCGTGGACGGCGTTTTAGCTGTTGCCAGGTCAGTTACATTCACGAACACATTAAGATCACGTGACTTGGTAATTCGTATGGCTGGTTTCCGAAGCGTCGTGTACCCACCGCCAAACACCCAAGTTTTCAACATGCGTAAACTATCTAATAAAGGCGCAACGGTTCGCGATAAATTGTTTCCGGCAGAGCATACAAAGATATAGGAGTTTCCGTATGTATTTTTAGATAGTTGTGTTGACGCTGTTGTCGGTGCCCCGTGATGGTCTCCACGCCTCATGTCATGGTGCCTTATCAAAATGTAAACACTTGCTGGGAGCAAACAGATTGTTTTGTTGTTGATACAGGCCAGTGGAGTTTTCTTTACAGTAATGCCCTTTGAAAGGGTGAACTCGTGTATATTTGTTCTGTTGTAATCAGGATGTTGTGCGTAATATTAGCGATAGAAAATCGAGTATCATAGATGCAACTTAAGTAAAACGTGTATAAATGCTTTCTGCTGGGAAGAAAGATCTCCATACTGTTATTTGGACTAGCTACTAACGCAGTATGTAAAGAGACTCTTACCTCAGGACTAATATACCGGGAGCATCACATTTTATTTATTGCCTTTGTGTATGTTGTACATAAGTTATTTTCTTATCGGTTTTATCCGTGCTCTTAAGTGCCACGTTATTCGGTCAGTTTGACATATTTTTGCATTTGTTGCAGGGTTGCCAGTTTCCCTTTTTTTAGTGTTTTTTTTTTCTCTCAGTAATCTTTTATACTAATGGGGATTAAAGTTGAATGACCTGTTCATTGTTACCATGGTAACAGCTTCAAACTTTAGCATTTTCTCTGTGTTGGGGGGGGGTGTGGGTGGGAGTGGGGAAAGAATTCTAGCTAATGTTTTTTAATGTGTGTTGCTGCCTCATCGCCAGTGTATGACCGGATTTAAGCTGAATTGATAATTAGCTTTACCAGGAAAATGTAAATGCACCTGGGATTTGGGGAGGGGGGGGGGATGAGCATTGTGCAGACGAGAGCCATACACAGTTACACATTGTTCATATATTCTGCGTTGAGATTGATGAGGACACATACAAAAATGTTTGCGTGGTGAACGGTTCTAGAAAATTATGCTGTAAGGTGTTTTATAAAACACTTGTGGTCTTTCTTCATTATATACATCTAAGGGGTTTCAGTTAATGTTCAGGAACTTGACCGTCATAACGTTAAACCCTGTTGTTTTTCTTTCTTTCTTTTTTATTATCCAGGCTCGAGCTTTGACCAATGAAACTACAAGGAGATAGCGAAGGTAATCGGGCCCATCATCTGGAGTCACCCAAGATGTACCTCAATAGTTGCAGGACCTCTTTGACCGCTACCGACATTCACAATAATGGCAGCATTGACCACGATGGCTGTAGCAGCATGACCCAGCATCCTACCAAGAACATTAACCCACAGCGTTTTCTCATGTCAAAAGACGCTTCAGCAGGCACTGAGACCTCCCTTGATTTGGACAGTGAGGGCGAATTTCTGGAGTACACAGAAAAGGGCCACCCTTCATTTGTACTTGCTGGCATAAACAGTCTCCGCAAGCAAGGCCAGTTCTGCGACATCACCCTTGTGGTTGAGGACCATGAGTTCCCAGTACACCGTGCAGTCTTGGCCACTTGCAGTCCTTATCTCTTTGACTTCCTGTCCTGTTTGGAAGAGACCGCAGAGTCCCAGCCTACATACAAGCTCAAGGATATTTCCCATGGTGGATTCCTTTATTTGCTTGACTACATGTATACTGGCAGGTGTGTTAACAGTCATCTGTGCAACATTTGTCCCATAATGTACATGTAGTAGATGAAAGTTAGTTGTTGATCGATAGATCATCCTCATCTGTCATCTAATGATTAGTCCATAAGTGCTCTGATCTCATCTTCAATATTTCCACCATTTCTGTGTTGATTAACCAATGTTCTTTACTGTAGTAGTAGTAGTAGTAGTTCTTCTTTGGTTTCTTCTTGTGCCCATGTTTTGTTGTTGATTCTGCAGAGTCCATTATTCTTGGGAAAGAATTTCAAGAAATATCGATATTTTTTTTGTTGCCTTCATTCGATGATGGCTCTGTGCAATGCTCTGTGAGCAGATTCTCTTCCTTAGAGGCTGTTTTCCTCAACACTAAGAGTGCCAGGTGCCCATTTCTGTCAGTAAACTGGCATGCAAAGGAATATCTGATCTTAGAATAAAACTTTTTGGGGTAAGAAAACAAGCTGACATCGGTCAGACTACGACGGGCCTCTGCTCTGCCAGTTATTTCTGCTGCATACTACATATTTTTCTGTCACTATTGTACCTTTAGTTAAGGCATGTATAACAGTGTGTAAATCTATCTCTCTTTCCATTGTGGCTTGTTTGTGTAAAAAAGTACATGGAAAAGTATTAGTAAAATTATAAACCATCAGTTGAGCTTGTTAGTATTGGCTTATAATAATGAAACAGCATATTGTCACCCCTATTTTCCGGCGAGAATGTCCAACTCTAGGCTGGGTAGGCAACTACCTCGCACCCGGCGGGGATATACTGATATCCAAAATATGTCGAGGTTTTCTTGTGAGAAAGTCCAACTAGGCTGGATTGGCAACCACCTCTCACCCGGTGGGGATATATTCATATCCAAACCACGTTGAGGTTTTCCGGTGAGAAAGTCCAACTCTAGACTAAACTGGTGCAACGAAAACCACAGTGTCACGCAATGTCGCGTCTGTGACCCACCGAGAATATAGGCCCAAGCCCCAGATGCTCTGAGCCTCCATCCTAAATGAGACTTGTGAGAACCACAGGAGTAATTTCAGTAGGATCACGGGGCGATCTTGGTGATAGAAGCGAACGAGGAAGTCGTCACCCCTATGCCCATTTAGCGAATCATATCATGATTATGTGGAGATATGGTCCACAGCTGTTTGTGTAACTGTTAGTCCCCACAAAAGACTTTGTAGTCATGTTACCAGAATTAACTGGCTAATAATTGATGTTTTGCACATGTTGCCAGGGAAAATGTGTAATTTGGTGACTGCATCAGTAGTGGTCTTGTTGTATTTTTAGTCTGTCTGTTAAATTTTCTTTCTGATTTAAATTTAGAAAGTAGAAAGGTGTCATATCTTGCTGAAAAAAAGTCATGTTAACAGCAAGCAGTAAATTTTAGGAGCCTTTATTCTAATCCCATGGAGGTGTGAAGAGGATGTGGTGGTACTGTTTATGTTTTACCTACCAGGACATAGGTGCCTACCATGATCATCATCATTAGTCCTCAGCATTCCCATTGGAGCTTAAAAAGATCAACAGAGGTTCCCCAACCAGTCTGTCTTGAGCAAGTTGTAGTACCTCAAACCATGTCTTTCTCACTTCCTTTAGTTCTTCCTGTATTGTGTCTCTTCATGTTCCTAATGGCCTGCCTCTCTTTCTGTTTTCTTTGAGGTGTCCAAGTCAAGACAGTATAGGACCACACCAGACGGTGATGTGGTATTCAGCATGTCTAAGTTACACTTCTTTTGCAGTTCCTAGAAGAGCCATATAATCATTTTTATAGCAGAGTTGACTAGGGTGACTGACCAGATTGAAACCATCAACCATCTCTATAAAATGAATGCACTAACTACTCACCAATTGCACCATGCTTTTGATTCAGTATAAAGTAATTCTGTAGAGTTTCTAAGTTTTCTAACTGGAGAATGTAGTGAAAGTTATTTGTGTGAGGTCGTTAAAAACGAAGAGTTGAGGTTTAGGCACTTGGCACATTTCCCCAGCCTCTAGTCCAAGTCTGCAGTCAGAAAATCATTGAATCTGATGCCTGTGAGATCGATGGATGTTGTTTGAGGCTTTTTTGAAGAGATGTGGACTTGTAGAGGCTAGGAACTTCCACCAGCCCAACTTTGCCGCAGGTGTCAGGCTCCTCAGCAAGTGCCATCTTGTAAAGATGAAGAGTTTGCTGTCTACTGCACAAGAAAATTTATAAACATAGTGTACATTAGCCAGGAATGAAACACAGGACTCCAAAGTTTAACAGTTTTAAGAGATGACTGCACAGATTGTTCATGTATATGTATATGTTCTTCTCTTATGTTTTCGTTTTAGGCTTCATGTGCCTCTAAGCACAGTGCCAGTCGTGTATGCAACAGCCATTATGCTCAAAATGGAGTCGGCCACATGTGCCTGTGCCAACTTCCTGTCCAAAAACCTGACTGCTGCGAATTGTTTAGGTATCATAACCACTCATCCTTGATCCTTTCTAGCTCTTTCCTCCGCAGAGAGCAGGACACAGACATTATAACCAGTTTTTTTTATTCAGTTCTATAATCTTCATAGAGCAGGAAATTGATGGACTTGTGTTAAAATACTGTGGATATGAGAGAAAAAAAAGCATACAGTGGTAGTTGGAAAAAAGAGACCTGGACAGTGGCTCAGAGACCTGAAGTTGATCATGGATGCTGTCTTACTGGCAAAATATGTTCTTGATGTTTAGAAAATTACCTTTTGTAATTTTTCAGGTGTTCAGCTCCTGTTGGTACCAGATCCTTCAGTTAGGATTGTGGGCCATGCAGTAGATAGCAACAGAAAAAAAAAGTTGTTTCAAGTTATGGTAGAATGTTTTGCCTTTGTTCTAGAATTTGAGATGTTAGTCCTACCAAGGGGAACTGAAGGTTGTACTCCCATATTTTGGACATGGGACAAATACACACAAAAAAATACCCTTTCCTGTCCTCCAAAAATCTGAACTCTGACACCATAAGGGGAAGTCATGCCCTCATGAACAGATGGCTTCTGTCTAAAGAGTGAGGAGAGAGAGAGAAAGGACGGATATGATGAAGAAAGTGTAGTGGACAAGAATCAGGATGATGTTGGCAAAGATCCATGATGTCAGGGTGTAGTGGTAGTACACCGACGCCCTCAGTTATCTTGAGCAAGGTGAGACCAATGATATCAATCACCATCATCTGATAAGAACCCTGTACCTTTTCTGTGGGTTTGCATCATTTTTCATTTGTATCACTTAGGTAAGACAGTTATGAATATAAATGAGAGGTACAGTCAGTTTTGTTGAGGGTAACTCCATGCCCATCTATGTTTTTAAATAGCAGTAAATATTTAAATCAGGGTTTCTCAACATTTTTTTTTTTTTTTTTTTGGGCTTACCCCCTTTATTGCAGTTTCCTCTACGACACTGCTTCCCAGCCTTTTTTAAGATCATGCCTCACCTCAATGCCTCATAGATTTTGACCAAACCCTCCCCCCCAAAAAAAAAAAAACACTCACTCACTCTCTCTCACTCACACACATATATGCTGTGCATGTCTTTAAGTTGTGACCTCCAGAATTCAACAGAGCAATCTGGCTCCAGTTGAGAAGCCCTGGTTAAAATCATAGACATTGTATACAGTAGTTCTTGAAGGTTTAAAAAAAAAACTATGCCAAAAGATGCTCCACATCCACAGATTATTATGTGATAGTTGTTTGAGAAGAGAGTACATTTAGATCTAACAAAATTTATTTGTACTTGTATGTTATAACTTCATATGTATCATCCTGCTTAAGATAGCTGGTACAATTCTGCACGATAAATGAATAAGAACAGTATGGCATAATGTTGCATTGGTTTTTTTTTCTTTTAAATTTCTGCATCAAACATGAATGTGGTAAATATAATTTATTTAGATTATTTGATTGTATTATTGATTTGAAGGTCATCCAAGAATAATTTGGCATGAGAATGAGTAGATACCTCAGGAGATATTTGAATACTTAAAATTTTACCAAAATTTAGAGATTTGATAATTAGAGTTTAGGTTTATTCAAAAATTGGGTACCTGGGGCTTCTCTAGGAAAACAGTGACAGTGAGGACAGGGTTGGCTTCTCAGCCTCATATCCTGCTGTGGCCTAGAAGTGAGTGACACTTCACACTCCTATGGCATACAAGTGCTGCAGGACATAGATTTTGGAGTTTTTTTTTGGGGGGGGGGGTTCAGATTGTCTTCTGGCTTGGCTGAAGAATTATCTTTCTAAAGAAGTCGTCTTTTTTATTTTAGAATAACTTGAGTAGAGGTCAGGAGTGTCATCTTTGTATTCTTATCAAATGGCTAACACAATTTATGAAGTTTACTGTGGTCTTTAGAGCTGATAGAGTACCTTAATTTCTCACAAGGAATTATTGTGACCCACAGTGGAGATCTGGATATAGGAAGCAGTTTTATAACACATGCTTAACAGACATTGTTGAGCTGTTACAACAGTGTCAGCTAATTAGATCTGTTCAAAGCGTTTGAAGGAACTTTGTTATTAGATAGTTCAGATTTGTGCTAGTGATGAAAATGGTTTTCTTGTATTTATTATTTCTCTTACATAGTGGGTTTTTTTTTTGTGTCTTGGTGTTTTCACAGGTATCCGCCGTATCACCAAGAACAAGACTTTCAAACAGGCAGTTGACGAGTATATCAGGTCAAACCTGAGTGACATCATGAACAGCAAGACTTTCTATGGTCTGCACAATCTTCAAGTGGAGGTGGTTGGTGAGTGCAGTGGCTAGTTAGAACCAGACATTAATATCATCATCATCTAGTCCACACTTAATGTTGGAGTGTGGTGTGTAGAATTTTTTTAGTGTCAGTAAACTTTGTCATTTGTATTTTGAATTGATCAAACAGCACCTGAGGAGTTGGCAGAAATATGTCATTTATTAGAGTAGGAACTTGTGGTTCAGTTGAAGAATATAAGCATTGTGGCTGTGTGTAGGAATTAAGAAATGTATCAGGAAAATTGATATTTTTTGCTTACATTTTGCATCCTTCCTATCACATAGGGCTCACAATGTAGTTCACTGTTTTCAGCGAGTTTTTCGACCTCATCAATTTATTAGAGCCAAGAGTTCAACAGGGAACAAAAACAGAGGGCCTGTAGCTGAAAGTAGTTCTTTTGGAGTTGATGGAAATTTACTATCGAAGGTTTCTCATGTTGACTACAAAATTCTTTGTTAATAGCACATGATTTTTGAGCAGCATAAAACATAAACATGTTTTCTACAGTAGATGTTTATATTTCAGTAAATTGTACTCTGTTGTACGTTTTTAATCACACTTTTTTCTTTTTTCAACTGCATCTATTATCTTCATGCTAACTATGATATTCCTGCACTCATGCTAGTTGTATGAGTATCAACAGACCTACTACTAGATTTGTTTCCTTGCTGTTTGGATGGTAAGAAGGGTGATGATGTTTACTGGCAGTTACTGTATATATAAATAAAATACAACTTTGAGGTTGTTGGTTACCCCAACTAATTTATATTATCAAAAAACTTAGTAAAAGGTCACCAGTGAAATTGGTTGGAGGATAATCAGGCCAGTAGGCTGATAATACTTAACGTGCATGGAAGAGAATCAGCCAGTTTTTTTTTGTTTGTTGTTGTCTTTTTTCTTCTTTGGTTCAGCATGTGAGCTTTTTTGTGAAGACTTAAATCTTTCCACAAATAAGGTAGGAAAAAAACTGTTTCACATGAATGTTAATTCCACTGATGTTTGTGAAGTGTGTTAATTTTGCAGTAGAAGAAAAAAAGATGGTTACATGGTAACACCTTACCTGCATGTTTCCAGGTCTTGATGAGCTGATATCTAATGAGACCATGGAGAGGAGAATGTTTTCTCTTGTTCTGGACTGGGTGAAAAACAGCTTGAATGACTTGAAACCTAAACTTGACAGACTTCTGGAGAAGGTAAGCATGGCTGTGAGTTGAGAAGGTTGACGTGGCTGTGAGTTGAGAAGGTTGGCTTGGCCTGGGCTGTGAGTTGAGAAGTTTGGCCTGGCTGTGAGTTGAGAAGCTTGGCCTGGCTGTGAGTTGAGAAGGTTGGCCTGGCTGTGAGTTGAGAAGCTTGGCCTGGCTGTGAGTTGAGAAGCTTGACCTGGCTGTGAGTTGAGAAGGTTGGCTGGGCTGTGAGTTGAGAAGCTTGGCCTGGCTGTGAGTTGAGAAGGTTGGCCTGGCTGTGAGTTGAGAAGGTTGGCCTGGCTGTGAGTTGAAAAGTTTGGCCTGGGCTGTGAGTTGAGAAGCTTGACCTGGCTGTGAGTTGAGAAGCTTGGCCTGGCTGTGAGTTGAGAAGCTTGACCTGGCTGTGAGTTGAGAAGCTTGACCTGGCTGTGAGTTGAGAAGGTTGGCCTGGCTGTGAGTTGAGAAGCTTGACCTGGCTGTGAGTTGAGAAGCTTGACCTGGCTGTGAGTTGAGAAGCTTGACCTGGCTGTGAATTGAGAAGCATGGCCTGGCTGCAAGTTGAGAAGTTTGGCCTGGCTGCGAGTTGAGAAAGTTGGCATGGCTGTGAGTTGAGAAGGTTGACGTGGCTGTGAGTTGAGAAGCTTGGCCTGGCTGTGAGTTGAGCAGCTTGGCCTGGCTGTGAGTTGAGAAGCTTGGCCTGGCTGCAAGTTGAGAAGCTTGGCCTGGCTGCAAGTTGAGAAAGTTGGCATGGCTGTGAGTTGAGAAGTTTGGCCTGGCTTTGAGTTGAGAAGGTTGGCCTGGCTGTGAGTTGAGAAGCTTGACCTGGCTGTGAGTTGAGAAGCTTGGCCTGGCTGTGAGTTGAGAAGCTTGACCTGGCTGTGAGTTGAGCAGCTTGACCTGGCTGTGAGTTGAGCAGCTTGGCCTGGCTGCAAGTTGAGAAGCTTGGCCTGGCTGCAAGTTGAGAAAGTTGGCATGGCTGTGAGTTGAGAAGTTTGGCCTGGCTGTGAGTTGAGAAGTTTGGCCTGGCTGTGAGTTGAGAAAGTTGGCCTGGCTGCAAGTTGAGAAGCTTGGCCTGGCTGTGAGTTGAGAAAGTTGGCATGGCTGTGAGTTGAGAAGTTGGCCTGGCTGTGGTTGAGAAGTTGGCATGGCTGTGAGTTGAGAAGTTTGGCCTGGCTGTGGTTGAGAAGTTGGCATGGCTGTGAGTTGAGAAGCTTGGCCTGGCTGTGAGTTGAGAAGCTTGGCCTGGCTGTGAGTTGAGAAGTTTGGCCTGGCTGTGAGTTGAGAAAGTTGGCATGGCTGTGAGTTGAGAAGCTTGGCCTGGCTGTGAGTTGAGAAGTTTGGCCTGGCTGTGAGTTGAGAAAGTTGGCATGGCTGTGAGTTGAGAAAGTTGGCCTGGCTGTGAGTTGAGAAAGTTGGCATGGCTGTGAGTTGAGAAGCTTGGCCTGGCTGTGAGTTGAGAAAGTTGGCATGGCTGTGAGTTGAGAAGTTTGGCCTGGCTGTGAGTTGAGAAAGTTGGCATGGCTGTGAGTTGAGAAGCTTGGCCTGGCTGTGAGTTGAGAAGCTTGGCCTGGCTGCGAGTTGAGAAGCTTGGCCTGGCTGTGAGTTGAGAAAGTTGGCCTGGCTGTGAGTTGAGAAGTTTGGCCTGGCTGTGAGTTGAGAAGTTTGGCCTGGCTGTGAGTTGAGAAAGTTGGCCTGGCTGCAAGTTGAGAAGCTTGGCCTGGCTGTGAGTTGAGAAAGTTGGCATGGCTGTGAGTTGAGAAGTTTGGCCTGGCTGTGGGTTGAGAAAGTTGGCATGGCTGTGAGTTGAGAAGCTTGGCCTGGCTGTGAGTTGAGAAGCTTGGCCTGGCTGTGAGTTGAGAAGTTTGGCCTGGCTGTGAGTTGAGAAAGTTGGCATGGCTGTGAGTTGAGAAGCTTGGCCTGGCTGTGAGTTGAGAAGTTTGGCCTGGCTGTGAGTTGAGAAAGTTGGCATGGCTGTGAGTTGAGAAAGTTGGCCTGGCTGTGAGTTGAGAAAGTTGGCATGGCTGTGAGTTGAGAAGCTTGGCCTGGCTGTGAGTTGAGAAAGTTGGCATGGCTGTGAGTTGAGAAGTTTGGCCTGGCTGTGAGTTGAGAAAGTTGGCATGGCTGTGAGTTGAGAAGCTTGGCCTGGCTGTGAGTTGAGAAGCTTGGCCTGGCTGCGAGTTGAGAAGCTTGGCCTGGCTGTGAGTTGAGAAAGTTGGCCTGGCTGTGAGTTGAGAAAGTTGGCATGGCTGTGAGTTGAGAAGTTTGGCCTGGCTGTGAGTTGAGAAGCTTGGCCTGGCTGCGAGTTGAGAAAGTTGGCATGGCTGTGAGTTGAGAAGGTTGACGTGGCTGTGAGTTGAGAAGCTTGGCCTGGCTGTGAGTTGAGAAGCTTGGCCTGGCTGTGAGTTGAGAAGCTTGGCCTGGCTGTGAGTTGAGAAGCTTGGCCTGGCTGTGAGTTGAGAAGTTTGGCCTGGCTTTGAGTTGAAAAGGTAGGCAAGGCTGAATTGGATAGTAGTGTGATGATTACCTCATTGTTGTTTTGAATACCTGTGTCAATGTTTAACCCATCAACAAGTTTTTTTTTTAAAATTTTTAACTGTATTATGTCTCTTCTGATTATGAAGTAAGAAGAGTGGTCATAATGTTGTATAGGCTTGGGGACTGTGAAACAAGTGGCAGTTTCCAGTTTTATAAGGATAGATATGATACAGCTTTTCTCTTGATGTAAGAAACAATTCATGCTTTTGAGTTTTCTTATGTAGATTGATTAACCAGCTCCTGAAAGACAAGGAGTGTATAGCTTTTTTTTTTCCCTCCCTTTTTTTTTTTCAAATGTCATTGGTGAGATTGTATAGTTGATCAGCACATTAGGTAGGTGAATTTTGTATGACACATGCAATTCTTGTATCATCTGAGTCACTCAGAACCTTGCCTTTATTTGAACCAGGTGAATGTTTTGTACCTGGGGTCTGATAACATCCTGAGGGATTGTGCTGAAGTTGAAGACATTGTTCTCAGCAGTGATGATGATGTGGTGCAGGACTACAAGATATTGTCACGTAGGAGGGTATGTGCTTTTTTCTTTTCTTTAATAGTCTCAGTTTAATAGCAGTGATGATGATGTGGTGCAGGACTACAAGATATTGTCACGTAGGAGGGTATGTGCTTTTTTCTTTTCTTTAATAGTCTCAGTTTAATCTTACTGTTCATCTGTGCCTTTCTTAATTAACTTCATTTGACATGGCCTGCTTTGCCTCAGAAAGATTTTGAATACGTACTGGCCACAAACAATAAATTCTAGAGACTTAACTTTCCCATTGTGAATTAGAATTTATGCATGTTGTAATAGCAACAACAAAAAAATGCTGGAAATGGATCGGTCATGTACTCTGAAGAGGCTCCAACAACATCATTTCCCCGAGGAAAAAAGGAGGCGGCCAACCAAAGGGTTCCTGGTGGAGGACTATAGAAGCAGAAATGAATAGCTGGGGCACAAATACAGAGGCTGCTTGTAGACTGTGAAAGGCAGAAAGAATTTGTTGCTGCCCAGCAAGGCAGCACAGGACATACCTGAGCAGTGATTGTTTAGCTGATCACCAACCTAGGACATGAATGGACGAGTGGGATGTGCCTTTCTTACTCAGATTCGTCTGAAACTGCTTCTGGTCTCTGCAGTGCCATAGTTCAGTGCAAAGTCACTGTGTCAGATGTGAAGTGATTATGGTGGCTTGCTTGAAGTTCAAATGTGAAGTGATTATGGTGGCTTGCTTGAAGACAAGGTTCTAGGTACTTACCTTGGAGATTACTATGGAGTGACGGACACCCTTGTCTATGTGAAGGATTAGTCCAGCCATTTGGAATATTCATGTTTAACAGTTATATTTACTCCCATCAGTCCCATCTACATCCATTATGTTCATCACTTCTGTAAGCTCTTGTAGCCCAATGTAGATTTTTCAGCTTGTTTTGTTTATGCTTTAAAAAGATAAATTTTAACAAGCACATAGTGATACTAGGTGGGTGTTTATATAAACTGATCATATCTGAAAAAAATATTCTAACAAGAAAGTCTCATTCAGAATAATATCTCCTGTGTGTATATTTGCAGAGCAAGACCCCGTCCAAAAATGGCAACCAGCGTGTAGCCAATGGAAATGGAGCTCAGCCCTTTCACAAGTTTAGTCTTAATCCAGAAGAATCAGTGTCCAAAGCAGAGAGGGAATGGTCTATTGTGGCAACACGCAAGACTAGTGGTCAGTTCTTGAGTGGTTTATGTTTGGTATTCATGTTCAGGTATATGTTCTTTTGCCATGTCCTAGTTTGTAGTATTTGAGTAAATGGTTTTATGCTTTTACATTTCAGAAATAGCATTAACTTTGAAAAAAAAAAAGCTACTCCTTCTGTTTGCATATGTGTTTCTTTTTTCTTTGTAAGGAATCTCCATTAGTTGATTCCTGCAGTGTGCAAAAGGCAACCGTTTCCTTCGGAGACAAAAAGAAAGTTAGGAGCAGGGGTGTTTGACTTGTTATTTAAAAAAAAAAAATTTTTTTTTTAATGTCAATTTTTCAGAATATACCAGTGAACTTATCTCCAAAGAGAGCTCTCAAACAAGGCCCAAGGAAATGATGTGAATGAAAAAGCGGTTCTCACAAAAAAGGATTCCTGCTGATGATTGGATTCTTTGTGGGCAGCCAACTGACTACTTGTCTATGTGGTTGAGCATATAGAACTGAACACAGAAGAGGAGAGTTATTAAGAATTGTTTTTATTTGTAATTTGAAGTGAAAATATGGCTCGACCATAACAGTTAAGATTTATTGTGTGATGCTGTTCACCAGTGTTCTCTTTTAAAAAAAAAATCTTGTCATTGACTTTCAGAAAATGCTTACCTGGCCATTGCTCTTCTGGATGGACGTCTGATGGTCATAACAGTTCATGTGAGACTTCCGGTGGCAAATGAGAGTGATGTAAATGGGGGTAGCACAGCACCAGACTCCCCTCCTGTTGTCAGCAAGAGCAGATTAAGCCCAGTTTTGCGCAAGGCATCCATTACACCAATGATGGGAATGGGTTCAGCTCGATGTGCTATGGGAGCCGTGGAGCTTGATGGGAAGTTGGTTGTGTGTGGTAAGTTGATAGCAAAGTTAGTGGCTAAAGAGAGATATGGTATAATGACAGAGCTGCATGTACTAGTTGGATATAAATGATAAAGACAAAATGGTTTATGGTTCAGTTAAAGAATATAAGAAGTGTGGCTGTGTGTAGGAATTAAGAAATGTTTCAGAAAAGTGATAGTTTTTGCTTACATCTTGCATCCTTCCCATCACATAGGGCTTGCAGTGTAGTTCACTGTTTTCAGCGAGTTTTTCAACCTCATCAAAGTATAATTTATCTAATTTATCCTCTCTTAACAGTGTTCTCTTTAGAGTTTCACGTGGTCAGTCTTTCTCTTTGTTCTGTTGTGGCTCATTTGATAGCTTGTTTTGTACTACTTTCTGATAATTTGTAAAGAGCACGACAAAGTAACAGAAGAATTTACAATGTATGCTCGTCCCTCTGTATCCACAGAGGAAATGTTCATGGATGGATGGGTGTGTACACACACCTTGGGATATCAGAATCTGCAAATGCTCAAATTCTTTGTATAAAATGGTGTAGTGTTTGCATATAGCCTAAGTGCGTCCTAGCAAGTACTTTAGCTCAGCTCTAGATTACTAAAACTGAAAATTCTTTGTTAACAGTTATGCTGTATTGTTTAGGGATTAAAAGTTTGTAGATATAACCATACAGTGCACAGCAGCAACAATGTAGCATTTTCTTTCTTTCAACACTTACATAATGCACAGAATATTTTTAATGCAAGTGCATTTAGAAAATATAAATGAAGAAAATATGCTTCCCTCCATCTCTCCTCTTCCCCTCCCACAGCTTTTGCAGAGACCCAGAGGCTGAAGCACGCTATGCCTGCACATTACTGTACTCGTGTGGATTCCAATTTCAACATTTTTTTTAACTTTCTGGAATTTTTTTTTTCCCTTGATATTTTAATCTGCATTTGGTTGAATCCATGGATGTGGAACCCACAGATATGCAAGGCTGACTAAATGTCTTGGCCCTGAGTGGCTGCATAGTGTTTTAAAACAGCCATTATATTGATCGTTATGTACAAGAGATAGGCAGATTTTATAGTTACAGCTTTGTATAATGCAATAAGGTATGAGGTTAGTCTGCAGTTACATGTTATGAAATGACATTTTCCTTCAGAAAGTGGGAATGTTATGTAATGTGAAATATTTTGCTGTTGCGTCTACTCCAGGTGGCTATGATCGGGGTGAGTGCCTTCAGACTGTTGAGGCTTTCAAGGTCAGAGAAAACGTCTGGGAGAAGATGCCGTCAATGAACCGAGCAAGGGCCCGCTTTGGTGCCGCTGTACTGAACGGCTGCATATACGTCTGCGGCGGGTCCGATGGGTGGAAAGAGCAGTCCTGTGTGGAGAAATTTGATCCAGCCCTGCAGAAATGGGTGTATATTCCCAACATGTTGAAGGAGCGTTCATCCCATGGTATGCTTATGTTGGATATATATATATATATATCATGTATGATAATAATAATAACTGTGTCCTGAGTCAGTTTAAACACATTCATTTAAACTATAAATAACCTGTCATAGAATATCCACCCAGTGAGAGTTAAACATTTATATATTTGTTGAGCAAATACAGGATGGTTTAGATCATACCAAGGTGTGACTACATCACACTTTCATGTGCTGATTTTCTTGGAAAATATGGGTCCAGCACCGTATCCCCAGTAAGCCGTAATGATATGAAAATGGGGATTTTACCTTTTAGGTGTTGGGATATTTCTTTCAGCTCATGTTACGCATGCCTCTTGTTAAGTGAAACATGCATTTGAGCCTGTGAATACACTGTCAACCCTGTATATTGAAAATGTGTGGACACCAGAAATAAAAAGTGTTAAAGCCTGAATGGGCACCCTATAATAACTTTCTTGCATGACTTTGTGAGATTTGATCCATCATCATCTCTACCCTTTAGGCCAGAGTTGTCTAGGTGGCAGAGCAGTCCACTAGGTCGTATCAGACACGTGGAGAAAAAAAAAAAGCATTTTTAAAAGAGCTGAAAATAAACCTCAAATAGAGTCAGGTCGCCTTTTCTTGTTTTTATGTTAGTTGTAAAAACTGGTGGATGTAGTCGTGCCACTGAAGTTGGAGATCCCAGTAGTAGACTAGTCTTTAAAGAGAGACTCTGAGCTGCTCCTTGGAAGGAGAATCATGGTACACAGGTGCATTTTCTCATTAGTGACAGCAAGAATCCTTATTAACTTGGAGGGTGACGGCAGCTGGGAGCAGAAGCCACTGTCTTCAGTCTAAGCAGCACAGTAAGATCTCACTGCGCTTGCCTCTGAGTTTTAAGCAGTTTGACTTAAAGTAACAGCCAGATATGTCACGGGATAAATTAAACCGCAAACAGTTCTGAAGTTTCAGGTGCCAGCTATGGTAAAGTGTCTTTTTTTTTTTTTTTCCAACATCGTTTCACATTTCCCAGGTGTGGCAACCCTGAATGGCAAGCTGTATGTTGTTGGTGGTTGTGAAGGGCAGAGGAGCATAGCAACATGTGAAGTTTATAATCCAAGCACTAACAGGTGGTCCCGTATTGCTTCTCTCAACACAGGTGGGTATATGTGTCTGAAGGCGTTATGCATTGTTTCAGCACCAAGAGAACTCTTTACCTACCATGAACCATTTAGACAGCTTTTAAAAAAAAAAAAAAGAATTGACTTCAGTCCAGATTCAGGAGTTTATAATTTTAAATTACAGTAAATACTAAAAATGTCATTTCTTATGTTGAACATAACATTGACCCTGAGGTTAAGGGAAAAATGTACAGTGTTTTATTTCTGATATTCAGTGTTGTCTGCTTTTTTTTTTTTTTTTGATGTCAAGAATACCTTGTCAGCCCAAGTAATTTTAGCTAACTTTCTCTGTTCCCAAGTGTCCGGAATACAGATAAGTTCAGAAGATAGTCACTTTAGCATGAGCTCTGTCCTCAGGTTAGATAAAGTCACTTTAGCATGAGCTCTGTTGTCAGGTTAGATAATGGTTTTTTGTGCGGAACAGTCTGGCTTCCTTATCCCATCATGTTGGCTTTCTCACAGCAGTCACCTGAGCAGTGACTGATTTCAGTTTTGAAGGAAAGGAGAACTGGCAGAATAAATTACAAGTTAGAATTTTGGGAAAGTAGGGGCCGTGGGGTGGGGTATTTAAGAACACGGATAGAATCTGGCATTATCTTTAAAAAAAGAAG
The DNA here is from genome assembly GCA_009760885.1 of Achatina immaculata. Classification (NCBI taxonomy): domain Eukaryota; kingdom Metazoa; phylum Mollusca; class Gastropoda; order Stylommatophora; family Achatinidae; genus Lissachatina; species Lissachatina immaculata. The sequence goes on from CM019695.1 coordinate 22,450,869, forward strand.
TTACCTCAGCAGTCTTAAATAGTGTGAAGATCTGTAGAGAGGTCATATTGCAATGTAGATCTTTATTCTTTGGTGAAAATTTTATAATCGATCTTCTTCCCTCTTTCTCAAGGCCCTGTCAGCAAGGCGTAGGATATGTCTTTCCATAGCCCTCAATCCCTTGTGCATCTCAACAGGTTTATCACTGAGCATTTCCCGTGCCAGGATGCCAGACCATCAAACATCTCTGTCTCTCTTCTACCCTTGTTGCCATTAGGTGCTCTAGCCTGCCTCTCACCCCATACATGTCCCACAAAGCTGGGAGTGTTTTTTCTGATCTTTGTTATAATTTTCCTTGTTTCTTGTGCCTCTTTCAGAACTTCCTAGTTCGATTTTTTTCACTGTCCATGTTACCTTCAGCATTTTCTGAGAACCACATTTCAACTGATTCCAGCCTCATTTGTATTTCATTACTGACCATCCAGGCTTCACATCTATAAAGCAAGATTAGTTCATTGTACCATTAGCATGCTCTTCCTGACTGTCATAGATAGTGACTTATTGCAAAGTACGTATTTCAGTTTTTGAAAGAAGGCCTTAGCTTGTGCACTTCCGGTTTTTTCTTTTGTGATACATCTTCCATCAATTTGTTATTCATAATTGTATTTGATAGATACATTATAAAATGCTGTATTCATGGTATTTACATTATAAAATGCTGTATTCGTGGTATTTACATTATAAAATGCTGTATTCGTGGTATTTACATTATAAAATGCTGTATTCGTGGTATTTACATTATAAAATGCTGTATTCGTGGTGTTTACATTATAAAATGCTGTATTCGTGGTATTTACATTATAAAATGCTGTATTCATGGTGTTTACATTATAAAATGCTGTATTCGTGGTATTTACATTATAAAATGCTGTATTCATGGTGTTTACATTATAAAATGCTGTATTCGTGGTATTTACATTATAAAATGCTGTATTCATGGTATTTACATTATAAAATGCTGTATTCGTGGTATTTACATTATAAAATGCTGTATTCATGGTATTTACATTATAAAATGCTGTATTCGTGGTATTTACATTATAAAATGCTGTATTCCTGGTATTTACATTATAAAATGCTGTATTCGTGGTATTTACGTTATAAAATGCTGTATTCGTGGTATTTACATTATAAAATGCTGTATTCGTGGTATTTACATTATAAAATGCTGTATTCATGGTGTTTACATTATAAAATGCTGTATTCGTGGTATTTACATTATAAAATGCTGTATTCATGGTATTTACATTATAAAATGCTGTATTCGTGGTATTTACATTATAAAATGCTGTATTCATGGTATTTACATTATAAAATGCTGTATTTGTGATATTGTTTCTGTCCACATTTAAGCTCGCTCACAGACTTGTGTCTGTGCCGCAAATGGCCTCCTCTATGCTATTGGAGGGACAGATCTGTGGAACACTCTGAATTCAGTTGAAGTTTATGACCCAGAGAAAGATGAGTGGGTTGTTGGATCTCATCTGAACATTGCACGTAGGGGTGCTGGTGCTGGAGTTGTTGATGGTAAGTCTGATTTTGTTAAAATAGGCCTTTTATTATGTATGGTGGAGCCTTTATGTTTATTGTGAAATGGGATCTTTGTAGTCTAGAATGCTTCTCGTTATAAAGGGTGGGATCTCACCCGGCAGTGATACATGGGTATCTCAAAACACGTCGAGGTTTTCTGGTGAGAAGGTCCAACTCCGGCCTGGGTGGGCCACCACCTCTCACCCAGCAGGGATGCACTGATATCCTAAACACGTTGAGGTCTTCCAGTGAGAAAGTCCAACTCTAGACTAAACTGGTGCAACGAAAACCACGGTGTCACACAATCCGCTTCAGAGACCCACCAAGAATACAGGCTAAAGCACTGTGATACTCTGAACTTCTTGTGGTCCTCTCGGGGATCTCATGTGGTCCTTTTGGGGACCACACAGGAGACCACGGGACCTAACAAGGACCACAGGCGTAAATTCAGTAGGATCATAGTGCGATCTTGGTGGTAGAAGCGAACAAAGAAGAAGAATAAAGGGTGGGATGATGTTTTGATTCACACAGGGAACAAGTGGGGGCGAGTTTGGATCCCACTAGAGGCTGGAAATTTTTTTTTTTTTTTCTGGGTCTGCGACATGCCTTTTTTTTTTTTTATCTCAGTCTTTCTTTGTTGTTCAATCAGACATCAACACAGTCTCTCTCACAAATGTTATCTCAAGTTTTCAGCATCACCGTAGAGCTTCTCTTGTAAGGGGCTGGGGTCTGGCCAGGTGCTTTGCCTGAGTGGGTTGTGTGATCTCACAGCAGTGTCCAAGCCATTTTCTCTAAGAACAAAATGTTAACATGCAGAGTGAGAGACGCCAGTGCTCACACATGTACCTGTATCCTGAGAGAGCTCTTATGTGAGCAGAGTTATGACGATCCTCCTCCTCAACCATTTTCATGGCTGTGGAGTCAGTACTCCTAACGTTCAGCCTCCATCTTATACTCCTTTTTTCTACTTTCCAGCCACAATCCCAGCATCTTCATAAATGCTACATTTTGGCTGACTTAAGCTAACTGAAGTTGCTTAGAACTCCAAACTCTGTAGTTGTTAAAGGATATTCATATGTCATTTCTCCTCCCTTATTTTCTCCCCCAGCTCTTCTTTTTAATACATATTGTGCAGATATTTTGAATGTCAGTGACATGGAGTTATGGGAAGTATCAGAATCTCTTCTGCTTTACTTCAGATTCTCCTAAAACATACTTTGTGCTAAAACTATGATGTGCAGAAGTCATGTTGCATCTAGCTTGTTAAACACTGTGCAACATCTGGTCGTGCACTCATTCAAATAGAATTCAGTTTTTCTGGTATATTTGATGCCTGCACCTTCTGGAATATTCTGGTTACAGTTTAGTGTTAACAAATGGTGAGACATAACACATAAAATAGTAAGATCCAAGAGCAGGCCATAATACCAGTGGTTGTGTGAGGCAGTTGCCAGTAAATTACTGAATGAGAAAAATCAAAACTTATGGAGGTTCGTTTATATTATCAAAAGCCTAGTGAAAAAGCAACCAGCGAAGTAGGCTGGAGGATAATCAGGCCTGCAAGCTGAAGATGCTCATTGTGCATTGAGGAGATTCAGCTAGTTGTGACTTTGGTTCAGCATGTAAGCATTATGTAAAGAATAAATCTCGCTGTTAATAAGATGAGGGGAAAAAAAGATCACACGAACATTTACTTTCCACTGATGTCTGTAAAGTATGCATAATTTTATATTTAAACAAATGTATAAAGTACCGAATGTTGTATTGAGACAACCAGTAATTCAGAAAATACTTCATGTAGTGGTTTTAAAAAATCCTAGCATGACTGCTGGATACAATTTCCAGAATCACTTAATCTTCTGGTTCTTGGTTTTCAGACATGATAGTGGCAGTCGGAGGCAGTGATGGTGCTCAGTCTCTTGTGTCTACCGAGTTCTACAACTTTGAGAGCAACTCTTGGACAATGGGGCCACCTTTGAACACGCCAAGAGCCAACTTGAGCGTGGTTACCATGGGCAGTCGCTTGTATACAGTTGGTGGCTTCAGTGGCAAGAAGTTCCTCACCACCCTCGAGTGGCTGGATGTGGACAATATGGAATGGTTTGGCCACACCCCACGTCAGGCTGTGGAAGAAGAAGCTAGTGGCGTGGCTGTTGCTGAAGTGAAGGGTGCGGCAAATGGCGAAGATACTCGTGCAGGGGGTGATTTTGATGTTGAGGTTCAGGCAGGTAGCGAGAGGTTAGCGGCACAGGTAGAAGAGGAAGAAGATGATGATGAAGGCAATGGACAAGAAAAAAAGAGAGGAGGAGTCCAGGATGGTGGTGATGAGATTGTTGGTAGTAGAGCTGGTCCAGATGAAGGAGCACATAATGAGAAGAGCACAGAGGAGGAGCCAGTGTCATAGTATTCAGCACACACCCCCCCTTTTTTTTTTTCATTTTCTTAAATTGTTTTGTTTATTATTTCATTTTCTCGCTGTTTATTTGTGTATTTCAGTGGGGAATAATAGATTTCTGGCACAAATTAGGCTCAGGTTTCACTGCCATTTTGTCACTGACTCTCAAAGATGATTGTGACAAATGGTTGCCAGATTTTGAATAAGTCAGATGTCCGAGTTCATTTACCAGAGATGGTTTTGTCATGTGGGAAGCATTTGTCAGATTTCTGAGTTTATTTACTTCAGTTGCTTTGAGGATTTCAGCCATTTTTTTCTTTTAACTTTTGGTCAGCCATTTTATTAGTGTCATCCATATTTGTGATTTGTCTGAACTTCTACTTAGCATCACTCGCTAAGACAGCAGTAGAATATTAGTACTCATTCTGTTTTTGTAAATGCAGTTTTAATGAATAAATGTGGGTATAAGCACCAAGTTAGGGAGAAAAAGAGCTTGTTTTTTTTTTTTTTGCTGGAATTTCTTTCATTGTTATTCTTGGTTAGAGAATTGTGCTTAATTTTGTATATGTTTTCAAGTTGGCCTGGATGGTAGTTTGATAATATGACATCTTTCCACTACCAATGATGTTGCAAATCTAATTCCACTTAATATATAAAGTTCCACATATACAAAGTTTGTGGCAGCACAAGGGTTAAACAGGGAGGAGCCTCCTATGAGAGTAAATATATTTTTTAATTTTCCCCAAGCTTATTATGGACAAATTGGCCAAAGAATATGCAGTAAGTCAGTGTTGAATGTTAACTCTTGACAAGCCAGCTGTTGCATGTTTAAACATATCAAGCCTGCCATGACCATTGCGAGTTTTTAAATCTTTCATTGTGAAAGTAAATGTCTTGTCGCTGGAAATTGATCTTACAAGCAAAAAGAATGGTTTGCTGTATGTAGAATAACGGACACCTGGGATATTCTATTGGGCGGGATGGAGAGAGTTGTTTATGGCAAAGGATTGGGTGGAGGGGGGGGGGGGGAGAGAAGAGTATACGTGTCATGAATGGTTCTTTAGTAGAGATGGGTTCTTAAGTATTAAGTGATCCACCTTGCAGGAAGATAAAACTGTACACATACACATTTATCTGCCACGATCTTCAGCTAGTCTGATAACATCGAACAAATGATAAAACTGAATACAATTAATTTTTTGTTGTTGTTGTAATGTTAAAGGTGAGTATATCAGATTTAAATTTATAACTAAAATCAAACGGCATACATGTGAAAATTAGGGATGGTTATTAAATATTACAAGTTTGCCAATAAAGTATTTAGTAAATCAGATGCTGCCTAACCAGGTAAGGTGGACCAGATATAATAGTAGTCATTTGTTCTAGGCTTAATACAAGCCCAACGGGTAGATATGAGGTGTAAAACGGAAGCTGAAACAAAGTGATCCATATAAAACTAGACAGTTTCAGGAAATTTCAACAACTTCCTTGTGGAGATAAAGGACCCTTTTCAGAACTTACTGTAACCTGTATTGAGATGTGTCAGAGTATTCCACAGGTACTATATGGTTGGAAGTAAGTGCATGAAGGGCTGGCTCTAACTCTCTCTCTCTCTCTCTTTCCCCCCCCCCCCAGTCCATTCCAGGTTTTTATGTGTTAAATGGTCTGGTTTTATATGGAAACCCTGTAGTATGACACTTGCAAAGATCTTTCATTATGATGCTCAAGAAAACTTGGCAGTTGTGCTGTACAAAGGCTTGTTACTTTGCTTGATGGGAGATTTGAACTTCACACCATGTTTCATATTGAAGCACACCCTGAAGATATATTATTATGTATATATTGAGAATTTAAATCAAATTTTTTGAACAGATTATTTCCTTATTTGTCTCAGCACCAAGTCCTGTCTGTTTAGTTTAAAAGAAAAAAAATGAAGAAAAGAGTAGTTTGTATTGCTTTCATTTATGCAATAATTAGATATGTGCAACAACTCTATCTCATTTATCTCTACAAAGTGGAGAACATGTCAGTCAAGTTAATTTACAGCTTTATTTGGCTGTTTTAATAATGTTTAGTTTTCGGTGATCTCTAGCAGATGGATGGAATGATATACGTATGTATTTTTTAAAACGTAATAATGTAAGGTAAAGATAAAATTCCCGTTTCCATGGCACTAAGGCATAGTGAGGATAGTGTTTCCAAGACCATTGTCATATGAAAGTGTGATGTATCAGAATACATTTTTTAACATTGTGATTTTAATAATATTTCAAAGATTTGCTGTTTCCAGTAATGTTAGGTTGGAAATAAAATGTTAGAACTCTGCAGACATGTTCAGAATATGGCTTTGTCATGAAATGAAGTCCTACATGTGAGCCTTTTGTTCTTGTTTAATAAGCTGCCGTTTCTAATTTGTTGCATGGTAGCTGTAAGAAAATAAAATTTTAATGGATGTTTTCAAAATCCAAGAAGAAAAACTTCACATGTGTTCGACAGTCTTAGAAGAATGAAAAAGACACTACATTATATATTACTAGCTGATTACCTGGCGTTGTCCGGGTATTTATTTATCCCAATCAACAAAGTTCTATTCATTTCCACAACCTTCTAGACAGTTCTACTGAGTTCTGTTCAACTAAACACGGGTTTAATTGTCATCAGGACTGTCACCAATCAGCTTAGCAACCCTGAGTACTATGGATTTGAACACTAATATCGGCCATTTTCAATTATTTTTACATGTCATTCCCCATCCCATCCCCACCACTAGGCCCCCCATGCTGATGGAGGCTGAACTTGAACGGCATCGGGAGTGTCCCTTTTAGTTTTACCTCCAGGAGCAAGAATAAATAAATTCTTGACCAACATAAAGTTGTCTGTGGGATAAACACGGCGATCTCAAATCCACTCCACAGTACTTAATAGACTGCCCCTATAACTTATTGATCGTTATCGAGAATGCAGTCTCACTGGAAATTGCAGTCTCTTAAAGATAAAAAGGGAGATCCGTCGGAATGAGTGGTATCCGTGGGATAAAAACGGTTTCACCCTCTCCCTTTTCTGTTAAGATAGTCGCTTCATTGGTTGTTTTCAATTCAATTATTTGTACATGTCACCCCAACCCCTAGGCCCCCATGCTGATGGGAGCTGAACTTGGACTTAAACAGCATCTGGAATGTCACTGTTCATCTCAGCTACTCCAAAAACTATGGATTTGACACTAATATTGGTCGTTTTCAATTATTTTTACACGTCTCTCTCTCTCTCTCTCACTCACACACACAACACTCACACACATCCACCCCCACCCCCACAAATCCCAGGCCACACCCCTCTCTAGGGGTGTCTTACCTGCACAGTATTTTTTCTTTTTGTGACTTGCATCAGTGCATATTTTAATTCCTGTATTGACTCGTTAATCCAGATCTTTGCCTTTTTGTTTTTAACTTCGTATACAAATATATATTTTGTTATTTAGAGCATATGCCATTTGCATAAATTGAGTTCTTCTTGGGGCATATCTCTTGCTGTTATGAAATGTGAGATTTAAAAGATGATGATATAAGCCAGTGGTTCCCAACTTTTTTCTTTGAGATGTGGACCCTTAATGTTAATATGCTTTCTTCCACACCCACCTGTTCCTGGTTACTTGGTATGAAATTAACAACTGTCACATGTCTAGTATTCGATGTAAGTCTAGACTGTGCTGTGCTGACCAATGGGTTGGGCAGAAACCAGTGTTTGTAGTCCAGAGTTATTGAAGTGGTGCGTTACCTGTTACCTTCAGCTTATCGAAGATTCACGTCAGTTCTTGTTCAGAGAAAGGGAAAAAAAAAATGGAAATATTGTAAATAGTAGGACTATATACTGGGTTCAGTTATGGAGCATCAGTTGTTCTTTTATTATTGCTTTAAGAAATTTAGTCATAACAGTTGATTTTTGTCATTGTTCTGTTCATTATTTTGTTATATGTCATTTAGACATCACTGTTTTAAAAATGGCACACATTTCATTCAAGTTGGTGTTCAAATCAGTTCTGAATTTTACGTTTTACTAAATGTAAGTTCAAGAATGTCTTTTTTTTTAAAATCAAAATTTTTTACATTAAAGAAGTGGCATATTTGTCAAGTTATATTTAGTGGAGACTTGAACAGTTCTGCCAGCTTGGTCTTATAAAGTGAAGATACGTTTTCGAGTACACAGTTGGTCCTTGACTTAATGACTTACTTGACTTATGACAGTCTGCTGTTACAACCATCAGGTTCTTATGCTTCTTTTGTATTAAAAGGAAAAGCCACATTTTTTTTTTTTATAACAGCATTTTAATTGCTTGATATTTAAATATTTTCTAACTTTTTGACAACAAGCGAAGAAAAGATTTGTTAAGGAACTGATGATAAACAGCTGTAATAGTGAAAATTAATAGAAAACAGTGACACAGTAGGAATGAAAGCTCATCTTAAGTTGAGAGTCATTTTTTAAATGTATTTACGTAACTTACCTTTATGTTTCAGTTGCATATATTTAGATTGCTTAGTCAAATGTACTTTTTAACAATGGAACTCATCAGTCCAAATGAATTTTTCCTAGTCTGGAATTGCCTTTTTTTTTTTTTTTTTGGAAATTTAAAACTAAGCCACTATTAATTTTTCAAAATGGACCAAAGTAGACTGCCATAGTCTCATCTAGAAATAAGGATAATATATGTGTAAAAAACAGGAATCATAGTTAATCAAATAGAAATGAGCCTGGTGAATTGATTCAAAGTCAAGTGATTGTGTTTATTAAAAAAAAACAACAAACCTAAGATGTGCAGCTGTATTGACATATAAAGTGCACTGGTTTTTTAGTGCATAATGTGCATACATTTGTAAAATATTCTGAGCCTTGAGGTTTGCTTTCTGTTGTTTTTTTATTTTTCTTATGTTATTTGGTTTTGAAATTTAGTTGAAGACTTTAGTGAAGTTTGTCAGATATGTAATGGAATGTTCATTGGTACATCATTTAATTTGGTTTTGAAAGAGATCTTGTGGTCTCTGATGTTATTATGTAACAAGTGGATGTTGGTGCCAAGATTCTGGGAAACAGAATAAGAAAATGACATGTATGATTGAGTTAATAAGAAATAATTCCATGATGATAGTCTAATCCTGATTTTATACCTTCCCAGGAATTCTGGGAGAGGTATAGATATATGTGTATATATTTTACATTGTAAATTTTTTTTATCGTTCAATTGCATTGATTATTAGTGCTTTTTTTTTTGTTCGTTTGACATGGGTTTTGTTTTCACACACACACATGAATAATCACCTCAAGTTTTGATTACAAAATTTAGTCTCCGCTGAGTTTGTGTTATTTTCTGAATGGAGTGAGTGAGTGCATCTCTCTTGAAAGCTGCTGTGCCACACTGATGACAGGAGTAAATGGAGGTGATTTGATGTAGATCAGGTGTGCCCAGTTTCATAGAGCTGCAGTCATGTCATGTCTTGTCCCATGTTTCATTCAGACAGTTCATCTCAGCTGTTTAGCTTCAGAGCTGAGCTTCGTGGGTTGAGTGACGAACTGTGTTAAGAATGAGAAAATTATGAAGTCAAGCTAAGCTGTTGTAACTATGACAACTTTTCTCATCAGAAAAAAAAAACTCTTCTTGGGTAACAGTTTTAACCAAATGAAGTATATTTATTTGGTTAAATATAGATGCCTACTCGACATAAAGTGGAACGAATTCGAGAACAACGCAGAGATAAGGGAGATGACTGAACAACCAGTCTCATGGGTGTGATCAGGAAAAGGAGATGGGCATATGTTAGATGAGAAGAAACAGAATCCCAAAACAAGCTATCAAGTGAAACTCTCAAGAGGACATTGTTAAGACAGGCCAGTTTAGTGGGCATAACATCCCTTGATGAGATTGAAAAGCTCTCCGAAAACAGGAAAACGTGGCAAACTACCTTGCGAGCCTTATGTGACGTTTAACTGCACAGGAAGGACGTAAGATAAGAAATTATATAGCAACTTTGCAGGACACTCTTGCTACAGATTGATGGTTTGGCAGTTTGTTTTTTTTTAGACCGAACCATTTCAGGCAAATTTGTCAACCTTCCCGCTCATTTTGATATCCGTAGCAATATGAGAGGCCCCAAATAGCAGGCACTCTGGTACAGCAAATAGTGGTAGGAGAATCCAGCTTGTTCTGTGTTGGTGATGGTTTTATTTTTCCTTAAAGAGTACCGGATAACGAGAATAGATATAGGTCTATACAAGAAACAACGTAATAACCAACACCGACCATATTGTACCGAGAAATAACGTATTTTTGTGGTAAGTTAAGTCTGTTGTGCGTGGCTGTACGGAGCCGTTGAATGGGCTGAAAGAGAAAGGCAAACCAGTGTGGTATCATTGGAAGGTGTCACGTGACGTGGAGACCGCGAAAGCGCCGTGCATTTAAAGGGTTTTTAAACCTCAGCGGAACATGAGAAGCAATAATAGGTATTCTGGGCTTAGATCTAGGGATAAGATGTTTAATGAAGTTAAATGGGACAGGGTAGCGGGAAAATAGTGAATTGTATTGTTTAAATTTACATGAGGTCGTCCTTCCCAAGTTTTGTGGGAGGGAAGAGACACTACCACTCATTTCAGGAACTGGAGTTGGGGGAGGGGGAACGGGAAAGCAGGAGGGTGACGCCGTCGTCAAATGCAGCAGTGATCGGTTGAGCTTCATCCTTTCATCTGGGACTGCCACATGATGATGATGGTGGTGGCCCAAGTTTTGTGGGAGGGAAGAGACAACAGTTGGCTGGGGTGTAGGAATTTTTTTTTTTTTGAAGGCCATGCCACAGACGATTTTTTTTTTGTATATCGTAGTTCCTGTGTCATTCAAAATCGTACCGGACGAGCAAAGCGAGAACCACGAAACATGGTTATGGAGGACAAGGCACGACTTTGTTATATAAATAAAAGTGTCGAATCCCCCGAAAACAAATGAGAGTTGTTACATGAGCAACCGAGTACTATCTTCAGCTTCGTAAGGTAAAGGTAATCCTGTCATATCTTAGAGGCATATGCGGATATGGTGTTAGCGCCCATGTTTTCCTTGACCTGTTGGCACACTAGAGGGCGATGTAGTCAGCATCGCGCCTGGCCGTCTTGTCCTTCCCACAAATCCACAAGAAGCCAAATACCCATTTCTTCAGCTGGGTAACTGGGGGTCTCCGGCCGGATTCGACCGACCTTCGCCATGAGAGACTTCAACCAAAGAGTTTGCAGGACACAGATCAAGAGGAAGACTCAGAAAAGAGATGGTATCGGAGAGACACTCGCAAATTTATGGCATGACCGTCACTAAGGCCGCCAATTTGGGCCAGAAACGCCATTTGCATCTCCCCTCGACATTTCAGAGTACAAGAGGAAGGATGAAGTAAAATATTTCTTAATCGCACCCGTACAAACTTTCAAATAAACTATATTGTTTAGTTGGCCTGGAAATTTTATTCTACGTAATTCAGAAGTTCAATGGGAAACTGGTGGTTGATGACCTCCTTCTTTCTTCCAAGCCTTTAAGGCTCATTGCTGCAGATAAAGCTCGCCTCCATTCCTCTCCAGTTGGTGAGATCAATTTCTTTTATATCCTCTTTTATGTTGTCTTTCCATCTCTGTCTTGGCCTACCTCCTTGGTCTTGTTTCCCTCATCTTTTGTGCATACATAGTTTTTGTTTGTCTGTTCTCTGTGTACGCTCCAGCATATGAAAGTTCTGAAGAAGATGACAGGTATTTTATGATGACATAGAGACAGCCCTAAACGACACCACGTCACATGAAGTTACTATAGTGATGGGAGATTTTAATGCCAAAGTTGGTAAAGGAAGAACTTCAGACATCGTTGGTGACTATGGACTAGGGGAGAGGAGTGACAGAGGTTATAAATTAATTGAATGGGCAAGAATACACAGCATGGTTGTAAGAAACACCTGGTTTAAACAACATCCTCGAAGACTGGCAACGTGGTGCAGCCCAGGCAGAAAGACTTTTATCCAGATAGACTACATATTAACAAACGATTCCAGAATGCATTACTGACAACAAAAATCATGTAAGGAGCCGACTGCAATAGTGACCATGACCCACTGTGTGGAAAAATTAGAATAAAACTAAAGAAAGCAGGCAGAAAAGTGAGAAACATCAAACTGAATACAGAACTCCTTAAAAATGACGAAGAACCGTGAGAACAATACACAGTTATTATAACAAAGAGATACAATGCAATAGCAAAAATAAATAGTATCGATGAACAATGGGCAATGTTAAGAGATTCTATCCATCAAACTGTTAAGGAGATAATACCACCAAAAAAAAAAAAAAAGAGAGAAGCCCCTGAAAAATAAATGGATGACAGACAACATCTTAGGACTGATGGACAAGAGGAGGAGGAGTAAAAATATAGCAAGATAAATAAAGAAATGAGAAGCAAAAGAAGTGTGGTTAAATGAACAGTGCAGGCAGAGAGAGGACTCTCATAATAAAGACAGCAAAAACATGCACAAACTACTCACGGGTAGGAAAACAAAATATATCACAGGTTGCCTGAAATCGAAAGAAGGTAAAATGTTAATGGGAAAAGAAGACATTGTGGACAGATGGACAGAGTATATCGGTGAGCTATATGGAGGAGAAAGACCAGAATTAACACCAGATACTGAAAACTGTGATGGACCACCAATACCTGAAGATGAAATCATAGATGTCATCAAACACATGAAGAAAGGAAAAGCAACTGGGCCTGATAATATAACAATAGAAGAAATAGAGGCACTAGAGGAGACAGGAATAAAAATAATAACCAAGTTACTGAATGACATTTACAACAGTGGTTATATGCCCAGTGATCTTAAATTCACGTTTATAACATTACCAAAGAAACCAGGTGCAAAGGAATGTGAAGACCGCCGGACTATCAGTCTCTCATGTCACATAACGAAGCTACTTCTGAAAATCATTATGAGAAGAACAAGGAAAAAAAATAAAAATGGAAATAGCAGATGAACAGTTTGGATTTGTTGAAGGAAAGGGAACACACAATGCCATTTATGCTTTACGAACACTAACAGAAAGAGCCTTAGAAGTACAGAAAGATTTATACTTATACTTCATTGATTACACCAAGGCATTCGACAAGGTGAAACATAATGAAATAATTAAAATGCTTGAAGACATCAGTATAGACGGCAAAGACCTGAGGGTTGTAAAACATATATACTGGCAGCAAGAAGCAGCAATTAGAGTCGAAAATAGAACTGGAAAATATCAACCTATAAAACAAGGGGTGCGACAAGGATGTGTACTATTTCTAGACTTTTTTTTCTCTGTACAGAGAGTATTCTAAGAACGATCATCACAAAACCAGGCATACAAATTGGAGGATAGAATATTAACAACCTTCGATATGCTGACGGCAAAGTACTGATAGCTGAGAACCAGCAAGACTTGCAAAATCTCTTGGATAAAGTCGCCAAAGAAAGTTAACAGAAAGGCCTTACTTTAAACATCTAAAAGACAGAGACTATGGTTATATCTAAGAAACAGAATCCACCAGCATGCAGTATAAAATTAAACGGAACTATTCTAATGCAGGTGCAGAAATTCAAATACCTTGGAGCAGTAATAACTTCAGATGGGAAATGCAGAACAGAAATTAGGAACAGAATAGGCCAAGCAAAGACTGGATTTCATAGAATGAGAAACATATTAGCCAACACATCCTTATCAATGAATGTTAGAAAACGAGTCCTAAAGTGCTATATTGAACTTTTCTTGTTATATGGAAGTGAATCATGGACAATAGGCAAGTCTGCACAAAAATCATTGGAAGCAGCAGAAATGTGGTTTATTAGAAGAATGTTGTGAATCCCATGGACAGCAAAAATAACTAATGAAGAATGTCTGAGAAGAGCTGGAGAGACAAAACATCTTGTCAAAAAGATAAGAGAGAGCCAATGTACTTTCATAGGACATGCAATGAGAAGAGGGGGCATTGAAAATATTATAACAACAGGAAAAATAGATGTAAAAAGATCAAGAGGAAGACCAAGAGAAATGATACTGGACAGTCTGACGGGATGGTGTGAGAGATCACCAACTGTGATGATGGCCTGCGTGAAGGATCGTGTACTCTGGAGAAGCATAATAGCCAACGACAGTCGGCATGGCACCTGATGATGATGATGCTGTTCTCTTCCATTCTTTCTACATGGCTCAACCAGCATAGTCTGTTCAGTTTCAAGACATTTATAATTCGTTGGGATTTAAATAAGCTGTTCAGTTCAGTGTTCTTTATAGCTCTCCGTTCTCCACTGTTGATATCCTTTATGGGCCCAAAGATTCTTCTTAGGATCTTGTTCTCAAATATCTGCAATTATTGTTCATCTTTCTTTGTTGTACTCCACGTTTCTGACCCATATGTGACGGCTGGTTTTATTACAGTTTTGTAGATTGTTATTTTTGGTGTTTTGGGACAGGACTTTGGATTTTAACAGGTGTTGCAAAGGAAAGTGTATTTTACTCCTTGTTTGTACTCTGCTTTTAATTTCCTCGCTTATTATGTTGCTTCTGTTGAAGGTTGTGCCTAGATATTTATATATTTCTGCTTTCTTAATGATCATATCTTCAACATTTGTATCATCTGGATCATTCTGCCTCTGGTCTCTTGGTATCTTCATATACTCTGCCTTATCTTGGTTAACGGTCAAGCCCACTTTTAGTGCCACATCTCTCAGGTGTATGCAGGTAATGATGACTTCTTGCATAGTTTCCCCCACTAAGTCGATATCATCAGCGTCTCCTAGTAATTTAGCTTGTTCTTGTGTATTGCTTTCTTCTTTCACTTTTCTGACTACCTTTTCTAGTACTAGGTTGAATAGCAATGGAGATAATGTATCACCTTGTTTTAAACCAGTTCTTATATAGAAGGGTTGTGACTTTTTTTTCCCATTATATATTACTAAATTTTGTGCAACCCCCCCCCCCCCCCCCAGCATATTCTGGTCAAACTGATAATTTATTAGTTATCTCTAATTCTTTCACAATTTTCCATATGCTATTCCTATCTATGCTGTCATAAGCTTTTTTTTTTTTTGAAGTCTTTTCCATATTCCCAGTACTTTTCTGCTCTTTGGCGTAGATAAAATATTTGTCCACGGCTGATCTATTCTTCCTAAAACCTGCAGTGCCCCAGTATGTTCTCGTTGTATGGTTTTAATCTATTTTAAAGTATAATAGATAGTATTTTATATCTTGTTTTGTAGTAAAGATATTCCTCTTTTCACACTTACTCTTATTACCTTTTTTAAATACTGGGATCAGTATACTGAACGTGTGCTGCTTATTCTCATTCCATAAGCTTCTGCCATAACTATTAGTTTCCATCCATTATCACTAGATGTTTCGTGCAGACTTTCTTTTCTTGTGATGTGTCTGTGTGATTCTTCCTTTTCTATCGTTGCACTGAAATCTCCTACCATTATCAGTATATTATCAGTGGTTGATATACGTTTTTTCATTAGGGAGTAATAATTATATTATTTTAGATGAAGCAAAATACCGAAAAAAAAAACCTGACACAAGATGAATTCCGATTCCGGTTTGACAAAGACATGGCGAAGTCTGTGTTAACTTGAATGTAGACGCTGGAAGAAAGGTTGGAACCAGATTATAAATAATCCGTACAAAGAATATGTGGCAGTAGCTCTTAACCGTTTGGGATCATGTACTCTTTTTTTTTTAACTTTCAGAAAACAGATGTAGACCCTTTATTAAAAAAATAAAGCCAATAAATAGAACAGAAATGATAAGATTTTTGTCTTGTTTTTTTTTTTAATCGAGTCATTTCATCTGCTAGCTCACGGGCCTTCATAAATCTTTCAGTGGACCGCAGGCTGAGAACCACTGGTCTGTGATGTATAATTACAGTGTGGTGATATGAGACTTCCTGACCTGGCTTATCTAAAAAAAAAAATAATAATCTTTGATGTTAGATTAAAAAAACAAAGATACTACAGGTGGCCTTTCTTCATGTCATTGAGGCATTGCATTATATTAATATTTTCTTGATCCATGCAGGAGATTAATGGTGACTTAATAAGCATCGCGCATGGCAACAATTTGTTGTCTAGTCCAGTAGGAACTAGTGATCCATTCATACAACTAGGGGGTGCTCATATACAGAAGTAGAAAAACCTCATCTTCATAATGAAAGTACAGTACACTAACTGCTTCACTGCTCAGTCGCTCTATGGGCAAAGCATAGACAAAGGTTATTTGTTTAGGCATTTAAAAATTATCCATTGGAGATACTACTTTGATGTGGTCTCAGCTTGATATTTTCAGCTCCTAATAGGACATACAAAAAAGAAGTTAGGCACTCTGTGGCAGTATGGCCATAAAGGGGGACTGAGAAGGGGGTCCAACCAGAATATTGCTCCGTGGTCTGGGGGTGGGGGGGCCTT
Organism: Achatina immaculata; assembly: GCA_009760885.1. Taxonomy (NCBI): domain Eukaryota; kingdom Metazoa; phylum Mollusca; class Gastropoda; order Stylommatophora; family Achatinidae; genus Lissachatina; species Lissachatina immaculata. The sequence continues at coordinate 22,467,333 of CM019695.1, forward strand.
TCCTGTTTTATAAGAGTGAGCCTACAGTGGATGAAAAAAAGTAAGGGGGCGGGAAGAAGTGAGGGTCAAGTTTATGAAATTTTTTTTTGGAGGCCCTAGTCACAGATAGAGAGGAAGACCAATGTGAAGATGGCTGCAAGACATCGTTGATGATCTGCAAATGGATGCATCAGCAGCAGGCCATCCTGCTCACAACAGAGAGGCCTACAGGAGTGCTGTTAGGGAGGCAAAGTTGTGCAAGGGACATGCAAATGAATGAATGAGTCACAGATATTATGTGATATTATTATAGGCAGTGGTAGATTAGCCATTGGGCCTATAGGCCCTGAAGGGCAGGGGCCCTGTATCAAAGCAGAAAGGGAGCTTATTGTTTCATGTGACATATATTTATGAGTATTATTACTTATTATCCAGAAAAGGCAGTGACATATCAGGTTATGTATAGTTTGTGTAGTATGAAGTCATATAGTAATAGTAGAGATTACATCTAGAGGGGAATTGGGCCTTATTTCAGGAGATGAATGGTAAGGATAAGAGGATGCAGGTGCCCTTTACTTGGATTAACCTACATCCTGAATGTATAAAATCGGAAAAAAGTAGGAGCAGCTTTATTACTTAACGATTACAAAGTTGTGACTTGTCCAGCGGTTGCAACCCCACTATTTTCTCTGCAACCCCTCTTCTCTGCAACCCCTCTTCTCTGCAACCCCTCTTCCCCAATCACCTGTTTCAATTTCTCCTAGCTAGGCCAGTAGTGCGTCACTCTCTCTCCCCTCCCCGGTTCCCCATCCACCACCCCCAGTTACAACCCACCGACCACATGTCACAGGCCTCTATTTAAACAATTTCCTCGTCCTACCAGATCCATTCCTGACACACACCGCCGGACAAGCCACACCTTGCAATTTACAGCTAAGTACTCCTTTAAAAAAAATTTTTTTTTTTTTTAAACAGTATTCATGTGAATCTATACTTTATCTCCTCTCTCTCTATTTCTTCGTCCTGTATGTTTTTGTATGATTAAGGCTCACGCCGAAACGTCACAACTTTGTAATCGTTAAGTAATAAAGCTGCTCCTACTTTTTTCCGATTTTATACATTCTGGTATCACAGCTTTACTACAGTGCTTAGTGTATAGTTGTATACTTATACACCAGTTATTGTGTTAACCTACATCCTGGTTGGGTGGTTAATTCATCACTGATTGTAGGTCCTACAGATAGAAAAGAAACTTTTAACATTAAAAACAAATAATTTTAATCTTTTTTTTTTTTGTCTAATCCATCTTTTTTTCTAATCCATCTTAGTTTTATAATAAACAGGTTGCTTGTAGCTCATTTGCTGACAGCAGATTTATGTACATGTTGTGAGAATGAGTGCTGCAGGTGATGTGAATCCAAAGAGACATCCATTAGTGAGTATTATGTGTAAAATAATACATAACAAAGTGTACGAGGTTTTTTTTTTTTTTTAATCTGAAGCCTGATTTGTTAGGATTGAGAGTAGTGTATATTACAGATTACTGAAGCTCTTTACTCTGAGACTCTTTACTCTGAGGCTCTTTACTCTGAGGCTCTTTACTCTGAGGCTCTTTACTCTGAGACTCTTTACTCTGAGGCTCTTTACTCTGAGACTCTTTACTCTGAGGCTCTTTACTCTGAGGCTCTTTACTCTGAGGCTCTTTACTCTGAGAATCTTTACGCTGAGACTCTTTACTCTGAGAATCTTTATGCTGAGGCTCTTTACTCTGAGGCTCTTTACCCTGAGGCTCTTTACTCTGAGGCTCTTTACTCTGAGGCTCTTTACTCTGAGACTCTTTACTCTGAGGCTCTTTACTCTGAGAATCTTTATGCTGAGACTCTTTACTCAGTGGGCAATTTAATCTCGGAGATTACCAGATCCACAGAAAAGTATGAATGCCAGTCTCTCTTGTTATTAAACTTTTTGAAAACTCGAAAGGGGGAGGAAAAAAAAGGAAGACCAAGAGACAGTATCTAAATGGGTTGACCATGTGGCACAGGAAAGGAAGTTGCCTTGTTTGATTAGAAATGCTGAGGACTGTCATACGAAGCTGTCATAGAATGGACTACCAGTGCCTGTTGATTGATACTTATTGAATGAGTTAGTGTTTAATGAAACAGCATCTGAACACACAGAACTCCTTCAGTGGCAGTTGATAGTATGTTTTTTTTATGGTGTTAATTTGTCCCTGTATTTTTTATCCATTTCTGTGTAGTGGTATCTGTCATATTGTCATCCAGACTTATCACATTATGAAGAATGTAGCTCTGTTGTGTCATATTGTCATCCAGACTTATCACATTATGAAGAATGTAGCTCTGTTGTGTCATATTGTCATCCAGACTTATCACATTATGAAGAATGTAGCTCTGTTGTGTCATATTGTCATCCAGACTTATCACATTATGAAGAATGTAGCCCTGTCATGTCATATTTGTACGTATTGGTTATAGTGTTAATGGCCGTATTTTCTTCAGCCTGGCATATGCTAGAGGGCGATGTTGTCAGCACCATGCCTGACCACCTTTCCTTCCTCAGCATTAGAAGGGACCAAGCGCCAATTTCTGTGTTTGGGTGACTTCCTCTTCTTCTTCAGTTTACCTGGAACTGCGAGCTGGTGCTCTTTGCAGATGATGTGAAGGATGCGTGTCGGCTTGGGAGGGGGTCATGGCAGCTATTTTTTCCAGTCCCTGAGCCCAGGTAAAAAGCAGGAGGTGTGCAGTTATTCTTTAGCAGACTCCAGCACCATGAGGACTATGGTGATTCCTGCCCTGTTAGCCAGATTAGGCATGGTAGTGGGGTACCAGTGGAGAGATAGGACAGGGTCTTGGTCAGCTATGGGTCACCAGTCCTGACACCGCTGCGTCAGCTATGGGTCACAAGTCCAGACACCGGTGCGTCAGCTGTGGGTCACAAGTCCAGACACCAGTGTGTCAGCTGTGGACAGCATCTTTCTGATTAACCCCATAGTTAGATAACTAGGACACCTCCGGCTGCAGCTTCACCATGAGAGACAAGTGCTCTAACTAACCACTGTGCCACTCAAGACAAACACCACTTTATGAAAGCCCTCTGAATAATTGCCTTTTTCTTTCACAGCTAGCAGATTTTCTGCTGCAGTATCCCAGCTGTGACGAAGATGCAGCAGATAGAGCTTTCCTGGTATACCAAGACTTAACAGAAGGTATGAGGTTGTCACTGTGCAAGAGATGAAAGGAAGAGTTTATTTATAAGATAAATAAGATTAGCTTCTAAATACAAAAAAAACCAAAAAACTTTTTTGGATGTATACTATACAGACCTATAAGTTCAACTGCACAAACTGAGGGATGATCACCATTGTGTACATGTCAGAGTGGTCTCCAGTGACTCTGGAACACATTCTGCAAAGCTGCTTTCTCTACAGAGCATGGCTTCGGAGCCCAGATTTGACACCAGGAAAAGAGCATGGGCAGAAATCTGAGGCACACACGAAGTCCTGCTGATGGTAAGATTCTTAGAGGTGATCCACCTCTTTGCCTCAGAGGCTGAGCATATTAAAACTGAATGCAGAAGATGAAGAAGCATGCAGATTTCAGATACCCCCCCCACAAAGAGATGAATACCCTCTATAGAGTAGAATACAGACTTCAGAACATGGCCCCCCCCCCCAAGAGATGAATACCCTTTACAGAGTAGAGTACAGACTTCAGAACATGGTGCTTTAGGTATGTCCAGTGTTAGCAAACCTGCCCACAAAGTGTAGATCTGAGGTTGAGGCTTTTGAATGTTGTCTTAGAAAAACTGGGGAGAACTGGACCTGTTGACTGGGGGTCGAGGTTTGCCATGACCTAGCGGTTCTAGAATGTTGTTGAAGAAGAATGTATGCAAGTGTGCTTGTGGTGTACTTCTTCTGTGTTTTCTGGGGAGACAGGTTGCATCCATGAATCCCACCACCAGTAGGAGTTCTTCATGTGTACCCCACAGTTTTCCATTCATGCTTTTGTTTTGTTTTTTTTTTTCCCTGGGGCCATGTTTGGGGTCTTAGATGTCTGTAGAGTGCAATTTGCAGGATATGCTCTGGGGGTCAAGACTATTCTGGCATACATGAAGTGGAGCTTTAGCAGTCTCCCATCTTTTAGATGGGCTTGTAATGTGGTATAGAAAAGTTGTAGAATTATTGCATCATCATCTTATGTTGTCCCCGTCGTAATAGCCCCTGCAGTAGATCTTGATGTTTCTGTCTCTTTTTAATATTACACATGAACAAGTTGTTTCCAATAAGTCTTTCCATGCTGTAAAGGTACATGCATTATCATGCACTTTTGATCAGGATTTCGCCTTTAATATAGTATTTGGTATGTTTCATTCATGTCGAAAGTACTGTGTTCAGTCGTTATTTTTTTTTCTGCTCATTAAAAAATTTCCCTTTTACAAGTTTTTTTTTTTTTCGCTCCAGTGAAAGTATGGTGGTACACGGAACTGGCTTACAACGCCCAGTTAGAGAGGCCTTATGTTATTGGACAGCGCAGTCGTTATGTTCTGCGGCAAGCAGTGCTTCCTGTGGCCGTTGAGGAAACCATCACGCTGCATGAGATACGGCAGTTTTTCTCCTCTATCCAGGTAGATGAGGAACCTATTGAAAGGTCAGATTTTAAGTTGAGATTTTAGATTTTGTATTTGTGGTTATCTCCTTTGAACTTCAAACTTGCGTTCCATGGAGTAGCATGCAGCAAATTGCAAAGGCTGGAAGCAAACTGCAAGATGTGGAGAGAGTTTGTTGCTGTCCTGGGACGTACTGGGCGGTGATTGCTTAGCTGATTGTTGACCAAGGACATGGATGGATGGACGGACGGAAGGTGATAATTGCCAGATACAAACATATAAAAGGCACACGTAACAAAAATCAATGCACAATATATAAAAGGCACAAGTACCATAAATTGTTGTACAACATATAAAAGACAGAAATACCATAAATCGATGTACAACATATAAAAGACACAAGTACCATAAATTGTTGTACAACATATAAAAGGCACAAATATCATAAATTAACTCTTTCCGTACCACGTATAAAATCACGGACGTTATGTTGGTACCGATGATGATGGTACATGGCCGAGCGGGTGTTTTCATATAAGGGGGTCCCTCTATAAAATTCATTGTAACAAACAAACTCCTTCATCAACACGTGTGTATCGCATATTAAAATAAGTGGAAATGAAAGAAGATTCCATAAATGAAGTTATTTATCATTTAAAAAAAACAAAGAATAGAAAAAAAAACAAATGTTCTGAAAAGATCGAACGATTTTTTGGCGCTAAAAATATTTTTTAGGGCTGAGCACTAAAATCAAAGTTTTACATACCTGAAATGTGCCAGAATCCAATGCAGAATGTTTATTCCGGAACCGAAACATCGATAATTGCGGATTCTTTTGATATCCAATAAATCTAACAGGTCTACAGATGTGAAAAACACATTTAGTAAGCTAGGTCTAGTCGGTCAGTATGACCCTTCTACCAACCAACCTCGAAAAAAGTAGAAAAAGTTACACTGAAATCGATCCACTTCGTGATCTCCTTCCATTTCCAGCCTGCTCGGATGCTAAAATAGCGTAACTTTGGAGCAGAAGAGTTCTGGTTGGCTAAATGAAAAGTTGCATCAAGTTTTCAACGAAAAAAAAATCAGAATACTTAAAGGGTGGCGTGGGATCCGACGGTAAAACCGGAACTGGACTTAAAGGGTAGCGCGGTACGGGAAGAGTTAATGTACAACATATAAAAAGCACAAGAACCATAAATCGATGTACAACATATAACAGGCTCAAGGACCATAAATCAATGTACAACATATAAAAGGCACAAGTATCATAAATTGTTGTGCAACATATAAAAGTTACAAGTACCATAAATTAATGTACAACATATAAAAGACACAAGTACCATAAATCGATGTACAACATATAAAAGACACAAGTACTATAAATCAATGTACAGCATGTAAAAGGCACAAGTACCATAAATTAATGTAAAACATATAAAAGACACAAGTACCATAAATCGATGTACCATATAAAAAAAGACACAGGTACCATAAATCGATGTACCATATAAAAAAGACACAGGTACCATAAATCGATGTACCATATAAAAAAAGACACAGGTACCATAAATCGATGTACCATATAAAAAAGACACAGGTACCATAAATCGATGTACAACATATAAAAGACACAAGTACTATAAATCAATGTACAGCATGTAAAAGGCACAAGTACCATAAATCGATGTACAACATATAAAAGGCACAAGTACCATAAATCGATTTACAACATATAAAAGGCACAAGTACCATAAATCGATATACAACTGCTGTACAACTTAGATGTTTGTTAAGGAGGTGATTGAGACAGCTTTGGACTTCACCAGAGTGCAAGGATGATACTCCTAAGCTGACTTAATGGTTGTTTTTTTTTTCTCTCTCTCTCTCTCTCTCTCCTGTGTGTGATGTTTATGTTTATTATTTTTCCTGAGTAATAACATTTTTTTTTTCTTTACTTCTTTTACTCCGTTTTAACAGATAATAGGTCTTGTGTTAAATGTAGCAATCTTACACTTGTTTCTTCATTCATTTCCCCCCTCTTTCTTGCAGCTTATTCCTAGCGGTGAGTGAACTGGACAGTACTGTCGTGTACTATAAGTTGACCTCTGGCCTCTCACCCCCAGAGGCAGTTGAGCTGACAGCGGCAAAGAAGCAGGAAAAGGATGCAAGGATTGCCAAGAGGAGGCAGCATGTTGCGGCTTGCGTTAGGAAGGCTTTGGAACGGTTTAACCCGACTTAGTTACCCCAGCAATGAGGGTTTGGTGGGGGTGGGGGTCAGGGATGTTGCACCATCCTGCCGTCAGGAGATCCCTGTCCTTGTGATTACAGCATCTTCTTAAGTTTATTGGACAAGGGGAGCAGTGTGAAACAGAGATGTTTAAGAGAGAAATGTATCAACATCTGAATTGACTGGAGCTGTGATCAGTAGGAAAACTCTATTCATTGGAGGGAGCTTTGCATAAACCAAAAGGCATGTTGGATGCTCGCTTTTTTAGCAACGAAATATAAATTGCTGGGTTTTTGTTGTTGTTGAGAATTTAAAAAATTTATTATTTGAAGACTTAATTTGATTTATTTGAAGTCTGAATTGATCTATTTGAAGTCTGACATTATGAGGAATAAATTTGATTTCTTGAAGGTCAGATTAGATATCCTTGAGGTCTAATTTGACTTCTTGAAAGTGTAATTTTGATTTTGTTTGTTTGTTTGTTTTTTCTTTTTTGAAAACCATTACTTTGGTTTTCTTGAAGATGCACTTTAACTTTTGAAAGATTTAAGATGATCTTTTGTTTTCTTTTTAGGAAGGTCCACTTTCATTTCATGAAAATCTGATATGATTCTCTTGAATATCCACTTTCATTTCATGAAAATCTGATATGATTCTCTTGAATATCCACTTTCATTTCATGAAAATCTGATATGATTCTCTTGAATATCCTCTTTAATTTCATGAAAATCTGATATGATTCTCTTGAATATCCTCTTTAATTTCATGAAAATCTTAGTTGTTTTATTGAATGTCCGATTTACTTGCAGAAATCCCACTGAATTTTTTTTTTTTGAAAGGCCAGTTTTAAATTTCTTGAAGTTTTGATTTGTTTTTAAGTTAGATAATGAATAAAATAAACAAAACAAGCTATAAATGCTGTATGTGAATTATAAATTATACATTGTAAATTTTGGCGAATTAAAAAAAATAGAGCACATGTAAGTGGAAAAAAGAGAATTACAGCACATGAATGGGTGAAAGAGTACAAAATTTATGGTGAAATGTCTCACGGCATCAGCTATGTTTGTTAGGACTTTGGTGCCATACGGAACACACAAAAAAAAACAAAACAACAGCAGGACTTAGATTTAGCATTGTAACAGAGTTGTGGTTGACAGGGTGGACAACCCTACAGAAGTTGTTAACACCCCTGAGTTGTTTTCACACTCCGGTTGTCATTGTGACTTCCCTTGAGCTTACGTGCTTGGATTAAGCGTACAGCAAAAGTTGTGAGGGCGGGATGCGGGTTAGAAGGCACGTAAAAAAACTAAGTATGTAAGAGAGTCTGTATTATTGTCTTGTGGGGTGAATATTTAGTGTTGTGATTGTAAGTTGTATCTCGTCTTGGTTGGAGAATGTGAGTGAGAGCATGTCTATGTTTACTTGTTCTTCGTTCTTATGGCTGTGAGAGTTGACTGTAAGAGGTTGAGCTGCTCGGAACCTGAAATCTGCGTTGCGTCTGGAGTACATTGATATGTGGCTCAACGTATATCATCCTTCATATCTTCACATCATCATTAGGATTCAGGTATTAAAACGTCATGGCGTTCGTTGATGATCATCCTTGCTTACTTGCTGTGTGTATGTTTGTCAGTCGCAGAGAGATGTCTGACCTGGGTAATCTGTCAAGTGTTGTATCTTTCAGGACTATGTTTCATGATTATGTGTAACGCGTATATTGGGACTAAATCATCTCAGGGTTGGACTGTGAAGACTAAGACAGAAACTTCACAACCTGGACAGTGGGCTGCAGAAGTGTCAAGAGGAAAGTAAATACAACACCCCCCCCCCCCCCCCCAAAAAAAAAAAATGGCCTGCACGCAGCATGACCTGGCACTTACATGATAAAGAAGTGATATAAACAGCCTATGGAGGAGGTATAGCTTTATTTTAGTAGAAAACTTTTCTTGTTTCAGAACAGTCAGTTGAGAAGCATGAAAACCGTGTGGAAACATGGACATAAATTGAGAAATGATAGAATGGGTAACATTGCTGATATCTAGGGCACTTTATAACCGAAGATCATCATCATCGCCTTTCACACTGTTGGGAGCATAGACCATGGATAAAGGCTCTCCAGTCATCCCTGTTCTTGGATTTGTTCTTTACCTCTTTCTATGTGTATCACTTGTTTCTAAGGACTGTCATAATTTCCCTTCTCCAAGTAGTTCTAGGTCTTCCACAATTTCTATTTCCTTGAGGATTCCGTGTCAGTGCCTGTCTTGCTGTGCTTGTATCAGGTTTCCGCAGTGTGTGGCCAATACATCTCCATTTCTTAGACATGATTTTTAGGTTCATAGGATCTTGTCCTGTCTTTCTCAGACCTCCTCGTTCCTGATCTTGTCTTGCCATTTAATGTTTAAAATCCTCCTCAAGCAGTAGTTCAAGAATGTTTGTACCCTCTTTTGTGTTGCCTTGGTTATAACCCAAGTCTCTGAACCATATAGCAGGACAGTCTTTACGTTTGTATTGAAAAGCCTAAGTTTGGTTCTTGTTTTGATGTTCTTAGATGACCATATTTTGTTAAGTTGGATAAATGCTGTCCTGGCCTTGGTTATTCTAGCTTTAACATTCTTTTCCGATCCCCCGTATTTATCCACTGTGCTGCCTAAATATGTGAAATACTCTACTTCCTCAACTGGCACTCCCTCAATTACCATGAGGCTATTGCTTGCACTGTCACTTTTCATTATCTTTGTTTTTTTTTTGTCTTTTAATATGTAGTCCCAGTTTAGCTGAATTCGTGCTTAAGATCTGAAGTTTCTCTTGCATTTGGGTGTGGCTGTGTACCAGAAGTGCCACATCATCTGTAAAGTCAAGATCTTCCAGTTGGTTTCACAATGTCCATTGTATCCCATTTCTTTTCCTTTGTGTGGTAGTTTTCATGAACCAATAGGAAACAGCCCTGCGGCACGCCTGTTTCCACGTTAAAACTTTCCGTGAGAGTTCCTCCATGCGCGATCCTATAATTTGTTCCTTCATATAAAGTTTGTATAAGATAAGATAGGATATATTAAATTGGACATAAAGTGAAAACGTGAACAAAAATTGTACATGTCAAGGGATGTAATTAATGGAAGTCTCACCGTTGAATTTCAATGGTTATGTGCCTTGATTTGTGTTTTTTTTTTTTTTTGTTGACTTGCCCTTGTTTTGTCATTGTGAAAGACATGGGAGATGTGTGTCTGTCAGGAAATTCGATTCCTTACATACAAAAAACCCCATTAAATACCAGGGGCTTAACTTTCTACAGCATGGACTTTTTAGAAAGATAAAAAGGTAAACTTCCCGTTTCCATGCCATTAAGGCATATTGGGGGAATACGGTGTTAGGCCCGTATTTTCCATGAGCTTGGGCACCTTGAAAGTGCAATGTGGTCAGTATCAGCTTCCCTCTTCACCTTCCCCAGATTTCTCTGCTACCTATTTTTAGAGGCTGAATGGACTCCGGGACCTTTGTGGTCTTTTACCAGAAAAAAATCCCCACTGCTGGAACTGAACCCGGTACCACCGGATTAGTAGACCGAGCGCCTAACCACTCAGCTAACCACTCAGCCAACCAGGCCGCTTAGACTTTTTAGATGGAGAAAATAAATGTTAAATAATGCACATGAAAAAAATATCGTTTGTTTTGTAGTGTTATTTGATTACACGTTTCTAGTGCTGGCCAAACCAGGTCACGGCTTCAGATCTGTATAAAATCTACTCTCTCCACAGCAGCCTGTCTCCACGATGTCCACAAGATCGTGTCTCCAGACTGCAGTGCTTGTCTCCACGCTGTCCATAAGATCATGTCTCCAGGCTTCAGTGCCTGTCTCCACGCTGTCCACAAGATCCTGTCTCCAGGCTATAGTGCCTGTCTCCACGCTTTCCACAAGATCATGTCTCCAGGCTGTAGTGCCCCTCTCCACGCTTTCCACAAGATCGTGTCTCCAGGCCGTAGTGCCCGTCTCCACGCTGTCCACAAGATCGTGTCTCCAGGCTGTAGTGCCCGTCTCCACGCTGTCCACAAAATCGTGTCTCCAGACTGTAGTGCCCGTCTCCACGCTGTCCACAAGATCGTGTCTCCCGGCTGTAATGCCCGTCTCCACGATGTCCACAAGATCGTGTCTCCAGGCTGTAGTGCCCGTCTCCACGCTGTCCACAAGATCGTGTCTCCAGGCTGTAGTGCCCGTCTCCACGCTGTCCACAAGATCGTGTCTCCAGGCTGTAGTGCCCGTCTCCACGCTGTCCACAAGATCGTGTCTCCAGGCTGTAGTGCCCGTCTCCACGCTGTCCACAAGATCGTGTCTCCAGGCTGTAGTGCCCGTCTCCACGCTGTCCACAAGATCCTGTCTCCAGGTTGTAGTCCCTGTCTCCACGTTGTCCACAAGATCCTGTCTCCCGGCTGTAGTGCCTGTCTCCACGCTGTCCACAAGATCCTGTCTCCCGGCTGTAGTGCCTGTCTCCACGCTGTCCACAAGATCCTGTCTCCCGGCTGTAGTGCCTGTCTCCACGCTGTCCACAAGATCGTGTCTCCAGGCTGTAGTGCCTGTCTCCACGCTGTCCACAAGATCGTGTCTCCAGGCTGTAGTGCCTGTCTCCACGCTGTCCACAAGATGATGTCTCCAGGCTGTAGTGCCCGTCTCCACGCTGTCCACAAGATCGTGTCTCCAGGCTGTAGTGCCTGTCTCCACGCTGTCCACAAGATCGTGTCTCCAGGCTGTAGTGCCTGTCTCCACGCTGTCCACAAGATCGTGTCTCCAGGTTGTAGTGCCTGTCTCCACGCTGTCCACAAGATCGTGTCTCCAGGTTGCAGTGCCTGTCTCCACGCTGTCCACAAGATCGTGTCTCCAGGTTGTAGTGCCTGTCTCCACGCTGTCCACAAGATCGTGTCTCCAGGTTGCAGTGCCTGTCTGGCGGACAGAACCAACCCCCCTCCCCCACCCCATGGGTGACATGTTAGCATCAGGGTTGTGAAACCATAGCTGGCCAAGAATCTGTCAACATCTCTGTTGATACCCCAGTAACAGGCCTAGGCTGGCTAATAGGGTCTGGGTCGCCTTAGTCTTCCGTAGTGGTGGAGTCTGCTAAAGAAGTACTGCACATCCCCTGCTTTTTTTTTAGCTGCAGTCAGGGACTGGGAAAAAAAAGTAACCATCGCAGTTTCATGACGATGCTGTGCCTCGGCTTCTCACTGCAGCAGTTGCAGGGAACATTAGCTTACTGTTCCAGGTAGATTGAAGAATAATGAGGAGGAGTTAGGTGCCAGTAATATATATATATATATATATATATATATATATATATATATATATATATATATATATATATCGGTATCTTGGTTTTACATTACATATGGACTACTGTGGAGAACAGAGCAGAAGAAAGAATAATCTAACAACTGTTTGTCAGCTGTTGTTTTGGAGACATATATACCACCATAATTTGGTTCCAGTACCCGACAAGTGGTCTGGAACCTCTGATTTAGAGGCTTCTGATTTGGAGAGTTTTCCATCGTTCTTTCATAAGCTCCCTTTTTGTTTTTAACCCCTCTATTTTCTTCCAAAAGTTTTGTCGACAAGTCCGTATCGTCATAGCTCGAGTCGCTTTCAAGTCGAGACTTCAAAAATGCGAGCTTGAGTTCAAGTCGAATACTTAAAAGTCCACTAAAGGTTTGGTACTATGTAAAATAACTAATATTTTCTTACAGAAGAATTCTTCTATCCACGACAGAGATGAGCGACACAGATGCAAAATAACATCACTGAAACATTACTTATCATAAATATCTTTGAGTGCAGCACTTGTCATGAACGACTGTGCGAAAGAGGAGTAACGAAGAGCAGGGCAGACAATCAGAACATTATGGAAAAGATGGAGCTGTAGACAGACAATGTGCCACTGGCGCCACCACTCAACACACACTGCGAACAACACTGAAGTTAAAGGAAGAGCACAAATGAAAGTGTCTTGAGTGCAAGGAAGGCCCATCTCTAGGCCATCAGCGGAGCATGGATATTCATCAAGTTCCAAGATATCTCACTGATATTTCCCTGTGGTAAACCCAACGAGCCGATGACCAAAAAAGTCGAAAGTCTAGTCCGAGTAAACTTTTCCTCATCAGTCGAATTTCTTCCAAGTCGCATCTTGGAAATGACTTGGACAAGTCAACGTTTTCCATCATCATTTTAAAAAAAAATGAGAATGTCAAACAAACGCGCACACACACTGCGTCATGAATTTCGCCTGCCAAAGATAAGATTCACATTAACTGCACCCGGATAAAACGTGTTGTTGCTGTTAATCGGATTTGACCGTTAGCAAATAATTAAATCGGATTTGACCGTTAGCAAATAATTAGATTCTCACGACATTTAACCCCAAGAGGTTGTGCTGACCTTGCGAGAATAGTGGCTCTTTTAGTCTCCACGAGACGGCTGTGAAAGAGATATTCGCTGGCAGCTGGGAAAACTGCCAAGTTTAGTTTTATAGAGAAACTTCTCTCACGAAATGTCAAGGCAACATGGCTTATCAATTTTATAGGAGCAAAGGCGGCTGTGTTAGAGTGGGAAATTATGTCACAGAGGATTTGTGAGGGAGCTCTATCATAGAGGCTGTGTGGGAAACTGTCTTAGACAATGTGTGTGTGTGTGGGTCGGGGGAATCTGTCATAGACGATGTGTGGGAAACCCTGTTATATAGGATGTGTGGGAAACTCTGTCATAGACGATGTGTGGGGAACTCTGTCATAGAGGATATGTGGGAAACTCTGTCATAGAGGATATGTGGGAAACTCTGCCATAGACAATGTGTGGGAAACTCTGCCATAGACGATGTGTGGGAAACTCTGTCGTAGACGATGTGTGGGGAACTCTGTCATAGAGGATATGTGGGAAACTCTGCCATAGACAATGTGTGGGAAACTCTGCCATAGACGATGTGTGGGAAACTCTGTCGTAGACGATGTGTGGGGAACTCTGTCATAGAGGATATGTGGGAAACTCTGTCATAGAGGATATGTGGGAAACTCTGTCATAGAGGATATGTGGGAAACTTTGTCATAGAGGATGTGTGGGAAACTCTGTCATAGAGGATATGTGGGATGTGTGGGAAACTCTGTCGTAGAGGATGTTGTGTGGAGAACTCTGTCATAGAGGATGTGTGGGAAACTTGCCATATTTATATGATAATCTATGTCCCGTGCCATTTGCATGCCGTTGGGGTGTGAAATGTTAGTGCCTTCACATTTCTAGGCCACCACAGCATGTGAGGTAGGGATGCCAGAAAAGATCTGTGTTTGCTGCCTTTGTTTCTTTATATGGAAGTCCCAGGTACCCAGTTTTAGAGGCTGGGTGAAAGGCTGGGTGAAACCTGGCGGCAGTCGGTCCGAAAAGTTCCGCCCAGGTGCGAAATCTACCCGGGGACCTTCTGACCGGCAAGCAAGAGTATTAACCACTACGCCACCGTTATAGAATGTTCAATTTTCAGTTCAGGCATGGCCAGTCCACTGCTGTGACAGGGATTATACCAATCACGTGTTTGTAGATTCAGTTTTATGTGATTCAGAAGGTCTTCTAAGGTGAAAAGAGCTATTATAAATTAGTGGCTATGTACAGTTATAATATAAGCGCATTTGTACGTTTTAGTTATCTGTCTGTCTGTCTATCGGTCCTGCCGATAGGCATAGGATATCATGTCCTTCCATAACCCTCGATCCCTTATCGATCTGAGCAGGAATATATCCCCTCCCAGAATGCCAAACTATCAAACGTCTTTTCTCTGTCTCTGTCTCTTCTCTGTTACCATTAGGTGCTCTAGGCCGCCTCTCCTCCAGACATGTCTAACAAATTTAGATTGCCGTTTTCTGATCTGCCGTTTTTTTTTTTTTTAATCTGCCGTTTTCTGATCTGCCCGTTTTCTGATCTTCATTACAATTTCTCTGTTTCTTGTGCCTCTTTCAGAACTTCCTAGTTCAATTTTCTCGCTGTCCATGGTAACCTCAGCGTTCTTAAGAGGCACATTTCAGCTGATTTCAGCCTTCTCTATTATCTATTTACTGACCGTCCAGTCTCTATGATCTATTTACTGACTGTCCAGTCTCTATGATCTATTTACTGACCGTCCAGGCTTCGCATTCATAAAACAGGACTGGTTCAATGTAACACTGTTCCCGGTTCTTATAGATAGATACTTATTATACCTCCGGCCGTATTCGAACCCCCGACCTTCGCCATGGGAGACTAGTACACGAACTACTTCGCCACCCAGACGCTCGGTTACTTGTTGCAAAGTATATATTTGAACTTTTGAAAGGGGTGGGGGTCTTGGCTCGCGCAGTTCTGCCTTTTTTTTTTACTTCAGTGATATCCATCTGGTGTTAGCAAGGTACCTACGTACTTAAAACTGTCAGCTTGGTTTAATTGTGTGTCTTTTGCTTGTATGGTGCACCTTGGGGAGGTGGAGGGAGGAAGGGAGGGTCTGGCTTTTGAGATGACCATCTAGTCTACAAGTTTTATCAAATCTATTTATTAAAAAGGATGAAAAGGGTCACACACCATGCACAGCAATTCACAATCTCTTGTACATTTACGAAACACACGGTATCAAGGGTATGCAAATCAAAGCGATTAAGGGAGATAATTGATTCAGCACGGAAAGAAGATTTGTACTTTCTTATACAAAACTGGGCGTGTATCTAACTCTGTTTATATATATATATATATATCGGCTGCCTGCATGATAGACATATTTACCGAAAGAGCAGACTATGGCAAACGACAGTTTTTAACTGTTTATAGCAACCCGACATTGATTTAAGAAGTACAGACTGCTAAGTACAACCTACGTATAAGGTTCTTTACTGAACCGGAAAACCGGTATTGATCGATCCTTTTCACTTTTGACATACGAAGCCATTGACATCTGACGCTTGGCTAAACAAGGAGACAGTCGTTGATATCTGCCAAGTTTGCTGTTACGAAATACATGAGCTTGTAATGAAATACGTAGATCAATATGGCTGCCCTTGCGGGAAGCAACGTACTATATAGAATAAGGAAGGGAAAAGGAGAGTGTAGCCATAATTCTTCTGTCTCTATCTGTTCTATCTTCCGTTTCGTTTTCTCAAAGATTCTCATAGTCATCATTATCAGATGCCGTGAAGGAAACGTAGATCATGTACGTCGCAAAGTTTTTTTTTATATTTTAGGTTAGTTAGGAAAGATCATCATCCACGCACACAGGACATTTTCTTAGGTGTTACATCGCCTCTTCAGTATCTCCTTCAGTGTACAGAAACTGATGGACGCTAGTTCTTTCTTGGTTGACCATCTGTCTGGAGTTCTTAATGAATGGTTCATTTTCGTTAACCCCCTTATCTTAATTTCTGCGGTATCTAGCCACATCTAACTGCCACAGTCATTAAGATATCACTACGATACCGAAATCGATACTGGGTTAGTGCACAGTTATTTTCCGTAGCACTGTATCATCTCTTATAAAGTGCCTTTCCTCTATGACAGCTGAGTCGACCGGATGATCTATTTTTTTTTTCCTCTGACTCCTACATGACCTGGCAGCTTTTAGGTAGTAGTATATAAGAAAATAAGCCGAATTCTTTCCGGACTAAATGAAAGAATTAGAAGAATATTTTGGCCAAACACGGTAAGGAATAACATCTTGTTGGCAGAAATGCAGATGAAGCCACTGACAGCAATTATTGAGGAAAGACGCTGGCGATGGTTGGGACATGTGCTAAGGATGACTGACGACTCACTACCAGAAATAGCACTAAGATGGACACCACAGGGGAACAGAAGTAAGGATAGAACAAAGGAGACATGGAGAAGAACAACAAAGAGGATGTTGAGTAATAGAGGGCTCACCTGGGCAAGAGCGGAGGAAAAAAAAAGTAAAGGACAGGCATTTGTGGAAAACCCTTGGGATGCCCCATGCGTAAGATTGGGGGGGGGGGGGGCAGGCGGGAGCTGACTTTTTTTTTTTTTGGCACGGCCGGCCAAGAGGAGCCAGGTCAGCGCCTCTCTTTAGAGTGACGCAAGCATGCGGGAACGGGGGGGGGGGGGGGGTGAGCAACTAGAACTCAGTCTCGTCCATGTTTTCGTAGAGGTAAGGCGCGAAATTAAAATGTGTGCCGCTCTTAGTATATATTGTGGACATGTGCCTGATTGGGATATAGTTGATGTTTTGTGTAATAAATCAAAGTTTTCGCGCCACTTCTGTGATGTTGTTTTCGTGAGGGATCTGTGTGTAGACGTAAATTTGTGGTACAAGAGTGCATACATGTGTTATAAATATTCATATCAAAATAAATAGTCGAGAGCTAAGGTTCATGGTTAGAATTTGTATTCCTTTCCTTGCAGGTATCGAGTATACTTAGAGGGCCACTGAAATTGTTTATGTGATCACGTTATATTCACCAGATTGAACTGATTATGTGTTGATTATATTGATGATTCTATGCATTATAGTGAAGTTAGGGGCCTTGCACAAGGAAGCGTGCGCGGAGAAGCCACCAGCGCAGTAGGCCCAATGACGGGTGTCATAGGGCGGAAGGAAATTAAGAGTTATGGAAACAAAGAGACAGTTGCGCAGGCAACGGACTAATATTAAATAAGATATGGGGCTGCCAAGTGCAGAATGCACCAGTGACCAACGTCATGAGGTAGATAACAGAGTAAGAAGATGTGGGGCCAGAAGAGGGCAGGGAACCCCGGAAGCAGACAATGCGTATAAGGGAACGAAAGGAGAAGGAACTCATAATTGAGACAATTAGGTCAAATTGATATATAATTAAGCATGCTATTGTCAAGTATTAGAAATTTGACAGTCGTGTTGTGTACTCTGTGCTGTCGTCCACCGTTTCGTTAGTCACGTTAATAAACAGTGTGAGCTGAAAGTTGTACGTGCACCTCTTAGTCTTGTGTCTTCATTTATGTGGACGTTGTTGTGACACTATATGTATTGTACGCAGATTATTAATGTACTCAGAATGATGCTGTCCCAGATGGGCGGACTGTTACGGGTAGAGAGAACTAGGACCTGGGGAGAGCCGAGGAGGGGAACAATCGTTTCACCCACATTTGTACGACAGGACGGGGCTGAAGTTTTATACTCCCTTATAAACTGATATATAAATGAGTAATCATCAAACTTTACACATGTGCCTTGGGCACTTAAGGTCCAGAGAGAGAGAGAGAGAGAGAGAGAGAGAGAGAGAGAGAGAGAGAAAATTCTCTCACTCTGTGTGTGTGTGTGTGCGTGTGTTCATCGTTACATTTTCCTTCTTCTTTCTAATGTCGTTTGCTCACCTGAAACACTGTTGACATACATCTTACATCCTTCCCGCGCCGTCAGGCGTCACACAGGGCTCCCAGTGTGTCTTCTCATGAGTCTCTCTTCTCGGCCAGCTTCTGAATCTCATCAAGGGATTTGATGCCAGTCATCTTAGCCTCTCATGTCAGTGTTTTCTTTAGGTTCTCTCGAGGCCGGCCTCTTGTTCTTTTTTTCAGATGTCTCCCATTTGCTGACTTGCGTTGTGCTTCTCTGATTATTTCTAGACCTAGCAAGAGCCATAAATCATCAATGAAAAGTGAAGCCGAAGGAGAATTTGAGGGTAAGCTACCAAGAAGATAACGACGACATGGATGAGAAGGAGGGGGTGGGGCAAGAAAAGATCAACAGGGATAATAAGTAAAGAAATAATTAACGCCCGAGCACACAGTGGAGACAAGAGGCAGAACAATTTGTTAAGCGTCATCCGCGTGGCGATGGCACATGATGATGATTATAATATCATTTGCACCGTTATTCTGTTTCTTAATTTATTTTCAAATCTTCTGTCCCCTGTACTCTTCTCGTGTTGTGTCTTCTGTCATTTCCGGTTCTTGTTCTTATCGTTTCGTAATTCTTGTTTATTTATGGATCCACGGTAATTTCTTGTTTCTTTTATTTCTCCTGTTCTACATTCCTGATATAACCCAGTAATATTCTTTAAACCTTTGATTACATCCAGCTGCGTACACGTAGCTCCTCTCTCTCTGTCTCTCTCTGTCTCTCTCTCTCTCTCTCTTTAGTACTTTCCAGCCAGCATACACTTTTCCCGTAATTCTCTCTGTACACGGTCCATAGTATATCACGAAGGGCGTTGGAGTAGCGAAATTGTTAGTGCACTCCTTTCCCGTGATGAAGGTCGGTGGTCAGAGTCCAGCTTCAGTCAATAAATATAGAAATGGGTGCCTGGCTTTTTCTGCAGCTGAGAAAGGGGAGTCGGTCCCAGGAGCACTGCTCGCCACAACATCCTGTCATGTCCCGACAGGTCAAGGAGAATATAAACTTTAACGCTATATTCACTGATGACTCCATAAGAACGATATCGGCGATATCCATCCATCCATCCATCCATCCATCCATCCATCCATCCATCCATCCATCCATCCATCCATCCACGCACTCGTCTACTTGTCTATTAATCCTTATCACACTTTCCAACGTTACATTACTCCCCCCCCCCCCCACACACATTAAGTCTTGCGGCCCTGCAACTTCTAGCTCTGGATGTAGGTGGAAACAGTCCTCTCATTGTTCTTGTAATCTATTGTTATCCGAGAACTGAGGTGCCAATACTGTAAACACGCCAGATCAGGTTCTCTCATATTACATGCTCGATATCACGATTAATAATTCTCTCTCTCTCTCTTATTCTCTCTCTTTTCTCTC
This sequence comes from Achatina immaculata, assembly GCA_009760885.1. Lineage (NCBI taxonomy): Eukaryota > Metazoa > Mollusca > Gastropoda > Stylommatophora > Achatinidae > Lissachatina > Lissachatina immaculata. Next base: position 22,486,926 of record CM019695.1, read on the forward strand.
TCTTTTTTTCCCGAACCGAATGTCCATTTCTTCATCCTTTCAAAATAAAGTTATCTATATGTCTCTCTGTCTGTCTGTCCGTTCTTCCGTCCAACCGTCTGTCTATCTCCAACACATATACAGATCCTATTTTTTCACTAACAAAGTCGGTCCCTGTTCTGTATGTTGTTCCTAACATAAAACAGTATAAAATCTATACAAAATGAGCTCAAGTAGGTCCACACATATTAAGATACCAGACTATTTTCTCTTATATTTGAAAAGTGCGTTTGATTCAAAGTGTCCCCCCTCCCCAAAAGAAAAAAACATATTAAAAGTTAAAAACATGTTTCACTTGCTTCGCGTAATTATGTTTAACATTGAAAATTTACATAATCGTGTGAGTGTGTGTATGTGTGTGTTTTAAAATCATTTTGAATTACTGCTTAAATCTGAATTAGGGTTTACTATGTTATTTTTGCATACCTTTCCATTCTAAATAGCACAGATTCGTACTTTATTTTTGGTGCATAACTCGTAACTGAGGGAATACATTCAAATGTTTACACACGGTAAGCCAGCTTTCCTTTTGCCGGGCGGTATTTCGCATTATCAGCACCAGTAGGTCAGAGGTCAACTACTTATTCCCTCATTACGCCATTGGCGAAGGTAAACCCCAGGACACATGCTATAAGAGTGCTCCACCCTGACTGATCAGGTCAAGAAGGACTAGATCTAAGCCAGAAAGCTGTGAAACTGTCACAGAAACGTTGGCCTTAAGAGGGTGGCGAACTTCGTTCCCGCTACATGGATCTTCTAGATTTGCACCTTCATTATCTTGAAGGTTGAAGAAGAAATTACATGATAGCAACATGTAATCACATACAAGGACGATATCATCACCATCATCATATCATCATCATCATCTTTCACTCCTTTTAGAGCATAGGCCACGTATAAAGGCTCTCCAGTCAACCGTGTTCTTGGAATTATTCTCTGCTTCCTTCCATGTTTATCCCTTGTCTCTGAGCACTGTCATAATTTCTCTTCTCCAAGTAAGTCTAGGTCTTCCTCGTTTTCTATTTCCTCGAGGATTCCATGTCAGTACCTCTCTTGCTATGCTGGTGTCGGGTTTCCTCAGAGTGTGGCCAATCCACCTCCACTTCTTAGACATGATTTATAACTGCATAGGCTCTTATCCTGCCCTTTCCCAGACCTCCTCGTTCCTGATCTTGTCTTGCCATTTAATGTTTAAAATCCTCCTCAAGCAGTGGTTCATGAATGTTTGCATTCACTGTTGTATTGTCTTGGTCATAACCCATGTCTCCGAACCATATATTAGGACAGTTTTTACGTTTGTATTGAAAAGCCTAAGTTTGGTTCTTGTGCTGATGTTCTTAGATGACCATATTTTGTTAAGTTGGATAAATGCTGTCCTGGCCTTGGTTATTCTAGCTTTAACATCCTTTTCCGTTCCCCCGTATTTATCCACTATGCTGCCTAAATATGTGAAATACTCTACTTCCTCAACCGGCACTCCCTCAATTACCATGAGGTTATTGCTTGCACTGTTACTTCTCATTAGCTGTTTTTTTGTGTCTGTTAATTATAGTCCCAGTTTAGCTGATTTCTTGCTTAAGATCTGAAGTTTCTCTTGCATTTGTGTGTGGCTGTGTGTCAGAAGTGCCACATCATCTGCGAAGTCAATGTCTTCCAAATGATTCCACAATGCACACTGTATCCCATTTCTTTTCCTTTGTGGGCTAGTTATCATGATCCAATCAATTGCTAGAAGAAATAGGAATGGTGATAGCAAGCATCCCTGCCACACGCCTGTTTCCACGTTAAAAAGTTCTGTGAAAGTTCCTCCATGCACGATTCTACAAGTTGTTCCTTCATATATGGTCTTTATAAACTTTGTTATCTTGGCTGGGATACCATAGTGTTCCGGTAGTTTCCTACGGCCTTCTCGTAATCAATGTATCGGTTTAGATTGGTGGATAATATAAAAAAATGGACTGGATTCATTTTGGGTCCAGTGCTCTGTGAAAACAATGTTGGGGGGGGGGGCACAAGTTGGAAGAACACTGCAGCCAACTTTCCATGGGAATCGGTCACATGATGATGATGATGAATTGCATGCACATGAACACATCGCAAACAAAGTTCAATCAGCTTCAAATAATCACACGATAACAACACTCTTACAAATACCATAATGTATAAACTGGGGGCGGGTTAGGAACAGCTTTATTACTTAACGAGTACACAAAGTTGTGACTTTTTGGCGTGAGCCTTAATCATACAAAAACACAGGGGACGAAGAAACAGAGAGAGGAGATAAAGTATATCTTTATGATCTCTTTTTTAAGACAGAACTTACAAATACCATGCGATGTCATGTCGCGACCTCGAACTTCTCCTCTCAAGCAAGGCATTCTTAGAAAACCAATTTAGAACATGCCTAGATATTTAATCACTGATCTGAACTTGTAAAATCAATATTTTCATTCCCCCCAGAACGAAAACCCTTTTAAAAAGTGAACATTGGTGATAAACCAAACGGCCATGTTTGCACTCGACGAGAAGCAAACCGGTTTTATATTTTTCCGTTTTTTAATCCGGTATTCGAAGCCGGGTACGGTTCCGTAGACGGGGTATTGGCACGTACTCCATATTCCAAGTTTTGTTATCTACTTACACGCGAAAATCACCGTGTGAAGTGTATATTTATTTCTTTCGTTTCAAATTTCAAGGGAGCCGTGTTGTTGTTAATATGTGAGTTTAATAATAATAAACGTTTTCTGTTGCAAGTTTAACAGCCATTATTGATCATATGAATTCCATTATCATTGCTTTTTTAAAAAATGTAGTTATAATTATCAGTATTTGTAATGCTTTCTCCTACTCTATTACAGTTTATGAAATGAAAATAGCCTTAAATATTTTTAATGTAAGTTTAACAATGTAAGCATAATAGTCCATATTTGTAATGTCAATTTAATTACCAGTATTTCTAATTTAAGTATAATAGTCCACATCTGTAATGTAAGTTTAATGGGCTGTATTTTGTAATGTAAGTATAGCATTCCATATTCGCAATGTCAGTTTAATGATCAGTATTTCTGATCTAAGTATAAGAATCTATCTTTGTAATGTAATTTTAGCGAACCAGTATTTCCAGCAACATACTGAACTTCGCACTTCTTTGTTCTTGTGCTGTAATGTAGATTCGTCGATTATCTAACTGATAACTGTAACGTGGGGTTATCAATAACTGTAGTGTAGGCCTGTCTAATAATTCTGTTGTAGGCTTACTGATAATTGTAATGTAGGCTTAACGATAGTGGTAAAGTAGACTCATTGATTATTGTAGTGTAGATGTATTGATAACTTTAACGCAAGCTTCTTTTAATAACTGTAATGTAGGGTTTTCGATAATTTTAATGTAGACCTTTCGACAACTGTAATGTAGGCTTTTCGATAATTTTCATGTAGACTTAATGATAACTGCAATGTAGGGGTTTCGATCATTTTCATGTAGACTTATCGATAACTGTAATGTAGAGTTTTCGATAATTTTCATGTAGATTACCGATAATTGTAGTGTAGGCTTTACGATACTTTTCATGTAGACGTGTCGATAACTGTAATGTAGACTTTCGATCATTTTCACGTAGACTTACTGATAACTGTAATGTAAGTTTGTTGATAAGTGTAAATATAGGCCTGCGCTTATCTAAGGTTTCTGAATGGCCGTTGGTGATCGTACTTGGCCTCTGCACTTTATCACCCGCATTAAATGCCAGCAATAAGATTACGCTGACAAGGGGCAGCAGCGCCTGCCTGGTACCATGCACGGCTTGTGTTTCAATCCACATAATTGGTAATCATTTGCATAATCGGTATTTTGTGGAGCCGCTTAAAGGAAACTGACCTAGTTAATTCCTTTTTTTCCCCCGATTTTATAGCTTATTGTTTTCAGCTTTCTGCCTCCCCCCCCCACCAATCCTACTCTTTTTCTGTGTCTGTCAACCAAGTTTACTTCTGTTGTTATTTGCCTGATCGTTCTCATGGTTATTGATTTGGTTATAGCTGTTATTGTTATCTGAAATACAGTATCGTAAATCAATCTCTGTTTCCTACTGATACAAAATAAGACCCATAATTTTAATGCCTTCGTGTTTCTGAAGATGGTTTGTGGGGGGGGGGGGGGGGGAGGAAAAAGAGGGGGGGGGGTTGTAAAATCTGGGGGGGTTCAGACCAGTTTTCACGTTACAGTGCGTTTCCTCCCATCCATCTTCGTTTCTCCCCCCTCCTACTCAGGAGCCGCTCGTGAAAAGGAGATTTCGAAAAATTAATTATTGTTGAAAGGGGGGAAATTTTTCTATGCCGAAATTAAGACCGGGTGCAGTAAAGCTAATCAGGTCACCGGGCAAATGATACCTTTACTGAAAAAAAAAAGCAAATACATCACAACTTAAGCAAAAATATTACTGTACAACTCGGTTTTTCCTCCCATCTCTGTGCTGTCAATGCCAAACATGGATACTAAAAGTTAAAAATAAAAGGAAAAAAATCATCACGACAGAAATGATATGTTTCAGGAGATCGCAAAAAAAAAAAAAAAGTGACGAGAAGAGACAACATCAGAAATAACACGGTCAAGGGCAAAGGGTGAAGTACCACCAGCTGCTGCACTTCTTTTAGAAACAGAAAATCAGATGATTTCGCTACGCTGCACTGTTATCACTAGACAGTATTTGTATATCACAGAAAACTTTCACATTAAGAACTGTAGGAAACATATATGTATATAAATATGTATCTGTCTTCAATGGCTAGCAAAATAGGACTTGAAATTAACAAGAACAAAACAAAAATAATGAAAATTCCTCTCAATCAAAATGGAAAAATACACATAGAAGGGACAGATATCAAAGAAGTCAATCAATTTGCATACCTTGGCAGCTACATAGACCAGGATGGTGACACTAGAAAGGAAGTTAGGATCAGAATTGCAAAGGCAGCATCAATCTTCAAGAATCTTGAGAACATATGGAATTCAAAAGTTATAAGCACAAAAACCAAGTTAAGACTATTCAATTCAAATGTAATATCCACCCTCATTTATGCATGTGAAAGCTGGAAAACAACTAAAGAAATAGAAAAGAAATTAGACTCTTTTGAAAACAAATGCATAAGGAAAATACTCGGCATCAAGTGGAATGAATTCAAGAACAATGCAGAGATAAGACAGATGACTGAACAACAACCAGTCTCATGGGTGATCAGGAAAAGGAGATGGACATATGTTGGTCACGTGGTGAGAAGAAATGATCAGAGAATCCCAAAACAAGCTATCAAGTGGAACACAACAGGCCAAAGAAAAAGAGGCAGACCAAGTGAAACTCTGAAGAGGACATTGTTAAGAGAGGCCAAATTAACAGGCATAAAATCCTTTGATGAGGTTGAAAGACTCGCCGAAGACAGGAAAAATTGGCAAACTACTTTGTGAGCCCTATGTGACGTTTAACGGCACGGGAAGGATATAAGATATAAGATAATATATATATATATATATATATATATATATATATATAGGGAGAGAGAGAGACAGACAGACAGACAGACAGACAGAAAGAGGGAGAGAGAGAATGAATGAATGAATGATCTTTATTTTTAAAGGGTAAAGAATTGGGCACGCAGGCCCGTCTTACATTCTGCCCTTCATCACTCCATCTTTCATTTTTCCCACACACTTGATTTAATTCAAGTATGCAAATTACACGAGGAAAAAATATATTTAAAAAGTGCAGAATTAAACGTTTACATTCACAGTATAAGAGAAGAAGTAATTGACTTAACAAAATAGCTCGCGCTCGCACAAGCATGCACACACGTGCACACACTCAGACATATCAGTCATTTTCATGTCCCTTCCCGAACTTTGCCTCCCTAGCAGCTCTCCTGTAGGCCTCTCGGTTGTAAGCAAGACGCCCTGCTGCTGATGCATCCATTGTAGACATGTACATAAACAAAAATACATTCTCAGTACAGCTCTTCTAACATATATTCTTTAACATTCATTAAAATAATTTCTAACAAGATCTAACAAGTTACTTTTAGAACCATGTCCCCGTAGAACTTGTTTGCTGGGGAGCCATGGGTTAAGAGACTACTAGTTATTCTGTGGAGGCATACAGTTACAAGCAAGTAAATATCGACAAAGGTTTGAGTTAAAGGATGAAGTATTATTAACGGATTTTAAATGGTAGGGGAGGGTGTACCAGAGCTGTGCTGCAGAGCATGCTAGGCTTTTCTTGTACACACACACACACACACAGAGAGACAGAGAGAGAGAAAGAGAGAGAGAGCCCGCTCACGCAAGACATGAAGGGAGGAAAGTACAGAGACCTTAAATACAAGTGTCCCTTTAATACGAACCAAATAACTGAGCCCTGTAAAAACGTGTATTTGTCCCGTCAGCACTGAAAGGTATATGAGGAAGGAGACAAGACAAGACAAAACAAGACAAGACAAAAGATAAAGCCAAAGGTACAGCACCTTTTAAAATAAAGAATGGGAAATGAAAATCAGGAACTGCAAACAAACGGCTCCTTATATTTATACTAACAGTCTGAGATAATCGTGGACGTACAAGCGTGCAATCATTATCTCCCGTGACGTACCGAATTCGCCCATGTCTTTGATATGGCTGGTTCAAAGAGAAGGGAATCTGTGTCACAGCCGAGGTAACCGGAAAGTGTAAATCGTGTAAGGTGTCGTTTTTTTACATGCTAAAAGGGTTTTCCTGTGAACGATATCACGGGCACGATATTTTGCTTTGCGCGCGGACTGAAGTTGTATCAAATATCAGGTCGTGCATTTTTTAGGCCCTTTCTAGTAAAACAACTTGCGTTGTTGGTCTAGAGCGGCGGTTTTCAAACTCTTTTTGTTGTTTCATGAACATCCTTCTTCTTGGAACTGCGAGCTGATGTTCCTTGCAGCAGATACTGTTGAGTTGTTGAGACACAGCATCGTGTCGGATTGGGAGAGGATCATGGCAGCTATTTTTTTCAGCCCCCTGTTGTTTAGCTAAAAAGGCAGGGGGTGTGCAATACTTCTTTAACAGGCTCCACCACCATGGGGACTATAGCAACCCCTGCCTCATTAACCAGGTTAGACCTGTTACTAGGGGTACCAACGAGGAGGTGAGTCAGTTATGCTTCGCCAACCCTGACGCCAGCCATGTCAGCTATCGGTCGCAGATTGCCAAAATGGACGGTGTCTTCAGACCTCGTGATTCATGAACAATGATGTCAGTGTTCTCGACATGAAGGAAATCACAGAAAACATGGAATGCCCGCATCTGAACTTTGCATATTAAGTTTAACTCATAAATTCCCGGGGCTGAAGACGCCTGTCCGGTGAGACAATCATAGCTGATATGCCAGCGTCAGGGTTAGCGAACCATAGCTGACCAAGACCCTGTCCCACCTCTCTGTTGGTACCCCGCCCCGCCCCCCCCCCCCAGTAACATACATAGCCTGGCTAACGGGGCAGGGATCGTCATAGTCCCCCATGGTGGTGGAGTCTGCTAACGAAGCATTGCACACCACTTGGTTTTCAGCTGTGCTCCGGGACTGAAAAAAAAGCAGCTGCCATAACCCGCTCCCACGCCGATACGATGCTGTAGCCCAACACCTCCACAGCATCGGCATCAAAGAACACCAGCTCGCAGTAACAGGGAGATAGCACAAGACAAGACAAAGCAAGGCAGCTCATAAATAATTCCAAACAAACAGCACTACATATTCTGCATCAAGATGCCAGCTACATAACCTGCTCAGGCAAATGATTTTACCTCAGCCCCCCACCCTACCCCCCCCCCAATAAGCAGCTCTACAGCTATGGGGAAAACCATAGATCAATTGCCAGGTTTGCAGAAGAGATTGGCGTTGATATCTCAATGGAAGAAGAAGAAGAAGAAGAGAATTCCGATAACGAAATCAATATTTTGAAAAGTAGCGACGAAGCAATTTTAACTCTTAAAATGACACTTTAACTTTTCAAAAGAATCAAAAAATAAATAAATAAGGACAGCCATACGGTTTTTTTCTCTCTGAAGGATCGTGTACTCTAGAGAAGCATAATAGCCAACGCCAGTCGCCACTTGATGATGATGATTGTTTAATCTTGCCATAAGCTCAGTTGGTGATCTCCTCTTTACTATAAAGCAGACACAAGGATATGCAAGATTAAACAGTCCAGTATAATTTCCTGTTAGAATATATAATATATAATATTTCAATGCCCCCTCTTCTCATTGTCTCTCCAGCTCTTCTCATACATTCACTTCTAATAAACCACATTTCTGCTGCTTCCAGTGATTTTTGTGCAGACCTGCCTATTGTCCATGATTCACTTCCATATAACAAGATAGGTTCAATATAGTATTTTAGGACTCGTTTTCTAACATTCATTGATAAGGATGTGTTGGATAATATGTTTCTCATTCTCTGAAATGCAGTCTTTGCTTGGCCTATTCTGTTCCTAATTTCTGTTCTGCATTTCCAATCAGAAGTTATTACTGCTCCAAGGTAATCGAATTTCCGCACCTGCTTTTGAATAGTTCCAAAATAAACAAGCTAACCCAAAATTTTAACAAACAAAATAGGTTTAGAGATCAACATAGGAAAGACAAAGTTAACGAAGCAAAATGTGAACAACAGAAATGTTCTGAGAGTAGATAACAAGTTAATGGAAGAGGTCATGAATTTGTATATTTTGGTAGTAGAGTAGTAAAAGATGGAGATAGCACAGAGGACATGAATAGCAGACTTACTAGAGCAAACTAGGCTTTTGCAGTGCTGCAGACTATATAGAAATCTAAAAAAATAAGCATGGATACGAAAATCAGGACATTTAAGAGTAATGTTCTATGTGTACTACTCTATGGAAATAAATGTTGAAAAATCACCAAAACTATAGAAAACAAGCTGAATTCTTTCCAGACTAAATGTTTACGAAGAATTAAAAGAATATTTTGGCAACATCTTGTTGGCAGAAATACATATGAAGCCACTGACAACAATTATTAAGGAGAGACGCTGGCGATGGTTGGGACATGTGCTCTGGATGACTGACAACTCACTACCAAAAGTAGCACTAAGATGGACACCACAGGGGAACATAAGTAAGGGTAGACCAAAAGAGACATGGAGAAGAACAACAAAGAGGATGTTGAGCAATAGAGGGCTTACCTGGGCAAGAGCGGGGAAAAAAAAAGTAAAGGACAGGCATTTGTGGAAAATCCTTTCAGAAGCTCCATGTGCTCTGGGCACTTGAGGTTCAGATGGAAGAAACTATTATTTATTTGGCAGCTTGACTGGCTGAGTGGTTATGCGCTCGGTCTTCTAATCGGGTGGTACCGGGTTCAAGTCTCAGCAGTGGGGATTTTAATTTTTCTAAAAAAAAATTGGTACCAGAGAAATCAGGGAAGGTAAAACTGGCCATGCTTAATGCTGACTACATCACTTCTTTTATATGCCCCGAAGATCTTGGAAATACGGGCCTAACACCGTATCTCCAATATGCCTTAGTGGCATGGAAACGGGTATCTTATTTTCTACTTTACCTTACATTGATTGTTAGGTTAAATAATATTCTTGGCATATACTTCCCAGATAAGTAGTTTCCTTCCTTCATTTCCGATTTTTCTACATATCCTTCATCTGTTATTTATCTATCCATCGTCCTTCATCTGTTGTTTATCTATCCATCGTCCTTCATCTGTTGTTTATCTATCTATCGTGAAAGCATTTGCTTGCATTCTCTCGCAAGACTTCATAAAAAATGATCAACAGGTCTAGAATCACGGCCGCCCCATTACTTTTCAGCCCCCTTCTGATGTTGATAATGGAAATTCATACTGGGACAACTCAATAAAACTCCAGCGATTCCTGAACATAGTAACCAACTGTAACTATTACTCGTTTATAACCGGATAATTCTGATGCGAATCGACTAGTGAAGGTAATCATTGTTTCGGATATGTATTCGTCGATGTTTCCCCGACTTGAAAATGTTTTATGCCGTGATTAATATTGCCTTGCAGTAAGGTTTATGGTGAAAAAAAAACATGTATGACCAAAAATAATGTCAGGGGGGTTTAAAACTTTTCCACTGTTTGAAAGCCATACAAGTAGGCGAGGACGGCTTGCACAAACTTCAACCAAATCACCGTGTCATAAATACACTGGTCGTAACTTATTCAGTCATTGACGTATTCGATTGCTGCATACTATAACGATATTGCTGTAGAAGTCCTAGTCGTGACAACGAGACAGTTTACTAATCTGTGCCTGTTAGCAGACAAGACAGCTCCAGCTACTACAGAGGGTTGTAGCCTTCAATTGCTACTACTGATAGATATGTTGTCTAGTGCTTTACTTTATTGGTAGAATTCTGATAGATCTGGTTTTAGATATTAAAGCTATTCGTTCCTTGTTAAACATTTAGAACGTATAACAAACCCAGGCATTCAACATCAGACACTAGGACAACGTAGAACGATGACTGAACCTGGCAGACTTTCAAGACTCAACTATTAACATAGTTAGAAGAAGACCCAGCTGAGACAATGGCGTAGTATGAATAACAACAAGTTTATTAATGAGTAAAATTAGGATAGATAGCATGAACATAAAGGAAACTTCTGCCACAGGGCAGGGAAAAGTATACAAGATCACAGCTTCCCGGCGAGAGTATGTTCGCCAAAGGGAGGTGAGAGAATCTCAGCAAGAGGAAAAATTGCCTAGACATTCATATTTACAGTTTGTAAGAAATCTTACATTGATGTAACCACCTTTCCAACAATAACATAATGAACCTCCTCAAGTGGAAAATTGACACACACAATCTACTACATATCAATATAACTAACAACTAAATTGTCCTAAAAAGAACAAATTAGAAAACGCAACTACATCTTGGAACAGTCCCACTAATCTAGCCAAAACCCTGGCCTAACGTTTTCTCTACTCTGGTCTGTCATCTCTAATGTCTAATCTATCTCTGATGTGTAATGTCTGACGTGTCTTTCTTATCCATCTTATATCCTTCCCGTGCCGTTAAACGTCACATAGGGCTCGCAAAGTAGTTCGCCAATTTTTCCTGTCTTCGGCGAGTCTTTCAACCTCATCAAAGGATTTTATGCCTGTTAATTTGGCCTCTCTTAATAATGTCCTCTTCAGAGTTTCACGCGGTCTGCCTCTTTTTCTTCGACCCGTTGTGTTCCACTTGATAGCTTGTTTTGGGATTCTCTGATCATTTCTTCTCATCAAATGACCAACATATGTCCATATCCTTTTCCTGATCACCCATGAGACTGGTTGTTGTTCAGTCATCTGTCTTATCTCTGCATTGTTCTTGAATTCGTTCCACTTGATGCCGAGTATTTTCCTTATGCATTTGTTTTCAAAAGAGTCTAATTTCTTTTCTATTTCTTTAGTTGTTTTCCAGCTTTCACATGCATAAATGAGGGTGGATATTACATTTGAATTGAATAGTCTTAACTTAGTTTTTGTGCTTATAACTTTTGAACTCCATATGTTCTCAAGATTCTTGAAGATTGATGCTGGTTTTGCAATTCTGATCCTAACTTCCTTTCTAGTGTCACCATCCTGGTCTATGTAGCTGCCAAGGTATGCAAATTGACTGACTTCTTCAATATATGTCCCTTCTATGTGTATTTTCCCATTTTGATTGAGAGGAATTTTCATTATTTTCGTTTTGTCCTTGTTAATTTCAAGTCCTATTTTGCTAGCCAGTGAAGACAGGCTATCTAACGTGTCTTTACTCTGCTAAACAAAAATAAGCTTTATATCCCTACAACTTTTCTACAAACCCGTGAAATTACACTTTCCTCGTTTACTTAGCTCGCGCGAAACTCTCTACAAAATCTAACCTTCTCCTATTTTTACACTACATTATTCGTGCGATAATGGACTTTTTTCACTGCTGTACCCAATTACCTTAATTTTGAGACCTAAACTTTACTCTTTCGTTACTCTCACACGTGTTTCCCGAGCTAGGTAAAGGTAATCCTGTCATGCCTTAGAGGCACATGGGGATATGGTGTTAGTTCCCATATTTTTCTTGACCTATCAGCACATTATCACTCCTGGCCGCCTTTCCTTCCCCAACTCAAGTCGGGGTGCCTCCGGTCGGATTCGAATCCCCGACCTTCGCCATGAGAGACCAGTGCACTAATCACTTCGCCACTCGGACACCCGAGCTAGGGTCAACAAGTAAATATTGCCTGTTAAGGGACAGAAACTCCTGCATGTGAGCTTATTAACTCCCTTTCACTATGAAATACTGCCATACTCTCATTGTGCAGTTCGTGAAGACTTTCACACATTCGGGCGATACTGAATTCTGATTCATAGCATAGCGAATACAAGAGAGCGTCTCTGGAAAACGATTACGTACAAACGGTAAGAGTTCATTCAAATTTTTATAATGAGAGGACATTCTAGGTATGTTTAACCTTCGAAAAAGAGCAGACAGAGCCTATAAGCGTGTATTAAGCCAAGCAAGCCTAAGCCTAGGAGTCCCTAAATGGCAGGAGGCTCGGGGTAAATGAAAAAGAACTCTTCAAATAAATATAATAGCCATGAATAACAATTATACAGTGGATAACTGGAGGGGAAACCAAGCCATATATCAGGAGATGAGACGAATGGTACATGTTGGAGGGAGCTGGGGGCCCTTATTAAATGCGAACTCTGGGGGCCTTTACTAAGTACTAAGTCTGGGGGCCCCTTACTAGGTCTGGGTGCCCCGGACGGTATTTTATTCGTCACTGTCTAAAACATGAAAAAAGAAAAGTAGTTCGACCGTGACTCGAACGGACGATGTTCAAAATACGGTTAAAAAAACCATTTCCTACATCCATGTGGCTCTTTTATAGTCAAAAAAGTGGTATAGACTGCGTATAAACTAAACTCTTTCATGAAGGATGAAGTCACATTTCATTTTAGAAAAAAAAAAAAGCTGCCAACAGTTACTCGACACAATGTGACGTTTAATTGTATACACGGTCTATAAAAAAGTGAACTTTTAAAATAGCGCCAACCGGCACAGAGGGTGCAGTGCGGCTACGGAGCATACCTAGTGGCAGTTATTAAGAACACACTGCCATTTACTCCTTTCCGCTGCGAGCATTAGTCGCCGAGCTACACCTCCTGAAGAGAGCACGTGCACAAGCTGTTTGTCGGATTAATGACAAAGTGGCAATGAATGAGCTTGGAGGGCAACGTACGTATGTGAAATTGTGCTGCAAACTTGGCAAACATTTTACATGGCACCTGTATTCCCAGTGAATACATGCAAGCAGTTTCATTTCATAACTAATCGTTTTGTTGTATTTCGTTTAAAAAATCATTCCTTTTTCTGGTGTGTTGTATTTTGCTTCATATCACTCCTCTTTTCCTTTAAACTCCTCCTCCTTAAAGGTCAGTGAGAACTGCAATCATTGGAAAATGATTAATGTGCCATGTCCTGCGTTCACACAAGCTCATATCAGGTCTAATTTTCCCTCGCAGTTCCCCAGTCTGTCAGGCTGTTTTCCGGTGATTTCCACGAGCAATCGTTTAGAGCATTTACCTTGTATTGCTCCAGACTGTCATGTCAGGGTACAGGCGTTCTCCGAGTTTTTTAAGTTTAGCAAAGAAACCGAAGGCATCTAAATATGTAGTCTATTTGTTTCGTTTTTTTCCATACGGTTTTTCTAGTATTTTTTAAAATATAGACATTAAACATTTTATTCCAATGTACATTTGTGCTCTTTCATACATTACTACACTCTTACTGGTAACATATTTTTTAAAGGCTACTTCGGGCGTGGTTTCGAATACCGTCGATATCGCGTCTTGTTTTCTTCGTGAAGTCTGATTCCATTGTGCGGAGTCGTAGTTTTTTATAAAACAAATATCCCATCATTCTTTTGCCCCGGTGGATGTTTACTGTTCTGTGAGAGTTATGCGCTCTTGAAGTATACTTTAATATGGAACATGGTGGGTTTTGAGTTTTGTTTTCTTTTCACTGCAATCGAAAACGCGGTGGCCGTAGGTTATATAAATATTGCATACATTACCTGTAGGTGCATGCAAACAGGAACATTTAAAGCGCATAACGGTTCTTATAATCTGGGGGGTCGTGGAAATACTCGGATATCATGCGTCCACAAGAGTACTACCAGATAGCTTTGGTGAATTTGTTTTAACCCTTTTCATTCCTGAATTAGTTTCCATGCTCTGTCAGGAATAAATTTTGGTGAGAAATTTTGGCGAAAAGAAAATGGCAAGGAAGCTGTTGTATAACTGAGAAATAAGGGTTGGGTTAGAAATGTGCTACTTTTCGTTTTATTTAGACTGCGTAGATGTCGCTCCGAGCGTTAACCCTACCAACCCTGGCAGTGTTGTTTTAGAGTGAAAGAGTTAATACACTGTTTAGAGGAGTTAATTTCAGATTTTGAAAACGGCGTAACTAATGGTCGTGGCTTGATGACATATTCGATTCGGTTACAAGTTATACATTTATACCACAGTAAGGTACAAGTTATACATTTATACCACAGTAAGGTACAAGTTATACATTTATACCACAGTAAGGTACCAGAACATTTCTGTAGCCTTGTCTCCCTGGAATGATGGGCAGGGCGTTCTGAGCAGTCGACACTGTGAACATATTGAAAAAAAGTACAAAAGATTGTGTTGGATTGGGAGTGGGTTATGGTGGCAAGCTTTGAAAAGATGGAGTGGATGTAAAAGAATCAAGGGTCTCGGGAAACGTCGCCCATCATAAAGACCACCTTGTTAGTCACGGTGAGACTGTTACTCGGCATACCACCAAAGTGGGGGGGGGGTGGGAATAGGGTCTTGTACATATGATTCGCTTAGTCTAATAACTGAACTAGAACAGTAGCACGGTTATCTTAGAGATAGAAATGACGACTGCGGTAAAACTGGTTCTAGTAATGAAGCAGACAGAGGTGCATGGTTCAGTTTTACAATATGCAAGGTTATTCATAAGTCTTTGAAACATTTAAAAAATTCGCAACAAATAAACCACGTACCTGATCATGATATGATTATTCTTACGCCAAGAGAGAGAAAGAGAGAGAGAGAGAGAGAGAGAGGGAGAGAGAGAGAGGGAGAGAGAGAGATTCTTGCAATTTGTTAAAATAAAGCCAGAGCGCGCATTGCTCCCGTGGGATGCCGCTAGGAGGCAGCAGTAGCAAATATGGCGTTCAGTAAATGTGAGCAGTCATTTTGTGTTTTGGAAACCGCAAGAACCTCGTCCGTTGTGACTGTGCAGCAACAATTTCAAGCGGAATTCCAGAAGACATCATCTGTTTTCAACAGTATGAAAAAGTGGTATGCGAAATTCCGGGTCGCTGGTAAGCTTCTCTAACACGATTCACAGTTTCTTCGCTTGGTCCTGGACGTCCCTGCCGAGGAGCTATGCAAAGACAACCTTCATCCCGGGATTTCGCATACCATTTCTTGATACTGTTATATATACATGTAAGTAAGTATGTATGTACGTATGTACGTATGTATGTATGTATGTATGTATGTATGTATGTATGTATGTACTATGTATGTATGTATGTATGTATGTATGTATGTATGTATGTATGTATGTATTATGTATGTATGTATTATGTATGTATGTAAAAGAGTGAGGAAAGTGAACAGAAACAAGAATGGCAGGAAGTAGCGATTATAATGGTATAAGCGGACTGATAAAGAAGAAGGGGAAGAATACGTGCTCAATATAACCTTGAGGAAGCCCCATGTGCCTTTGGCACTTATGATTCAGAGCAAAGAGGGAGAGTCAGATAGCGTGTGAGAGAGGCAGAGAGTGAGAGAGTCAGAGTCAGAGAGAGAGAGTGAGAGAGAGAGTGAGGGAGTGTGTGAGAGAGGGAGAGAGAGTGAAGGAGTGTGTGAGAGAGGGAGAGAGAGTGAGGGAGTGTGTGAGAGAGGGAGAGAGAGTGAGGGTGTGTGTGAGAGAGTGAGAGAGAGTGAGGGAGTGTGTGAGAGAGGGAGAGAGAGAGTGAGCGAAAAATACTTTAAATCTCACGGTGAGAATTTTCACCTTGGCATTACAAAACGTTCTTGTTTCTGACCTCATTAAACTAGTGCCCTGTTTTAATAATAGTTTGAGATCCGTCGATATGAAGGAACGGCTTCGTAAATCAAATTACTTGGCAACGACATGGGCTTCGGGACAACAATCAACAATTTCTGTCGCGCCACATCGTATCCGGTACACCAGTGCATGATGGTAGAAATTGCGTTTCGTGATCGAAACGTTGTACCAGTTTTATATGTGTTCAATTAATATGCAAATAGCGGGGTTTACTGGGCCCTTATATAGCAGTCTTGCATGCTGACATTCAGTTATTCGTAATATGTAACCCTTTCCAAGGGAAATATTTTCATTCTTTTGTTTATTGTCCGTTAGTTTAAACCGTTTAGTAACAGCCATTTTAGCCCCGCATGAAGCGGTTTAATTTATTTTATACATTAATAATAGGCCATTTATTGACTGTTTCGTTTATTTAAACCCGCTTTGGCTACTTCTTTCAGTGCCCAATTCGCCGTGTATAATATGTGGATTTTGTAGCGTACACATTGCTTGCCTTTGGGGAGGGTGAGGTATTCAGGAGAGAAGATTGAAAGCGTATTTTCTGCTTTGAAATAACTAGACGTGTTTGTTGGTGAATGATACGACCAGGAGACCCTGCTTTTTTTTTTTTTTTTGGCTGTAAGACGTGCTTGGAACATGTGGCGTTTTTTGTCGCCTCAAGATTAGGATTATAAGTCGCGAAGCAGATCAGGATTATAACTTTACAAGCCAAACCCGTGGATAGATTTCAAGCCAGACGGCGGTTTATAATTTGCAAGGCAGGCTGTGATTATAAGTTGCAAGCCAGATTGAGGATTATATGTTTTGCAAGGAAGATCGTGATTATAATGCGCAAGCCAAATCAGGGATTATAAGTTTGTGAGCTCAGATTTGGCAGAGTTAAAAAAAAATTAAAAAACGAACGCTTCTGAACGTGCTGAAGCAGAAAACAATGGCGACCGAGCCTGGGGCAGATACTCTAGAAGAAATCGACAAAGCGGGCTCAGAAAATGGAGAAAGCGGACGCGCATCCACGCCGTCGTCTTCTCACTCATCGTCTTTGACAAATAATGAACGAAATAGGAACGACAAACCTCCCAACAGACACGAAGTCACAGAGGAGGACGAGATCTTCTTCAAGGACGATCACGAGTCGTCCGAAGCCCCCCCGGAAGGTGTGGAGTACGGCTACTACGGGCCGGTACCCCCAGAGCAACAGCTGTCCGCAAGCAGGAGGAAGATCATACAGGATATTCTTGCCTCTTTCAATATGGAGGAAGTGATGAACAGATACAGAGGAGACAGCGTTAACAGAAGGTAGATGATATTTTGTCTCGGGGCCCTTCTGTTCATGTTTCCTTTAATCATTTCAGTTTTAGTCGATTAACTTGTAGTTCTCGTTGCAGCAGCTGTAATGTCATTTATGAACTTTCCTTAAGTCTCAGAATGCTAATCGGAGCTGGGTTGGTGGGGGTGGGGGGTATTTTGACATTAATTGCCTTTTGAAATCTTTCCATGACCTGTGTCACAGATTTGTTAAGATAAAACCCGTTTTTAGAATTCCCAGTCGGGCGTCTGCACGAGCAGTTTATCTGGAAAAACAAATCTTTGATATAAATTATAAACGGGACCTACAAAAAAAAATCGTTTTATGTTATGTATCACTTCATATATTATATTACTCTACATGACTCCGCACGGAAACCTGGATACGAGGAAATTGAAGGATAATGGCACGGAAATTAAATAAACGTGATAGATAAACCAATAAATGGACTAGGCAGAGAAATGGTTGGATCGGTTTATCAGTATATCTAGCGTTTCTTACAATTATTTTGTAATTTATTATCCGACTGTCGGTAGCTTCTACAGATAGCTAACGTCTACCTGCTTCACAGCCGTCTTTATAGAGGAAAAGTACTGCTTTAATTATTATTATTATTGCCTATATTTCTTCCTCGTGTATCTTTCAGCGTGGAGAGGGCAAATAACATTTTTAAAAAAATATGGCTCAGCGGTTTTCTTATCTTTTGTTATCTTTTTTCTCCATCCATCTACTACAGGGGCAGACTGTTCTGAGGTTTCTTATCATTTTTAAAAAATTGAGAATGTTTTCTGTGGTAAAACTAGCGGTAATCGTGTAGCGTGGCATAGCCACTTAACTACTTAACTTCTGGATGTAGTGGTATACAGGGGTTATTCTTCCATCATCATCATCATCATCATCATCATCATCATCAGTGAATGTAAAGGTTTAAAAAAAAGATAAAATACCCGCTGGAATGGAAGAACAATATAGCTATGAGGAGACTGCTGGAGCTAGGACAAAGGTGCTGGTTGGAAGTCTGAACTGAGTGGCAGAAAACGCATGGTAAACAACCAACATTTGACAGGAACTATCACAAACATATTCTTGGATGGATGCTGCGGCATGCGGCGGGCATATATGGGTTGTCCCGAATGCAGTGAAGCCGGTGTCTGAATTTTGAACTGCGAGCCCGTTTCCCCGCTATTAAGGGTATAACACCATATCCGTATGTGCCTTTAAGGCGTGACATGGTTACCTTTACCTTTTTGCCTATTCGAGCACGTGAACATCGAGTTGCCTAACGCACTCGCCCCTGGTGGCAGTTCGTCGTGGTTTGATCCCTGTCGGAGAGGCACCTGTCAACACAGCTGTTGAAAAAGGTTACCTGACTCCGCCTGGAGCAAGCAAGGAAAACGTAACCACATCGTCCTCTGGTGGTCAAAGAAAATGTCGGCCATCAGGATTTGCCATGTGCCTTAATGGGTTTGGTGGCAGTAAATTCACGTGACACTCGCTCGGCAATTAACCACGTGACATTTAACCGCGCGGCACGCAGTCACGTGACGTTTAATTACGCGACACTGAATCACGTGCCGTTTGGTCACGTGGCACGTAACCAGGCTCGCTTACTCACTTTGGACACTTAAAGCTCGTGCTAACCCCAACTCTAACCGTAACTTTAACCCCGCCACCCCCTCCGGTCAACCCCAAACACTACCCCTACCCCTAAACCCTACCTCGAGTAATTGAATGTCAGTGATTAAATGTCGCATTATTAAGTATGACTACATCTCCTTAACGACAAGACACATGACCTCTTCCACCTTTTAGTTTCACCTCCTTAATCGCCAGGCGGCCTGGCTGGCTGAGTGGTTAGACGACTCGGTCTACTAATCTGGTGGTACCAGGATCAAGTTTCAGCAGTGGAGATTTTTTTTTTCTGGTTACCACCACACCAGAAAGGCCACCAGGGTCCACCCAGCCTCTAAAAATGGGTACCAGAGAAATCTGGGAAGGGAAAGCGGCCAGGCGTGATACTGACCACATCAGACTTTCCTGTGCCGAAGGTCATGGAAAATACGGACCTAACACCGTATCCCCAGTATCCCTTAATGGCACGGAAACGGGGATTTTACCTTTATCTTATCTCAATCACGAAGTTTATACTAAAAATTTGAAGAAAGCAGCTATTAAGCTTTCTTCTAAGCGCAACTTTTTTTGTTCTTGCGCAACCATCACTTACTTACAGTGTATGTTGTATGTCTGTAAAAGCAACAACATGCCGTGAATATTTCTTTCCGTGTAATGCATGTTCTGTAAGTATTTTTAGAAACAACATTCAGCAAAAAAACTGGGGACCATTAAAAACAATTAATTAATTACAGCCGGTGTGTTTTAAGAGTTTTCGTTAATTCCCTGTAGTATCTGTTGAAGACGCTGTTCGATTTGGCTTTCAGCGGCCCATAGCTGGACATGCTGGCGTCAGGTCCTCTTCAACTGTTCTACATCTCCATACAGAATGTCAGTAACTGAGGAGTTTGATGGTATCAGGTTCTTCCAAAGGTCCTTCAGTGCACTGCAGCCCTGCAGATGGTATTTAACAGTTTCTGCTTCTTGTCTGTTACAGTGCATGCAGTATGGTGATTTGGTCAGTGGTCAGGATAATGTGTCCTCAACCTGATAATTGTGCATTGGTCTCTACGACACAAGCAGTTGATGTGGTCTCCAAGTTTAGGCTTTGGCAGGTGTGTATATAGGGATTTTCTAGTTGGATTACTGGCCCAGCTGTCCATCCATTGCTGCTTGCATTTGTTTATATTATGTGTTTCGCTATTCTCATGTTGGTGGAGATATGGGGCTGTGACATGGTGGCTCCACTCTTTGCCAGTCTGTCAGCACGTTCATTTCCTCTGATATCTATGTGCCCTGGTATCCACTGTAGGGTGGTCTTGATGTCACAAGAGGCAAGTTGGTTTTTTGCATTGAGTATGTCAGTTGTAATGCGATCAGCTGATGGTATCCAGTTTTAAAGGGCCTGGAGAGCAGACTGGGAGTCTGAGAAAATAACAAGGTTTTTTTTTTTTGGTGAGAGGCACTGTTTTTGTATTTGGTGGTGGTGGCTGCCAGGGCTGCTAATACTGCCTGGATCTCTGGATCATGATTGGAGCAGCGAGATTCACAAGGAGCAGAAATGTGACTTGTCTTGTCTGGAAACTTTATGAGTACCTCATATCCTGCATTGTCTGTTTCCTTGAATGCGGACCCATAAGTGTATGCATGGATCCAGTCCTTTTGATAGGAATCTATGGTCTCCAGTCCACACAGCTTTAGGGTGTTGGGATCTGATGATTTGTTCACTAATTTGTTCGTGTGTTAGTTTGAGGAAGTGTGTAGTTTGTGTTTGATAGGATGTCTGGTACTTTTGTAAGTTCTTTTCTGTCTTCAGGGAGTTTGTGTCTTGTGTTTAACTTCTCTGCTATGTGCACTGGAGTTTTCAGTTTCAGTCTATTATTATATTTTCATTTATCAATCACTGTTCTGCTAGGATGGTCTGTGGGCATGAGTTTATATCTTTCTACTGCTTCAGTGGTTGACTTTTCATGTCTTATATCTAATAGCTCTACGTTTGCATCAGTTTCACATGCAGCTGTGAGTGTTGATCTCATTGCCCCACAAATGAAATGAACGGCTTGGTTCTGGATTCTGTCTACTTGTGTATGAGAGCTCTTTGATGCTGTGACCTGTAGGGGGAGGTTGTAATCTATTATAGATCTAATATATTCTGTGTTACAGTTGTATGAATGTTGCTTTGTCAGCACCCCAGGATGTACCTGCAAGTCGCATGAGTAAGTTTAGTCTTTTGGATGCTTTTTCTGCTAATCCATCCATGAACTCTTTAAAGTTCAATTTTCTCTCTAGTTTCACACTAAGGTATGTTGGATTTTTGTTTTCGTGATTTTAGTACCATCAAGAGTTATTTTCAGTTTAGTCTTTGCTAGTTTGTTGCTAAGAGTGTAGTTTTACTAACATTGATCTTCAACTTCCAGAAATTGCAATAGGCTGATGTGGTGAGAAGGGCTCTATTAAGTCTCTCAGCAGCCAGATGCAGGTCTATTCCAGCAGTCCATATGACAATGTCATCGACAAACATGGCTTTGTGGGTGTTAAACAGGTCGGGGGTGTCATTTATAAAGATTAGGAACAAGGTGCAGCTAAGAGCAGACCATCCTCCAGGGTGCATTTGTTTGACAATCTGTTACTGACCTGAGTTTGTATGGTCCTGTTAATCAAGTAGTTTTTAACTCACTGATACATTTTCTCCATGTATGTCCATGTTTTGCATCTTTTGCCAGACCCTGTCATATGCCTGCTGGAAGTCTACAAAGACAGCTACAGAGTTTCTCTTGTGTAAAAAAAAAACTGTCTTTTACACTTTGAGTGAGGAGAGGTAGCTGGTCTTTGGTTCTTGATCCTTTGTGGAAGCCTGCCTGGAAGTTACTGAGGGATCCCGAGGATTCCATCCACCAGTACAGCCTATTGTTAAGCATTCGTTCTTCTAGCTTTCCAATGTTGGAGGTCAATGAGATTGGTTTAAAGCTTTTTAGGTCATCTTCTGGCTTTCATTTTTGCCAGGATAGGTCTAACTATGGCTGACTTCCAAGATTTTGGTAGTACTCCACTTTGCCAGGTCTTGTTAATGAAGTTGAGCAATGTGGACTTTCCTACAAGGCCCAGATGAAGGATCATTTCATTTGATATTTTGTCTGGTCCTGGCGCTTTTCTTACCTGTAGCTTATCCATAGCACTCTGGAGTTGTTGGATAGTAAAGTTTTCCTCAAAATGTGGAATGTTTGCCAAGCTAGATTTCTCTTTACTTCTCAGAACTTTTCCTAGTGCCTTGTTAAGTACTTTCCTGTTGGAGGATTTGTTGGTGGCAGCAAAGAATTTGTTAAAAGTACTGGCTTTGTCTAAGTCACTTGGGAGGACTCGACCAGAGATTCGCATGGTTAAGGGTTAGTTTGTTTATTTTTTCCTGACATGTTATCTAAGAGTTTCAAGCCTTCTTTCCTTCAGTTCTGAGGTTGAGATTGCTGCATGTGCTTAGCCACTTCTCTTTCTTTGCTTTTTTTTTAGTTTCGAGTCTTACCTTAGCTGTTAGTTTATTGTACTCTAATCTGTTTTCTGGAGTAGGGTTTTTCTCTACATTCTTCCTGGCTGCTCTTCTTTTTTTTTTACTAAGTCTTCCAGAGATTTTGTCCAGAAGGGGCTATATTTCTTTCTGCATCCTCGGGGGATTGTTTTGCAGGCTACTCCAAGTATGGCTTGAATTTTGTTGGTGTAGAGTGTGTCAAAGCTTGTGGTGTCATTTAATTTTGATAGGTTTTCATCTGTTTGTGTTCTGAATTTTTCCCAATCTGCTTTTCTATAATTCCAGCGAGGGGATTTGTGTGGTCTTTGGTTTCGTGTGTGAGAAATTTGTAGGAGGATGGTCATTTCCTATGTCATCAAGCACTCTCAGAGTACACTCGTTGTTGTCTGCTGAGACAATGGTGAGGTCAGGTCTGTATGTGTGTCTAGTGGCTCTATGGAGGAGTGATGGTGGGGAGTAGGAGTCTTGCAATATTATCATGTTGCTGGTGTTGCATAGCTCTTCAGTGTTGTTTCCCACAGGGTTTCAGTTCGGCTTTTGTATCCTAGATGATAGTTTTCTACATGTCTGTGCTGTTGATCTGATTTTTAGAATTTGAGGGACAATAAACATTACACAGAGTGTATTGCAGTCCATCACGCCATACTGTTATCTCTTGGATATCATTCCCATTGCACTTTCTCTTTTTAACTTCTCTTTGGATGTCATTTCTCAAGAGTGTGGCAACACCTCTGCATTTACTACATTCACATTTACACATGGTGTATCCAGGCACTGAGTGATCTTTTCCATATAGAAGGGTTTCTTGTATGATCGGTTCCATCTGTAGAATATATTTTCATTTTAAAACTACGTATGTATTACTAATGCCCGGTATGTGTACAGTAACTTTGCTTGACATTTCAGGTGAATATGTAATAGAAAAAAAAACCGGATAACGTTGTGAACGTTCTGAGGTGTCCATTTTTCTGATCTCCCATAAATTTGTGAAAATCTTGTTCTTCGCAGCAGATGCCGTGGTGATGTTTAAGCACAGGCATGGTATGGCGTCAGGGTTGGCGAATCTTATCAGAAAGAAAGGTGGAATGAAAAACAGCGAAAGATATACAAAGATGTAGATGGAAGATAACGTAGTATTAGAGTGAACAAAAAATAGCACTAAGATGGACACCACAGGGGAACAGAAGTAAGGGTAGACCAAAAGAGACATGGAGAAGAACAACAGAAAGGATGGTGAGCAATAGTGGGCTCACCTGGGCAAGAGCAGAAAAAAAGGCAAAGGACAGGCATTTGTGGAAAACCTTTGCGGAAGCCCCATGTGCCCTGGGTACTTAAGGTTCAGAGAGAGAGAGAGAGTGAGTGAGTGAGTGAGTGAGTGAGTGAGTGAACAGGACACAGCTTGGCTGAGTGCACCATCAAGGCAAAGGAGCGAGGAAAATGCAGATTCATTAATGCCAAATTTCGTTCTGGAGACGGAACGTGATGATGATGAATATGGAACAGGTGGAAGACTGCGGTAACGTGTTTCGAAGACCATGACCACACCCAAAAGAAGAGCTTCGAGGTAGGCTCCACCACCATAAGGTCTAGGAACAGCCTAACGACGTTAGAGAGGCCTAAGGATATAAGCCTGTTATTATGAGAAGCTTTAAACGGTGGGGTAGTGTATCTGCTAGCTCTGGTCTGGCGGTCGCGTCATCCATCGAACCACCAGTTTAGCGTAGTCATCTTTGCCCCATGAAGGCATGGAGATAAAAGAACAGCCTGTTATAAGTGAGACAGAGGCGTATGGTTCAGTTTAACTTAAAGTTAAAAGTAGCGAGGAAAGCGGATAGGAAATAGTGTGGCAGAAAGTAAGATAAGCACGTATAAATGAAGAACCTACGACAATCCAATATTTCGGCAGATGTCTTTTTTTTTCAGGGATCGTATTACAAAACAGCACAACACGAAAAGAAAATAAATGAAACATTAACAAAAACTAAACACACACACACACACACATATATATATATAGAATATTTGTGAAAAGTTACTGTAATTATCACTTTGGTCTTTGACAGAGCGCGTAGAAATATGATTTATGTTGCTTCTTAACCAGTCAACGTAAATGACCCATGAACATTTTTATAACAAAAAAATCACGGCTGACATGTTTATACGGAAAATGACGCGATGCCTATTTTTAGCGTTTATGGCGGTTTAGAATTGCGAGCTCCCTCGACTACGGAGCTAAACTATATAAACGTTGTTACTTTATTTATGTATTAAATTCTGGAAAAAAAAACCCCAACAGAACTCATTTTAACGTCTCTTGGTACGGGAAAGAACAATGAATCTTTCCTCTTGACAGCTTCCTATCGTATCTGTTCGTTGTCAATAAAATCGTTTACTAATATAAAAAAAAATGACAGCCCAGCATCTGCTGCAGGACTGTCCTGCATATGAAGAGCAAAAGAAGGCACACATGACCATCACCTGAACCAATCCAGACCAAGCTTTATGGGGGGGAAAAGTCAGCAGTTTAAGACGGACTGCTGCTTCCTTGAAAGATATCCATTTTGACCAGGGAGAATGTTAGACGATAAACTTACAGGAATACAAAAGAGACATCGAGGCGCAATATTTGCAAAATTATGATGTAATTCACAGCGCAGCTATGTATATTCTCTATCTATGTGTGTATATATATATATTGCTATAATTATTGTATTTATATTTTTTATATATCTGCAACATATATTGCTGCCTATTTTTAATTGTTATCTTCCTGTCTGTTCTCATGGCTATACACTTTCAGATTTGTGGATCTAGCACGGAGTGTCTGAAACTATAGCACGTAAATTTCGTTTATTTTTCTCATTTTCTAGTTTCCCCTAGATGTCTAGTTCTCTCCCTCCCTGTGTCTATTTTTCAGAAGTGTCTACTTTTATCAGTGTCTAGTTAACAGTGTCTAGTTCCCCCCCCCCCCGCGTCTCGTTTTCCCCCTTGTCAAGTTTGCCTGCAAGGATATTCGTGTTTCCTTATTAATTTGTCAGTATTCCTCAATGAATTCACAAACCTACGGTCGACTGCCTTTGCAGCCAATATGCCCCTTCAGATTGGAAGATTTTTGCAGAAGCGTCTTCGTTTGCCAGGGAACCATGACTGGCCATGAAGCAATCCTGAATCTACCTGGTTTTCCCAGTAATAAACCACTACAGTGGTTGCGGACCGCAAAAGGTAATAATAACCCACTCCTGTCCTCTTATACAGAAAGTCTTCGATTTACGTAACTGAATCGATTGTTCGTAAGTCAGTATTTTTTACATAACTCATAGCCACGTTTTGTTGTGTAACTTTACGGTATATTAAGTTACAAGTTTGTTCGGTAAAATTCATCATCATCATCATCATCATCAGGTGCCGTTCCGACGCGTTGGCTATTATGCTTCTCCAGAGTACACGATCTTTCATGCAGGCCATCAGCTCAGTTGGTGATCTCTTCTAACACCATCCTGTCAGACTGTCCATTATCATTTCTTTAGGTCTTCCTCTTGATCTTTTTACTTCTATTTTTCCTGTTATTATAATATTTTCATTGCCCCTTCTTCTCATTGCATGTCCTATGAAAGTACATTGTCTCTCTCTCTCTCTC
The DNA here is from genome assembly GCA_009760885.1 of Achatina immaculata. Classification (NCBI taxonomy): domain Eukaryota; kingdom Metazoa; phylum Mollusca; class Gastropoda; order Stylommatophora; family Achatinidae; genus Lissachatina; species Lissachatina immaculata. Next base: position 22,513,203 of record CM019695.1, read on the forward strand.
TCTTATTTTTTTAACAAGATTTTTTGCAGCTCTTCTCATACATTCTCCATTAGTTATTTTTGCTGTCCAGGGGATTCGCAACATTCTTCTAATAAACCACATTTCTGCTGCTTCCAATGATTTTTGTGCAGACTTGCCTATTGTCCATGATTCACTTCCGTATAACAAGATAAGTTCAATATAGCATTTTAGGACTCGTTTTCTGACATTCATTGATAAGGATGTGTTGCATAATATGTTTCTCATTCTCTGAAATGCAGTCTTTGCTTGGCCTATTCTGTTCCTGATTTCTGTTCAGCATTTCCGATCTGAAGTTATTACTGCTCTAAGATATTTGAATTTCTGCACCTGCTTTAGAATAGTTCAGTTTAATTTTATACTGCATGCAGGTGGATTCTGTTTGTTAGATATAACCACAGTATCTGTCTTTTTTATATTTAAAGTAAGGTATTTCTATTCACATCCTTTGGCGACTTTATCCAAGAGATTTTGCAGGTCTTGTCGGTTCTCAGATATCAGTACTATGTAGTCAGCATACCGAAGGTTATTAATATTGTATCCTCCAATTTTTATACATGGTTCTGTGATGATCGTTCTTAGAATATTTTCGCTATACAGAGAAAAAAAAAGGTCTAGAGATAGTACACATCCTTGTCGCACCCCTTGTTTTATAGGTTGATATTTTTCAGTTCTATTTTCGACTCGAATTGCTCCTTCTTGGTGACAGTATAGATGTTTTACAATCCTCAGGTATTTGCCATCTATATTGATGTCTTCAAGCATTTTAATAATTTCATTATGTTTACCTTGTCGAATACCTTGGTGTAATCAATGAAGCATAAGCAGAGATCTTTCTGTACTTCTAAAGTTCTTTCTGTTAGTGTTCGTAAAGCATAAATGGCATTGTGTGTTCCCTTTCCTTCAACAAATCCAAACTGTTCATCCGCTATTTCCATTTTTATCTTTTTCCTCGTTCTTCTCATAATGATTCTCAGAAGTAGCTTCGTTATGTGACATGAGAGGCTGATAGTCCAGCGGTCTTCATATTCCTTTGCACCTGGTTTCTTTGGTAGTGCTATAAACGTGGATTTAAACAGGTCACTGAGCATATAACCACTGTTGTAAATGTCATTCAGTAACTTGGTTACTATTTTTTATTCCTATCGCCTCTAGCATCTCTATTTCTTCTATTGTTGTATTATCAGGCCCAGTAGCTTTTCCTTTCTTTCATGTTTGATGGCATCTATGATTTCATCTTCAAGTATTGATGGTCCCTCACAGTTTTCAGTATCTGGTGTTAATTCTGGTCTTTCTCCTCCATATAGCTCACCGATGTAATCTGTCTACATGTCCACAATGTCTTCTTTTCCCATTAGCATTTTACCTTGTTTTGATTTCAGGCATCCTGTGGTATATTTTGTTTTCCTGCCTGTGAGTTCACTAATTCTTTTGTGCATGTTTTTGCTGTCTTTATTATGAGAGTCCTCTATCTGTCTGCACTGTTCATGTAACCACACTTCCTTTGCTTCTCTGCATTTGCGTCTTATTTCTTTATTTATCTTGCTATATTTTTCTTGGTTATTTTTACTTCTCCTCCTCTTGTCCATCAGTCCTAAGATATCGTCTGTCATCCATTTATTTTTAGAGGCTTCTTTTTTCGGTGGTATTATCTCCTTAACAGTTTGGTGGATAGAATCTCTTAACATTGCCCATTGTTCATCTATACTATTTATCTTTGCTGTTGCATTGTGTCTATTTGTTATATAACTCCGTATTATTCTCAAAGTTCTTGGTCATTTTTAAGGAGTTCTGTATTCAGTTTGATGTTTCTCACTTTTCTGCATGCTTTCTTTAGCTTTATTCTAATTTTTCCACACAGTGGGTCATGATCACTATTGCAGTCGGCTCCTGGCATGATTTTTGTTGTCAGTAATGCATTCTGAAATCGTTTGTTGATTAATATGTAGTCTATCTGGATAAAAGTCTTTTTGTCTGGACTGCACCACGTTGCCAGTCTTCGAGGATGTTGTTTAAACCAGGTGTTTCCTACAACCATGCTGTGTATTCTTGCATATTCAATTAATTTACTACCTCTGTCATTCCTCTCCCCCAGTCTATAGTCACCAACGATGTCTGAAGTTCTTCCTTTACCAACTTTGGCATTAAAATCTCCCATCACTATAATAACTTCATGTGACGTTGTGTGGTTTTTTTTACAGTTTTCTACATAATCTAGACATGTTCCGATGATCCTCCTCTTAGACCTCCAAGAACCACAGTTTGGGAACTACTGAGCTGGTCTAAAGCGGCAACGAGGTCAAAAAGATCTATGCGTTCTCCTGCAGCATGAAACACTGAAGTCAACAGCAGCCAACTCCCTATCCAATACGATTACAGCGGGGTTTTTTTTTTTTTAATCTTCTTCATTATTCTGACCAATGCGGCCCCGAGGTCCACCCAGCCTCGTAAAATGGGGACCAGAGAAAATCTGGGAAGGCCCAGCATTATGAGGTCTCTAATGGTTCATCTCCTACGGCATTTGCTATGGTGCTATCTTTATTCTTTGTTGTTTTTTTAGTATGGATTTAGCGGCAGAGAGCTACTAACTGGCAGCCATGAGGAAAACTTACAATACGATCCCTCGCCTTTTTTCTTGCTGAGGTTGCCATTACTTTGTGACTTCATGTAGTTAACGACAGAGAGAGAGAGAGAGAGAGAGAGAGAGAGAGAGAGAGAGAGAGAGAGAGAGCTGTTTTGTTACAATTCTTTCTTTGGTTTACATTCTTTTGATTGTTTTTATTTCAGAATTTTCGTGGAAATAGTAGGATTCCTCATCAAATGGCTAGGATTTCCGTGAGAAAAATCAGGCTTTAAAAAAGAAAAGCAAATTCTTCTTCTTCTTCTTCTTCTTCTTCTTCCTGGAACTACAAGCGGGTGTTGCAGCCCATGCGGTGAAGATGTTGAGACACAGTTTCATGTCGGACTCGGGCGGGTTACTGAGGCTGTTTTTTGTTCAGTCCCTGGGGGGTGGGGGGGGGGAGGGAGTTAAAAAGCGGGGATGTGTGCAGTACTTCTTTAGCTGTATCCACCACCATGGGGATCACGACGGTTCTTGGCCCATTAGCCAGGCTAGGAATTACTGGAGTTGCCTTCTGAGATTTGAGACAGGGTCTTGATCAGCTAAGGTTGGCCAACCTTGGATGTGTAGCTATGGGTGGCCCCCAAACATATTCATAGAAATATCATGTTTTAAATATAAAATAACCCTGACAAGTATTCCTGGGTTATAACATCCATAACTTGCTGAGCCAGTTAGCTGGAGCTGTTCTTGGTAGAGGTACGTATTTCGTGTCCGAGGGTTATTGAAGGAGGAAAAGTATTTGAAGGTAAATTTTTTTTTTCTGGGTAAAAAAAGGTTTGACAGAGGTTCTTTGGTCCTGTCCTTGTTTTACTTCTCATGAGGCTCCTCCTGCGCTCCCTTCATTAATTTCTCTGCTTCTTGACCAGTTTTTTGTCTTCCACTCACGCTGTTCTACTCTGACAATGGCCACAACATATTGACTTCCTACATCCTGGTCATTAATGAATTTTTGTTTTATCTTCCAGTTTGGATGGGTTGGGGGGGTGGGGGGTGGAGATGCTGTCCGACTTGGCAATCAGCGACCCATAGATGAGAAGCTGGTGTTAGAGCTGGTGAACAATAGCCGACAAAGACCCTTTCCTGGCTCTCCGTTGGTACCCTCCATATGAACACGCACAGCCTGTCTACCCAGGGCAGGGATTGCCATAGTCCCCATGGTGGTGGAGCCTGATAAAGAAGTATTCAACCCTCCCTGAATTTTAGCTGCTCCCAGGGAGTGAAAAAATTAGGCGCCATAACCCGCTCCGAATCCGACACAGCCGCGTGTTTCAACATCTTCACCGCCTCGGCTGCAAGGAACATCATATTGCAGTTCCAGGGAGATAGAAGGAGAAGAAGAAGAAGAAGAAGAAGATTTCCGGCTCCGGGTTGACTGTTGTTGCTTTCCTCTTCATCTGAGTGTATTATACTCCCCCTCTTCTGTGTTCGTATTTAGCCTGCAGTTATCTTGTAAGCGGTAAAACGAAGAAGACCTAGACTTACTTGGAGAAGAGAAATGATGACAGTGCTCAGAGACAAGGGAATGCACATGGAAGGAAGCAGAGAATAATTCCAAGAACAGGGATGACTGGAGAGCCTTTAACCGTGGCCTATGCTCTCAAGGGAGTGAAAGGCGGATGATGATGATGATGATGATGATGATGATCTTTTAGGCAGAGGCTCGGAGACCGAATTTTCTAAGGAAGTGCAAAACTTGCTCCGCGCTTACCATATTGACTGGCCATTCTGTTTTCATCCACAACAGCTTCTCGCTGATGAAGCAGGCAAGAACCGCCAGCGCCCCCCCCCAACCCTTTAAAAAAGTAAAGTGATGCAACGGCTGGAATCTTACCACCACCCCCTCCTTCTTTTTTGTGTGCGTGTCCGCTTGTTATAAGATCATTTTTCCGAGTTACCGTTCTTTTCCATGTTGAGTAATAAATTGCTCACCTGGGCAAAAGTGGAAAAATAAGGCGAAGGAGCAGTCCTTTGTGGGAAACCCTTGTGGAGGACATTGGGGACTTAAAAGTTAAAAGAGAGGTCACTCTTTCCCGAGAATTCTGTTCACTTCTTTCTGTCCACGTGGGGCGATTAAAAAAACTGCTGCTATCATAATCATCTTCATCATCGTCGTGTACATATTTTTTTGTAACCTCATTTATGCTGTCTTGTGTATTTCATATTCAGCTCTGTGATAGAAAAAAAATATAAGTGAAAAGAACTTTTGACCAATAAATTCTCGCTATGTATTGAAAGTAAATTGGCCGCTGCACGCGGATATGTAGCAGCTGCCTACATATTTAACTTGGACAAAGAGGGACAGAGAAATATGATTATTCCTCTCCTCCGTTAGTAGGGAGTAGGAGGAGACGTGATCGCTCCTCTCCTCTCTTAGTGGGGAGTAGGAGGAGACATGATCGCTCCTTTCCTCCCTTAGTGGGGAGTAGGAGGAGACATGATCGCTCCTTTCCTCTCTTAGTGGGGAGTAGGAGGAAACATGATCGCTCCTTTCCTCTCTTAGTGGGGAGTAGGAGGAGACATGATCGCTCCTTTCCTCTCTTAGTGGGGAGTAGGAGGAGACATGATCGATCCTTTCCTCTCTTAGTGTGGAGTAGGAGGAGACATGATCGATCCTTTCCTCTCTTAGTGGGGAGTAGGAGGAGACATGATCGATCCTTTCCTCTCTTAGTGGGGAGTAGGAGGAGACATGATCGCTCCTTTCCTCCCTTAGTGGGGAGTAGGAGGAGATATGATCGTTCCTTTCCTTTCTTAGTGGGGAGTAAGTGATTTTCCTAAAGGAAACTCGAAAATGTTAGCAGTTAACAGAACTCATTTATAATCAGGGATTCTGCTTTCAGCAACTGCCTAACATTTAACACTGCAGAGATACTCAAGGCGGAACTTTTGGACGGAGCCGGGAAGCGGTCTTTTGATTTCTGATATAAACCTTGACCCCGAAAGCTAGTGTAGTTTAAATTACCTAGTATTACCTCATGTGGGCTGATCAGAATTTAAACAGATAATTTGAATGACCAGATTTAAAAAAAACCGGAGCAGTGAAATGTAGCTGGTGGCAGCACTTGTCAGTTTATACACCGACAGGCAAAGAGTAACCAAAAACTTGCAAAACTGAACAAAAACGTCTTTCAGGCAGATCAATCAAGACATCTCAGTTTACAGATCAGTGTCTGACTGCCTAAGTTTTGATTTGGAATCAGTGTATGAATGTAATGGATTAATAGCGTCTTGTGAAAATGAATTTGAATATAATTGTTGGTTTATAAGGATAATCCTGATGTCACACAAGTCTCTGCTTGCTGTTTATTGCTGTGTGACAGAATGAGTGTAATTGAAACAGTTATATATATATATATATAGTAATGTCAGCATTGAAAGAAGACCAATGAACAATAAAGTTTAATGAGCAATAATTTGAAAAGAAAAGTATGATTGAAATAAAAAGAGAGACAGAAGAACATGTGTGAAATAGACATAGAAATACAGGGAAGATATACTGACTTTTAAACTCTGTCCATGACAGGGGAGGTAACACTTCCCGCCTGTTCCAGCCAATCCATCTAGTCAATACACTCTTATAAGTACGTGTTTTATGAAACCTTATCACAGCTGCTGTAAATTAAACCCCCTATCTGCCGGTATAGATACAATCATATACTGCAATACAACCCTTAAACATGGATATAAGGGTTAAATATATCAATATGTTTTCTTATCTGTATTTCAAAGATTACAAAGTTGACTTTCTTCAGATGATTACAGTAAAGATGTGTAGCAGAGGACCTATTGAAAAGCATGGGCGGGATTGTAAAGTTGTTAAGTGTTGTCGTTTGTCGAAGCGGCCGATAAATTCTTTCACAGGTAGTCCCATCAGGTGGAGCTATTTAAGATACCCCAGCTCAAGTGCCTGGTCAGCGGTTTTCGAGATCACGAAACAACTGAAGCTTTAGGGTGTTAAAAATTTATGGCGTGTTAAATGAGGTCGTTAAGTTACTTCATCAAAACACCTTCAACATGTATTAACGAACTGTTTCACAAAATATTCTGTTTTAACACTGCTGTCAGCATTATCAATAATACATTCATTCATTCATTTGCATGTCCCTTCCGGAACTTTGCCTCCCTAACAGCTCTCCTGTAGGCCTCTCGGTTGTGAGCAAGACGGCCTGCTGCTGATGCATCCATTTGCAGATCGTCAACGATGTCTTGCAGCCATCTTCGCCTTGGTCTTCCTCTCTTTCTTTTTTTTCCATTACCAGTAATACAAATACAAATGTCCATTTCTGTGTTTTTGGAGTGGAGGTGTAATCAATGGCAAACACAGCTGTCCTTTATTCCTTAGAATTCCTAGGGTCAATCGAAGTGTCTTTACAATATGAATATATTTTCTTATCTTGACAGTCTCAGCCGGCAGAAGTTCAAAACCTGGCTGGAGAGCGTCATGGCTGAGAACAAGGCTCAGTTTAGCGACAGACAGTGGAACGAGCAGTTCAGGCAAAAAGTGCTACATGACTTCGAAGTACGAAACAAGGGCAATGTCTTGTTTTCTTGTAACATTTGTAATATAATGTTCTCATGTAACAATGATAATAGAATGTTCTCATGTAACAGTTGTAATATAATGTTCTCATATAACAAAGGTAATATAATGTTCTCATTTAACAATTCTAGTATTATGTTCTCATGTTCTAAATCCCATGTAGCGTGACGTAGGCGATCATTTCCCTCCACAATTTCCTGTCTTTTAAGTTAATTATGTGATCTGCCAGTGACTTTCTTCCTAGCCACACCGACAGCCCATCCAGTAACTTATCTCTCTCTCTCTCTCTCTCTCTCTCTCTCTGCCTTTCTCTGTCTCTTCTTCCCTCAATTTTTCTAGTTGCCACAGTGTGTTCCAATTTTCCTCTTCTCAGAAAATGTCCTACAAATCTCGCTTGTCTGTCTCTGATCTTTGCTATAATTTGCTTTTTTAACTCCAGCCTTTCTTAAGACTTCTTCATTGGTGTTCTTGGTTGTCCATGGTACCTTCAACATCCTTTTTATAAACCACATCTCCATGGCCTCCATTTCTCGCTGTACTCTCTTATTTATAAACCGTGCTTCACACCCATAAAACAAAATTGGCTCGATGTAACATTTAGGTAGTCGGAATCTTGCTTCCATTGATATGGATCTGTTGCACAAGATGTTTCTCATTTTCTGAAATGCTGACTTGGCCTTAGCACGTCTGCTTTTTATTTCATTGTGACATTTCCCATCAGTTGTTATAATCGTTCTCATATAACAATGCTAGTCTTATGTTCTCATGTTCATTCATTTGCATGTCCCTTGTGGAACTTTGCCTCCCTAACAGCACTCCTGTAGGCCTCTCGGTTGTGAGCAAGATGGCCTGCTGCTGATGCATCCATTTGCAGATCATCAACGATGTCTTGCAGCCATCTTCGCCTTGGTCTTCCTCTCTTTCTTTTTCCCATTATGTACCCTTCCAAGACGGTCTTCTCTAGATTATCATGACGTTTAATGTGTCCAAAATATTAAAGTTCTGTGTTTAATACTCTTTACTAGCCAGCCTTCTTCAGTATTAAGTTCTTGTAGTATAGATATATTTGTTCTTTTTTGTGTCCATGATATTTGAAGAACTCTTCTGCAGCATTTATACTCAAAGACATTTATGTGCTTCTCAGCTGTTTTGTTAAGTGTCCAGGTCTCACAGGCATATGTTGCGGTGGGAAAAAATGCATGCCCATAAAAATCTTATTTTTGTAGTTGTGTTAGGTTCCTCTCCACAGATTCTTTATTTGTTTTACTTTCTGAAGAGCGACAGATGTCCTCATGTAACAATGCTAATATTATGTTTCCATGTAACGATGCTAGCACTATGTTCTCGTGTAACAATGTTAATATCTTTCATGTAACAATGCTAATATTATGTTTTCGTGTAACGATGCTAATGTCACAGGTCCAGTCTCTTTGCAAGAAATCCCATGAGACAAAAATTGTGCTGAAGGTGGAGGCTCCAATGGCTACAAAATATTTTATTAAGACACTGACCCACTTTATGTCCATTTCGTCAGTTGTTATTAAATTTGCATCAAAAAATACTGCCAAGCCAGACTACATTAACTCCATATACATATCCAGGGAGATAATCAAGAATAAACAATTAACACTTCTCTCCCTTCTTTCCTACCAAACCAACCAATCAGTTACCATCTGCTCCAACAAAATGTCTTTCTCAGAGAAAACAAGACGAAAGGGAGAAGAAACTGGCAGACGCCGAATCTCAGAGGATACTGAAACTCAAACTGCTGGGTATCATCCGGGATGAGGGAGAGGAGGCCAGAAGAGAGGAGCTAGCCATGAGAAAGGTAGATAGAGATAACCGTGCGTGCCACGGGCTGGCTACCCGGTAGCCTGCAGAGCTTGGGTGAGCGTAGAAATTCTTGATTGTGAAATTATGTTTATGCATGCACGTCATAAAGAGACCAACACCCCTAAAGTTCTCAAAATAGAAATATTCAGTCAGTCAGTCAGCCAGGCATTTGCATGTCCCTTCCGGAACTTTGCCTCCCTAATAGCTCTCCTGTAGGCCTCTCGGTTGTAAGCAAGATGTCCTGCTGCTGATGCATCCATTTGCAGATTATCAACGACGTTTTTGCAACCATCTTCACCTTGGTCGTCCTCCTCTCTTTATTTTCCCCATTATGTACCCTTCCAAGACTGTCTTCTCTAGATTATCATGACGTTTAATGTGTCCAAAATATTTAAGTTTTCTCTGTTTAATCTTCATTATTAGCCAAACTTCTTCAATATTAAGTTCTTGTAGTATGGATATATTTGTTCTTTTTTGTGCCCATGCTATTTGAAGGACTCTTCTGTAGCATTTACATTCAAAGGCATTTATGTGTTTCTCAGCTGTTTTGTTAAGTGTCCAGGTCTCACAGGCATATGTTGCGATGAGAAAGATGCATGCCATTAAAAATCTTATTTTTATAGTTCTGTCTGTTCCTCTCCACAGATTATTTAGTTACTTTACATGCTGAAGAGCAATAGATGTCCTCTTTTTAATTTCTCTCATGGTATCTCCATTATTAGTTAGTAATGATCCAAGATATTCAGAACTCTCCATCTCTGGTTATACCATCGAGAAATAAATACAAACACACAAAAAAAGAAGAAATTAAAAATGTCACTCATCGCATCAATATGGTGTCTTAGTTGTTATTTCTAGACTCATGTCTTCCAATGACACATTACAGGTCTGTAGATTTGTGCGAGAGTCAGGTAAATGGGCAGCTACAGCATTATAAACAGGGATTAAAAGCGTCGAAGCGCAGGTACACCCGTGTTACGGCGAATCGGACTTAGGGATACTTTAGAGATAAGCGTGGAAGTCTGGAGTCTTATGATGACGTAACCCTTGGGCATGCCTGCATGTGACCTAAACGTCAGAACTTTGCAGTCGTTGAGTAATAAACCTGTTCCTACTTCTTTCCTAGTTTATACATTTTCGCATGTGACCTAAAGTCATTGAAATGCGAATACTTTTACAAAGTACAAACTGACTTTTGGTCATTCAGTGCAGCCACAAATGTTTAAAAAAACAAAAACAAGTTATCAGAGGATTTTATGCCCGTCTTTATTACAAGGTGGATACCAAAAGAGCTAAATGTTCAATTTTTCACATATTTTTCGCATGTAATCCGTTTGTCTTGTTTTTACATGTGGTCGTTGAAAAAATACATTTGCCGAAATATTGGTCATCGCATTTTCTACCACTCTCCTTTCCTGTCCGCTTTCAGAGTTTCATATATTTTTTTATATATCTTTTTATAAAACTGAACCATACACCTCTCACTGTCTTTATAATTAAATAATAAACAAGATATCGGTAAGACTTTTAATTTAAACGAAACAATTATCCAGAAACGAACTCGTCCATTGATATACGTCCACCTGAAATAAAATACCAACGTTATTTTTCCCGCCACAGACATCCTCAGAAAAGAAGTTCCACAGAAGAACTACTCGAAAGCACCAGTCGTTATTTCAACCAAATGTGAGTATGTAGTATTTTAAAGTAGCATTAGTTTCTCTATTTTAACCTGCTGTTTCGTGGTGCAGTTATAGATGTGTATAAGGCTTAAGATACTGAGTTTAGAAAAGATGTTTTTCATTTCTTGACACTGGAAAGCTGTGATGTTGACGTAGTGGATGATTTTTTTTTTTTGTCACCAGAATTACACGGCGTGGCTGTATCTTCTTACTTAGTTTTCCTGGAGCTGATGCGGTGAAGATGTTGAGGAACAATGTTGTGTCGGACAGGGACCAGCTTACGGTGGCATGTGTTGAGCTACACAAAAGCAGGAGATGTACCGTGTTCAGCAGACTCCACTGCTATTAGGGTTATGGTGATCCCTGGCCCCCGTTGTCTGAGGGAAAGTGGGTCAGGGTCTTGATCATCTATGATTCGCCAATCCTGATACTAGCATGTCATCTATAGTTCGCCAATCCTGATACTAGCATGCCATCTATAGTTCGCTAACCCTGATACTAGCATGCCATCTATAGTTCGCTAACCCTGATACTAGCATGCCATCTATAGCTCGCCAAACCTGATACTAGCATGTCATCTATAGTTCGCCAACCCTGATACTAGCATGTCATCTGTAGTTCGCCAACCCTGATACTAGCATGCCACCTGAATGCCATATAAAGCACCGTGTTCACCGTCGTGGCTGAGAGCTAGAAGCTCATGACAGATGAACGAAGGCGCGATCGAAAGAATGAACTTCATTTTCAGAAAAGTAAAAGAATTGAACATTTCGCCCGCCCCCTGAATGTCATCTCGTCCTTCATCGCTCGAAAGTTCACTTCATTCTATTTGTTCATAAAGTGGGGGATACGGAAGAGGAAGGGAGGGCATGGCAGAGTTGGAAACATCCATGGCGGCAGGAAGTGAAAGTGGAGTAGCAGGGTACATGGAAACCGACTGGGCGGGAAAAACAAACTTCTAAGGGCGCTAGTCTAATAGGACATGAAAGAAATGACAAGCGCGGTAAAAACTGGCTCTAGTAAATGAAAACATTAAACAAGAATAGCAGAAAGCAAGATGAGTACACAAGGATCGCATACACAAACAGCACAACAGATTAAAAAACAATTCGGGAATTTCGTGCCGGACTTTTTTACAATGAGGGGGCCAAATGGCTAAATCTATATACTTCTCATACATTTTTCGTGTTTCTGTCTATTGTGGTGCTTTTGTATTTGATTATTTAAAAAGGCTTTTGCCGAAATAATGGACTGTTGTATGTCTTTCATTTATATGCATGTACCCATTTTGCTTTCTGTCATTCTCGTCTCTGCCCACTTCCCTCACTCTTTCTATCTTTTACTGTACCATACACCTCCATTTATTTTCATTACTAGTATGAGAGCAGGGCTGTGGTGGTTCCCCCCCCCCCCAAAAAAAAAAGGTTTTGTAGGCCATTTTCTACATCATTTTATTATAAGTATAATGTACAAGGGGACCGGCTAGCGTAGTAGTTAGAGCAACCGAATGGTCGAGAGTTCGAATCCCCAGCTGAGCAGGATTTTTTTTCCCGACCAATACTGCCCCGAGGTCGACCCACCCTCGTAAAATGGGTGCCATTGAGAATCTGAGAAGGAAAAGCAGCGAGGAAAGGAACTGGCCACCCCTACCTCATACGCTGATGGTCCACTATAATGAGGTCTCTAACGCTTCATCCCCTACGGCATGTGCTATGGAACTAGCTTTACTTATACACATAGCGAAAATTAATAACAATTTTCATATGATAAAACTACACAGTTTAACCAGAGCCGGCAATAGGAAATGATAAAAAATGGCACTGAAAATCTACCGGATGCGGGAGAGATGTGGTTCATAAGAAAAATGATGAGAATAGCATGGACAGGCCAAGAAAACAAACGAAGAGGTTCTAAGCGAAGCTGGGCAAAAAGAGAGAAATTATGGTAAAATTTAGAACATGACAATGCAGACTTGTAGGACATTTTCTGAGAAGAGGCGAACTGCAATGCTTAATGACAACAGGAAAACTGGAGGGGAAAAGAGGACAGAGAAAGATAAAGAAACAAGGTACTTGACAAACTAAAAGAGTTGCACAGAGCATGGTCCAAAACACATCTTAAGGCATGAACCAGAGAAAGTGTGTGAGAAAGAGAGTGAGAGCGTGGGTGTATGTGTGTGTGTATTTGAGAAAGAGAGTGAGAGAGAGTGTCTGTGTGAGATAGAGAGTGAGAGAGTGTGTGTGAGAGTGAGAGGGAGAATGTGTGTGTGAAAGAGAGTGAGAGAGAATGTATGTGAAAGAGAGAATGACAGAAAGAGTGTGAGAGAGAATGTGAGAGAGGGAGAGAGTGAGAAAATGTGTGTGAGAGAGTGAGAGAGATAATGTCTGTGTGTGTGTGAGTGAGAGTGAAAGACAGAATATGAGAAAAGGAGAGTGAGAGAGGGAATGTGTGTGAGAGAGAGAAAGTGTGTGAGAGAGAGAGAGAGAGAGAGAGAGAGGCTCGAGGATTGAAAAAAAAATGGAAATCAGTTTTGATTACTTTTATAAATTTAGCTCTATTGTTTGCCTACTTTCACGACCAAAAATATCGAGTACAATAGAAGAAGCGATCATTAATAACCATAGTATTTACACGTTGGTCTCGTGATGAGAAGAAATGATCAGAGAATCCCAAAACAAGCTATCAAGTGGAACACAACAGGCCAAAGAGAAAAAGGCAGACGGCGTGAAACTCTGAAGAGGACATTATTAAGAGAGGCCAAATTAACAGGCATAAAATCCTTTGATGAGGTTGAAAGACTCGCCGAAGACAGGAAAAATTGGCGAACTACTTTGCGAGCCCTATGTAACGTTTAACGGCACGGGAAGGATATAAGATAAGATTTACACGTTACTGTCTGCATTGTAAATAAGGTAGGAAATAATGGCCGTAAAATGGGATGACCATTCCAAGGGCTCTTCCAACACGGTCATAGTTACTTTAATTTGGCTGTTAAAAAAATACATTAATTTTCGGACAATCTGGCACATCACCAGACACGAGTAAGCAGGATTTAGACGTAGCAGACGATGCATAGACCACATATTCAAACTAAGAAACATAATAGAACAATGCTCAGAATGGCAGAGACAGTTATACATAAACTTTATCGATTTTGACAAATAAAGCGTTTGATAGAGAAAAAAGGGGACACAGGAAGACAAAGAAACAAGGTACTTGATAGACTAAAAGAGTGGCACAGAGCACGGTCCAAAACACATCTTTTAGAAAGAGCAAAGGACAGATGGCTGTGGGAATCAACGACGATCAACACCTGATTGGTATGAACCAGAGAGAGAGAGAGAGGAGAGAGAGAGGGAGAGAGAAGGAGAGAGAGAAGGAGAGAGAGAAGGAGAGAGAGAGAAGGAGAGAGAGAAGAAGGAGAGAGAGAAAGAGAAGGAGAGAGAGAAGGAGAGAGAGAAAGAGAGAGAGAGAAGGCGAGAGAGAATGAGAGAGAGAATGAGAGAGAGAAGGAGAGATAGAAGGAGAGAGAGCAGGAGAGAGAGAGAAGGAGAGAGAGAAGGAGAGAGAGAGAGAGAGGATAGGAATGTGTTGTCTCCCCGTGCAGTGACATACTTTGCCTCTCAACCAAATCTCAGCCTGACATTTCATATTTTTAAATCGATGATGTTAGGTATGCTTCATCATGTCCGGCCTTTCATTTTAAACAGCGTTAACAAAAATGTATAAATTAATGGGGAAAAAATCATAAGATAACTTTATTATTGTCGTTGTCCTCATGATCATTATCATCAGCATCATCACCAGTCATTTGCATGTCCCTTGCGGAACTTTGCCTCCCTAACAGCATTCCTGTAGGCCTCTCGGTTGTAAGCAAGATGGCCGGCTGCAAATGTGTCAATTCGCAGATCACCAACGATGTCTTGCAGCCATCTTCGCCTTGGTTTTCCTCTCTTTCTTTTATGTACCCTTCCAAGACGGTCTTCTCTAAATTATCATGACGTTTAATGTGTCCAAAATATTTAAGTTTTCTCTCTTTAATCCTCTTTACTAGCCAGCCTTCTTCAATATTAAGTTCTTCTAGTATATATTTGTTCTTTTTTGTGTCCATTATATTTGAAAAATTCTTCTGTAGCATTTACATTCAAAAGCACTTATGTGTTTCTCAGCTGTTCTGTTAAGTGTCCAGGTCTCACAGGCATACATTGGGATGGGAAAGATGCATGCCCTTAAAAATCTTATTTTTGTAGTTCTGTCTGTTCCTCTTCACAGTTTCTTTAGTTGCTTTGCTTTTCTAAAGAGTGATAGATGTCCTCCTTTTAATTTCCCTCAATGTATCATCATCACTGTCATGATAAAGAATTTGTATGAAACTGCTAGTTGTTACAAACACTGGCGAAAAAATATTTGAAAGATTACACACAGTGAGAGAGAGAGAGAGAGAGTGTGTGTATGTATGTGTGAGAGAGAGTGAGAGGAAGTGTGTGTGTGAGAGAGAGAGTATGTGTGAGAGAGTGAGAGAGAATGTGTGTGAGAGAGAGTGTGTGTGAGAAAGAGAGTGTATGTATGTGAGAGAGAGTGAGAGGAAGTGTGTGTGTGAGAGAGAATGTGTGAGAGAGTGAGAGAGAATGTGTGTGAGAGAGAGTGTATGTGTGTGAGAGAGAGTGTGTGTGAGTGAGAGAGAATCAGAGAGAGAATTCTGTGTGTGAGAGAGAGAGTGTGAAAGAGAGAGTGTGAGAAAGGGAGAGTGAGAGAGAATGTGTGCGAGAGAGTGAGAGAGAGATTGTGTGTATGAGTGTGTGTGTGTGTGTGAAATAGAGTGTTTGTGAGAGAGAGTGCGTTTGTGTGAGAGAGTGTGTGTGGTAGTGAAAGGGAGAAAATGAGAGAGAGAGAATGTCTGTGAGAAAGAGAGAGAGAGAGAATGAAAGAGAGAGTGTGAGAAAGAGGGAGTGAGAGAGAATGTGTGTGAGCGAGAGAGAGAGAGGCGCGAAGACTGAAAGAAAATGGGGAAAAATATGGAAATCAGTTTTGATTACTTTTATAAATTTAGCTTAATTGATGCCCTACTTTCACGACCAGGAAATATCGATTACAGTGGAAGAAGCAATCATTAAAAACTTGTAACAAACGAAGTTAGGAAACAATCACAATTTATGGAATGTCTCGTGGTCTGGCGTGGCCAAGAGTAGCTTACTGAGGTTATCAGAATTTGTCTTCGTCAGCGTCAGCCATATTTTTTGTTTGTTTGTTTGTTTTTAACGATAGTGTATGGTCGCACATTACTCTTATGACTAACTGGCGTGAAGTTTTAGGGGACAGGGGAGCTAACTTTCAGTCGATAGGAGAAATCTGGTGACTGCCGATAGAGGAGATGAAAGAGAGGTCAACAGGAAAGATAGGGGGTGGGATGGGGTGGGGACAGGGGAATAGGATGGGGTGAGGGCGGGGGGGATCTGTATTCCAAAAATAATATAATATATAATATGTTGAAAAAGGGGCCATCTGAGTGGCGAAGTGGTTAGTGCACTAGTCTCTCGTGGAGAAGGTCGTGGGTTCGAATCCGGCCGGAGGCGCCCAAGTCACCCAGCTGTAGAAATAGGTACCCCGACTTCTTCTGGAGCTGGGAAAGGAAAGGCGGCCAGGCCACATCACCCTTTAGTGTGCTGACAGGTCAAGGATCTGGGCACTAACACCAGATCCACTAAGTGCCTCTAATCTTGACAGGGTTACCTACCTTTACTCTTACACCCTCACACAGGTGGGTCATGTCAAAGATAACTCGACAGGCATGGAGGTTGTTACAAGAGCATTGCTCATCGTGGTCTTGTTACATAATGCAAGATTTTGCATTATAATATTTCATGTAACTTTAAATAAAAATGAACCTCACTTTGATGGATGGTCTCGGTGTTAAGATGTTTGCCTCAAGTGGGGGAGAACAAGATTTTTAAGGGCATGCATCCTTCTCATCGCAACATATACCTGTGAGACCTGGACACTTAACAAAACAGCTGAGAAACACATAAATGCCTTTGAATGTAAATGCTGCAGAAGAGTTCTTCAAATATCATGGACACAAAATAGAACAAATATATCCATACTACAAGAACTTAATATTGAAGAAGACTGGCTAGTGAAGAGAATTAAAGAGAGAAAACTTAAATATTTTGGACACATTAAACATCATGATAATCGGTAAAACAGATACCAGTAGCAGATTTACAGAAGTTACTATCACAGTTATCTCGTAAAACAGATGCTAGTAGCAGTTTTACAGAAGTTACTATTACAGGTATCTCGGTAAAATAGATACTAGTAGCAGATTTACAGCAATTTTTCTTCCAAATTATCTCGGTAAAACAGATACTAGTAGCAGTTTTGCACCACTTACTCTTCTAAATTATCTCGGTAAAATAGATACTACCAGCAGATTTACAGCAATTACTCTTCTAAACTATCGATAAAACAGATACTAGTAGCAGCAATTACTATCACAGTTACCTCAGTGTGTGCTATATACTTGGCAGGATATCGAAACTCAGATGGAAATTCTTAATCGAGACGAAGGCGAGATTAAAGCCAGAAACAGGACTCAGAATGAAGACGGCGAGGGCACTGACTATAACAACGAGAACACGGAGGACCAAGATGATGTGGACGGAAGAAATATGGTAATCGGATCCTTTATTTTGTCCTCATTTGTATATTAGAAGTAGTTCTTCTTCTTCTTCTTCTTCTATCATCTCCCTGGAACTGCAACTGGAAGTGTTCTTTGCAACCGATGCGAAGAAGATGTTGCGGCACAAATCGTGTCGGATGTGGAGTGGGTTATGGCGGTTCTTTTTTTCTTTCTTGAAAGGATCTAAAGAAAAAAAAAGCAGATGTATGAGGACTTTGGCGATCCGTGCCCCGTTAGCCAGGTTAGACCTGTCCCGTAAGCATAGCAAGACAGGTATTGACATTGAATCCTCAATGAAATAGAAAATAAGGAAGACCTAGACTTACTTGGAGAAGAGAAGTGATGACAGTGCTCAATGACAAGGGATACACATGGAAGGAAACAGAGAATAATTCCAAAAGCAGGAATGACTGGCGAGCCTTTATCCGTGGCCTATGCTCTCAAGAGAATGAAAGGTGATGATGATGATGATGCTTACACTAGGGGTGAAACTTGATGACTACTCATGTCACGGTACCTCCGCTCTAGAGGTCGGACACGTCCTAAACATGCCCATACTGGGATAATACGCCTAAACCGGCTTAACCCAGGGGTGAAACTTACTAGTGGCGAGGATTCGTCCTCCTGGACAAAAGGTGGTCCTGGTCACAACTAGGAAGGGTAGCGGCCACGACCACAAAATGCAGAAGTCGGAGACACTGGACCAGTGCAGTCTAGATAGGCAATCACCTCTCGCCCGACGGGGATGTATGCATATCCTAATCACGCTAAGGTTTTCCGGTGAGAAAGTCCAACGCTGGACTGGATGGACAACCACCTCTCACCTGGGGGGAATACATGGATATCCCAAACACACGTCGAGGTTTTCCGGTGAGAAAGTCCAACTCTAGATTGAACTGGTGCAACGAAAACCAATATGTCACGCGATCCCTTTCTGCGACTCACCAAGAATACAGGCTTAGGCCCCGCGATATTCTGAACCTCTTGTGGTCCTCTCGGAGATCTCGTGTGGTCTTCTCGGGGACCACAGGACCTATCGAGGACCACAGGAGTAAATTCAGTAGGATAACGGGGCGGTCTTGGTGGTAGAAGCGAACGAAGAAGAAGAAGAAGTTACAGAACCCCAGCGAACTCAAATTTCTGCTGTGTAGCGTATATACAGACCATTTTATTCTGTGTATGTCCTTCGTGTATTCTGGGGCTAGTGAAGGAATGGCGGTCGAGTGTTATACTGACCACATCATTCTCTGACGTCCAGACAGGTGAAGTGAAGAAAAAGTATTCTAGCGTTATACTGACCACATAATTCTCTGACATCCAGACAGGTGAAGTGAAGGAAAGGTAGGCTAGCGTTATACTGACTACATGGTTCTCTAGGGTCCCGACAGGTGATGCGAAGGAAAGATGGTCTAGCGTTATACTGACTACATGGTTCTCTAGGGTCCCGACAGGTGAAGTGAAGGAAAGATGGTCTAGCGTTATACTGACTACATGGTTCTCTAGGGTCCCGACAGGTGATGCGAAGGAAAGATGGTCTAGCGTTATACTGACTACATGGTTCTCTAGGGTCCCGACAGGTGAAGTGAAGGAAAGATGGTCTAGCGTTATACTGACTACATGGTTCTCTAGGGTCCCGACAGGTGAAGCGAAGGAAAGATGGTCTAGCGTTATACTGACCACATCATCCCCTCAAGTGCCGACCGGTGAAATGGAGGAAAGGTGGTCTAGCATGATACAGTTTAGGCGCTCGGTCTAACAATCTGGGGATACAGGGTTCGATCCCAGCAGTGGGGATTTTTTCTGTACACACAAAAAAAAAAAGGACCCAGCGGGTCCACCTAGCCACTAAAAGTGGGTACCAGAAAAATTCTGGGAAGGTAACTGCGACCAGGCGTGATACTGTCCACATCACAGTTTCATGTCCCGAAGGTCTTGAAAGTACGGGCCTAACACTGTATCCCCAATATGCCTTAATGGCATGAAAAACGAGGATTTTAAACTCTAACTTTTTTTCTAAATTCTCTAACGTGCGGACAAGAGAAATGAAGAACACTTACACCACAATCCTCTATATGCTAGATTGACAAGACACAGTGTTACATTTACCTTGTTTTTTTTTAAAACTACCACAGTAACTTAGATAACGCATTCTCCGTTAACAAACGATATAAAAACCACACAAATGTTTCTGTATGACATCCACAGACATATAAAAGCCATCTGGGCCGCACGAAAGTGGACAAGAAAGATGAACATCCACAACTTAGACAGCTTTATGAAGAAGAGGTAAGCTTTTATAACTTAATTTTAAAAAAAAGAAGAAGCAAAAAACAGGCAATCCAGGCGTAATCATATCTGCTCCTCATTTGACTGTTACTTTCAGCCACAGTATTACACGTTACTGTCTGCATTGTAAATGAGGAAGGAAATAATGGCCATAAAATGGGATGATCATTCCAAATCCTCGCCCAACACGGTCATAGTTACTTTAACTTGCCTGTTAAAAACAAGCATTCATTTTCGGACATAAATTTTTCATAAAGAGGAAACAACGAGGCTTTCGTATGGTAAACTAAGAGAACACAGTTTTGAAGGATTAGACCTCGAAAAAAATTCGTACACAAAGCACTTTAGTGAGACGTGAAAGAAAGAAAAATCACAAGAGAATTACCAGGGATTCGAACCACTGACTCTGGTAGGACGAGCAGGCGTCTAGCCACGAGAGAAAAGCATACTAACAAACTGCGCTATCTCCCATCTCCAAAAAGGTGTTTGAAAGCGAAGTCTTTAGTAACTGTTCAGTTGACACGAGGATCGAGACATCCGGAAAGAAACAAGGTCATGACACAAAAATTCCGTAGCTTAGATTCAGTCTCTTTAGCAGGTACCAAGTTTAGACAACATACACACGGTCTCCTGTCATGTCTGGTGCATACTTGAACAACAGCAGCAGCAACAACGACGACGACAATAACAAACGAACGAATACTTTTTACAGAAGTTAGTTTCAAGAACAATTTTTTATATATATAAAAAAAGGAATCAATGAGGCTTTCGTACCTTTCTCTCACGCCTCACTAAAGTGCTTTGTCTACTATTTTTTCGAGGTCTAATCTTACAAAACCGTGTTCTCTTATTTAATTTTCAGACAATTACAACATCACCAAACATGATAAAGCAGGATTTAGACATAGAAGCCGATGCATAGACAACATATTGACACTAAGAAACAGAATGGCAGGGACAGTTATACATAAACTTTATCGATTTTGAAAAAAAAAAAGGGTTTGATAGTGAATATAGAGAAAGTATGTGCAGAATTTTGAGGAAAAACAATTAAGGAAAATACTCGGCATCATGTGAACGAATGCAAGAACAATACGGAGATAAGACAGATGACTGAACAACAACCAGTCTCATGGGTGATCAGGAAAAGGAGATGGACATATGTTGGTCACGTGATGAGAAGAAACAGTAAGAGAATCCCAAAACAAGCTATAAAATGGAACACAACCGGCCAAAGAAAAAGAGGCAGACCGCGTGGAACACTGAAGAGGACATTGTTAAGAGAGGCCAAATTAACAGGCATAAAATCCTTTGATGAGGTTGAAAGACTCGCCGAAGACAGGAACAACTTTCGAACTACCTTGCGAGCCCTATGTGACGTTTAACGGCACGGGAAGGATATAAGATATAATAAGATAAGATGTGGAGAATTTTGAGAGCTTATGGAATCCCGTGCCATCTTGTAGCAATAATCAAAGTTTCTATACCAGTTTCACTTGTAGTGTTGACCAAATTAATATAAATTTTGATGTTAAAACAGGAGTTAGCAAGGACGTACCCTATCAACTACTATTTTCATCATTGTCATAGTCTGGGTGATAAACAAAACAACAGAATTCGCCCAAAAAGGTATTAGGCGGACAATGTTTTCCGTGCTTGAAGATTTGGATTATGTGGGTGATATAGTACTCTTAGCGCATACTCACCAACATATACAGGAGAAGACATGCACTCTAGACACAATCAGCAGACAAGTAGGGTTGAACATTAAAGAAGTCAGAAGTAGTGAAAGTAAATATAGAAAACCAAGCAGCAATTATAATTAATGACCAAAACCTAACAGAAACATATACCTTCATATACCTTGGCAGCATATTAACACAGGATGCAGGAAGAAATAAAGACATAAAGAGTAGAATAAATAGACCAAGAACAGCTTTTTCATTAATCTTAGGAACATCTGGAAGTCTTCCCAGTACAGTACTAAAACCTTAATAAAATTGTACCAGAGTTGTGTGTTATCCATACTTCTATACGGAGCAGAATGCTAGAGAACTAAAAGGAAGTGAGCACACACAATTTGCCTCAGAAAGATTTGAAATGTTTACTGGCAACAGGCAACAAATAACAGAGACCTACTTGCCCATTGTGAATTAGAAGATATCCATGTCATAATGGAAAAAAAAAAATCTCTGGAAACAGATTGGTCATGAGCTCTGAAGAGACCCCAGCAACATCGCTAAAACAGCCATGGCATGGACATCCGAGGAAAAAAGAGGCCAACCAAAGACTACCTGGCAGAGAAGTGTAGAAGTGGAAACGAGTAGCACGCAGCACAGCTTGGGCACAATACAAAAGCTGGCTGCAGACCGTGAAAGGTGGAGAGAGTTTGTTGCTGCCCTCCAAGACGCCACAGGGCGTATTGGGCGGTGAATGCTTATCGCCGACTAAGGACATGGGTGGATGGCACATCACTATTTTTTTTTCTAAGTGTTATGGACAACTAGTTAGCACCACAGCTCAGACTTGCGATCATTGTCTATCATTCAAAGTCTGTTGCCATTCAAAGACTGCCTAGAAAGGGACACGGTGGAAATGCTGAGCACATTCTCTAATGAAAAGGCTGCTGTGCTCCAGTGGATTCTATCCTCTGTGTTCTCTTTGGGAAACGAAGACGCTGTTAGACTTGACAAATCTGTTAGCAGGCAACCACAACATCAACACCCTGTCTCATACAGTGATGCCAAAACTATAATCAAACTTCAGTACAAAAAGCTGCGGTAAGATCAGCACAAGCCATCATCTATCGATCAAATATTGCAACTCCTGTGTCACCAACAAACCATTACACACAGAACACTGCCGACTGTGAGCACATCTGTATCGCCTCGGCCTGTCACACACCCCTTGACTGCACATACAAAACAGGCATCATGACTCCAAAGTACATCCTGTAGCTCTGCTCCCTCCACCAAAATGCCCGAACCCAGATCTGGTCACAAGGAGCTACACTGGAAGACAAAATTTTGGGGCACAAAACATGACCTCCTAAAGACTGCACAATTTATTACCATAATAAATACACAAGTCAGAGACTTAAATCATAGAACACAGAAAAAGGTGCCAGGACATAAGCTGCGGTACAGTATTGTTAAGTTGATAATTAAAATGCAAGATGTGGACAGGGGATGAAATTTTAGAATTTTCCACAGATCATAAACATTTGGACATTTTGTTTCTGTTCTTTTTTGTTTTTTGTTTTGGAGATCAGTCTTGGTAATGTTAACGAAGCTAAAGCTGTGAAACTTTCGAATTTTCATGTATTCGTAGAACTGAGATTATTGTGATGTCATGTTCATGTCATGACATGATTACAATGTCAGCTAGTGTGCTTCGTTGTGCAGACATATATCCTTCTATTTTCTTAGGCAAAGAATGTTTTCCTTATAAAAAAAAAATGTATACTGTACCTACTTCCACAGGTGGATCGAATGGAAAAAATAGGCCATCTATTCGTTTTCTATTGACCCCTCTATTGCAGCGTGAAAACAAAACGCGTTTCGTAGGTTTATGGCAAAGAGACAAGCACTGTTGTAAAGCATTACTATGAAAGAAGATTTTCAGTTAAGACATTACTATAAATGAAGGTTATCACTTTAAACATTAGTACTAATGAATATTAATACTTAAAACATTACTATGAAAGAAGATTCACAGTTAAAACATTACTATGAAAGAAGATTCACGGTTAAAACATTACTATGAAAGAAGATTCACGGTTAAAACATTACTATGAAAGAAGATTCATGGTTAAAACATTACTATGAAAGAAGGTTCTCAGCTAAAACATTACCATGGATAAAGGTTCTCAGTATGTGTAGTGAATGAGACAAGTACGTAAATGCGAGCAGGCCAGCTAGAACGCAGACTTCAGATGGTCTCAGTACTGAGCTTTTGGGAGGCATGATATTATTTAACCTTGTGGTGAGCCTTGCACAGATTGTTAATTAGCCATTTGCCTTGTGTATGAGTGAATGCTATTGCACATAATACATACATGTGTGTATTTGTATACCCCCCAGGATTTGAGGCAGTTATACAGAGGGGCAGCTACTCTGGTCAAAAGAACGCAGCGGAGCAAATGAAATGCCGCTACATCCAAGTTTCTGTTTGTTTTCGTGTCCGCCCTCACTGGACGCCATGAATTACTGATATTTTCTTTTCTCTGCTACTCTCTTGCCGTCAAAGCATGTTACAAAAATGACTTGTTAAGAGAATGTAGTTTATCTTACAGATCAAGTTTATTACGACGTGTAACTAAGTCATGAATGGTTAATGTTAGTTTTGCTTGTTTTTTTTTCTAAATAATAATTTATGAGCCATTTTCAGAACAGAAAACAATGAGATTCTTAAATTAATCGTCGTCATCCACCATCATATTCATGCTGCCTCGCTGATATTCGTAGCCATGCACGTGTCCAGTAGGATATGCTGTCCTTTCCAACATGACTTGCCAGTTTGCCTGTACATTTCTTTCCCGATTATTCCGGTTTCATTTTGGTCTTACATTTTTCTATTCGTTGTTTAGATCCTTAAACCGCTGCATTTTCATAAAATATCAGACGAATGTTACTTGATTTCTCCTTACTCTTTTATCTGCTTTGGCAATGTTTGACAAATTTTTACCTCCATAAGCTTTTCTGGCCATTCTGGTAAGCAGTGCAGCTTTTACTGAAAGATGCCTCGTGCCCAAGTTGACAGTGGTTTGTTCTCTTGTGCCCAGTCCAAGTCAATAAGTGCATTGTCCTTTCCTAGCCAGGCGGTTGCTGGTCCTAATGTCATTTTCTTCTTTCACACCTAAAGTGATGTGTGTACAACAGCTTTCCATCTCCGATTTTTTTATAGTAGATACAAGACAGGTAAATACAAAAATCCCCATTTCCATGCCATTAAGGCATATTGGGGCTACAGTGTTAGGTCCCTGCTCCCAAAGACCATCGTTATATGGTCAGTATCATGCCTGGCTGCATTTACCTTCCAAGATTTCTCTAGCATCCATTTTTTTAGAGGCTGGGTTGACCTTGGGGCCTTTTTGGTATGGTGGTACCAGAAAAAAAAATCCCACTGCTGGGAATGAACCCAGTACCAAGGGGTTTGTAGTTCAAGCACCTAACCACTCAGCTAAATGGAAAATATTTGTGCAAACTGAACTATCACATACCATCAAACATTTCTTTTTCTCATCAAAAGCTAGATGAAATGAGCAATTTAGGTTTGATAAAGCAGTTTATTATTGACAAATACACCAAGAGAAAAAAAAATGTGTATATATAAAAATGAAATTAAAAAATAATATGTACAAGTGACAAATATCTATTGTTCCTCACTTGCAATACGAGTATGTACATATCCTGCCTGTATTAGTTTGGGGGTTCTATGGGTTATATGCATAAATGTGAATGCATAGACAGTTAACATGACCAATAAAAATTGATGGAAACATGCAGAAACTTGACTGACTGAGTCACTTTTATTTGACCAGCTCTCAGCATGACCAAATCCATGAAGTCCAGAATTACTACTTGCTACCTTTCTTCTGGTTTTTTTTTTTGTTTGTTTGCTCAAGAAGTTGGTACTACAGAGGTAACTTAACCATCACAATCTGTCATATAACAAGTCCTTTGGAACTGCTGTCCACACACAAAAACAAAATTCTTAAGAATTATTTAGCCTAGAGTGACCCTGGATGCCTGAACTGCTATGTTTTCTGGTGTCACTACTTATGTTTTTGGTGGAAATACTATAGATCTATCCTGACCAAAGATTTCAAACACCAAAGGGAAAAAAAAAACCACATTACTCTATTTGGTCTATCTAGCAAAAAGCTCATGAGCGCTTAGCACAAGCTGACAGATCTATGCAGCAAAACCTGGCCAGAGTGTCTGAGTTTTAAAGTAGAGAGTATATGACAGCAGTCTTAAGAACAAAAACAACTGAACTCGAAGATCATAAAACTGCTCCAGATTTTTTCCTCCTTGCTTTCTCATTTCTTCTTATTTGCACTTTCCATACTAAAAGCACAAATACCACATGCCAAAGCTAAATGCTATGCACAACCAAAGCTAAATAACATGCACAAATGAACACTTTTGACATATCACAATCCTCTCTTTTCTTTTCCTTCAGTGCCTGTGACACGGGCCGCTGGTAGCAAGAGATTTCCACTTTTGTTCGCTTTCACCATCTTCTCGGCACATTTCACAAACAATTGCGATATATAAACCATGTAACGAGTAACAAATATACACATTAAACTACAGCAAACCTTTGACTGTCCTACCTTCTCACGCATGTCCTGGCACACGAAGATGCCACAACAGCCTGAAATCACTGCCATCACTCGACAAAACAGCAAAGAGTTCAGTCCCATGACACCGAGACAAATTATAAAAGCCAAAATATGTTCTTATGCATACTCCCAACTGTTCCCTTATTTCCTCATATAAGCGTTTGAAGGAAATTTATTATTCTCTTCTGAGATTTGGAACACCAATAGTTTTTAACATTTACAAGCCAACTGTAAATATTTTTTAAAATATGCTTAAGCTAGTTTCTGTCCTTTGAAAAATATCTGAAGAAAAAAAAAACACTGAAAAGAAAAGCTTGCATGTGTAAGGAAAAAAAAAATCAGTCAATATTTGTGTTCTCTCTCTCCCTGTATGTCCCTTCAGTGGCCAAGACACAAGGGGGGCTGCTGGTAGGAAGAGACTACCACTATTAGCAGTCTTTCTCTATGTCAGTCATTTCTTTGGCAGCATTCTCTCTGCTGTACATCTCCATGCCTCTGTGGGTCTTCTGTCCCGTGGAGTCTACATCAGAGCTTTTAGTGCTGGAGGTTTGTCTGTCATTCTCATAATGCGGCCATGCCAATGCCACTTTGTCCTTTCACTGCTGACAATGGTATCATGCCCGTCTCTCCAAGAGGCCAACTGATGGGATTTGGCCAGAGAACTTCTTTTATCTTACGCAGACACTTGGTCTGGTAGGTGCCAAGTGTAGGTGCAGCTGTCTGTGTTATTTTCCAGCATTTGCTCCCTTACAGTAAAACACTTAAAACATCGCTTTTGAATATTCTGCTTTGGGTTATCTGGCTTATCATTCTGGACCTCCAGATGTGACTGAGTGCGGCCCAAGTTTGTTGAGCTTCTATTATACTTAATTTCAAATTCTTTACTACTGTCTCCATCTGCTGTTGGGTGTCTGAGTGGCGAAGTGGTTAGTGCACTGGTCTCTCATGGTGAAGGTCGGGGGTTCAAATCCGGCCGGTGGCACCTCAGTCACCCAGCTGTAGAAATGGGTACCCGACTTCTTCTGGAGTTGGGGAAGTAAAAGGCAGCCAGGCGTGATACTGACCATATCACCCTCTAGTGTGCTGACAGGTCAAGGAAAATATAGGCACTAACACCATATCCCTATGTGCCTCTAAGGCATGACAGGGTTACCTTTACTTTTTTACCATCTGCTGTTACCGTACTACTGAGATATATGAATTCCTCGACTTCTTCAACTGGCAATTGGTTCACTGTGATTGCCCAAATGATTTCAGCATTTTATTTACTTGTAGTCCAACACTGCTTGCTTCTGTTGTTGGCTTGCATGTTCCTGTGGTTGCTTGAAAGTAATGTTACGGCTGTCCATGAAGTCCAGGTCTTCTAGTATGAATGTTAATGACCACTGGATGCCTCTGTGTTGATCTGCTATTGTTTCTCTCATCATCCAACCAGTGGCCGACAAAGGCGAACACCGCTGGAGACAGAACACATCCCTGTTTCACCCCAGTTTGGACATGAGTTTGAGAGATGATTTCCACATATTACCCTACAGTGGAATCCTTCATATATAAATTTAATAGCATTGGCAATTTTTTATGAGAATCCATGGAAAATTTGTGTGTTAATCTGCAGTAACTTTTATAGGATTACAGTCAATATATAAAATATAAAAAATGAATTAAAATAATAATATATATAAAACATTTAAAGTCAAAACAATAAAATATTTAACACACTAAATTGATAAAAAATACAGAAGGATTCAAAAAGATGTATAAGATACTTCAACAAAAGAAATCTATGGACTTCTTTATGAGATGAATTTATTTAATGTTGCAAAATGTTGTACAATGTTTAAGCTTGATGCAGCAGTTAATTGATGTAACTGCATGTACTGGGCTACAGAAAATCTGCACGCTGATGTTGACAATGCAGTTGATTTACCTGGGCTCAATGTCTGGTGTGGACTGGTAATCAAGGGGTGTAACTGGACCATTCTTTTTTTTTTTTAAAGGTACTATTACTGGTCAAGATCACCTCCACTTCCTCCGAACATCCGTTTTACCTGCCATTCATGCCTTTTATAAGCATGAATGACTTCACTTCCAACATGATGGTGCACCACCACACTGCCACTAAGACATGAGATTATACTCCGAGGAGAGTTTGCTGGGACAACTGATAGGATGAAGCGGGGGGGGGGGCGCGGCGGCACAGCTAAGTCATCGTTCCTCCATTCCTGACTTAACACCCCCCTGTGGGAGAACCTTAAGGAATGTTATTTATCGCAGAAGACCAGCTATGCTGGCGGAACGTCAGGAAGAAATTGAGATGACATGTGCATCAACCCCCGTTAGAAATTTTGGGTCAAAATGTCTAATGCAATAAATGTGCATCAACCTCTCTTAGAAATTTTGGGTCAAAACGTCTAATGCAATAAATGTGCATCAACCTCTCTTAGAAATTTTGGGTCAAAATGTCTAATGCAATAAATGTGCATCAACCCCCCTTCCCCCATTAGAAATTTTGGGTAACGTTGCTCAAGCAGTAATTTGCCATACCCTGAAGTGTTTGGATGCTCTGGTAACCACTTTGAGCACATGCTGCAACTGTTGAAAAAAAGTGATCTATATACCACTACCAAAAATAGCACTAAGATGGACACCATAGGGGAACAGAAGTAAGGGTAGACCAAAAGAGACATGGAGAAGAACAACATAAAGGATGTTGAGCAATAGAGGGCTCACCTAAGCAAGAGCGGAAAAGAAAAGCCAATGGTCAGGCATTTGTGGAAAACCCTTGCGGAAGCCCCATTTGCCCCGGGCACTTAAGTTCAGAGAGAGAGAGATGCACATATAAATTTAGCATTACACTATTCATATAGCTGTTTGTTGTGCTTAAGTGTGTATACATCTTTCTGGGTCCCTCTGTATATAACACATTAAGCAAAAAAATAAAATATATAATACATCATAACAAAATCATAAAACACATGAAGTCAAAACAATAAAATATATAACATGACAACAAAATGATAAAATATACAACACATTAAATCAAAACAATAAAAATTAAAAACACGTTAACTTAAAATATTCTGTTACATTAATACATAAAACAAGCATAAACTTAATATGTGAACTCTGTCATCTATAAAATGAGCAGATTTAAAAGAGGTAGTTTAGGAAAGCAGAATACAAAGTGCTGACAACAATAATTATAAACTAACAAGACAATGTTTCATTTGTGAATCAAAATGTCTAATGTAATAAATGTCTATTTGGGAGCAGAAACCATTTCTGGCCTTGTTGACTGGGTTGAAGACAGCAATACAGTTTATTAACAGCAGCAATTACGGTGCCATAACAACTAGAGGTTATGAAATACCAGAGATTAGATATGCTGATGACACAGTATTACTGTCCACAACACAAAAAAAGGAATGGAAAAACTAACTGTCAGTCTGTAAGAACAGCGAAGAGCAAAACCTCTATCTTAATGTGAAGAAAATTAAATTGATGACAACTGACAAAATAAATAAGCCAGGTGAAATATGTATCAATGAGGAAAAATTGGAAGAAGTGGAGAGTTTTGAATATCTTGGATCATTACTAACTAATAATGGAGATACAATGATGGAAATTAAAAGGAGGATATCTATCGCTCTTCAGAAAGTAAAACAACTAAAGAAGCTGTGGAGAGGAACAGACAGAACTACAAAAATAAGATTTTTAAGGGCATGCATCTTTCCCATTGTAACACTTAACAAAAAAGCTGAGAAACACATAAATGGCTTTGAATGTAAATGCTACAGAAGAGTTCTTCAAATACCATGGACACAAAAAAGAACAAATATATCCTACTACAAGAACTTAATACTGAAGAAGGATGGCTAGTAGATTAAACAAAGAAAACGATATTTTGGACATATTAAATGTCATGAGAATTTAGAGAAGACCGTGCTGGAAGGATACATAATAGGAAAAAGAAAGAGAGGACGACCAAGACGAAGATGGGTGGAAGACATCGTTGATGATTCGCAAATGGATGCATCAGCAGGGCATTTTCTTACAACTGAGAGGACTACAGGAGAGTTGTTAGGAAGGCAAAGCTCCGCAAGGGACATGCAAATGACCGCCTGAATAAGAGAAGCTGGGGCAGCTCCTGACCAGTTTTAGTCTGCCTATTCTGATGTGTCTTTTCTCTAGCAGCATCATCTCCTAGTTTCTCTTTACCTCCTAAGCTGGTGCTACTATTAAGCCAACTAAGCAGCCTTCTAGAATGCATACCTCCAAGGGGCAAATGTAATAACCTCTGAAGACCCAGTTAGCCTTGTCAAGCCACAACACAGCAAGGCACTGGCACTGTTTTCCTCCCACACAAATGTGGGGAAAGGGATAATTTTCATTTTTGCATCTGCCATTTCAATCTTATCACTCTTTGCAAAAACTTCCTAGTTTCATCACTCAAGTCTTAATGTACCAGAGGCATCCCATATAGCTGGTTCTTTGGGCCAGGTCATTACAACCAAATGCTTGGTTATCACTTATACTAGGTTATCAATGTAAACTGCTGTTTATTATAAAGAAGGCACCATAAGCTAATGACTAGAATATGCCATAAAGATATATATATATACTGTTTTTATTTCAGACTCAAAACTGGTAAAATTACATGAGGGAGAATCAAAAAGTAAAGGCAATCTGAAAATTATACAGTAAATGCAATGGACAGAATTACAAATGAAAGGTAGTTTGAATAAGCACAATGCAGTGCTCTGTCCTTAGTCTAGTTGAAGCCAAGGTCAAATAAATATAGATGCTCTGCTGCTGGACTGCACCACTGTGTTGAACAGCGCACCATAGTGAGATTTCTTTGGGCCAAGGGAGTGAAACCTGTTGGGATGTTGGCCCAGAACGAATTCAGTGAGAAGTTTATGCCAGGTACAAGAAGGTTTGCGGCTAAAAGAAGAGGAATGGTGTCAAAAGCAGCCTTGCTGCACACCAATGCAGCAGCTGCAACAGCAGAGGCAATGAAACAGCTACGGTTTGAACATCTTCCTCATTCCCCCCTTACAGCCTTCATCCTGGCCTCATGCAATTATCACACCTTCGGCCCGCTTAAAGAGGTTCTATGCAGTCACCGGTTCACCTCTGATGATGAGGTAAAGGAAGCGGGTGGAGACCCGGGTTCAGAAGCAGCTGAAAAGCTTCTTCTCCCAAGTAATGAAGCAGCTTGGGGAAACATAACAAAAACTGCATCAACCTGCATGAGGACTATGTGATGAAGTGGTACAACCATTATGTTCCTTTGCTCAGTCAGTTACCATCATAAAAAGGTGTGTTGCCTATACTCTTTGATTCTCCCTTGCACATTATGAACATACATTTGAAACAAACCTTTTAAGTCACATAATAAGCATTCACTGGGCTATGATTTTTTAAATTACAATACTTAGAAAAAAACATACAATGGAAAATTCAACATGGAAAAAAGATAAAACCTTCAAACACTTGAAAGGAGACAAAACAGAAAGCCCAGAGAAGAAAGTTTCAACGGCAACGTCTGTCATCTGCAAAATAAGTTTAATACTGATGATAAAAGTGACCAACTGCGCCGTATTATATGGGACAGTCCAATATTTTAAGGATTTGTCCCAGGAATCATATTACTTCAGTCAAGATGCCTAAATGCCCCTACTTTAAAAAACACGTCCCACATTCTCATCTTTGACCACTGCCATGTTTGGAGATATGCTGAATTTTTTTTCATTATGTTAATGAAAATATTACTATTCTGAAGAAAATTGGCTTTCTAGGAAAGTACAAGTAGGCCTGATTTTAAGCAAAGTTCTAGGCTAGCGGTTCAAATTTTGGATTGAAATTTAAAATTAACAACTCCCTTTGCGGAGAAAAAAAAAAAAAACCCTGAAAAAACCAAGTGTCTCATATTTACAAAAGACAGCCTAGTTAATGAACAGTGGTCTTTTCTTCCCCTCTCACGCGAGGGTGGAGGGGGGGTGGTGTGGTGGTGGAAAACTTAAATCAGGGAAAGGTTTCTTGCTCTCCTCACATGATCTGAAAATGTCATGCTGAGTGCGTCTATCAATAATCAAAATGAACAAGCCACGGAGGACAAAGCAAGCTATGCCAGATTTCTATGACATGATGGGTTAGATATATGTAACTGTTGTCAGATTTTTACAATTTTTAAAATCCACATTTTTTTGTTAGCAAAACTAATATCAAATTTAAAAATGATTTTTAAAAAAGGCAGTCTAATTTCTCATCTCTGGGCATGTCTGATTTAAAAACTCTCTGTTATTTAAAAACGTTACTTCACTGCACACAATGATAATGAGCCACGGTTTCTGAGAAGAAAAACATTAAAATTCTTTATATATGAGTAACCAGGACACCAGGCCTGGTGCCACCGTTCTCCTGCAGAAGGGAGCTCTGTGGGCCACACCTCAGACTTCTATCTGGACCCTGTGCTCCTTGCGGTCCACTCAGATGACCGCGGTCTGGACCGGCGCGGTTGTTTTTATCTGGGCCGTGCGCCTGAGTGTAATCAGACCTGAAAGATTTAAAACGTGCATTAAACTTTCTCGGCATCAGAACAGGGAATGTGGGGGAAAAAAAAATCCGTTGGACATCAAGATGATAAATTTAGCACAGGAAGGAGTAAACTACTAAAAACTCTAAAATTCATTTGAAACCAGTCAACGTTAAGTGTGGGTCTGTAAGTTTGAGTCCTAAGATTTGACTAGTTCAGTCTGAAAACAAAAATAAAGAGCACAATCAGGAAATGAATTGCTCCAAAGATCTGATCACTAAAAAGCAAAAAAAAAAAAAAAACTCCAACAATCAGGGGATTCTGAATAGCAAAATGGTTCTCTCAGTGTGAAGGTTAGCGGTTCGAATCTGACTGGAGGTTCCCAGGTCACTCCGCTGTAGAAATGGGGACTTGGTGTCTTTTAGGGAAGAAAGATGACCAGGTGTGATGCTGGGGACACCACCCTCCAGTGTGCCCACAGGTCATGGAAAATATGGACATTAACACCATATCCCCCCCCCCAGGTGGCTTCACAGCATAACAGGGTTACATTAAATTCACCAAAAATCTAGAAACAAAGTACTCAGATGAAACAGAATGATGGAAGACCCCTATAAAATCCAGGAGAATGCGTGAGAAAAAAAAAAAAATACGAGAGAACTGACTTGCAACCCACTCCAAACGACAATCACAAGTTAAACCCCAAATTGGTTCAAAGTGACAGAGTCGTGCGGAAAATCTTCATTCTTTGAGAAAAAAAAAAAAAAGAGGAGTTTATGACCGTAGAGATGGACTGCTTGTCTGATTGGTTAGGTGCTCAGGTTACTAAACCCTGTGCTACCTGGTACACGTGCCAGCAGTGGGAGTTTTATTTTCTGGTACCACCACAGAAAAAAAGGTCTGGGGTCAACCCAGCCTTTAAAAAACGGGTGCCGGAGAAGTCTGGGAAGGTAAATGCAGCCAGGCGTGATACTGACCACATCACAACATGTGCTGATGGTCCTGGAAATATGGGCCTAACACCATATTCCCAATATGCTTTATTGGCATGGAAACGGGGATTTTACCTTTACCTTATGACTTTATATAGAACTAATTCAGCCAGAGATTTTAATCCAAACCACATTTATGACTGATCTTACTAACAGCCTATCCTACTTTTACTTTGAAACAATATGTAAAACTATACAAATCACATGACTGTTGACCTTATACTTACGTCAGGAGCGCAGTGTTTGGCCCCTTTCGGAGACTGCCATCAGGACCTTTGGGTTCTGTCCTGTACTGTGATTTGGCCTTTGATTTAGGCTCTACAGCAGGCTGGGAGGTGATCACAGGAACCTGGTTCACTGTCGCAGATTGTTTGGGTCTGAAATTAAAAATTTCACATTTTAAAAAAAAGAAAAACGAACGCTGCACATTTATATGACTGCTACTAACTGCATGGTATTCAGTATTTCTATGTACTTTGTTATCCATAAATGGGGCAGAAAGTCACAAACTAAAAACTGCTTACAAATATTTACAAATCTACTTTTGGCTTGAGCCAATGCTAACATACAAGGGCAAGTAAAAAAAAAAATTAATCACAAATCTAGGGACATAACAATGAAAAAACACATGAAAAAACTCGGGGAATGTCTAAAACTGTTTTCATATTTATTTTTCAGTGGTTACATCTCTTGACTTTTTGCCTGGCCCTAGTATTTACGCAGGCCTAACACCATATCCCCAATTCCTAATGGCATGGAAACGGCGATTTACCTTAGTATTTATAAAAAGACAATTAATTTGCAAAAGAAAAAAAAATCATGCAATAAAGACTTCTCATTTACACAAAATGCAGACTTTTAAACCCGTAATAACTTTCCTCTGATTAACTTGTAATTAATCTGCTTTTAAAAAAAAAATCCGTAATAAGGGACTTCAAATTTCAACAAAATGTAATAAATCTGTTAATATTTCCTCTGAATTTCAGACATGAACAACGACTTTCAAATATTACAAAACTCAAAAGTGGAACTCCCATAAGTTCTGAATTATGACAACTGTTACGGAAAATCTTGTGCGACAGAAAATTCTATGAGAAATTATTACGCAATACTTGGAAATCATCAAAAGCCGTTTATGAAATTTTGTACAACCAGCTTAAAAAATGGAGCAATGCTATTAAATGAGAATTGGGAAACCAAAATTTAAAAAAAAAACAAAACAAAACAAAACAAACTTACAACACTAAGATCTATCTACAAAACAAGACTACAAAAAAAAAAAAAAAAAATCTATGACAGACACCAATGGGTTAATCTATACATGTTCATGTAAGATGTGTATTAGCATGAGGACTCTGGGATAGCAATGCTTGATGCAAACAAGAGCTGGACATTTAGAACAATCACTGACTGATGGATACTGCTGTATTTTTCTTTGATAACATCTTTTGTAACAAATGGATACTGCTGTATTTTTCTTTGATAACATCTTTTGTAACAAATGGATACTGCCGTATTTTTCTTCAATAACATCTCTTGTAACAAATGGATACTGCTGTATTTTCCTTTGTTAACATTTCTTGTAGCAAATGGATACTGCTGTATTTTTCTTTGATAACATCTCTTGTAACAAATGGATATGGCTGTATTTTTCTTTTGTAACATCTCCTGTAACAAATGGATCAGTCAGTCAGTCATTTGCATGTCCCTTGAGGAACTTTACCTTCCTAATAGCACTCCTGTAGGCTTCTCAGTTGTAAGAACGATGCCCTGATGCTGATGCATCCATTTGCAGATGTCTTGCAACCATCTTCGCCTTGGTCTTCCTCTCTTTCTTTTTCCAATTATGTACTCTTCCAAGACGGTATTCTCTAGATTATCATGACATTTAATGTGTCCAAAATATTTAAGTTTTCTTTGTTTAATCCTCTTTACTAGCCAGCCTTCTTCAATATTAAGTTCTTGTAGTATGGATATATTTTTTCTTTTTTGTGTTCATGATATTTGAAGAACTCTTCTGTAGCATTTACATTCAAAGGCATTGATGTGTTTCTCAGCTGTTAAGTGTCCAGGTCTCACAGACATATGTTGTGATGGGAAAGATGCATGCCCTTAAAAATTTTATTTTTGTAGTTCTGTCTGTTCCTCTCCACAGCTTCTTTAGTTGTTTTACTTTTTGAAGAGTGATAGATGTCCTCCTTTTAATTTCCCTCATTGTATCTCCATTCTATCTCACTGTATCTCTTTTCCTAATTTAATTTGTATATTTGTACTAAATCAAGTGTGTGGGAAGAACGAAAGATGGAGTGATGAAGGGCAGAATGTAAGACGGGCCTGCGTGCCCAAATCTTTACCCTTTAAAAATAAAGATTACTCATCATTCATTCCATTATTAGTTAGTACTGATCCAAGATATTAAAAAATCTCCACTTCTTCCAATTTTTCCTCACTGATATAACAAATGGATAGTGTTGTATTTTTCTTTTGTAACATTTCCTGTAAACAGATGTAACAGCAGTTCAGAACTGGTTCAGTTCGTCCTCTAAGTGTTAACATTTACAAACAGAAAACCTTGCAATGTTAAAAAAAAAAAAAATCCCAAACAACATAGGGATGCTTCATCAAAGATCTCAGCATTCTACAATTACAGTAAAGAAAATGTACGCAAAAATATCTCAATGCAAAATTACTCTAACAGGAAAACAAAACATTCATGAACAAAGTGAGTGACATATAAGCAAATTTTGCTAATTTTCATCTAAACAGCGACAACCAAAAAATATAGCACACGAACATGTACATATACTGTTGTAATATTATTACTTCCCCTTGCTAAGAGCAAGCACTCTTGGTGATTAGTTGACTACACAGTGGGGGGAAGAAAAAAAAAAAAAAAGCAACTTTTAAAAAAAAATATAAAACGATATTCACATCCAAGGCAACATTAGGCTGAAAAGTGTACGATTTCGATGCCGCATGTAATGACAAAAAAAAAAAAACCCCAAAAAAACCAAGGTTCCTAAATGATGCGGAAACAAAAATACATCAATTGAAAAAAAAATTACACCTGAATGCAGTCTACCAGAACAGGCAGCAAAATAAGCCAAACTGAATTTGATATAAACTACATTTACATACACACACAAAGGAGGAGATAACTTAAAGCAACAGACTGTGATGTTACTGTATCTATCTGACGGGATGCTCGAAAGATATAAAAGAAGACCTTGTGCCTTCATCCTTCACAACAGATGCTCCCTCTGCACTCTCCCTTCTCTTCTCCTCCTCCATTTCCTTCTCCTCCTCATCTTCGCCGGTGGTGGTACAGCAGCTGGCAGTGGTTGCCAGGTGGTTCAGCAAATCACTTGTTGTATTCAGCAGGTGCTCGCTCATTCTATGGTGGCAGATTAATACAGGTTTGGACATTTTTTCATGGAGAACCAATTAAAGAATCAAAAGCAGATTGAGAGGATTTAAGGAGGATGCCTTAGGAATACACTGGGAAGAACGTGCAGCAAATGAGAAAATAACCAAATGAACGGGCAGTGAGAACATCACTAAAGAGGTCAAAAGACAAAGATGGAAATGACTGGACCACATACTACAAATGGAAAAAAAAACAAGACACCCCCATACTGGCTTAACTTAGACTTCAAAGGAAAAAAAAGAGGGGCAGGCCATAGCAGACAAGGAGGCACACAATACAGGAAGAACTAAAGGAAATGAGAAAGACGTGGTTTAAGGTATCCTAACTTGCTCAAGAAAGAACTGGCTGGTGAACCTTTGTTGATGCCTTATGTTCGACTGGAAGGACAGAGGACCAATAATGATGGATACTACTTTATTTGAAACCTTGCCACTTTTAGGACTGTAGCCTTCATTCATAATGATTTCCTGCACGGTCTTCAAAACTGTAAATGTCTTCATCCATGCCTTTAAGTCAACACCTCCATCAAGTGGCAAATAACAAACAGCGCCAACTATTTATTCAGGAAAAGATATCCACAGTTATCTATTCAAGAACAGATAATCACAGCTATGTTCTCAGGATTATACTACCATACACAGCCTATTAAAGATTAGATTACCACAGCTACCTATTCTGAAGGCATCTAATCTATTTAGGATCTGACAAAAACATTTATCTGGCAAGAAACAGAAAACCAGATTCAACTTTAACTCTTATCAGTCCAACTCTCTAAGTATGCCAATAAGATAACTAGATTCAACTTTACTCTTATCAGTCCAACCCTTAAGGTTCTGAAGCAGCACCTACAAAGACATAGGAAGTCACTTATAAGGACAGAGGAAGTGGAGATTTGTTTTTGACTTTTCTGATCCCTGGTTTTACAAATTTTCACTCTTTTTCCCTTGTGCCAGACAGTGGAATGTAAATTTTTTTTTAAAGGAAGTGCAGGTAAATACAGCAAACGCTTTCTGGAGCAAGGAGCAAAGTACACCACAGAACTATGTGAACTTGAACATTTCAAAAGAAATGAAAAAATTATAGCATGTGAGAATTTTCACAAACCAACTTACAATTAAAATATGGGAGTTACCAATCTCATAACCACATCTGAGAACAGTTTTTTTAACTAGGGACATCCACATAAGCATGCCAACTTTCGACGCCAATTCCTCTCATTTTCTACTGTCAAACTCACAACTCCCTCATAAATAGTACATTTCTACGGACCCTAACTTCATAATTCTGACTCCATGGCAGTATTTTTGCACACCAACACTAAAAATATGGCAGATATCCACACTGATGTATTACAAAAAATGTCCACTAACATCAGACTCGAAAACAGGCAGCTATAAAAACTAAACAATCTCATCTTACAGATGCATACCATATCAATCAGTTCTTGGCACACATTAAAATATCAACTCCAAAGTACTGCTGTCCAGTATAAACACAAACCCACTTGGCATAAAGGTAAGTATTTAATCTATTAGTGGAAATTAAAATATCCAGAGTCTTTAAGGAATGTTCATTAAAAACTGAATGAAATATAAGGTGATTTAAATGATGAAACAAAAAATAAATATGAAAACCTATTTCATGAAGGGACTCAAAATGAATGCTAAACAGATGATGCAGTTATCAGAGCCTGTAAACTTGTGTTGGCAAAGGCCCAGTTTCTCCTCTTCATGTGCTCCAAGACCCAGTCTCAAATAGTCATATGCTCCAAGACCCAATCTCAGCTCATCATGTGCTCCAAGACCCAGTCTCTCCTATTCATTGTTCCAAGACCCAATCTCAACTAGTCATGTGTTCCAAGACCCAGTCTCAACTAGTCATGTGCTCAAAGCCCAAGTCTCATCTAATCATATGATCTAAGACCCAGTCTCTCCTACTCATATGATCCAAGACCCAGTCTCTCCTAGTCATGGTCTCAGCTCATCATGTGCTCCAAGACCCAGTCCCTCCTACTCATGTGCTCCAAGACCCAGTCCCTCCAAAACATGTGCTCCAAGGCCTGGTCTCCTAGCCATGGTCTCCAAGACCCCGCCTCAGCTCTTCATGTGCTCAGACTGCTTAACAACGGTGGACACATTACACTTGTTTTTTTTTTCTTCTCCATCTTGTGGAGGAGTTTGCAAAGAAAACTGCCTTCATGAACAATTGAGGTGCCCTTGGTAGGCATATCTACTGATACTCCAAATCTCTTCTGCCTGCACTTGAAGTAGCTTTTGCAAGT
The DNA here is from genome assembly GCA_009760885.1 of Achatina immaculata. Lineage (NCBI taxonomy): Eukaryota > Metazoa > Mollusca > Gastropoda > Stylommatophora > Achatinidae > Lissachatina > Lissachatina immaculata. Next base: position 22,552,448 of record CM019695.1, read on the forward strand.
TCTTGCTGAGACATGTACAGATCCTGTTTTACACACAAGCCCAGTGATTCTCACTGACAGAAGTATGAGGCTTCGTGGTACGTAGCTTGCCACACAAACAGAAGGCAGAGCATTTGTACTGAACACATGTGCCACATAGTTATATTTTGAAAATTAATAATGTCCAAACATTCTTCTCTGTAAACAACTTTCATCTGCAGTCAAAAATTCTATCACCGCATATCATTTACCTGGGCATCAGAATGGCATGGTAAGGGTCAGTGGTTTGCTTCTGACTGAAAGCGTCTCAGTCACCGAGTTACCGAGACAGGTAATGTGCACCTTCTGGATTGGGGAAGGAAAAGGTGGCCATTGTGTTGGCAGATCAAGGAAACTATGGGCACTAACACCCCATGCCCTAGGTACCCCGGTGACATCAATCTTTGCCTCAACTAACATCAGTGAGCCTATGGCAGTAAAGACAACCCAATTAATGATCAGGAAGATTCACCCAGCAATGAAATGTGGGAGTCTCACAATACTCACTTGGTAACTTGCTTAGCTCGAGCATGCTGGGAACATGAGCTTTTTGATGAAGATGATGTATTCGCTTTGGGAACGTGTACCAAATTCTGAGTCACACTAGAGGAATCTGCGGTCCGTTTTGGTGACACATGATGGCCTTGAGGGTGTTCACTTGGCTGGGAACCTCCGAGACTCCTACGATAATTTACATAAAAGTTCTTTTTTTTTTTTAACGTGTATATTTAAATACTTATTTTTACATATAAGCATATATATGATATTATTTTCAGTTTTATTAATATTGCTAATTTTTAATCTTGCCTGTATCCCTCTTTGCCAGAGGACCCACATCTTTGGAAGCTGTATTCCCTAACAATGTTTGAGGTACCAAATTTTTACGACTAGCCTGACTGGCAGGAACTGACAGCGAGTCATAAACCTACAGACTTTCATTTCCGGCAAAGAGAACTGAAATTAATCAATTGTATTACCCTTGCTCCCTCACAACTGGCATCTCTGACTCCCAGAATGTCTCCACTCAGGGCAGTGGTTATCAACCTTTCCTGTCCCATTCTCTCTTTTCACCACATGGCTTGCCCCCACACAAGTTGTCTGACAAGCTCAGAAAGTCCATTCCAGGTATATAATGACAAATATTCCATCACTTTAAGTCTGTCAATCATGGCCCCAATTCCCTCCCTGTGAAACCCTACAACTGGTTGAAAACCCCTGACAATACAATCCTGGCAGGAATACTGGCCAATGTCTAACATACTCATGGCTTAAATACACCAGCTGATGATCTGCAGTTGTGGCAGCCCAGCTGCTCTGATAGCACGTGTTAACCATTCAAACATCTTCTGGGATGCACCTAGCTATCTTAACCATCCAAACTGAGTATCTTCTGAGATGTATCTTTCCTTCCATGGATTTGGTCATGCCAGTATGCCCTGTGGGTGCATGTCTACCCATTTGCCCTTACAGAGAGAGAGAGAGAGAGGGAAAAAAGAGAGACAGAGAGAATAAAAGAGAGAGACAGACAGACAGAGGGAAAGAGAGAAAACAAAAGGGAGACAGAGAGAAAGAGAGAGACAGATATGAAAATAGTCTGCACATGCCAAGTTAAAACTGAGGAACAAAAAAAAAAAAAAAAAGAAGGAAATATCCACCTGAAATGTTTTCAAACAACAACTTAAAAAATCATAAACAGGGGAGACATCCACCTGAAATGTTTTCAAACAACAACTTAAAATCATAAACAGGGGAGACATCCACCTGAAATGTTTTCAAACAACAACTTAAAATCATAAACAGGGGAAACACCCACTAAATATCAAACCAGAAAAAAGTTTCCTGTACAAAAACTGAATAGTCTAGCCCTAAAGACACTGGCTTTCACATCCACAGGCAACCTACTTCGGATTGTATGCCGATCCATCACCCAAACCAACTGGCTCGAGAGACCCCACAGGAGGGCTGAATGAATGGACAGAGGCCACAGAGTTGTCGACGGACGTGCTGCCACCTGATGATTATAAAGAGCAAACCTGATCAGGTAGTCTTAACTTCAGAATGCGTTCATTTCTGATGGCACACTGTTTCATCAAAAAAATTATCTAGGCTCTTCTCAAGGCTCTTAACATGCCCAAAGCCCTACTGAAAGAGCTCATGTAATAGATATCACACTGGATGGAAAGTGTAACACCATGGGCTTCTTTATTTCAATATCAGAAGGCTCCACCACCATGCAATTGTAATTGCTGGCAAAGTGGCATTACCACAGTAGCTTATTATTACAAGCACAAGTAGAAGCCAGGATTGCTGGCAATGATATAATGTGATTTCTCTTAAGACACTCATCTTAGCTTCTAGCACAAACGTATACATGTACCATGTCTACCCATTAGATCTTGCTAAGAATTCAGCAGAAGGGAGGGAAAGTGCAGTGAGTATATGAGATATATACGGTCAAATCCCTGTTTCCATGCCATTAAGGCACACTGGGGATACGTTAGGCCTGTATTTTCAAAACCACTGGCACACGAAATTGTGACACGGTCAGTATCATGCCTGGGCGCATTTATCTTCCCAGATTTCTCTGGTGCCCATTTTTTAGAGGCTGGGTGGACTCATTTTTTAGGTGTGGTAGTACTAGAAAAGGTACAGCCTCATACAGAGAGAGAGAGAGAGAGAATGAATGAATGAATATCTTTATTTTTAAAGGGTCAAGAATTGGGCACGCAGGCCCGTCATACATTCTGCTTCTGCCCTTCATCACTCCATCTTTCATTCTTCCCACACATTCGATTTAATACAAGTATACAAATTATATGAAGAAAAAACATATCAAATGAGTGCAAAATTAAACTATTACACTCACAATAAAAGAGAGAGAGAGAGGTGGGAGGGGGGGAAGAGAGACAGGTGCTATGGAGTTGTTACAGCAAACCATAGACACTTACTCATTTTTCTCTGTTCAACTTCAGCTCTTTCATAAACAGTACATTTCTACTAAATCCAACTCCACAGCTCTATATATTTTTTTCACAAACAGAAAACAAAAGAGGCTTTCACACAGTTAAGTAACAGAACATAGTATTTATGGTTGGACCTAAAAAACAATCATAGACAAAGCAAGAGAAAGAAAGATGATATGAGAATTACCTGCAACTTCAACCACAGATTCTGGTTGGATGAGGAACCATTTGGCCACATGAGAACAGCACACTAATGAATTTAGCTACCTTCCCCCCCCACCCACCCAAAAAAAAAAAAAGTGTTTGTTAGCAAAACCATCGATGCCCTTCTGGTAAAAAACTGTGACATCCAGAAAGGGAACAAGGTCAAGAGAGGAGACCATGTTTGTGTCTCAAAAATTTGGTACCTGCGGGAGACTGAATTTCTGTGTCATGACCTCATTCCCTTTCCAGATGTCACGATTTTCAACCAGACATACACTGATATCTTAGCATTCAAACATCTTTTTTTTTTGAATGGGGGGGGGGGGTGAGATAGCTAAGTTTATTAAAGAGCTCTTCTCTCGTGGCTAGACAGTTGTTCAACCTACCAGAGTCTGTGGTTCAAGCACTATGCAATTCTCTTTGTTATCTTTCTCTCACATCTAAAAGTGCTTCATCTATGATTTAACTCTTTCCACCCGTCTGGACCCTACAGGGGCCATGTTCGTTTCACGTCGGCAGCCTACAGGGCCCTATGGGACACCGTTTTGTTTCGTTCATATGTGAAATTAACATTTTAGTTAACGACTATCTGCGCATGCCAAAATCTTCCTTTACTTCCGGACACGCCGTTCAAAAAGGAGTTCTTTAAAAATTATCAAGAATTTGTGTTTTTCAGCGACATTTTCGAGACCGACTCAAAAAATGAACACACACACCGGCTCTACAAATGTGACTGCATGTTATTCAGGTAGTGGTAGGCTTGTTAGAAACAGTGCAAAGGCAGCTTTGAATTTATTCAAGTGTATAGATAACGGAAAGACCATAACTGAATCAAGTTCTCACGTGGATGAACCTGTAGTTTTTATTTTCATTTATTTTCATATTGTGTTTTTCAATTGGATATTTACAGCTGTAATGGTAAGTAGAAAACAATTTTATTTGTGTATCATATTTCTTTTTTGGGCTGAAAAGAGATATAGTATATAGTAGATGTGATTCATTTGGATTTCACAACAAAATGTGCCAAAGTTAGATTTATATTCAGTTGGAATATATTCAGATTGAGGGTAAGTTGAACATACTTCTTTTTTCTCAGTCCTAAGTAATTTTTTTATTTTTTTTTTGCTCACAAACTTTTCAATTTTTTCGCAACAGTTCTCTTTCTTTGACAAATAACTACATTTATTAAATCCTCATTCATTTCTACTTATTTTGATATATGATACACTTATGTTGAACCCTGAATTAGTTTGTTAAAATTAATTTTAGAGAGGGACCCAAACATTATCGCAACACACGCTAGATTTATAATGTCCGCCCGTACGCCGGTAACGTCCGCGTTTTTTTTTCCAGGGTGGAAAGAGTTAAGGTCTAACCATACAATACAGTGTTCTATTACTTTATGTATACATGTATGTATATATGTATGTATGTATGCATGCATGCATATAGGTACATATGCTTATATTTTTTGTAAAACTGTCTTCAATGTTCCCTTTTACAGATTCTTAATTTCTCCAAAAACTTCTGCACTGCCTTCTCTTCAAAGCCTGCTAGAAAATATTAAGATCAATCAAACACACACTTACTCCTACCACTAGCAGCTCTTGCTTGTTCCTCCATCTCAACACTGTTCATCAACAATGAAAGACATAAAAAAATATTTATTAATTATGATTCAACTGTGATTGTCGTTTAATAAAAAAAAAACAATTTCAGGGTGACATTTTTCATACACATTCTAAAACTGCCAGTGCAGATAAGTGGGATTTCAGAGTTTTGATTAATTATGCATTCTAAAGTTGTTTTTAAATAAAGAGTATGTCGCAAGGTACCAACAAGAAAACAAAGTTATGTTTGCTAAGAGCTTACATATTCCCAGTGGCAACGTACAGATGAGAAACATGGACACTTAACAAATCACTAGAAAAAAGAATAATAGCATTTGAAATGAACTGTTACTGAAGGGTACTTAGAATAACATGGATGGAAAGAAAATCAAATAAAGAGATACTAATGAGATTAGGTGTCGCAGAAAACTGGCTTGTTAACATCATAAAAATTAGAAACCCGAGATACTTCAGCCATATCAAGAGACATAATACTCGTAGCTTGGAGAGGTTGATAGTAGCAGACATAGTGCCAGGCAAAAGAAAAAAGGGACGACCTTGCCGCAGGTGGACTCTGGACATCACAGAAAGTCTGAATGTGTCATCATGAGACGCTGGTAAACTTGCGCAAGACTGTATCGCATTCACGGAGGCTGTGAGAGAGACAACGTTCTGAAAAGGACATGTCACATGAATAAATGAAAAAAGTTATTTTTTATACAATCCCTCTAGACTGATCTATCATACAATCCAGCAATATTCAGACAGTCATTTGCATGTCTCTTGAGGAACTCTGCCTCCCTAACAGCTCTCCTGTAGGCCTCTTGGTTGTAAGCAAGATGGCCTGCTGGTGATGCATCAGATTATCAATGATGTCTTGCAGCCACCTTTGCCTTGGTCTTCCTCTCTTTCTTTTTCCCATTATGTACCCTTCCAAGGTGGTCTTCTCTAGATTATCATGATGTTTAATGTGTCCAAAATATTTAAGTTTTCTCTCTATAATCTTCTTTACTAGCCAGCCTTCTTCAATATTAAGTTCTTGTAGTATGGATATATTTGTTCTTTTCTGTGTCCATGATATTTGAAAAACTATTTTGTAACATTTACATTCAAAGGTGTTTCTCAGCTGTTTTGTAAATGTCCAGGTCTCACAGACATATGTTCTGATGGGAAAAATGCATGCCCTTAAAAATCTTATTTTTGTAGTTCTGTCTGTTCCTCTCCACAGCTCCTTTAGTTGTTTTACTTTTTGAAGTGCGACAGATGTTCTCCTTTTAATTTCCCTCATTGTATCTCCATTATTAGTTAGTAGTGATCCAAGATATTCAAAACTCTCCACTTCTTCAAATTTTTCCTCACCGATACATATTTCAGCTGTCTTATTTGTTTCATCAGTTTTTCCAGCAACATTAGATAAACCTGCAGCACTTTTTTAACTCTTTCATTCCAAAACAACACTGTCAGGGTTGGTAGATCTTGCACATCTATGTAAATCAACGCTCAGAGCAATACTTAGGCAAAGTCTACTTATAATGAAAAGTAGCACATTTCTGACCTAACCCATATTTTAAATCACAGAGTAACTTCCTCCCGGTTTCTTTCTACCAAAATTTCTCATCAAAATTTATTCTAGCGGTGCATGAAAATTAATTAAAAAATGAAAGAGTTAATTTTCTTAGTGAACAAGTTTTAGCTTGTCCGTACACTTTATAGTGAAACTAAAATTGGGGGGGGGGGGGGGTGGAGAATACAGTGATTTAAATATTTTGGACAAATATTTTTCTTTTCCTTTCAAGGCGGACATTATAGGGTGCCTCAGTAGCAAAGCGGTTGTGCACTAATCTCTCACAGCAAGATCACTGGTCTGGCCTGAGGTGCCCCAGTCACCCAGCTATAGATATGGGTACCTGTTTCCTCACAGAGTTAGAGAATGAAAGGACAGCAGGGAGTGATGCTGACCACATAACCCTCTTATATGTCGACTAGTCAAGGAAAATATGAACTCACCATATCCCCTACAGGCCTTTATGGCACAACAGGGTCACCTATTCTTTTTTCTTTTTTTTTTTAACGGACATTAAAAAAGATAAAATTCCTCTTGTCATGCCATTAAGTCATGTTGGCTAATATGGCATTAGGCCCATATTTCCAAGGCCATCGGCACATGACAGTGCGATGTGGTCAGTATCACATGCCAGGCTGCATTTACCTTCCCAGATTTCTCTGGCACTCATTTTTAGAGGCTGGGTGAACCTTGGTGCCTTTTTGATGTGTTGGTACCAGAAAAAAAAAATTCCTACTGCTGGGACTTGAACCCAGTACCACCAGATTAGTAAGTAGAATGAGTGCCTAACCACCCAGCCACACTCACTATATACATTTTTAATATGCTAGGAAATGGAAATGATTTTTTTGGGCCAGATCTCTGAGAAGTTTAATAAATAACAAAATTTAAAAAAAAAACATTTCCAGCAAGAATACCGTTTCTCCCAGGCAGTCAGCAGAGCTTTCACTTCCTCTAGAGCATAATGGCATTCTTGTGAAGCAAGGCGGACCACATCAGAATCAAGTTTTGGGAACAAGCCTTTTATCTGACTGAGAACTGAAATTTAAAAGAATGTACAAAAAAAAAATAAAAAGCATCTGAATGGTGGAGTGGTTAGTGCATTAGCCTTTCATGGTAAAGGTTGGGAGGGTTTGTACCCAGTCTGAAGCCTCCCTTTTACCCCAGCTGTAAAAATGGGCACCCTGTTTTTTTTCTGGAGCTGGGGAAGGCAAGGCGACCGGGCGTAGTGCTGGCCACAACATCCTATGGTGCGCTGACAGGTCAAAGAAAATATGGGCACTAACACCATATCCCTGTGAGACTCTAAGGCACGACAGAGTTATCTTTATCCTTTTTTTTTTAAAGAAAAGAAAAATATCTAAAGAAAGAAATTAATAGTTCACTGTTATAGCAAAAATAGAAATTAACAGTTCGCTGTTATAGCAAAGTTGGTGAGTGATGATAATGATTCAGAATTACTGACATGCAAGTTGTTTATTCTTGGTTAAATATAGAGATTTGCCATGATTCTACTAACTTCCTCAGGTAGTGGTTCTGAAATTAGGATTCATAGGCCCTCAGGGTTCAAAGGTTCAAAATCAGACTCCAGCATCACTGCATTCAGGTTAGCCCCATACATGCTTCACCGCATGCCGCAGCGTCCATCCAAGAGTATGTTTGCTAATAGTTCCCATCAAGTGCTGGTTCTTTACAATGTGTTTTCTGCCACACACAGTTCGGATTTCCTACCAGCACCGTTAATTTGTCCTAGCTCCAGCAATCGCCTCACACTTACATTGTTCTTCCACTCCCGCTCTTCATTTTCCCACAGTCTTTTCAATACGGCTTTAGCAATGTCACCCTTGTCTGTTCTCAGCCTGCCATTTATTTTAGTTTGTCCAGCAAGTCTGTCTGCCACTTCATCATAATGTACCACCCCCCTCCATGTTTATTATGTTTTGAATAATAAAGCCACATTAGACTCATCACAGCTGATTAGCTTCACAGAAGGGTTTTTGCTGGACAAACTTCAAAGAAACTTCTCAGCCCAGAAAAGTGTTCCACGGGCAAAAATATTTTAAGAACCACTGTCCTATGAATGACATAATCAGTTTGGGATTATCTTGTCTAAGGAATTCTCAGGCTTTTCAGCATAAAAATGAATACTGATTGTAGAAAAGTTATCGGCCTGACCAAGATGGGAATGACCTACATCCATGAAACTTGTATGTTATGTTATTATACTCAGCCCGAAGTTCAGCATGCTTGGCACATTGTTTCTCAAGTTTCTTTACTCCTTCCAAAACAAAACCTGATACCTGGTCACTAAAATAACTGCTCTGGTGTTGCTATCAGCTCGGAATTATTTGAAAATCTCCTCCCTTTCAGATACTTTTTAAGGTTGAGAAATAGGAAATAGTCAGATAGGGCAAGACCCTGGTGAGTAGGGTAGATGATCTATGCACTCAATTCCCAAATTCTTCAAAATATCCGATGTCTTCTGAGTCTTGTGAGTAGCATATTGCTCTGCAAAAAGACCACTTTTACACAGCTTTTCTTGCTGTTTTTTTTTTTTTCCTTTCAGCACAGCAAGTTAAAGTAACATTCTACGTGAACTATTTGGCCCTTCGGAAGATAAGTCAATCTTCAGAATACTTCCTTATCTCATGAAAACGCCAGCCATGACCTTTTCTGCTGATTTTTGGGTCTTGAATTTCTTCTGGCTGTGGAGAATCCAAGTGCAGCCTTTGCAAAGGATTGTTGTTTGGTCTCATGATCATGGTGCTGTAGCCATGTTTCATGAACAATGACAAGTTGTTCCAGAAACTGTCTGCTCGATTTCTTTTCCTGTCGACGTTCAAACATTTCGGCACCTGCTTGGCCGACAGTTTCTTCATACCAAAATGCTCATGAATTATAAATCTAATGCATTCTCTAGATAACTCTGGTGTCTCTGAAATTATTTTAACTGAAATTCATCGATCTGTCATTGTTGAAGGCCTTCCAGACCTTGCTGCATCTTTGATCTTGAAATCTCCACAATGAAACCTAGCATACCACCTCTTCACAGATGAATATAATGGGCACTTGTCACTCAAATGTTTATAGGATGCACTCATGGATTTCTTTTGGAATTTTGTTCTGCAGGAACAGAAACTTCATGATGGCCTGGAGTTCCACACTTGAAAATTTCACACCTTTCTTTGACATGGTTCTGTCATTGAGTGTTATGATCCTGCAAACTGACACTTTATAAAATAACACTCCTTCCAGTGACAAAATTATGCTCAGAATTTGGGATGTGGGTCGGGCCAATAATTATCCGAACACTATATCGGTCAAATAAGTTTTGCAATTTAATACCAAACGAATTACAGGAAAAGCTAAAACTTACATCTCTTCTTCTCAGCCTCTGATGGCTCCTTTTTGGGTGTGGGTGTTTCTCGTGTCGGAGATGCTAGTGGATGTGCTTCTTGTGACTTTTTTTTAGTTGCCGGTGCAGCGGTGCTCGATTTATGGTGAGGTGAGACGTGGCTGGAGTTCTTTCCTTTTGAATTGTTGCCAAGGAATCCTAGATCATTCAGCTGCTCCCTTGTCTCCCTCTCACTGTTATGGCAACTATGGAAATAGACAAATTAAACTATATCTATTTTTTTTTTTTGGGGGGGGGGGCGGTAAAACTGGAAGAAGCTGCAGACTAGGTTAGCTAGTTTGTTGATGTTCTTCCTGTAAATGGTGATAAAGGTGGCTGTGTTTGAGATAGACGGTCAACTGAGCTGGCAAATCGTAGGCCAGTTTGGACCATTTCCTACCCTGCTCTGGTTAAGGACCAGTATGAATGTGGAATGAATTTTTAAATGAACTTTGAAATGAACTTTGAATCCTTGACTTCTCAATTTTCTTTTGTGGACGTTCACCTGCTCTGGACTTGGGTAAAATCCTTCATTCTGTACACAAGTGAACTTCACACACACCATACCCTACTTCTCTTCAGCTGTTGATTGTCATGTGCGTAGCAGAGTCTGGCGTGCTTCACCCCACAGGCAGGAATTCTCCATCATTTTTTTTCCCTCTCAACATTAATGTGTTGGGCAACAATTTTTACATCTCAGCTGACTGAAGGATAGCATGTCTCAATCCACACTACATTCCAGGGTAGATATGGGCATGACCAATGTTCCCTCTAAGGGTTTGTGCAAAATGTCAGCTCATATGCAAAAAAATATTGTGTGTGCACATATGCATAGTAACAACATCTGTGTGTGTGTGTGTATGTGTATATATACATATATATATATATATACATGATGGGTGATTGATAAGTTTGCAGCCTAAGATACAACGGATTATTTGTGGACAACTTTTTGGGGTTATTTCTCAACATAGTCCCCTTGCAAATTTATGCACTTAGTCCAGTGATCCTGGAGCATACGGATCCTTTCTTTGTAAAAGTCAGCATCTTGTGCCAACAGAAAGTGGTCTACAGTTTGAACGACTTCATCATCTGAAGCAAATCTGCGACCACTGAGCTCCTTTTTTGAGTTTGGTAAACAGGTGGTAGTCTGAATGGGTTAAATCTGGGGAATAAGGAGGATGTTCAAGAAGCTAGAAGCTGTGTTCATGAATGGCAGCCATTTCCACTGCCAACTTGTGAACTGGAGCATTGTCTTGATGAAAGATGACTCCTCTCGTCAATTTCACTCGACACTTTTCCTTCAATCTGACCCGCAGTTGCTCCACAAGATTAGCGTAATAGGCCCCAGTGACCATTCTGGCCTTTTGAAGATAGTCTACCAATAGCACTCATTCTGAATCTCAAAAGATGGAAGCCATCACTCTGCCTGCAGACAGAACCACTCTTACTTTCTTTGGAGGCGGGGATCCATGATGTTTCACTGCTTTGACTGTTCTTTGGTTTCTGGTTGAAAACGATGAACCCAAGCCTCATCCATAGTCACAAATTGCTGAAGAAACTTTTCAGGATCTGCATAAAAATGGGCCAGATTGTCTCTTGACATGTTGAGACAATGTCGTTTGTGATCAGCTCCAAAAAGTTTCGGAACCAGTTGAGCAGAGACCTTTGTCATTTGAAGATTATTGTGAATAATGGCATGAACACATTCCTGTGAGATGCCCAACTCAGTAGCAACGTACTGCTCAGTTAGTCACTGTTCCTCCATTATCATGTCATGGATTCTGCTGGTGGTTTCATCGGCGGTTACCATTCTTGGTCTTCCTGGACGGGGATCATCTTCCAGACTATCTCTTCCATGTTTGAATTGAGATGCCCATTTCTTCACTGTGTTGTAAGAAGGGACATGCTCCCCTAGAGTCTCTATTATATCCTCATGGATCTCCTTCGATGATAAGCCCTTTGATGCAGAGGTAGCGAATGACTGCTCAATGAGAAATTTTATCCATTTTCTCAATTTCTGCCACCCCTTACCACTTCAGTAGCCTGTAAAAAAAAAAAATTGGTTGCAGTTAATTTCTTGAAACTTGGTGTTTAACTCTTTCCGTGCATATGGTCGATATAGTGACACTTCCGGTGTCCCGAAGCTACCGTATGGTCATTATAGTGACAATTATTTGTTTCATTAAAACAAGCGGTGTAACATTTAGACTGTACATATTTCGTCCGCGATTCCGGTGACACTTTCAAAATGGCGAAAGAATGCCTAGTTACGAGCGATGCCGAGCGAGAAAAAGGACGAGAAGCATGGAAATTTTTCAATTTTTGACGATGTAGATAGGGGTATGGACATAGCCTATGGCCACACCACTGCTCTTGAATGTTTTCTAAGTAGATCTAGACATATTTAGATGACTGGAGAAGTAGTTAGGAGCAGTTAGGAGGTTAGTTCAGACATTCATTCAGTGAGAATGCAACACAGAATCACAATACGAGATCAACAAGTAGATCTACACATCTCAGATGGTAAGTAGTGGTAAGTAGGGCAGATCTAGACCTCACCAATGGTGAGCTGGCCACAATCAGTGTCTAAAAACATCACGTTACTTCTTTTTCCTAAAAAACTCTGCATTTATGAAATTTTCATTCATTTAGCTATACTTTGAAACATATTAAGTATATGGAAGTACATGGAAATACTGTTTTCCATTCCATTTTACAAATAGACCCCCTTACATTCCAAGACCCGCATTTTTACTCCCGCACTCCACGGCACGTCCATGTTTCTTCTCCCGCACGGGAAGAGTTAATCTTACATTAACCTGATCTACAAATGCACCTAATATCAACTGTATCAACCGTCATATATATACACACATACTGTAAATGTCTGTACATTTAATAACAGGATATACCTGCTGTACTTTTCAGCAGTGGAAATTCATCTGCCCGTTTATTTTAATTACCCTCTATTCTCTGTGTGCCCACTTGCCTCGTCATGATTCTGCTACAGTACTACTAAAACTACACGATAAAAGACCAGCTAAAACATCCGATCCGAAAGTCATTTCTCAAAAAAAATGAAACAGTAAAGGAGAAACATGTACCATCATTGTATTTTTCTTGATCACAATTATAGCACGGAGTAACATCTGGAAGCTGGAAAATAAAAGTAGCAGTTTTTGTTTTTTGCGCAGGTCCAAAAATTTTATGTGCTGTATGATTTTTTTTCTGTCCATGGCCGCGCAGGCGTGCAGCTTAGAGGGAACAGTAGACATGACTACCTGACACTCCTCTCCCCTTTCCCTTATAGCAGTTTATACCCCCTCATAAAGATCATGTCAGAAGATGCCATTTAATTTGCCAATCAACAAACCAAAGCTGACATCAGGGTTCGTGAGCCATAACTGATCAAGACCCGATACCACCTCTCCATTAGCGAGACACTAACAGACATAGCCTGGCTAGAGGGTTAGGGATCACCACAGTCCCCATGGTGGTGAAGCCTGCTAAAGAAGTACTGCACACCCCCCCCCCAAGCTTCGCTCACAAAAATAGCTGCCATAACCCGCTCCCAATCTGACACAATGTTGTGCCTCAACACCTTCACAACTTCGGCTGCGAGGAACACCTGCTTACAGTTCCAGGGAGACAGAATAGAAGACAAGGCATTTAAAATAATATCTCCTTGATGATCTGAAATGTACACAGTCAGGGCACACAGAAAATAAATTGTTGTCCTGGAGGGTGGCTTCTTCTTAAATTTCGTACTGAAAGACCGCTGCATGGCTGTAGCACAGTTTGTTTTTGCAAACTGAAGGGCACAGAAGGTTTTCTCATCTCCCTGCACTACCATATTCGACTCAGCGCCACCTGGTGGCAAAATATCGAAATGAACGCAGAGTGAAAGTTTGGATCAAAAACTCTCAGACTTTCTGTTCAAAATAAGGTATCAATTATTATCTTATATCCTTCCTATGCCGTTAAACGTCACAAGGTAGTTCGCCAATTTTTCCTGGTTTCTGCGAGCTTTTCAACCTCATCAAGGGATTTTATGCCTATTAATTTGGCCTCTCTTAACAATGTCCTCTTTAGAGTTTCACGCGGTCTGCCTCTTTTTCTTTGGCCTGTTGTGTTCCACTTGATAGCTTGTTTTGGGACTCTCTGATCGTTTCTTCTTATCACGTGACCAACATGTGTCCATCTCCTTTTCCTGATCACCCATGAGACTGGATGTTGTTCAGTCATCTGTCTTATCTCTGCATTGTTCTATTATTGTGATGGAATAATATAATAATTGTTCAATTATTATGATAGATGTTATATTACACCAGTGACAACTTTTTTAAGGTGTTCAGGTTCTCTATATACACTATATAAAACTACCAAGGATTGATCATGGGGGGAGGGGGCAAAGATGCACTCAGACTGAATAACAGATAGTGATCCATAGCTGGCTGCTTGTGTCAGGGCTGGTGAACCACAGGCAGCCAAGACCCATTCCACTTCCCAGTGGTTCCACTGGAAAGAGACAGCAATCTGACTAAATTAATTGGAATTGCAGCGGGAAGACATATCCAGTCCTAAAAATGCACCATGCAGAAGTCTGATGTCTTGGGTCAATAGGTCCATAACTGCGACACAACCCAACCACTACCCAACTGAGGGCAAATAACGAAGAAGCTGCAGGAATCCTATGCTCAAGCATCTGTGGAAAACTTTTGGAGAAACATGGCACCATAAGTACTTTAAAATACTTACAGAACCAGCATGTCAACAATCAGCTCCCTTGAAGCTTTAGGAAATTCTGCCCTGAGTCTGTTAACCACAGTTTCATCCACATCATGGCTTAATTTGGCTTCCTAATGAGAAAAATCATTCAAGATCAGGTTTACCCAACAAAAAAAAAAATGAAACTCTCTCTTGGATCAAAGATTAAAAAATAAATTTTTAAATATGTCACTGAATTTCAGAAAATGAAATTTATTTTATGCAGTCCATCACTGTCAATAGATACCACAAAAAGTGTCTTGAAATGCTAATATCGTGCCAGTACTATTATACGGAAGCGAATCACGGTCACTAACAAAAATAACAACAAGAGCATTAAGAGCCAATTGAAATGTGGTTCCTACGAAGAACATTAAGAATACCAAGGACAACCAAAATAACAAACGAAGAATGCCTAAAGAAAGCCACTGAAAAATGAACATTAATAAACAAACTACAGGAGAGACGGTCAAGGTTCACTGGTCATATAAGAAGAAGAGGAGGGATGGAAAATATGATAACATGGAAAATATCATGATAACAGGGAAAATATCGTGATAACAGGGAAAACTGGAGACAGGAAAGGGAGAAGTAAAAGAGAGAAAATCCTAGATGGCTTGACAAAATGGCATGGGAGAGGCACAACAGTAGAACTGATGAATAACATTAAAGATCAGAAACTGTGGAGGGACATGGTCGCCAATGCCTCCAAGCATGGTACATGATGATGATGATGTCACTGACTATGTGTATGTGTGGCACTTTGTCACTACCATGAATCAACTGATGTACAGTAATGATTAGGCACTGGAATTCTCGGTGACTCTTCATGAAATAACAAAAACAAAATTATGTGACTATTCAGTCTAGAAAAATATTTGGGGAAAAACTGGCCATGTTTTAAGTGCATGAGGAGAAAGAAAAAAAAAGCATCCATAAAAATTATTATGAAGGCCTATCCATGCAAAAAAATCTGTCCACAATGAGTGTGTCACATTGGCATATGGCAAAAATATAAATCTGCATTTTTAGCATATATTGTAGAAAATAAAGGCAAAGCACAATATTTTTCATGCACTTTAAGGCACAGAATGACATTACCTTTCATGCACTATCTGAATTTTTCATGACATCACCAAAATACAAAAATGGGCATTAAAAATGTCAAAGTACTGCGTATGAAAAACTACCTTTTAAATTAATTAATATTTTTAATACTACACACTTTTTCTGTCAATTTCCCATAATTCAACTTTAACTTTTCTTTGAAAAAAAAAAAAAAGGCATTTAGAGCTAAAGTGTTCCTTCAAAAGTGCCCAAATCACGTGGACCTGAGATGTGAGACAAGGCCTGAGGATATGAACATGGGGTGAAAACTTTGGGGCTTTTATCAGGATCTGAGGAGGAATGTTGGCTTTGCCCTGCCAACAGGGATAAGGATCTTGAGAGGACTTGGCTTTGCCCTGCCGACAGGGATCAGGATCTGGAGAGGACTGCTGGCTTTGCCCTGCTGATAGGGATCAGGATCTTGAGAGGACTGCTGGCTTTGCCCTGCTGACAGGGATCAGGATCTGGAGAGGACTGCTGGCTTTGCCCTGCTGACAGGGATCAGGATCTTGAGAGGACTGCTGGCTTTGCCCTGCTGATAGGGATCAGGATCTTGAAAGGACTGCTGGCTTTGCCCTGCTGATAGGGATCAGGATCTGGAGAGGACTGCTGGCTTTGCCCTGCTGATAGGGATCAGGATCTGGAGAGGACTGCTGGCTTTGCCCTGCTGACAGGGATCAGGATCTTGAGAGGACTGCTGGCTTTGCCCTGCTGACAGGGATCAGGATCTTGAGAGGACTGCTGGCTTTGCCCTGCTGACAGGGATCAGGATATGATGTGACCAACAACCTCAAATGCAGAAGAAGAGTAAGCTACAGCGTATTTTTTTCCTTGAAAAATGATTGCAAGTGCAGGTTACCATGGCAATAAAAGGAAGCAAAACAAATTACTCTTATGTTCTTCTGCAACAAACTGACCAAACAATCTGAACAAAAATGATACAAAAACTCTGCACTTTAGATATCTTGATAAAGAATCTTTCAAAAATTTACTCAACAGTTTTTTAACTGATATTTGGCATAAATGATTAAACTTTTTAAAGCAAATATATCTCTACTATAACCTATTTTGATTTCTCTGCTATTAAGGAGCTGACGAGTATGTATGATTGTGTAAAAAAAAAATATTTTAAATAATTGATGTTCTACTGCTCCCTAGTTGAGATTTGTTATTTTAAACTACTATAAAAGTTAAAAATGGATGCTGCATCACTTACAAATGTAAAAAAAAAAAAAAAAACTCCTCGCTCTGTCATTATGAATTATTTGTGCTGTACCGGTTTTGATTCAGCGGCAGGATAAGGAGTTAAATTTCATAATCAAATGTCAAATTACATAACCTATTTGTCTATTTCTGACATAAGAATTGTGATACTGTAAGTGTAACGTCTTTCTTGGGACAAGCTACCAAACAAAAATTAACTGGCGCTGCAAAAGAAAAAAAAAAAACTGAAAACATCTTGCTGAATGCATGAAATCAACAGAACATAATGAAAGAAATATGAAAACATTCAAGTCTCAATAAGATAACGAGGCTAGCTAAAAAAAAAAACAACAACAAAACCCCATGAAAGCAGGAAAAAGCGCAGGACCAATTTATTGTGAATTTTACTCAATCGCTGAAAGATCTGTTTGGTGTTTGCATTAAGTATTACCTCTGCCTTTTCGTGCCTGGTAGCAGGCTATCCTGTGATTTTATAAAACTCTCTTTTTATATTTTCCATTTAGTTTTTGTCTTTATATAGCATTATCTGCACAGGAAATGCCAAATTAAAGTAAAATTCTAATTCTGATCTTAGAAATTCTTTGTCTCATGGTGACCATATATTAAAAATGCTCCATTAAACTTTCATTTCAAACCATGATGTTTTTATGTTCTTCAACATAAACTTTATGTCTGCAGCTTCTATTTATCTCTTCATTCATTGTCCATAATTTGCTATAGTCAGATGAATTGGGGGGAGGGGGGGAATCTGAAATTCTGAGATCTAATTTATAAAATTAATTTTATATTTTACAATAGGACAAGAAAAATATTTTATTCATTTTTTATTTATAAATTAACTAAATATTTAGATTTTAAATCTGGGCTTTTTTCCAGTTAAAGCTTCCATGATTGAAATGAATCATTAAAACAGAAGTAAATCATAAAACATGGAAGAGAATAATGGTAGCAGCAAGAAAATATAACAGGTGGATTTATTTATCAGCTACACTGAAAACAATTCTGAGAACATACATGGCTCTTCGATTTTATTATATTCACTTGCTCGTCCTTCACAAAGGAATGAACTGATATTTGTTGGTTTAAAAGCTGAATTCTGTACTCACTTAAAACATTTATAGCTAAATTCTCAAAATTTTAACAAATTTTAAACCAAATTTTGTATCTATTGAGAAAACTGTAAGTAAATTATGTGCTAATTCAGAACTGTGTAGATAAATTCTGTACCTTTCTTTAAAATATCCAGTTAAATTTTTTTTTTTGTGGATACCTTTTGAAATATGCTGTTAAATTATGTATCAAAATCACAAATTTATTCCTCATCCATATATATATATATATATATATATATATATATATATATATATATATGAATATAGTACCTAAATTGTACAGTCAGATTATTCATCAATTTAGATAAAAATGTATAGTTACATTCAGCACTCATTTAGAAATCCAGTGTATTTCTGTACTGATATTTTTTTTTTTTATAAAATATGTCAAATATAATTAAGATCTGATTAATTCACATAATATTTACACTGTGAGTGACTCCCCTGTTAGCGTTTTGGTTCTTAGTTCGCTGATGTGGACTCAGATCTTTTAAGGCGATACCACCACGCATCTGAACAGGCCCTCTGCCTTGACCCAGAGACTGGAAGCAATGAACGGCAAAAGAAAAAAAAAAAGAAAGAAAAAAAAAAAAAAGAAAAACAACACATAATCCACTACCAGGTGCTAACAACACAGCATTAAATGTTTATTACTTCTGCCATAATGAAGATATACGAATATTCAATAATTAGTGTATGAGCACACAACTATACACGGAGCCACTGCAGTAAAGCTGTGATGCCAAAATGTATAAACTAGGAAAAAAAAAATAAGAACACCTTTATTACTTAACGAGTACACAAGTGTATTTGTTAAGTAAAAAAGCTGTTCCTACTTTATTTCCTAGTTTATATGAATACTCATTTTAAAAAATATGGGGGTCACAACCAATATGCCCTCCAATATGCTTTCCAAAGTTTCAGAGTTCATATGCAAAATTTTCAATCCCTGTACAAACATTCTCAAAAAAACTGTATGCAAATATGCATTGTAACATCAAACTATATAATATAATTTAGTGTTCTCATACCAAAAAAAAAAAAAAAATCCAATGAAATCAAGAAAACAAACTCATCTGTGCTACCACCACAAAGTAACAGCAGGAAATAAAAAAATAAAAGTATCAATTTTATTTATTTATTTTTTTTGGTGGGGCATATTAAACTTCATGTATGACCTAATTTGTGTGTGTGAGGGAAGAAGAAGAAGGAAAGAAGAGGGGGAAGAGGAAGAAGAAGAAGAAGATAAATATTAAAATAACAACTACGCTCATTCATAGAAATGTTAAGAAACCATCACGGAAGTAAATAAATCATTTGAGTTAAAGCTTTACTGAATTTTGTCTAAAAATAAATATATATATTTGTCCATGATCTCAAATACTGGTTGCATGTTTCTATAACATGATCACAATTTATTTTTAAAAAAACGGTATGTTTCATTTTTATGCTGAAACTAAATGGTGCAACATTTATATTTTAAAAATTTGGTAAAATGATTGTACTACTACGACAATATTTTATAAATTATTGGTTATTCATCTCTTCTCCCCCTCTGCTAGATCTCTACCACCAAGCTGTAAATACAAAAGAGGAGACAATTTGACCAAACATCAATCTTATGGCAGAAGTAATACTTTTTTGCTTTGCGATTTTAAAAACTGAAAAAAAAAAAACAACAATCAGTCTTCACTGTCATTTTCTCAAAGCAAAACTCTATGCAGCTGCATACACAATGTTGATGTCTGCAAAAACAAGAGCCTTGTCTTTACTGGGTCTATAAGTAGCTCAAGAGTTAAATGCTCACATAATGAGCAAAAGGCCATGGGTTCAAACCTTGCCTGACACCTGGATTTTGTCACAAACCTTTGGCATTTATGGCCTCCCTTTATCTTCTGGATGATAAGATTACATGACAGCCTCTGAAAGTGAAGTAAATCTGCCTGCAAGGCAAGGTACACAGAGTGCACTGAATACAAGGCTGTCAGTGTATTAAAAAGTAAGGAATACATTCAGTCTTAATTTTTACAAGACTTCCTAGTAAGGAATATATTCAGTCTTAATTTTTACGAGACCTCCTTCATGTTAATATCAGGGGTAAGCCAAAAACAGAAATATCACCTAGGATTTATGGGTAACGACAGAGCTGGCATTTTAACTTACGAGCACCAACAACACTGAGAGAACACCTTTCTCTAGCTGAAACTAAGGACTGTTACAAGTGCATGGATAATAAATCCCATCTCCTCAAGAACAAAACAAAACAAAACAAAAAACACCCACTGTAACACAGAAAAAGAGATAAGGAAATTCACCAAATGAACCAAATGGGTCAAGATTGAGCCAAAAGGGTCCACAGAAGATAAGAAGGCAGCACCATCACCATTGTAGAGAAACATAAAATATTCCATATCCTTTGACTTTTTACTACCTTCTGGAATTATTAACATAACTCCAAGAGAACATACATCACATATTATACAACCCATGGTTTTGCCTGCAGGTAATATGCTCTCCTTCATTTTTTTTACTATCTTCTGGAATTCTTAACATAGCCAAGAATATGTACATAACATATTACACAATCCACGGCTCTGTCAAGTCTCCCAGCCGTGGAAATGGATGACCAACTTCTTCAGGAGCTGGGGAAGGAAAGGCACCCTCTAGTGTGGCTGACAGGAAAATATGGACACTTTAACCCCATGCCCCCAATGTCCCTTCAGGACACAGCAGGGTTACTGTTTACCTTCATCTTAATAACGTTCTTTGAGAATGCATGCCTCCATCTTCTCAAAATATCTCATGTCTTGTGTCGGAAGACTATCCCTTAATTATCTCTCTCTCTCTGAACCTTAAGTGTCCAGGGCACATAGGGCTTCTGCAAGGGTTTTCCACAAATGCCTGTCCTTCACCTTTTTTCTGCTCTTGCCCAGGTGAGCCCTCTATTGCTCAACATCCTTTCTGTTGTTCTTCTCCATGTCTCTTTTGGTCTACCCTTACTTCTGTTCCCCTGTGGTGTAGGACACTGAAACGGTTCTTAGGTACTATTGAGAATTCATTTCTTGTTTGCTGGTCTATCAGTTTTCTTGTATCAAAATGTATCTTTCTGTGTTCTCCGATTTTGGCTTTCCTTAATTTTAGTTTTATTTTTGCTACCAGAAGGTTGTGATCACTTCCTACATTTGCTCCTTTCCTTGCTCGCACATCTTGTAGTGACCGTTTTTAATTATACTGGTTCTTATTCTGGTGTGAGATCTTCCTTACATTCTGCATCATTCCCATGCTGTTAAACGTCACACAGGGCTCGCATAGCTGTTTGCTAAGTTTTCCTGTTTTCGGCGAGTTTTTCAACTTCATCAAGGGATGTTATGCCCACTAAACTGGCTTCTCTTAACAATGTCCTCTTTAGAGTTTCACGTGGTCGACCTCTTTTTCTTCGGGCTGTTGTGCTTCGCTTGATACTCGTAGCTTGTTTTGGTATTCTCTGATTGTTTCTTCTCATCACATGACCTACATACGTCCATCTTCTTTTTTCTGATCATCCATGAGACAGGCTGTTGTTTGCTCATTTGTCTTATCACTGTATTGTTCTTAAATTCATTCCACTTTATACCAAGTACTTTCCTCGGGCATTTGTTTTCAAAAGAGTCTAATTTCTTTTCTATTTCATGCATAAATGAGGGTGGATATCACATTTGAATTGAATAATCTCAACTTGGTCTTTGTGCTTATAACTTCTGAATTCCATATGTTCTCAAGATTTTTGAAGGACAATGCTGCTTTTGCAATTCTAACTTCCTTCCTGGTGTCACCATCCTGGTCTATGTAGCTGCCAAGTTATGCAGATTGGTTTACTTCATCAACAGCTGTTCCTTCTATGTATATTTTTCCTTCTTGATTAATGAGAAGTTTCATATATTTTTGTTTTGTCTTTGTTCATTTCAAGACCTATTTAGAATCTTTAGAAAGATAATTATATGATTACTCTGCATTTTGATTTAAACTTGATTTCCATTATGTACACACACAACACAGCACAATTTATAACCCAACCAATGTCACTTGTGTGTACACACCACAATACAAGTACAATCAATTTATAACTCAGAAAATGCCACTTGCATGTACACAGCACAGCACAGATATAGTCGATTGACAGTGCCACATGTACAGTACAAGTAATGAAATAATTTATGACAGTGCTGCTCTCTAAGATTTAAAATGAATTTTAAGGCTCATATGTTTCTTTAGCTTGGCTAATAGGGCTCATGTGCTATTTCAACCTGATTAACTGGGGTCATGTGCTACTTCAGCCTGGTTAACTGGGGTCATGTGCTACTTCAGCCTGGTTAACTGGGATAATATTCTACTTCAGCCTGGTTAACTGGGGTCATGTGCTACTTCAGCCTGGTTAACAGGGCTTATGTACTCTTTCAAACTTGCTAAACAGGGCTCGCATGCTATTTTTAATCTAGTTAACAGGACTCATGTGCTATTTTCAGTTTATATGAAATATAGCAGTTTACATGCTATAGTAAGAATAGTTGATGCTACAGCAAGAATAGTTGATGCTATAGTAAGAATAGTTGATGCTATAGTAAGAATAGCTGACGCTATAGTAAGAATAGTTGATGCTATAGTAAGAATAGTTGATGCTATGGTTCATGTGTGTCTGTGTTGAGATCATCCTACCAAAAAATTACATCCAATATTTATAGATGCATGCAATGAGCAGCAATGATAATCCCAAGACATTTTAAAAACTTTTTCTAAAGCTTTATTCTTCTTCTTCTCCTCCTCTGTCAATCTCCCTGGAACTGCAAGATGGTGTTCTCTGCAGCCCATGTAGTGAAGATGTTGAAGAAAAGCATCAAGTCAGACTGGGAGCAGGTTATGATAGCTTGCGTGGAGCTAAAAACAAACAGGGCGTGTGCAATACTTCTTTAGCAGACTTTTATCGCCACAGGGACCATGGCAATTTCTGCCCTGCTGGCCAGGCTGGGCCTGTTACTGGAGGCACCAAGAGAGAGAGGTGGGACAGGGTCTTGGTCAGCTATGGTTCATCAGCCCTGATGCTAGCATGCCAGCTACAAGTTGCTGACTTGCCACCAGACCAGACGGAATCTTCACCCCCAGAGCTTTATCCAAGAGGCTGAAAAAGAATAAAGTAAAAGTAAAAAAAAAAGTAACGGTAATCCTGCTATGCCTTAGAGGCACATAGGGATATGGTGTTAGCGCCCACATTTTCCTTGACCTGTCAGCACACCAGAGGGTGATATGGTCGGTATCATGCCCGGCCGCTGAAAAAGAATAAACTGCTAATATTATTTATACATATACATCCGCTGTTGGCGAGATTTTCAGCTGCCGTGCGTGGAGTGGTGCTCCTCCCGGCCAATGAAGAAATTTGCAAATGAGGTTGCCGCGCAGCATCACTGCGGAAAAGGTGGTAGAAAGGATAAAGCGAAGCAAACAGTCAAAACACGGCACCTCTGATCTGGAGGTCGGCCACGTCCTGAGTGCAGTCATATCGGGTGAAATGCATGAACCGGCTTGTCCCAGAGGTTAAGACACTGCTGGCGAGACTTTTCAAATGCCGCGCGTGGAGTGAAGCTCCTCCCAGTCAAGGAAGTAAATGCGGAAAAGAAATAAAGGTTGCTGTGCGGCGCCGATGTGAAAAGGTGGTGGAAAGTGAAGTTTAACCGGTATGTCCAGTAGTATCGCTACGAGAGCTATACCACGGCACCTCTGCTCTAGAGGCTGCCCACGTCCGAAATACACCTACACTGGTGAAATATGCCTAAACCGGCACACACCAGGGGTGGAACTTGATGGCTAGACATGTCATGCCACCTCCACTCTAGAGGTCGGTAACGCCTGATAAACACCCATACTGGTGAATTTTGCCTAAACCGGCTCATACCTGAGGTGAATCTTGAAGGCTATGCATGTCACAGTACCTCTGCCCTAGAGGTCGGTCCCGTCCCAAACATGCCCATACTGGGATAATGCCTAAACCGGCTCAACCCAGGGGTAGAAGTCACTAGTGGCGAGGATTCGTCCTCCTGCACAAAAGCTCCATCCTGGTCACAACTAGGGAGGGTAGCGGCCACGGCCACAAAATGCTGAAGTCGGAGACACTGGACCAGGGCAGTCTAGATAGGCAACCACCTCTCACCCGGCGGGGATGTTTACGTATCCTAATCACGCTGAGGTTTTCCGGTGAGAAAGTCCAACCCTGGACTGGATGGGCAACCACCTCTCACCCGGCGGTGATACACAGGTATCTCAAAACACGTCGAGGTTTTCCGGTGAGAAAGTCCAACTCTGGCCTGAGTGGGGTACCACCTCCCACCCAGCGGGGATGCACTGATATCCTAAACACGTCAAGGTCTTCCGGTGAGAAAGTCCAACCCTAGACTAAACTGGTGCAATGAAAACCACTGTGTCACGCAATCCCGCTTCCGAGACCCACCAAGAATACAGGCTAAAGCACTGTGATACTCTGAACCCCTTGTGGTCCTCTCGTGGATCTTGTGTGGTCTATTTTGGACCACACAGGGGACCACGGGACCTAACGAGGACCACAGGCGTGAATTCAGTAGGTTCACAGTGCGGTTTTTGGTGGTAGAAGTGAACGAAGAAGAAGAAGAAGAAGATACATATACATAAATAAACCGTCCACAGTACATTCATTATACACATTTTTAAAATATATCGCATATAAACAATGCATCACATTTGTCAAAACAGTGTGTTACACACACAAACAGTTAAATATCACAACAATCTTACTGAGGCCGCAGTAGTGGCAGTGGCAGTGGCCTGTGGCTGAGGCTTGTTGTGTGGCGCAGTCTTGGTAAATCTCGGATCTTCCCACTGAGTTTTCTTGTTGACGTGATCTATGAAAAAGCTGAAGAAGGAAAATGAAATTCTCAATGGAGAATGACACGTTACATGGAAACAGAACTGCTCTTATATCTTGTGCCAAAGATAACTATGGATGTTGCGTTGCGGATAAATAAAATGAATTCTAATGCCATATCACCTGCTGTGGTTGGTTTAAAAAAAAAATTTTTTTTTCACACAAACTGTAGCTGGAGTTATCTTCTCCTGCACTCAGTTTCATATTTTCAGATGTGCAGGCAAGGAGAAGGGTTGCCTTCAGGAATCCCACCATCAGTCAGTTTTCTTCATACGTATCCTACAGTTTTCCATCAATGTTCCAGGTCTTGGGCTCTTAGATCTCTGCCTGAAGTTAAGACTTCTTATGAAAATTATACTGCTGATTACCAAACTGACATGACTATTACATCATTCAGGTCAATGAAAATATATCTGAAAAAGGCATTTGCCAAAATATTGGATGGTTATATGTTCTGTGTTCACACATACTCGTCTTATTTTCTGCTACTCTTGTTTTGTCCACTTTCCTCACTCTTTCTGTCCTTCTGCAAAACTGAATCATACACCTCTGTCTACCTTTATTTAGTTTTAGTTTAGTTAGCTGATCCTCTTGGGTCGAAGGCGGCACACAGGGCAGAGGACAAGGCTTTCCATGTCTGGCAATTCCTTGCTACTTGCTTTAGATCTTCGGTGTTTCTGATGAGCATTGTTGAACACTACTTGGTGATAACTCTTCTTAGTGTGTCTTTGGGTCTTCCCCGCTTTCTTTAACCCCCTGGTGACCACATAAATGCTTGGTGTGGGAGTTGTTTTTCATCCATTCTAAGCATGTGGTCGATGTAGTTCCAGCGACATCTTCTGATAAAGTTTGATACATAGTCTTGTTTAGTTTCTTGTCTTATTGATGTAACCTATCTGAAATCATGCCAACAGATATTTTGCAGTCTTCAAAGGCACTTATTTTCAAAAGCATCTAGTCTCTTTTCCATTGCTGGGGATGTTCTCCAACTCTCGCAACCATAGGTTAGTACTGGCACTACACAGAAGTTCAAGATCTGGAGTTTCGTGTGCCTACCTTTATTACTGAAAAAAAAAAAAACCCCACACTACCAAAAGTAATTATTCTTTTGAAAAATCTCACTATATTTTTTTTCATTTACCTTTCCTTAATACACCACGCCTTTATCCATGGCCTATTCTTTCAAGGGAGTGAAAGGCGATGATGATGAATACACCACACAGATCTGAGCAGTGAAGCAATCAACCCGCATGCACACACACACACACACAAACACTAACCTCCCGTTTCTATTTCATGATACAGTGGCGGATTAATTTAAACACAGTTCTTGAAACCATATATAAATATTAGGACCTACTCCAAGAAACTACCAATTGTTTTGTTCTCTTTCTCTCCTTCTTTGGTGAAGAAGTTCTTGGTTGTGATCATGTAGATCTCTTATGCTGCGCACACCTGTGTGTTCTCAATTGGATAACTGAGAACATATGTCCCATAGAAGAAACAGTTTACGTGGGGGTACACTTGAAGAACTCCTTTATGTGGGAACACACAAATAATTAGTGTATTGTCATACACAAGCCTTTTTTTGTGAAGAAAAATTGCTTTATGTTCCTGGAAACACACAAGCCTTTTTTTGTGAAGACAAATTGCTTATGTTCCTGGATACACACAAGCCTTTTTTGTGCCTTTACAAGAACTGAGATAAGTTTTCATTCTGTTACTATTTTTCGTTCAGTTTTTTTTCATTTTTTGTTATTTCGCTTACATTAGTTTGATGTAATCCATACTTTGTCTCTTCTCTCTAATTCTTCGTCCTGTTTGTTTTTGTTTGATAAAGGCTTGTGCAGAAATATTACAAGTTTGTTATCGTTAAATAATAAAGTTGTTCCTACTTTATGCATTCCCTTATGTGGGGGTACACTTGAAGAACTCTTTTATGTGGGAAAACACTTGAAGAACTGCCAATCTATTAACCTGATGATCTTTTCTAAAAAGGGCACTCAGTCAAGTGGTGGAGTGGGGTGGGAGTGGTTGTGTGTGTGGGTACTAAACTTAAGATTTAAATTTTATCCCAAAACTGTAATCAGTAGTCTAGATTTAGAACTACTTACAAATCTGCCAGTCAGGCCTAGTTCTTGTACTTCTCTACAGAATGAATTTTCCTTCAAAGTAACAACATTTCCACTAGGATATTTTCGGGTATTTCAGAACATGCGACAATCAAAGAGGAGAATACTGGACAATACGGGATATATGTTTTAAGATTTAAATTTAATTTAGGCGTCCTGACGAAAATAACAAGATTCCGGGGCAAAAAACGTTAATTAAACTACGTGACTGTCCTGTGTCAGTTAGTCGCTTTACTCTTGCATTGGTATTCGTTTGTGTGAGATACATGGCCTTGGTAGTATGACAAACTACTGCATTTTTCTGCTACGAGTACAACTGTATCTATTGATAATAGATTAATACCAAGACTCATGAGTCAAAGCTTCAGACACAGTGAACAGACATATCTCTGGATGCTACATTTTTGTCAATATCACCACGACCAGCCAAGCACTTATTAAATGACCAAGACACAACTCACTATGATTTATTTGCGCTATCATATCTTGCCTCCCAGCCTTGGGGAAGGGGTGGTATCCACTTTGCTCCACTTGGATTCGCAGCCATTGTTTCAACACGGACTTGTTTATGTTATTGCCTAACACACGGGGCGTTCAGGTTTTTTCACAGACGCTATCTAAATTCATAAGTGAATTTTGAAGATTCATTTTTAAATGCTTACTTTGTAAGAATTTTATAAATTCACAGAAGATGAGAGACTTGTTATTCAAGACTAATATTTTAGCCTGTTAATTAATCATTTGTGACAGTGGTTTGAAACTGGCAAGAGCATATAAATTTAAGAATGCAACCTGGCATGCTTTCAATCTTGACCAACGCGTACCGTTGTGGGAAAAAGTGCTAATAACCAATTGATTGGGGTCAACAGTGAAAAAATAAGACAGACAAAGTATATTCGCATGATGATAAAACTTTCAGACAGAGAATATTATAGTACAAAAAATATTCATCACCATCTCGTGCTAGTCATCTCAACAGAGATTTTCTGCGGCCGGCTTTGCCCCATACTCTCACGTTGCACGCAACAAAGCTACATCCTGTCCATCTCTTGTTGATAAGCATCAAAGTTACTAATACTTCTGTATCAAGGGTTGGTCCTTGCACTCATTGAGTACGCCCTAGCCATCCGCACTGTCTGCCCTGCTCAGATCGAAAAACTCGAAAAGGCGCACAATAAAGCCGTGCAAATTATCTTTGATGTGTCCGAGAGACACTTCCTGTGTAGCGATGAAGTAACTTCTTGATGTCCCCACCATGGATCAAAAGATCAAGATCTGGAGGGCGCGTGCTCACCTCAAGATAAGTGCAGACAAAGAGCACCCAGTGCACCAAGAACTCCTCACAGAAAATGGTGACGGGCTAAAGAGGGCGCAAATCGTGGATGGATCGTGCAGAAGATGTCATCAAGCAGGTCTGTGAACCCAACAACATCAACCCCAGCGTTCAGGGGCACCTTCTCTTGCATTGTCACGCTTGACAAGAGAGGCAGGGAGCAGAATCCACTTGCTGTGAATTCTGAGGTCAACGCCCTCATCAGTTAAAACTCCAAAGAGGCAGATGCTGTGATTTGCACAGATGAGTCCGTTATACGACATAAAAAAGAGCATGGTTATTCTCAGCACTTTCGGCTGACAGAACAATCCAGGAAGCCAGCGGTGCCTTCGGCTATGACCACAAGCAGCATGACGATGGAAGTGATGGCAGTAATGAAAGATTTTGTCTGGCTGTAGTCTACACCCGTATCTGTATACTAAGTGATTCAATGACTATGATCCAGAAGGTTGAGGCAGGTTCTATATTCAGGCAGTGACTTGAATCATTGCAGAAATCAATGATTCGCAGAGTTATCTATGTCTCTGAGCACGTAGGTATCCTGAGAAATGAGAGAGCTGATAGACCGGCTATCTCTGCCGTCACCGCAGAGGGACAACCACTGGATCGAGCTGATATTGTCAATAGAGAGATAGGCAGAGTGGAGTTCTTTGAGGGCAGCGAATCCACATCGCTGCTTAGACTGAAAGAACTGGGAATACAGACTGGCGCGGCCAGGAACGAGAGACATACTGGACATGCGAGAGGACTTGCACAGGACAGGTACTATCAGCAGCATGACACTGCGGGATATATGTGTGTGTGTGTGTGGGGGGGGGATCTGAGTATATACAGACATGTCAGGAGTACAATGATGACTACCTAGGCCATAAACATTCTGCATCATTGTTCATTTTCTCTTTTCCGTTACATATAGTTTTCGTTATAATATTAAAAAACAGTGATACTGCCTCCGGGTACAGGCCAATCAGTCTCACTAGCTGCCTATGCAAAACGATGGAACGCATCATTGACCTGAGGCTAAAATGGTACCTAGAAAGTGAAAACTTTCTCGTTCCACAACAAGCAGGATTTAGGCAGTACTACAGTACGGAAGATCAAGTGACCTATCTCTCTCAAGAGATTGAGGATGCATTCCAAGAGAAAAACCTTGTACTAGCAGCGTGGATAGACCTGAAGAAAACCTTTGATAAAGTATGGAAAAAAGGTCCGCTGTGGAAACTAAGAAACTGCAATGTGAATGGAAGACTGTACAACTGGATAAAGTCCTGTTTACACAATAGAAGAGCTAGAGTAGTAATGGATGGACACAAAAGCCAGAAAGTACTTCTGCGACACGGTGTACCACAAGGAGGAGTCCTTTCGCCTACACTATTCCTTGTATTCATTAATGACCTGGTCAAGGAACTTCCCTATGGAATCAAAGCGGCACTGTATGCAGATGATCTGGTCATGTGGTGTACAGATGAATATGCGACAGTTGCTACACAGAGACTCCAAAGAGCAGCAGACATCTTGACATCATGGACAAACAAATGGTGTGTAAGTATAAACACAGAGAAATCAAGTACCACTCTATTCACCCTCTCATCTAAACAGAAAGCAGGTAAGATCTTTGTAAATGAAATACCCTTAAGGACGGACAACCAACCCACTTACTTAGGAGTGACTCTTGACTCAAAACTGACGTGGAAGCAACACATCAACAGTGCAGAAGCAAAAGCCAGAAGAAAACTAGCCATATTAAGAAAATTGAGCGGAACCACATGGGGAGCTAGTGAAAGAATCATCAAGAATGTATATCAGCAAAGTATTCTACCACATTTAGAATATGGCTCAACATCTTGGTGCACAGCATCAAACACTACGCTGCATAATCTAGACAAGGTTCAAAATCAGTCACTACGGATTATCACAGGTGCCATGAGGTCCACACCAATAGTAGAAATGCAGAAAATAGTTGGTGTTCAACCGCTAAAGGAACGTAGAGACACAAAGATCATGACCATGGGAGAAAAATTCCTTAGCTCTGTAAGCCATCCCCTGAAGGAGAGATTCAATAACTTGACATTAGGACGGCTTAAAAGAAGCAGCGTCATTCATCAGGCCAAGCGTATGCGTAAGCTGATACCTGACCTTCCAACTGTAGTCG
Organism: Achatina immaculata; assembly: GCA_009760885.1. Taxonomy (NCBI): domain Eukaryota; kingdom Metazoa; phylum Mollusca; class Gastropoda; order Stylommatophora; family Achatinidae; genus Lissachatina; species Lissachatina immaculata. The sequence goes on from CM019695.1 coordinate 22,582,956, forward strand.
CTCCATTATCATCTGTACCAGAGCATACACCATGGAAAGAAGCAGATTATACACAAATAACTATTCAGACTGAGGTGAAAGGTGTGCAGAATTGTGAGATGCAGAGCAGTCTTGTAAGATCAACAGCCACACTTAGTGTTCTAGATGACAAATATCCATGTGACACCTGGATACCTGTGTATACAGATGGAACTGCACATAATGCCATAAAGAATGGAGGGGCAGGAGCATATATTGAATATCCAAACAACACCATTGACAAGATTTCCATACCAACTGGTAAATACTGCAACAACTTTGATGCAGAAGTTAGGGCAATTATTGCTGCAGTTGAAAAACTATCAGACTCCAGAATTGATACATGTCCTGTAGTAATTCTCACAGATGCAAGATCAGTACTGGAAGCTCTTCAGTGCAACAAACTACCAGACCTTAAAGATGTCTTGTCAAAAATTGGCTTACAACATGGAGTCACTTTGCAATGGATTCCCTCCCACTGTGGGATACCAGGCAATGAGAAAGCTGACCATCTGGCCAAAGAGGGCACTGAAATGGAGCAACCAGACATACCAATCACCTATAATCAGAATAAAAACATGATAAAAACCTACAGGAAGCCACAAACACCACCACATGATGACTATCACATGCTAAACAGAAAGGAACAAGTCACCATCTTCCGTCTCCGAACAGGACACATCCGACTCCGAAGTCATATGTATACAAAGTTTAAGGTTGGTACTACTAATCTATGTACATGTGCCCAGGTGTCTCAAACTGTGGAACATATCCTCCAGAACTGCATCAACTACGAGACACTGAGAAATAATTACTGGCCCAGTGAAACCACTAAAGAAGATACGCTCTACGGTTCCATACATGAATTACAAAAAACAGTGACATTTATCCAAGAGACAGGACTGCAGATATAGACAGACAATGCGAACGAAGAAGAAGAAGAAGAGTTATAATATTAGACCGAAATTTTAATTAAGCCGAAAATAATGTTGTTTCTTTTTTCTCAGCTTAATTTGAAGAAGTCTGCAAGACATCGTTGATGATCTGCAAATGGATGCATCAGCAGCAGGCCATCTTGCTCATAACCGAGAGGTCTACAGGAGTGCTGTTAGGGAAACAAAGTTCCCCAAGGGACATGCAAATGAATGAATGAATGAATGAATGAATGAATGAATTTGATCTAATACATATTTACAATCATGGGAATACGTCATGTTTCGTCTGTACCATATTCACATTTCAAGGACATTAATTTTCTTTTCTCTTTTCGTGTTTAAGGTCCAAGTTTCTGAACATGCAGGAGTGCAGATCTTACACGTTTCGTTCTCAGCTACAATAAATACGAGGAGAAATAGGGGAAGTATTGACATTTTTGTTACGTGGCCAAGGGGTTAATGTGCCGTCTTTTCCAATGGTTTTCCATCGAAAATTAAAGGGTTCGATTCTCAGCCAATCTCTAGATTTTTCGTTCTGTTACAATTATATATCAGCCCCCCCCCCCCCCACTACAAATTAGAAAAAAAGGTCTCAGTATCTTTTTAATTTTTATTTCGCACGACTTATCAAATGGCATTGTTTCATAGTCAAAGCAAATACTGTCTGGAAAGACACTCTCAGAGCTCTTTCTATACAAACAAGCATAAACAGAACTCTGTTAATTTGTTTTTCTGTATTTACTCCTCTCTCCCCCTCTCTCTCTCTCTCTCTCTCTCTCTCACACACACACACACACACAGAGTCATTCTGTATTATCTCTCAGCAGATTACTTCGCTGTTCAGTTTTAAGGGAACAATGTTACGCTCTTGTAAAAATGTGATTGGGAAAACACATACACATACGTATGCCACCATAATCTGCTCACATAATATCAAAATTACGCAACTCATTCTGTGCACGTATATACTTTCACACACAACATAGGTGCACGCACTCGCGCGCACACATACACAGTCTCAATATATAATGGAGGAAATCAAAGCACCGATGGACATGTTGGGAGTGCAATAATAATAACATAATCTGACTGTTGATTCCCCCCCCCCCCCCCCCAGGCATTTTTTAACAATCGCAGTGCAACAGCAAAACCACACAGGAACCGGATCACATACGAGGAAAAGAAACGCTAATCAAGGTATAGAGGCAGCTACGTTGTTATTTGTTTCGTTGAAATTGCGCTGGGAAGACAACTGGCCTATCATGAGTACAGCAGTAGGTAAATATTGTTCAGAGGTACTGAACCTTGACAAGTGACTCGGTTCGAAAACAAACCAGATTTAAGTTCACATAGTCAGCTGTTCAGTCGGGAAAGCAAGCTGGGCTTGGATTTGGCTGGCGTTCGACAGTGGACTGCGGTTTTTGTTGTGTGGGGACAAGCTCGTGGCTGGAGAGAATGTGACTGAGTTTTTAAAAAAACCTGCAAATTATTGTGTCTTGAGATGTTCTAGAGAAGAGAATCCAGTTATATAATTGCCAAGCTTATGTTGGCTTATTCATCCTACATTCGTTTGTGCAACACGTTCAAGACCAGTTTGTATGGTTGTACCTGGTTATCGCAACATTGTATACGCACACAACGCAACAAATTGGTCACCTATTATGAATACACTCGAGAAAAATACTACCCCATATCATAACCAATGGCCCCCCGCCCATAAATACAGTATATCCATACTACAAGAACTTACTATTGAAGAAGGTTGGCTAGTAAAGAGGATTAAACCGAGAAAACTTCAATATTTTGGACACATTAAACGTCATGATAATTTAGAGAAGATCGCGTCTTGGGTGGATACATAATAGGAAAAAGAAAGAGAGGAAGACCAAGGCAAAGATGGCTGCAAGACATCGTTGATAATCTGCAAATAGATGCATCAGCAGCAGGGCATGTTGCTTACAACCGAGAGGCCTACAGGAGAGCTGTTAGGGAGGCAAAGTTCCGCAAGGGACATGGAAATGACTGACTGACTGAGTCCCCTACCCATGCACATATACATATGAGTAAACTTTGATAGTACACAATCCCAAGCTTAAATGAATAGCAAACAAAACATCAGAAAAATATTCATTCTCGCTAGTTAGTCAAGAAGCAAAGATGATCTTCTGTGCACCCCGGATACATCCATAGCTGTTCCGATCTCTTCTTCAGTATATATATATATCACGCACACACATATATATCGTGAAAGTAAAAATAAAGGTCTCAGTCTGAAGACTGAAGTGATGGTCATCTCAAAGAAAAGAATACCACCAAAATGTAGCTTTACCATCCATGGCGCAAATTTGAAACAAGTTGATAGATTCAAGTACTTAGGAACGATTATAACAACTGATGAGAAATGCCACAATGAAATAAAAAAAAACAGACGTGCTCAGGCCAAGTCAGCATTCCAGACAATGAGACACATCTTGTGCAACAGATCCATATCAATGGAAACAAGATTCCGAGTACTTAAATGTTACATCGAGCCAGTTCTGTTTTATGGGCGTGAAGCATGGTCTATGAATAAGAGAGTACAGCAAGAAATGGGGTCATGGAAATGTGGTTTATAAGAAGGATGTTGAATTCAACATCTTTGATTTCATGGACAGTCAAGAAAACCAACGAAGAAGTCCTAAGAGAGGTTGGAGCTAAAAAGCAAATTATAGCAAAGAGCAGAGGCAGACAAGCGAGATTATAATAGGACATTTCCCGAGAAGAGGAAAATTGGAACACACTGTGGCAAGAGGAAAAATTGAGGGAAGAAGAGACAGAGAGAGAAGTTAATAAGTCAGTGTGGTTAGTAAGAAACTCGCCGGCGGATCTCATGGTCAACTCTAAAGACAGGGAATTGTGGAAATGATTGCTTACGCCACGCGGCATGGCATATATATATATGTGTGTATGTGTTTTATAAAACAATTTTATTGCTGCTCTGGGTGATATAAGATAATACAACATCTTCATTTTTTAAAAACTGTGTTCCGGTTATTGCACTTAACCAACACGGAAAACAGCCAGTTCTTCCGCCCCGGATGTCCTCGATAAATCGATGGTTGCCGAACAGGGCTAGTTCCAGGTGGTTAGAACCCGACTATGCCTGAGTTTATAGGAAACGATATTTGTGCGTACGATAATTTTCAAAGGACGATACTATATTTCGTTTCTCTTATCTTATCTTATATCTTATATCCTTCCCGTGCCGTTAAACGTCACATAGGGCTCGCAAAGTAGTTCGCCAATTTTTCCTGTCTTCGGCGAGTCTTTCAACCTCATCAAAGGATTTTATGCCCGTTAATTTCGTTTCTCAGTCTGTATTAAATAAGTATCGATATCTGAATCACAGTTTTGAATTTTCGATATTTGTTTTCATCTTTGGTTGCCAGCTGGAATAAAAAAAAATGAACTGTTTGACTGCTAACAGTAATACATTTGGTCGTGAAAGCCAAAAAGTACAAATCAATTTATAAATGTAATTTAAGTAATATTTAAAGATTTTTTAAATGAAATATAATACTATTAAGAAATTATTTAACGAATTATTTGCTTGTAAGAAATTTTGTGATTTTTTTCCATTTTCAAAGATGGCATGCAATGTATTAGAGTATCTGGTAACAATACGTCTGCTCGTCATTCGCCATTCTTTTATAACCGGATGGGAAGTTGGGTTAGTTCTAAAGATATGAACATTTCTTGGAATGAGATATGTCGTATTTGGAAGTAAAGATTCATTATGGTAGGTATATTATAATTATCATCAATAATATGTACCACTTGAGAATGTAGTGATGCATGTAATATACATTGCGCAACTCGGGGCAGTATGCTTCCAGCGAGCATTAACCATGACGGCCTCTTAACGGTGTTAAAAAAAACAAAACGGTCGAAATGAATCCATGTTCACGGAACAGAATCAGTGGCCGGAGCTACTTTTTAGTTGTTTATGATTTAGATTTATATATATTGCGATTATTACTTGATGTTATGTAGTATTGGTTTTTTGTTTTCATACCCCAAATGTTTTCTGCATTTTTTTTAAAACCAGGAAGTGAGCAGTTGGCAAGGTCAGCGGTTCTGGCTTCTCGTATCGTATACTTTTCACTGAAAAATGAGTGTAATAAGGAAGGTTTATTACATTTATGATTCGGCAGTTATTATTAGTATGACACTGGCACTTGCCGTCCTAGAAGTTGGGTTGGAAACAGGTATGTGGACTTGCCAAGCGTCATTTTGCTGGAAGCTCTGCAGAACCACTTAACAGCAATGTTTCCCAAAGTGAGGCGTATATGCCCCATTGGGTGGGGGGGGGGGGGGAAAAGGGCACTTTGAATATATTTGCCGCCTCATTGGCAGAGTGGTTAGGCGGTCAGTCTACTAATCCAGTGATACTGGGTTCAAGTCCTAGCAGTGGGGATTTTTTTTCTGGTACACACCAAAAAAAGGCCATGGGTTCCACCCTGGCACACACACACACAAAAAATGGGTACCAGAGAAATCTGGGAAGGTAAATGTGGCCACATCACACTTTCACATGCTGAAGGTCTTGAAAATACAGGTCTAACACAGTATCCCCAATATATGGGCATTTTACATTTTTAGTTAGAATACATATTATACTTTTTTTTCAAAACTTGGTTAACTATTATGCCATGATTGGGTGAGGAAGCATCCAAATCTTTGAGGCATTGAAGTGATACAAAAAAAAAAAAAAAAAGAGAAACATTGGCTTACAGTTTTGCACACAGAATAGAAATAATATGCCACTGTGTTAAATTACTGTTAATATTTAGGAACATGAGAGCCTCAGATGCTGCTTCAGAAGCCGGTTATAGGAATTATATTTCTTTGTTACCTTATGGTATTTTCAGTAAAGCAGGGTATATTTAAATAGGTGAACCTAATATTATAATGACTTTCAGATACATTTAAAAAAAAATTTGTCATTCTTATCAGAAAGATGAAAATAATACATACATTTCCCTCTATAAGACAGTGGTTCTCACCCTGGGGTTTATGGACCACCACCAGCAGGGTCCACAGAGGAATTTTTGGGAGTCCACAAAGCATATGAATTGGGTATTTAGCATTAAAAAAAAAAACCTAACACCAAGCACTGTCATCTTTCATTCTTTTTTTTTTTTTCTTTGCAAAATGTTTGTAATTGTGCCCACCCTATTTGAGGCTTAAATTTTTTTTTATACCACAGAACTCCATTCTGTTTGAGGCTTCAATTTTTTTTTATACCACAGAACTCCACCCTGTTTGAGGCTTCAGTTTTTTTTGTACCACAGAATAAGAGTCAGTACTTTGTGTCATAGCATCGGGTTCTTTTTATTGTTTTTAATGAGCCCACAGCTGTTCTCAGGCCCAGAAAGGGGATCCATGGCAACCCCACCCCACTTTTTTTTTTAAAGGATTAATGGTTTGTGTGCAGAGTTCCCAAACTCAGTCAGTCATTTGCATGTCCCTTGCAGAACTTTGCCTCCCTAACAGCTCTCCTGTAGGCCTGTCTCTTGGTTGTAAGCCACATGCCCTGCTGCTGATGCTTCAATTTGCAGATCATCAACGATGTCTTGCAGACATCTTCACCTTGGTCTTCCTCTTTTTCTTGTCCCCATTATGCACCCTTCCAAGACTGTCTTCTCTAAATTATCATGACATTTAATATGTCCAAAATATTTAAGTTTTCTCTGTTTAATCTTCCAAAACTAACAGTTAAAAATTGTTTTATTATTGTGTGCAATTGAAGAAGATCATAAAGCATTTGTAAAAACACTGATACAGTGACAAGCTGTTTAAATTAATATGTGTGTGTGTATATATATATATATATATATATACGCCAGTGTACCAACAACAGTATCACAATTGATAAATTCTTTGCTTGTCCATTGAACTTTTGCTGGTTCCCAAAATCATTCAACTTTGTCCAAATTAGCATTTTATCATGAAGCCTGATACTCATGTCAGATTTCCAGAGTGGTTGGCATTCAACTAATTTCTAACCATCATGTTAAGCTAATTACAGATTGATCCTATTTTTCATAGTTAGCTGTGTAAACTTAATACAAGTAGTCTTGTCAAAATTGACTTGGCCAGCCTCTTTCCCAAGGAATATTATTTTTGGGAGCTGTTTACGTCTTAGTGGCGAAGTGGTTAGTGCACTGGTCTCTCATGGCGAAGGTCGGGGGTTTGAATCTGGCCGGAGGCACCCCAGTCACCCAGCTGTAGAAATGGGTACCCGACTACTTCTGGAGTTGGGGAAGGAAAGGCGGCCAGGCATGATACTGACCATATCATCCTCTAGTGTGCTGACAGATCAAGGAAAACATGGGCACTAACACCATATCCATGACAGGATTACCTTTACCGTTACCTTTTTTTTTTTTTTTTTTAACTTTACTGGCATGGGGTTAGTCCAGCTGTAGAAGTGAAGAATGCATAGTTGATGGAGAATGAAGCGGCATCTATAGATAGAAAATATAAGAGAAGGTATAAAATATTGAATAAGATAGAGAAGATATATATATTGGGCCAGTGAAATGATGGTATGCAAAAAAATTATCATATTTATGCACCTTTATTTGCACACTCAGTTTATGCAGGTGCTGAAACAGTTTTCATTAGGTGCAGTGAAACTTAAATTTAGAAGTTAAAGTACATGTATATCTGTCAGCCACATACTGAGTTCTAGCTGACAGAATGTTTAGTTATGAGAATGTACTAGATGTTGTAGTATCTAATAACCAAAAACTTGGTGCAGCATAGGGCAACATACAATATATTTGGTTCTAAGCATCACATCCATCAAGCACTTTTTTGGTTTTTTTTTTTTAAGTATAAAACATGAAAATGAAAGGATTATTTTTCAGTAAAGTCCAAAGATTTTAATGTGATTTTGCAGTTGAAAGAAATTACTGCCCAAAGAGGGGGAAAATTTAGATTCTTGCCCAACACCATTCTAGAGAGGATTTTACTTTATCCTATCTGCTATTCAGACATTCCATTTTTTTTTCTTTTCCATTTGAAAAAAAAAATCACTTGAAAAGTCTCCTTTACTGCTCTGTTTTATTTGGAAGCATTCCATATCCTTCAACCTTTTCACATGATCTTTTATTGTGTTTCTGCCATGCTGTTGGGATGTGAAGTGTTAGTGCCTTCATATTTCAAGATCGCTACAGTGTGTGAGGTAGGGATGTCAATACCTGCCCTCGCTGCTTTTGTCTTCCTAGGGAAAGCCCAGGTATCCATTTTTTGAGTTGACCTTGTGCTGGTTGGTCTGAAAAAAAATTACACCTGAGTTTGAAATCGAACCAGGATGTTGTGGATTTGTAATGTTATAAAGTTTCAAGTCTATGAGTTACATTAAATGAGTGGGTATTTTTTTTATGTTCATGGTATACCCAGTATTTATATTCTCAGTTCATGGTTTTAATTGTCTGTCTTTGAGTACCAATAAGTACATGATATTAGTTGCAGCACTACATAGTTATTATTTAACAGAGTTAATTTTGGTTCAGTGTTCTTGTTATCATCTCATGTGTGACAGAGGTTTCATAGCAGAGAGTACAGTTAAGTTTTTACCCATCATGATTTATCAGAAACAAGAGTGCCAAAGACACATAGGGCTGGTGGTAGAAAGAGGTTTCCATGTTTGTTAGTTGTTCGCTGAATTATTTTGTCTTCCTTGTCAGTCCTTTATTTGTGAGCATTTTCTCTGCTGTAGGTTTTTTTTTTTTTTTGGAGAGGGGGCTGTCCCATGCTTGTTTTACCCTGTGGGGTCCATATCAACACTGTTCTTGGAAGGATTCTCATAATGTGTCCAGTCCACCATTGCCACATTCTCCTTTCAGTAACTTTGAACAACTGTGAAGAGAGAGAGAAAGACAAAGAGAAGGAGAGAGAAAGACAAAGAGAATGAGAGAGAAAGAAAAAGGAAGAAATCAGAGTGAGAATGAATGAATGAATGAATAATCTTTATTTTTAAAGGGTAAAGAATTGGGCATGCAGGCCCGTCTTACATTCTGCCCTTCATCACTCCATCTTTCATTCTTCCCACACACTTGATTTAAAACAAATATACAAATTAAATTAGGAAAAAAAAATATATCAAAAGAGTGTAAGATTTAACTATTACATTCAGAGTAAAAGAGAAGAAGTAATTAACCTAATAAAATAACTCTCACGCACACATACACACACAGACATATACAACTGTCCATATTAACAAGATTTCATTACTTATGGTATTTGGCCAGAACACTCCTTTGCTTTTATGTAGCCACTTAGTTTAGAAAGTGTCAAGTGTATGTGGAGTTGTCTGTGCCTTTTTCCAGCATTCACATCCATATAGTGAAACACTTAAAACATCGTTTTTGAGAATATATATTACAGTTGATAGTTTTTATAAACTGTTGCACTGTGTCTTGTGAAAACTAATTAGGATTATTTACTTGTCTATTTTCAGTTTACACAAGTATCACTGAGTGGAGTGTCCTATAATAGTTCAGTCAAGGATAGTAGTTGCACAGTTCTTATCGTTTACAAAAGGATCTGTGCATAAAATATTTAACTATTACAGGGTTGTTTTACTGCCATTATGGTAAAATGTGATATAGATAATTTCAGCGCTGATAGCCTGGTATTTTAAAACTTAGAAAGTAGATAAAACTGATAAAAGCAGCTGTGATCAGCATCAGAACTTGTACATTTAGCAAAATGCCCTTTCAAGGACTACCCTGGACTGAGTTTATTTCTTGCCCTGTGTGTTTCAAACTGTTCAATGAGAGACAGCAGCGACCTATCTCCCTTGGTTGTGGTCACACTGTCTGCAAGTCCTGCATCAAAAGCAGACTCACAGATAACAGGTTTGTAATTGTTGTTTTATAATTGTTACAGGAATCAGCTTTTTTTAAGTTAAAAGGAAGGAAAATAGGAGGTCAGAATATGAGTGATATGAGATACACAAATGACACAAAACAGGTGGTGGAAGGTGAAAGCGGTTTCTAGAAACTGCTGAACAAAGTGATATATGAAGATTTGAGCAAAATAGCACTGACATTCTGTTCAGAGATTTAGTACAGGTGATAAAGACTTGTAGATTCCACTATGCATAAACTAGGAAAAAAGTATAAATAGCTTTATTACTTAATGAGTACACAGTTGTGACGTTTCGGTGTGACCCATAATCATACAGAAACACACAGGACGAAGAACTGGAGAGAGGAGATTAAAGCTGTTCCTACTTTTTTTTCCTAGTTTATACATTTTGGTGTCATAGCTTTACTGAAGTGCCTTCATGTATAGTTATATACTTATACATTAATTATTGTGTGTAGATTCTGCTATCTGGCACAAGGGAAAAGAGTGAAAACTTGTAAAACTCAGGGATTGGGAAAGTCAAAGTCAGATTTGAGGAAAATAGCAAAAAGAAATAGAAATGTGTGGATAATGTCAAATAGAGCAAATGTATTGAACTGCAGTATCCATGCAAATGAAGAGTTAGTGATAGAAGTGAGGAAGTTCAGTTACTTTGAAATGACAACAGGTATGTAGATGTATTTAACAGGAAAGACAAAGTTTAGCTTTTCATGATGTGGAGAAGACAGTAACAGATAAGAGATTGTCCTTAATCGTGAGGGGAAAATAAAACCTATTAATACTACATTACTATATAAATTGGGAGCGTGAGTAGTAGTGAAGTGGTTTGTGTATTAGGTCTCATGGCAAGATTGGCGGTTCAAGCATGGCTAGAGGCAAACGAGTCGCTCTGCATTTCTCCATAAATGGGTGCAGAATTTTAAGTGGAGCTGGGAGAGTAATGGTGGTTTGGCATGATGCTGACCACATAACCATCTGGTGTCGCCTGTCTGGGAAATATGATCATTTACATCGTGTCCCTTAATTGCTTGTATGGCATGATAGGGCACCCTTCGCCCTTTATTATGTTGATCTGATATTATTCTGTGTGGTTATCAGACTTGGACAAGAAAATAAATGAAACAGAAACTTGAAGCAGCAGAGACATGGCTCCTGGGGTGGGGGGATGTGCAGCTTATGGTCTGGGCAGTCAGAAAAGTTTCTTGAGAAGTTATTGAGAACAAGATCCTAAGAAGAATCTTTGGGGCAACAAAGGATACCAACAGTGGAGAACAGAGAGCTAGAAACAACACTGAACTGAACAGCTTATTTAAATCCCAGTGAATTATAAATATCTTGAAACTGAACATATTACGCTAGCTGGGGCATGTAGAAAGAGTGGAAGAGAGCAGACAAATGAAAATGATGCATGCGCAAGAGATGAGGGAAACAAGACCAAGGGGTAGACCAAGACAGAGGTGGAAAGACAACAGAAAAGAATGTAAAAGCAATTGGTGTCATCAACTGGAAAGAGAAGATAGGAATAGAGAGGAATGGAGACGAACTTTATCTGCAGCAGTGACCCTTAATGGCTTGGAAAGCTGAAGAAGAAGAAGAAGAAAAGTTATTGAAACTCTAAAATCACAAAAAAAAGAAAGGAAAAGAAAACAACTAATCTTATTAGACATAAAATAGGGAGGTTTACTTATCAGTGCCTAGTGTTATTGAACTTGATGATTATGGAAAGATGCAGGTAAATTATGTAAGAAGATTATCTAAATATAAATGTGTTCAATTGTATGTTTTATTTTAATTGTTTTTGTTACTTTCTGAATGGTGTTCCAAACTGTTTGAGTTAAAGGTCCATTTCAAATTAATTATTTGTGTGATGTCATGTCATTATATACACAATGTTGATTTAATTCCACCTAGAGAGCAAGTTGCTTTGTATTTCATAGCTAACCAGGTCGAAAAGATTACCACAGTTATCCTTGTAGTATCAGTTTCAAAGACTTACAGCTTTTGCAGGCACAAGATCCTGCACCACTTACATCTCCCTGGAATACATTATTTATCATCATCACCTGTAGGTGCCCCTTTGATCAGACTGTGTTGCCAAGTGATGTGGATAAACTTCCTGCCAACTTTGCCCTCATGCATCTTGTGGGAGCTGCTGTTCCAGAACAAGAGAAGGAAGCGGTCAGAACAGTGTCAGACAACCCCAAGTCATACGAACAAGCCAGGAAGTGCATTGAGGAGATGGCAGTTCATCTTAAACCTTTGGCAGAAAGTGAGTGCTAGTATTTAGTGTGAATTGTAACCGAATTATTATGTTGATTTTGGGTTTTCTCATGTCTTTGACACGAATGGATTTTAAATTTTATTTATATTTTATTTATAATAAATATTTCATGCCATAAAAAAGACTTCACTAGGGCCCATTTCAAATAAAAGGAAAAAAAAGAGATTCTGTATATAATGATATTATTCATATTTATCTCAGTGAAGTTTCTTATAGATGCTAAAGACATTGAAGAAGACCAGAACTTACAGTGCTTTATAATTTTTAATTTTTTTTTTTTAATTCCCCCCATATATGAACCTTATAATCTTTTCTTGCTTTTGTTTCGTAGATGCATCAGATGATGACAGCTCTACCTGTAGTGAACAAAGTCCATCAAAAAGCAACAACCACAACACAGCTGGCAGTAGTGGCACTGTTGGCAACAGCAGTACTTCAAAGTGTGTTCTGAGTCGCCCCATGCAACGAAAGCTCATCAGCCTTATCCACTGCCAGCTCTTGGAGGAAGAGGGAAGGTCTCGTGCTGCCCGCATTGCTCGATCACTGGGGGAGAGAATTGTGTCAGAGCTGCTGGTCATGCACCAGTACCCACACCAGCTTTCAGCCAATCTCTGGGCTGCTGTGAGGACAAGAGGATGCCAGTTTCTTGGTCCAGGTAGGTCATAAGCATCACCTGAGTCTTTAAGTATGTACAGAAAGTTAATGTATAATCTGCAGGGAAGCATCACTGAAGAAGATCAAAGAGCAGAAAGTCATAGAACGTCACTGAAGAAGATCAAAGAACAGAAGGTTGCAGAACTTCACTGAAGAAGAACAAAGAGCAGAAGATCACAGAACATGCATTGAAGAAGATCAAGAGCAGAGCATCATAGAGCAAGTACAGTAACAATATTAACCCAATGTACAAAATTCTCAAAATGGTAGGTATCTTGAAATATACTAACATTGGTTTGGTCATGAGAAGGAGAGAGCCATAACTTGATATGTACATGAACATATGAAGCACATGATTAGTCTTGCCACACAGACTCTAAGATAACTGAGATACTACAAGAGAATAAAAGAATCCTATTTTCCTTTTATATTGAGTTGGGAAACTGATTTTTCAGAATGCAGTTTTAACTGTTGTGCTCCCAGAAAACACCTATAACATGTGAACATTCCTTGTAACCAAGCATCATGACTGCCGCCTTTTACTGGGAAATAATGTAGTGCTTATTTTTAGCTTTTGTGACAGTTCAAAACTGCACACTTCCAACCATGGAACAAACTATATGGGAACAGTAATTTGTTTTTTCTTTTTTTCCTTAAAAACCATTTAAATTGTTTGTGGATGTTTAAGAATCAAAAACACATTTATATTTTTGAATGACATATTTCTTTCAGCTATGCAGGAAGAAGTTCTTAAGCTGATCCTTCTGGCCCTAGAGGATGGCTCATTTTTGTCCCGCAAAGTCTTGGTTTTGTTTGTTGTACAAAGACTAGAGTCTAGGTACCCACAGGCTTCCAAAACTGCTATTGGCCATGTGGTTCAGCTGTTGTACAGAGCCTCGTGTTTTAAAGTAAGCATTGTCTTGATTTGAATTCTCTTCTTTTAATCTCGTTTAATTTCTCTTATTCTTTTAATCTCGTTTAATTTCTCTTAGTGTGCGATTGTTTTTTTTTTTTTTTTCTTTTTTGTTTAATGGGTCAGTTCATTTCCAAATACTAACTTTTAATTTTCAGTGATTATGAAAATAATGTTCTTTTTAAATCAAACTCTCACCTTTTTTTTGTACAGCACCCACCCCCCCTTCCAAGTATTACAGTATTAATTTTCATTATTATCATTTTTTTTACTTATTTTTATATGTGATGTTCTTCTTACTTTATAGCAGCGTTGAAATATTTTTTTTTCCATTACTGTTTGTTTTCTGACAGTCTAAGATACTTGGTTCAGGGCATCCTTTCTTGGGAAAACAAAGTGTATGTGTGTGTACTATAATTCTTATGAAGTGTTTGATGTACTACTCTGTGTGTGTGTATGCATATATACACTCTCACACATGCTGTCAAATTTAGCAGTTGGTGATCCATAGCTGAGCAAGACCCTGCCCCACTTCTCTGTTGGTACCCACAGTAACAGGCATAGTGTGGCTTCTGGGGCATCGTCCCAGTGGCAGTGGAGTCTGCTAAAGAAGCTTGTGCACCCCTGCTTTTTTTTCTTTTTCTTTATATTCAGGAGCATAAAAAAATAGCCGGCATAACCTGCTTCGAATTTGTTAACGATGCTGTGCTTCAAAACCTAGATGGCATTGGCTGCAAAGAACATTAACTTATAGTTCCAGAGATAGAAGAAGATATATAAATATGAAGCAACCATTATTTGTGTTCCATCCCACTTCTGAAACTGACTTTCCATATAGGAGTGACTTTTAATTTTAATTCTCTTACCATCAAGAAACGCTATTGACACATGAACATGTTTTGTTATCACTTATCACATTGCCATGTTTTGTCTGGAAATGACATATCTATATTTGTCATGTACAGAATTTTAAAGTTACAAGTCCCAACTATGGAACAATACTTAAAGAGTTAACTCTTCCCGTGCCACAGGAAAAAAACATGGTCATTCAATTGGGTGCCAGATTAAAAGCGCAGGTCTTGATATGTATAGAGGCATATTAGTAAAAGTGAATGAAATACAGTATTTCCATGATAAATGTACTTATTATGTTTCAGAATAACTAAAAATGTATGAAGATTTCATAAATGCAGAATTTTTTAGGAAAAAAGAAGTAATTTGATGTTTTTAGACAATAATTGTGTTCTTCTTACCGTCATCTAGATGTAGAGTACTTACCATCTGAGATGCTTAGATCTACCTGTCAATGTTATATTGTGGTTCTGTGTTGCATTCTCACTAAAATAATGTCTGAAATAACCTTCTAACTACTTATCCAGTCATCTAATATGTCTAGATCTACTTGGGATACATTCAAGAACAGTGGTCTGGTCACAGGGCATGTCCATATCCCTATCTACATCACCAAAAATTGAAATTTCTCGATCAACAACTTCATTTTTCACGCTCGAAACTAAGCACTCTTCTGCCATGATGAAAGGGGTCACTGGAGATGCACAAATAAAACGTGTACAATTAAAAGTTACACTGTTTTTTGTAGAAACAAAACAGGTATAAAAAAATAGTCACATGGCACGTAACACATATAACGGAAGTGACTAATTTTAGTCCTTAGGCACGGAAAGATTTAATGAAGTTGTATGTTTGCACCTGTAAAACTGCCAGAAAATGTGTAAGTATCCTAGAACACTACTCATGGATCTTTCTAACATGAAAGGTGCTGAAACGTGAGGAAGAATCATCACTGATGCAGCTGAAGGAGGAGTTCAGGCAGTATGAGAGTCTTCGTAGAGAGCACGACTCTCAGATTGTTGAGATTGCCATAGAAGCGGGGCTGAGAATCTCCCCAGAGCAGTGGTCTTCACTTCTTTATGGGGATCCTGCACACAAATCTCACATGCAGTCCATTATTGACAAAGTAGGTGGTGGCTGAATTTTTTTTTTCTTCTTCACCTTTTTTGTTTGTTTGTTTTTCTTTGCACTATGAAGTATGTGATAGATTTAAGCAGGAATATATATATGGCCATGACTAGAGTAACTTTTCTGGACAGTGTATTAGATTTTTTTTCCTATTCTTTCTTAAAAAAAATGAAAGAGGTGGCTAGAACAGAAAGAGAGGAATTTAGTGCAGAATTATGCTGTACTTAATCATGTACAGAGAAGAAAGTCTTGGAAGGATAGATAATGGAGAAAAGAAAGAGAGGAAGACCAAGGCGAAGTGGATGCAAGACACATTGATAATCTGCAAATGGATCCATCAGCAGCAGGGCATGTCGCTTACAGCCGAGAGGCCTACAGGAGAGCTGTTAGGGAGGCAGTTCCACAAGAGATATGCAAGTGACTGACTGACTTACTTAATCATGTTATTATCAGTTGAAAGATCCCTTTGTTCAGTTTATAGAAGTTATACACAAAGTTCAAAGTGGCAACATTGCCCAGTATGCATAAACTCAGGCATTCTCCCAAAACTGTAGCAGCTTTGAAACACCAGGACAATGAAATGATACGAGAAGAAAATTTCTGTGGTTTAGTACATGAACTGTTAAAAAAAAATGTTTTTAGTTTATAAAAGAGATGGCAGCTGCAGTAAAACTGGTCCTAGTAATAAAGGTAGATAGAGGTGTATGGTTCAGTTTTACAAATTGACAGAGGGAGTGAGGAAAGTAGGTAGAAACACAAACAGCAGGAAGTAAAATGAGAATGTATAAATGAAGAACATACAACATCCAGTATTTTAACACTTTATAAAAAGAGGCAAAGCTGCAGACACAGACAACAAAAATATGTAAAGAAGGCATACATACATTCTTATTTGTGAGTCTTTTCCATGTGTTTTGTACCTAGATTTCATAGAACACCTTGAACACTAAAAGTGAAAGCTTTCTTGAAGATTTTATTATGTTTGCTTTGAAATGAGGAGGTGGTAAAGAATATCACAGCAACATATATTCTCTTGTCAAATTCTTTAACTTTCTTCCACCCTTTTCTCTCTTCTCCCCCCCCCCCCCCCTTTTTTTTTTTTGTAAACGAAGACTTACAACATAGTAAATTTTTTTTTTTTGGTCATTTGTGGCTAGTGTGTGAAATTTTTCAAATATAATATATAAACCAGTAGCTAATCTAAATGTTTTTTTTTTTCTGTGTACAGTTACATAATGATGAAATTTTATTTTGGTATGAGCCAGTTGGCCTGGTTGGGTGCCTGATCTACTAATCTGATGGTAATGGGTTAAAGTCTCAGCAGTGGAGATTTTTTTCTAGTACCACCAAATCAAAAAGGCCATGGGGTCCACCCAGCCTCAGAAAATTGATACTAGAGAAATCTGGGAAGGTAAATATGGCCAGATGTGATACTGACCGCATCAATCTTGCATGTGCCAATGGTCTTAGAAGTATGGACCTAACGCTGTGTCCCAATATACTTTAGTAGAGGGAGGGAAATGGAAATAAAATATTGATATGGAAGGATTGAAAGTTGCATTGTTATGGACACAAGGAGAATATAATTTTATCATCACATTACCACATTAATCATTAGACCATATGGAAAATGTGTATGATTTGCTAAGAATTGTGTCCTCATATTTACAGCACCAAACTCCAATGATTTGTTAAGAATTGTGTCTTCATTGAAGTCCAATAATTTGCTGAAAATTGTTCTCCACATTTACAGCATCAAAGTCCCCAGTCATTTGCACAGAGTGTCACAGAGCTGATGTTGACTCTTCAAAGAAGTAATGATCACAGTGGGTTGCTGAAGCTACAGCCCCAGTTAGAGTTCCTTTCAAACATTGACCCAAGTCCAGGTAATGTTTGCAGTCGGCATTGTCATAATCAGTGGATAGTGGTTTAATAAGATTTTTAAAAAAAATAAGTTTAAGAAAAAAAAAAAGGGATGAGAAAGGTGGTAATTTACAGTAGAATAGTTTCTTTGAATTTACTCATTCATTCTCACTTTTCATTCTTTTAAAGTTTCATTCCCCTGGGAACAACTGTGTTAGGAATAACATAGTCTTTGTGAAAAAAAAAAAAATGCTTACAAAACTTTGACCTGCATCTGTAGCCCAGAAACCTATAGCAATCAACAGTTTGCTATTGTTATTGTTATAAAGTATAATGTCACCCTCTTATAAGGCAGAATTTTTAGGGAACAGAACTTTCTGTAAAAGAAAGAGGGAACATAGAACTGAGAAATCTGCTAGTAGCCTCTTGTCTATTATAGAAGTGTCAGATAACTCATACAAAATGCTGTGTACACTAGGAAAATTCACTTGACTGTGGGGAAAAATGATAAGTATAAAATGCCCCTCCTAGGATAGAAGGCCCTCCAGCTTTTGGCATTGCACAGCCATCAATAGGTGGAGCTGAGGCCTTGGCCTGGGGCCGTGCTGGGCTGGTCGGGATGGTGGATGGATGGGGACATAGAGAGATCACCTGTGGGGATGAGGAAAGTCAGATGGAAACTGGAATCCAGGACTTGACAAGCCTATGGGTCTCTACAACAATGGCTATCAGAATGAGGCGAACAAAGCAGTCAGCAGACTATGGTTTGCAGGGAATGGACATTGAAGCACCCATCTTATCCCTCATCCAAAGTTGGAGTGTCTCTGTGAAGCTGTCTCAAAGCCATTTGACAGATCGATGTTGCACTCGGGGCATTAAGTTATAAGCAGAATGCTGACATAAAATTTGGCCTAGTGTTTAAAGGATAACATCCCAGATGGGGAGCAAAGATGATTCTGTGGCAGCAGTTCTTGTCATGGCCAGCAAAACCAGAGATAACCAAGATTCTTTCCCATCTCTCTGTGCTCATGGTATCTGGCTCTTCCTGTTTAACTCTTTCCATGCTGGAGGAAGAAACACGGACGTGTTCTGGAGTGCGGGTCTTGGTCTGTAAGGGGGTCTAGTTGTAAAATGGAATGGAAAACAGTATTTCCATGTACTTCTGTATACTTAATATGTTTCAAAGTATAGCTAAATGAATGAAAATTTCATAAATGCAGAGTTTTTTTTGTAGGAAAAAAAGAAGTAATGTGATGTTTTTAGACACTGATTGTGACCAGCTCACCATCGGCTAGGTCTAGATCCACGCTACTTACCACTACTTACCATCTGAGATGTGTAGATCTACTTGTCGATCTCATATTGTGATTCTGTATTGCATTCTCGCTGAATGAATGTCTAAACTAACCTCCTAACTACTCCTAACTACTTCTCCAGTCGTCTAAATATGTCTAGATCTACTTAGAAAACATTCAAGAGCAGCGGGGCGGCCATAGGCTATGTCCATACCCCTGTCTACATCATCAAAAATTGAAAAATTTCCATGCTTCTCATCCTTTTTCTCGCTCGGCATCGCTCGTAACTAGGCACTCTTTCGCCATTTTGAAAGTGTCACCAGAATTGTGGACGAAATATGTACAATCTAAATGTTACACCACTTGTTTTAATGAAACAAACAATTGTCACTATAATGACCATACGGTAGCTTCGGGACACCGGAAGTGTCACTATATCGACCAAACGCACGGAAAGTGTTAACAAGCTTAAATGTGTTCCACATGGCGATGGTCTCCAGAGAGGCTTACATTTTTATTTTTAAAGTCTGGTTCAGGTCCTTAAGCTAGCCAACCTCTTCCAATTCAGTATAATGCTTATGTTGTAATGTCTTCATGCTTTGGCTGCTAAGAACATCTCAGTTTCTGTTCAAGGGAGATAAGCAGAATGTCTTCCTCAAGGTTGATAGTAACTGAATGCAGAAAACCTAAAATGTACTTGAGGTGCATGTAAGAGTTGTCTGTTACTTTTTTTTAATGCTTTTGGTTATCTACAATTGTAGATTGCCCTGCTCCATCATGGGAGAACCTTGAGGCAATTATGAGGTCATTAAACACAGTCATGACTGCCTTTGTTGAGTTTTTGTCCAACCCTGATCACAAGTCCCGCCTGGAGACTGCCCCTGTACAGAATACCCGATACAAGACCTCCATGTGTCGTGACTTCTCTGCCAAGGGAACATGCCCTAGGGGGAATACTTGCACTTTTGCTCATTCACAAGATGAGTTAGAAAGGTGAGTGTGTGGATATAGTTGATACGTTCATGTTTGTCCAGTTTGGGAAGTTTTGTTGGCTCAAGAAATCGAGACAAGGGAAATCTGATTTCCTGTGAGGTTTGTGTTTCAGATGGTGTATCACATAAATTTGTTTCTGTGATACAAAGTATATGATGATGTACTTTCATTGGAGCAGTGTATTTGAATTTCCCTTCATGACACAGTGTCACCAGCTTCATCAGTTTCATGAGAAATTAGCTCAGTTCTTCCCTAGTAGAAAAGGATAGTGGAAAATAAATGTAATGCTGGAAGTTGCTGTGAAAGTGTTTAAACAGGTGAAAGAATTTTTTTTTTTTTTAAGTGAGACCATGCTATACTTTAACTGCGCAGTTTCCCAATATTGAAATATTTGTTGTTGTTGCTGACAGTTTTCTTTATATCGGAGTTTCTCAACTTTTTTTTTTGTGTGCCTATTTCTCTGTCACTCAGTCAGTCAGTCTCTCTCTCACTCACCCACTAACCCTCTCTCTCTCTCTCTCTTTTTCTCTCTCTCTCACTTTTATTTATTTATTTTTTTTTGCGTGTGCAAGTATGGCATGCCTGCACCACCCCCCAATCTTGTTACTATAGAACTTTTTTTTTAAAACATCTTTTTTGTGGCCCCAGAAATTTAGTACAGTTCATGGAGGAGGGGTTCATAGTCTTCTGTTGAGAAACCTCACTTAATGTAATGTGTTTTACAAGATAAGTAACTTTTTAAGAAGGTTTAATCTTATACATATCACATTTCGTTGTTGTTGTAACAATACAGAATAGTATGGCCTTGACATTCTAGAAGATCATTTGGATGTGTTGCAGGTACCGCTCTAGGTCACGAAGAAATGGTGGAAGGGGGCCAGTAGGTGTACTGGAGAAGACCTCATCATCTCTGTCACCATTTGAGAGTGATCAGCTGCGCCAGGTGCAGCTTCTGTCAAAGCTAAAAGTGGAGGCAGTTGCTAGAAATGGAGCAGTCAAGGTTTCTGGGAGCTCACAGTCTGCTGATGAATTGCTTGACCCAAAATTTGTTGCCAGGTAAGCTGCCTTATGTTGTGTCATGGCTTATCTTTCAAAATCTAGTGATGGAGGTGTTTGCTTAGAAACATATATTTTAGCTCCGGATTGAACGAAACAACTGGATGATAGAATACATTAGGTTACTTTTAATTGAGTTTGTTTTGTTGTAACCTTATGAAATTAACATTCACCTTTCGTTGCATCATGTCTGTTTTTAACCTTATTTATGAGCTATCACGCAGAGTTAGATTTGTTTTAGCCTTATGCAACTGTCACACGAGTCATTCTGTTTTAAACTTATGCATCTGTCACACAGTGAATAAATTCTGTTTTAAGGTTATGGAGCAGTCACACACAGTTAGTTCTGTTTTAACCTTTGCAGCTGTCACACAGTGAATTTTTTCTGTTTTATTCTACTAACACCCAGTGATGTATATCCAGTCTTCTGTGGCATCTGAACTGCCATTAATCTTCTCTGCGTAGGCATGCATGATACAGTCTCAGTGGAATCAAACAGCTGAAATGCTTTCATTGCCAGTTCATGGAATTCGCCCAAAGTTTTACATATAGCTGAGTCAATAATGGTAACAATAAAAGAGATAACATCTGGCAGAGGTTTTGCCTAGCAGTCCAGCCATAATATACTTATAATGTACATATAATAGGTCCAGCTAGCTGTCTACAAACACAAGCAGATCCAACAGCTTGGCATCTATTGCAATAGGGGAAAAAGCACCAGTTAAGTACATTAATAAAATAACTTAATAAGGTGTATTATCTTTTGTTGGGACACAGACATAATACTCAGGCTGAGTGACATGGTGGTCAGTGATCAGAAACTGACTGCTTATGTCAGGATTGGTAAACCATAGTTGGCCAAGACCTTATTCCACCTGCTAATGGTGCCCCTGGTAGCAAAAGCTAGTCGCCCAGTGAATAAGGATCAAAATGGGGCGGCGGACCCAGTCCTAAAAATGTGATTCATAGAGAAATGAAGACTGCGGTAAAACTGGTTCTAGAATTAAAGGTAGACAGGGGTGTATGGTTCAGTTTTATGAAAAGACAGAGTAAGGAAAGAGGGCAGAAACAAGAATGACAGAAAGTAAGATGAATGCATATAAATGAAGAACATAGGTAAAAAAGATAAAGGTAATCCTGTCATGCCTTAGAGGCACATAGAGATATGGTGTTAATGCCCATATTTTCCTTGACCTGTCAGCACATTAGAGGGTGATATGGTCAGTATCATGCTTGGCCGCCTTTCCTTTCCCAACTCCAGGAGAAGTCGGGTACCTATTTCTACAGCTGGGTGACTATGGTGCCTCTGGCCGGATTTGAACCTCCGACCGGATTTGAACCTCCGACCTTTGCCATGAGAGACCAGTGCATTAACCACTTCGCCACTCAGACACCCGAAGAATTAAGAACAGTCTAGTATTTTGATAAAACCTTTTTTTTAAAGGATAACATACAAAAATAATTAACTTTTCTCAAAGTGTGCCATGCTGAATGAGGACTAATGTGTTAGGCAAAAACCCCCAGATATCATAGTCTGGCAGAAACCTCATGAATGAAGAAGAAGAAGTAGATAAGTATTTAGAGGCTTGCAGTCAGCAAGGATTCTATTTTGGCCATTCCTTTACACAGCACCCTGTCAAGTGAGGCATCACCGGTGTTCACTAAGCCAGCTCAGACTCAGGGACATGCTGCTGGGATGATGCATTCAAAACTGTCTCCTAGAGCTGTTGACGCCATAGGAAATAAGTGCACGGAACCAGAGAAGCCACCATTTGTCCCTCCACCTCCACAGTTGATTACAGAAACGAGATTGACTTTTAGTTGTCCAGGCCTTGATGGTAAGTTATGTCTTTTTTCCCCCCCTCTCTTGGTCCATGGAAATTGTCATTGAAAACTAATTCACATTAACTCAGCATATATAAGACATATATAAGATTCTTTTGTTACTGATCATGGCTGTCATGTTTTACTGGGAAATGACACAGGGTGACAGCTTAAAATTCCAGCTCCCAGCAGCAGAAATAAACCATGGGAGTGTATTTATTTGTGTTTTTTTTTGTTTTTTAAAAGCTGTTTAAGTGGACAGTGTTTTAGTTAATCCTTTATAAGATCTATATTTTGGTTTGTGAGTTTTTCATTGTTTATTTATTTATTTATTGCTCTTGAATATTTGAATTGTGTTATGTTGAGTTGTATGCAGATAAGAGTTGTTTTATTATGTGTACACATCATCTCATGTGAGATGTGAAGATTTCATAACTAATCTGCGGGGTGAAGGATGCTGTCCGTTTTGCAGTCAGTGGCCCGTAGCTGACATGCTAGCATCAGAGTTGGCGAACCATAGCAGAGCAAGACCCTGTCCTGCCTCTGCTTGGTGCCACTAGTAACAGGCCTGGCCTGGGTAACGGTGGCAGGGATCGCTGTAGTCCCAATGGTGGTGGAGTCAGCTAAAGAAGTATTGCATACCTCCTGCATTTTTGTAGCTGCACTCTGGGACTGAAAAAAAAAAAAAAGATAGCTGCCTTGATCTGCTCCAAAGACAACACTATGCTGTGTTTTGACATCTCCACCGCATCAGAGCACACAGTTGCAGGGAGACTGAAGAAGTAACTGTAATCCAGCCAGACAATGCCCAAAAACACACAAAAACTTTTGTACTAAAAAAAGAACAAGACAAAACACTCCCACCATGTTTATCAGGAAGTGACTTGATGCCTGTTTTTAGCATGAATGGTAGTTTAAAATTATGAACTTTCAACAACAGCACAAATCCTTATGACTCAGTCAGTCAGTCATTTGCATGTCTCTTGCGGAATTTTGCCTCCCGAACAGCTCTCCTGTAGGCCTCTTGGTTGTAAGCAAGGTGTCCTGCTGCTGATGCATCCATTTGCAGATTATCAATGATGTCTTGCAGCCATCTTTGCCTTGGTCTTCCTCTCTTTCTTTTTCCTATTATGTATCCTTCCAAGACTGTCTTCTTTAAATTCTCATGATTTTTATTTTTATGTTTTTTTAAAAAAATGCCTTTCACGCTATTGGCACTATGCTAAATGTCAGTAGATTTCCTTCTCTCTGATCTTTTCAGCATTCATATTCAGTCTTTACTTATTTATGGCTGTCTGGAGGCTAAAAAAGGACATCCAGTAGTAATGGCAAAAATGAACTATAGAACTTCCTTCCTTCCTTCCTTCCTTCCTTCCTTCCTTCCTTCCTTCCTTCCTCCCTCCCTCCCTCCCTCCCTCCTTCCTTCCTTCCTTCCTTCCTTCCTTCAAATTGTAGATTAAATAGAAGTCAGCTGTACATTTATGTAACTGTGGTAGATTTTAATGAAACAGGAAAAAAAGTAAGAATAAAATTTTGAAATTACAGCTAACAGATGCAATGTAAAAAAATGAAATTGGCAATCATCCTTCTTCATCCTCTGTTTCCATTCAGTTCAGGTGCTTGTGTGTCATAATTTTATCCAGATTCCGGAAGATCAACCTGTGTATCTTTCCAGCTTTAATGATTTTTATCATGAAACAGATGTTTCTTTTATGAGATGTTTACCTTTATTGATGTGTAAAATGCACATATTTTCTTGTTTTTGATTGTTGGATGAAAAAAAAGTGGAAAGAAAAGCATTTTATTGTATATTTTCAGGTTCAGATACTCCCAATCTGCCAACTCTTGGACCTCAGACTTGCTTTCATCCAAACTCTCATAATGCATATGCTCATGCCCCTTTACTGCAGAACCCCATGATACACAGCCCACCCATAAGGCCACATCATGTCAGTGCTCAAGGAACACACCTCATGATGCAGCCCCCATTTCCCTCCGGGCCACTGACAAGACCTCCCAGCCATCACGTTCTTCAGAATGTTCCCATAGCACATGGATCACAGAATCTGGCTGTAGCACATGGGTCACAGAGCCTCCCCATGGCACTTGGATCACAGAGCCTCCCCGTGGCACTTGGATCCCAGAGCCTCCCTGTGGCACTTGGATCCCAGAGCCTCCCTGTGGCACTTGGATCCCAGAGTCTCCCTGTAGCACTTGGATCTAGTACCAGCACGCAGGCTGTTTCAGCTTTCATTCCTTCTGGAGAGCTAGGCTTTTCATCAGTGAACATGACAGCATCACATCAGCAGGCAGCAGATACCACGGCCATGTGCAACAGTTGTATCCCATATATTCAAGTTCATCACGTAGAGAGACAGCATCCAATGCCATATGCATTGCAGGTGAGTCCTTTATTTTATGAATGACTTTTTAATGTGAAATTTTTTAAAATTCTTTTTTTTTGTTTTTGTTTTTTTTGTAAAGATTAGAAGAAAGGTATATTCTAAAATTTTTATAGTTATGTAATCTAGATTGTCTATTTTTACTTTTGATGTTTAAGTTGATTATTTTAGTGTTGTAAGAATGGTATTTGAATTGTTTGGTTAATTGTCTTTAATGAGGTAAGTATGTTCCATATTTAAACATAGCCGTGGGTTTTATCTTGTGTTAAAAGAAAAGTCTTTTCAATGATAAATGCTATTGCAGTTAAATGTAGGTTTAGGAAATGACTTACATAAATGAGATACAGTTATAGAAGTCTTTTTTTTAATGATGCGGTAGTTAGAGCACTGGCATTGAAGTTGATGATGCTGGTGGTGGTGATGTTGATGGGTTTACTTTCTGCTGAAGATTTTTCTTTGGTGTCTGGAAAATCCTCTGTTTTCTGTACTGAAATTTGAATTTTACAAGTGAGAAGTCTTTTCTGCCTTAAAAACTGATGGGAGATCTTATTGAATTACATTCTCAGCTTCTTTCAGTTCATTCATCACTTTTGTTTACCAGCTCTATATGAGGTGGACCATGAGAAACCAGTCGGCTTCATGTATTTGGGTCTTGTGGTGAGCTGGTTTTTCATGGCCCATCCTTAATTTTAGCACTCTTTCTTTTTCTCTCAGACTTAATGCTGCGCACCTAAAGATGTTTCAGTCTTTTTATCTCTTCACATAAGTGGAGCAGATCATACATAGCAGTTGTGTTTGCTTTTAAACATTCAAGTGAACAAGTCTTCATTCATGTCTGTCTGAGACAAAAATCATCTTTGCTTTTTTCAAAAGGTTATTCGTGCCTCTTATCAAAATCCTTTTTTTTTTTTTGTCACAAAACAGGATAGTGGACATAATAAAGTGAATGCATTCCAGAAACAATTCTCATATTGTCTTGAAGCGCACAACAAGAAAAAACATCTGTACATGATTTTTTTTTTTTTCTGACTTAGCATTTTGTCTGTACTATATTTCGTTAATTCTTATTGTAGTTTGTAAAATACTTTTTTTCAGATTAATTCTCCCTTATAGATCATAATAGACTGATGTCATGTTCTTCTGGATCATTTCTGCTGTGCTTCTTTCCCCCAACAAGTTTCACTCAGTACCTTTTTCAGAATATATATACTTCATATAATTTTTTGCATCTTTTTATTTCATTTTGACCCCTGCTGATGGCTTTTTTAAGCGTCGCAGAATTTGGTAATGGAAGAGGAAAAAGAACTCATTGCAGTTCAGCATTTATTTTCCCTAGTTTGCCTAGCATCATTAGTGGTTGCAGTGTTTTGGTTAATGAACAGGTTAATGAAGTTAGAACCAGACTTAGGTGAGGTTTGAGTCAGCAGAAGTCTACTGCTTATAAAAGAATTGGAGTCTGAGTCAGATTGTAGAAAATTAGAGGAGCAATCAGTTGGAAGCAGTTTTGGGTGGAGATAGAATGGACTCAAGAGTCATAGAAGTGTATATCTTTTATGGAGGAGTTGGATTTGGGAAGTAGAAAAAAAAATGGACTATTCAGATTCAGGATCAGAGTCACATTAAATGGTTTGACATGCTGAGTTCACCACCTCATTTAATGAGATTGGATGCTAGTCTTAGAAAATAGGGATTTTCTGGCAGGCTGGTGAGAAATGATAGATTCAGAAAATAGGGATTGGCAGCTGGTGAGATTAAAAGGTAGATTCATAAAATTAGGATTATCTGCATCCTGATGAAATTAGATATTAGTATAAGAAAATAGGGATTATCTGGCTGCTATGCTAGTGAGATTAGATGCTAGATTCAGAAAACAGAAATTATCTGCCTGCTGGTGAGATTTGAGACTAGTCTTAGAAAATGGGGATTATATGAGATAGATCCAGAAAAAAGCCGCTTAGATTAGATGCTAGATTAAGAAAAATAAGTCTAGTGAGATTATATGCACATCTCAGAAATTAGGGATTATGGGTTAGGCAAACCAGAGTGCACTGTACACAAGAATGTCAGTGCATTAAGGAGAAATATAATATGAAAATCAGTTAATATAATTGAGATTTTGTTCACATTGGCAGTGAACAAAGATAAGGAAAGAGGCAACTGACCAAGTATTGCAGTTTTATCCTTGACAGAGAATGGTAAAGAACAGTGTAACTCCATCATATGATTGGTGAAAATTGATCAATATATCAGGGGGTTTTCTGTGTACTCTGTCAATGTTTAATATTTTTCTTGTTTTTTTAAAAGTTGAATCTTTTATTGTCATCTTAATTCTATCATGACACGAAATCTCTCCTAGTCAAGTGCAGGAAGGCCTTCCTGCCTGAAGTTGTTTGTCAGTGTTTTGTCATGTAACTATTGTTTCCAAGTCAGTTCTTGATTACATGCTTTACATTACATATTAAAAGTATCATCAGCTGCCAAGAGCTTCTGGCTTGCAGTCGAAGGGAGATCCACCACCAAGAGTTGATTTTTGTTGATGTTGTTGTTTGCTTGTTCTGTCCATGTTTTTTTACACTGTTGTTTAAATTTGCCAACATAAAATACTGTGGTTGTCATTTCTTTGACTTGCAACTTTTCTTTTTTTCTCGAAATAAAGTCTTGCTTGAGATGTCTGGTCCCCCCCCCCCCCCCTACCAAAAAAAAAGTCTGGCTGCATTGTAGAAAAAGTCTTGCTTTCATGGTGAACTTGGGGAAAAGCAATGCAAGAAATTTCACTATTATGAATTATTGATCTTTTATCTGAGTTATAGAAAATCTTATGGAGATCACATCCATTGAGTGGTTCAATTTGTCATAAATTTAAAATGAAGTCTTATATAAGGTGGAACCATGTATGTGGTTGTGTACCAGCAGAATCTTTGTGGATTTACTATGCACCGTATCATACATGAAGATGGAAATTTCTCATATGGTATTCAAAATCCTTTTCCTTTTTAGGTTCAGATATGGCATAATTTGGTGTACAAATTAATGAAGAACAAATTTTTTTTCTCTTTATACGGCCTTTCATTTTCGCAGAATTTCCCTCAGCCAATAGGGGAGGTGCCACCACAACAGATCTTTCCCGTTTACCCAGTGCCTGCTGGCACCCCAGTTGTGGCCAACAACTTATTTGAACAATTTCCACCACCGCTATCACCACCTAGTGTCCAGTTTATTTCTCCCAACCCTGACAGTAGTGTTGTCTTTTGGACACCTGTTTGTGTACCCAGTGCTCGTGTGCCCTTGCAAAAGGAGGTTGTTGATGATGGGGCAGGTCACAGTTTTGCTGTTGTTAGTGACAGTAGTGAAAACAGTCAGGGGCCAGCAGAGGTGATCTCCGCATGATTAGTGTTTGAAGGTGACATTTCCCGTACATGGTGGAGCAAGTAAATATTGTCCTCCTGTGCTGGTAACTAGCAGTCAGTGTTAGCAATAATGTGAACAGATTTCTTTGGGGGCTGAGCCAAGACTTGTTCTGCAGATGTTGCCTGTGGTGTGCTAGCATCCTAATCTTTCAACTAAAGGGCAGAGATGTGCTAGATTAGAGTTTCATTATAACAACCAGTGGATGGCAAGTCTCACACCCTGACAGCAGTTTAAATGGTGAAATAGCTGGAGATTGATATTGCAAAATTTGTGATTGGAAAGTACGAATTATAGATAATTTTGAATGTCTAAAGTTGCTTGATAGTATTTTATCTTTGTTGCAGTAAGGAAGAATCACTTTCCATAGAGATTAGGCTTGTGAAGATAATAGTGTGTAAAAATTACACACAGAAATATAATGGAAGCTTTTGAAATATGTGGACTACAACAAAAAAATCTAATATATTCTAATAGTATATAATTTTCTACTGGCATTTGTTTTGCTATAATTCTGCCTCGGTGAAACCAAACGTTTTTTATCAAGGGCATTAGCATTACCCAAAACATTTCTTCAGATGGACTGTACATTCTCACTTATATTCGTGTCAGCACCTTTATTTTCATGTGAACTTTATTGATGTGGATGCTTGGTGTTCTTACTGAAACTATCATAAGCTAGCAGTAAAAGACCCGTTTGTTGTTTATTTTGAAGAACTATCTTCAGCTAGCAATAAAATACCCATTTGTTGTACTGTACCTTCAGCTAGCAGTAAAAGATCCATTTATTGTACTGTATATCTTGAAGAGCATTCTTCAGTAGCAGTAAAAGACTCCTTTTTTTCTGTATCTTGAAAAACTGTCTTCAGCCAGCAGTAAAAGACCCATTTATTGTAAATCTTGAAGAACTACCTTCAGCTAGCAGTAAAAGACTGTTACACGTGATTCATTACTGTCTTCAGCCACATAATGGTGCAGCATTAGGTGTTTCATCATTCTGTTAATATTCTTCTTCTGTAATGAATTCTCTGGGGATCTCAGTTGGAAGCTGTTTTGCTCTCTACAATAGTCTCCTGCGTAATGTCAGTGTTTGTTTTTTTTTTTTAACCAAATTAATTTTCTATTGCAATAACAACACTGAGGACCAAAATAACTGGATGCTGACACTTTAAAAAAAAGAAAATTTAGTTTATATCATCACTGTAGATGATTTTATTTCAAATTTTATTGTAATTGTCTTAGAATTCTTGATCATGTATGTAAAATTTCAAAGGCACCTGGTCTAGAGTTCGTCATACTTCTTTATGAGCTTCCATTCTTCTTTAAACTGTATTTTCCTTCAGACTAATAGCAGGTAGGCCATATTTTTGAATATTGTCATCAGCTACCTCCCTGCGGCTGCCAATTTTTGGTTGTTTTTTTTTTTTTCAAGTGTCACAAATTAATATCTTACTACAAATTCTAAATAGCACTTAATGCATTTTTGGGAGGACATTTTATTCTCCGCCAGAAGAGTGAATGAAACGTGCACTTCAGATTCAGTTTAGAATTCACAGTGCATGTATGCCATGACCCTTTTATAGCAATCTTCAGCAGTAAAGGGGGGGGGATCAGTGAGGGACATATATGCATGCCATAGCTGACCTATCCCAGCTCTCTGCTGGTAAGGCCATTAACAGGTCCATCCTGGCTAGCAGGGATCACTATTCTTTATACAGTGCCCACCCTAGCGGTGGAGTTAGTTAAAGAAGTCAAACACCCCCATTGCCTTTTTAGCTGCACTTGGGGGCTGAAAAAAAAGCTACCAAACCTTCTCCCATTTGATATGATTCTGTGCCTTGGCACTTTGCAGAGAACATCTTGCAGACTGTTCCAAGAAGATAAAACAAAGCTGGAACATGGCATTTGCTAGATTTTTGTTTCAGTTTCAGTGATGAAGTATATTTAAATCGTGTTGTAACTGTCCTATTCCTTCACAGACCAAGATTCCCTAGATTATGTTTCTGATGTCTCACATAACCCTTAGTATTAGCAGTAGAAAATGCCAGCAGTGCTCTGTTTTAACAATAGAGTTGTAATGAAAGGCTGTTACTTTGTTTTGATCAGAGGTGAAGTTTGTTAGTGTTTAATTTCTTTGCTGCTATTGCCACATTGTCATGACTCTCGCACTTTACGGGTATCTTACAGTGTCCTAATATGTCCAGGGCTATTTATAATGGACCTATCCTTTAGATATTTTCTCTTTTTTTTTTTCTTTTTAGAGTTTTACAAAACTGGCACACTATTAACATCAAGTAAAGACCAAAAGCAAAGATGGGCCAAACACTTCCAAGAAATACTTAATCGACCACACCCAACAGAATTGATAGACCTTGAAAATGACTTACCAATCTCACAACTAAATGTCAACTTAGATAAAATTACGTTGTTGTATGAAATTGAAACAGCAATGAATCTAATGGCTAACAATAAAGCTGCAGGTGAAGATGAAATAACAGCTGAAATGTTAAAAGCTATTAACAGTGACAGCATGAACCAACTACAGAGAATGTTTAATTTGGAAAGAAGAAATGGTCCCTTCTAAATGAAAAAAAAGGAATCATTGTTAAAATAACACCCCCCCCCCCCCCCCCAAAAAAAAAAGGCAACCTTAGCCACTGCAATAACCGGAGAGGAGTAACCTTACCTATCAGTTGTGTCAAAAGTATTTTGCAAAATTATTCTGAATAGAATTAAAGATAGTGGATGCTGCAATGAGAGAAGAACAGGCAGGATTTCAAAAAGGGAGAAGCTGTCTCGACCAGATCTTTACTCTAAGAATAATACTTGAAGAACATGTTGAAAAACAAAAATCATTAATCCTAAGCTTCATAGACTTTAAAAAGGCATTTGATAGCGACAGAGATTCATTGTTGAGAATTTTAAGAATATATGGAATACTATCTAAGATTGTCAACATCATTAGAGACATTTACATTGGATATGTTTGTGCAGTCAAAACAGAAGAAGGGATGAGTGAATGGTTCCAGATTGAAACAGGTGTGAAACAAGGATGTATATTATCTCCCTTGCTTTTTGGAATTGCCATAGACTTCATAATGAAAAAAATGCTGCACAGGTAAAACGGGCATTGATTGGGTACATGAGACCCAACTGGAAGATCTTGATTTTGCAGATGACATAACTCTTATCAGTGACAATGTGAAATCAGTGCAAGAAAAAACAGATTCCCTATCTTCAGTGGCTAGTAAAATAAGACTTGCAATTAACAAGGATAAAACAAAAATAATGAAACTTCTCATTAACCATGAGGGAAAAATATACATAGAAGGAACAGCTGTTAAAGAAGTGAACCAATTTGTATATCTCAGCGGCTACATAGACCAGGATGGAAGTTAGAATTCGAATTGCAAAAGCAGCATTAACCTTCAAGAGTCTCAAGAACATATGGCATTCAAAAGTTATAAGCACAAAATCCAAGTTAAGGTTATTCTATTCATATGTAATATCCACCCTTATTTATGCATGCGAAAGCTGGAAAACAACTAAAGAAATAGACAAGAAATTAGACTCTTTGAAAACAAATGCCTAAGGAAAATACTCAGTATAAAGTGTAAGAATTCAAGAACAACGCAGAGATAAGACAGATGAGCAAACAACAATCTGACTTATGGGTGAT
Organism: Achatina immaculata; assembly: GCA_009760885.1. NCBI lineage: Eukaryota > Metazoa > Mollusca > Gastropoda > Stylommatophora > Achatinidae > Lissachatina > Lissachatina immaculata. The sequence goes on from CM019695.1 coordinate 22,615,176, forward strand.
CAGAAAAAGAAGATGGACATATGTTGGTCATGTGATGAGAGGAAACAATCAGAGAATCCCCAGACAGGCTGTCAAGTGGAACACAACAGGCCAAAGAAAGATAGGTCAACCACGTGAAACTCTAAAGAGGACTTTGTTAAGAGAGGCCAGTTCAGTGGGCATAACATCCCTTGATGAGATTGAAAAGCTTGCCAAAGACAGGAAATCTTGGCGAACTACCACGCGACGTTTAACGGCACGGGAAGGATGTAAGACGTAAGAAGAGCTTTTAGCATCTTGTTACGCCTGAAGACTTTAGAGTGTGCCTGGAAATTTTCTTTCACTGAAATTGCAACTTGCCGGCAGCGAATGAAGAAGAACCAGTTTCCAGTAATTTTTTGCTCTCATACCTTCAGTAAAAATGAGTCTGTTTTGTAACTTCACATGATTCTTCATACTGCCATATCTAGGATGCTTTTTTATTTCTTACGGATAATGATAAGAACTGGATGAATTCACTGTATGAATGTTTGACATATGAGCTGTTTTGTTGGAAAGAACTATGTTCCTGATAACACACAGTAAATATTGTTGAGGGATGCAGTTTTGCTAGAATTTTGCTGCGATTCTTATGCTGTTCTGTAATATATCTTCTTGCATCAAACACCCTTCATGTGCCATCATGTGTCACATAGGGCTCGCAGTGTTTCTCGCCATGAATCTCTGTTCTTATTGAGCTTCTCAGTCTCATCAAGAAGTTTGATGCCAGTCATCTTAGCCTTTCTTGTCAGTGTTCTCTTTAGGGTGTCTTAAGGTTGGTCTCTTTTTTCCAAGATGTTTTCCACTTGATGGCTTGCTTTATGATTCTCTGATTGTTTCTTCTCATTACCTGGCCCACATATGCCCCACCTTCTTTTCTTGATCACTGCTGAGACTGTTTGCTGTGTACTCATTTTTGTTATCTCTGCTTTAGTCTTAAATTCATTCCATTGTATACAGAGTAATTTTCCTAAATATTTGTTTTCGAATGCATCTAATCTGCTCTCCATTTCTTTAGTTGTTTTTCAGCTTTCACATGCATACATAAGGATGGGTAATACATACATTTGAGTTGAATATCCTAATCCTTGCTCTTGTTCTTTGGAGTTTTGATTTCCAAAATCATACATATGTAATACAGGTGTAATAAATGGTGCAGTTTAAATCTTGCTGAATGTATTCTATGTGGTGCAAAGTCTATAGGGAATATTGACTTTTCAGTTGAAGTTGATAGCAGAATTATATTCAGGAATTTCCCTATTTTAAAGATTGGTAATTCTACTTTAAAATGAGTAGGCAGTGAGTCCAATGCTTGACCCAACCTACTGATAATGCACAGTGAAAGTGCCATGTTTTCTTCTGTGATATTTCAGTAATTACCTTGTGCATTATGGATATATTTTTCACCTTCTCACTTTGGGATTACTACTAAAAGATGAGTATACTTCATACTCAGTCTCCACAAGATTCAGAACCGTAAACTGATAAGTAATCATTTTCTCTTTGTGCATTTATTTATTGGCTTGTCTTTTTTCAGTTGTCTGTCAGGAAGGCATTGTGCTGAAATATTGGTTGTGTCTGTTGCTTTTTTTGCAATGGACACTAACACCATATCCCTATATGCCTCTAAGGCATGAGAAGATTACCTTTACCTTTTTTACCTGTTGCTTTTTGAGTATGTCATTTATCTTTTTTTTTCTTATTCACTGTCTGATCTTCCTGCCTTACGTAAGACTATGGCATACACCTTTATGCAGCTTTGCTTTTCAGTAAGAAAACTATCTTGGTCATCAGTTTAAGGAAATGTTGTATTTGTTTTTTTTGCATGTACTGTGTTTAGTAATGTAACATTAAGCGTGCTAATAGTGCAGAGTTGATGCTATCTTTGGCCTTCAAAGAATTTGCCATTCAAAGCATTTTATTTTTGAGGAGTATCTTTGGCTTAAGCATAATTGTTCTTGGGAGCTACAACAGGGGTTTCCCGTTGCCTTCTGCCGGTTTGTGTATGGACTCTGCTAGCCTTTGGACTCCCTGTCCTACCCGCAAGGCAGCAGGAGCGAGAGGTTTTATGGTGCCTCTTACCCACCTGGTATTCCCTTCACTGAGCACCTGAGGCACTTTATAGGAGTAGTAGGGCAATGTTAAGAGATTCTATACGCCAAACTGTTAAGGAGATAATACCAGTAAAAAAAGAAGCCCCTAAAAAATAAATGGATGATAGGCAACATCTTAGGACTAATGGACAAGAGGAGGAGGAGTAAAAATAACCTAGAAAAATTAGCAAGATAAATAAAGAAATAAGACACAAATGCAGAGAAGCAAAATAAGTGTGGTTAAATGAACAGTGCAGACAAATAGAGGACTCTCATAAAGACAGCAAAAACATGCACAAACGAATTAGTGAATCACAGGCAGGAAAACAAAATATACCACAGGATGCTTGAAACCAGAAGAAGGTAAAATGTTAATGGGAAAAGAAGACATTGTGGATAGGTGGACAGAGTACATCAGTATGGAGGAGAAAGACCAGAATTAACACCAAATACTGAAAATTGTGATGGACCATCAATACTTGAAGATGATGTAGATGCCATCAAACATATGAAGAAAGGAAAAGCAACTGGGCCTGATAACATAACAATAGAAGAAATAGAGGCATTAGAGGAGACGGGAATAAAAATAATAACCAAGTTACTGAATGACATTTACAACAGTGGTTATATGCCCAGTGACCTGCTTAAATCCATGTTTATAGCACTACCAAAGAAACCAGGTGCAAAGGAATGTGACGACCACCGGACTATCAGCCTCTCATGTCACATAATGAAGCTACTTCTGAGAATAATTATGAGAAGAACGAGGAAAAAGATAAAAATGGAAATAGCAGATGAATAGTTTGGATTTGTTGAAGGAAAGGGAACACACAATGCTATTTATGCTTTACAAACATTAACAGAAAGAACTTTAGATGTACAGAAAGATCTATACTTATGGTTCATTGATTACACCAAGGCATTCAACAAGGTGAAACATAATGAAATTATTAAAATGCTTGAAGACATCAGTATAGACAGCAAAGACCTGAGGATTGTAAAACATCTATACTGGCAGCAAGAAGCAGCAATTTGAGTTGAAAATAGAACTGGAAAATATCAACCTATAAAACAAGGGGTGCGACAAGGATGTGTACTGTCTCCAGACCTTTTTTCTCTGTACAGCGAGAATATTCTAAGAACGATCATCACAGAACCAGGCATAAAAATTGGAGGATACAATATTAACAACCTTCGATATGCTGACGACAAAGTACTGATAGCTGAGAACCAACAAGACCTGCAAAAAGACAGAGACTATGGTTATATCTAAAACAGAATCCACCAACATGCAGTATAAAAGTAAATGGAACTATTCTAAAGCAGGTGCAGAAATTCAAATACCTTGGAGCAGTAATAACTTCAGATGGGAAATGCAGAACAGAAATTAGGAACAGGATAGGCCAAGCAAAGACTGCATTTCAGAGAATGAGAAACATATTAGCCAACACATCCTTATCAATGAATGTTAGAAAACGAGTCCTAAAACGCTATATTGAACCTATCTTGTTATATGGAAGTGAATCATGGACAATAGACAGGTCTGCACAAAAATCATTGGAAGCAGCAGAAATGTGGTTTATTAGAAGAATGGTACTAATCCCCTGGACGGCAAAAATAACTAATGAAGAATGTATGAGAAGAGCTGGAGAGACAAAAAAATCTTGTTAAAAAGATAAGAGAGAGACAATGTACTTTCATAGGACATGCAGTGAGAGGAGGGGGCATTGAAAATATTATAACAATAGGAAAAATAGAAGGAAGAAGATCAAGAGGAAGACCAAGAGAAATGATACTGGACAGTCTGACAGGATGGTGTGAGAGGAGATCACCAACTGAGCTGATGGCATGCATGAAGGATCATGTACTCTTTGGCTTATAAACTTTAAATTATTAAGAAACAAAAACTTGGAACCTTTATTATTGATGCACGTCAGGCCCTGATAATCCAGTGTGCTAGCAGCTTCTGAAGTTAGAGTAACTTGACCCTCCCCAGTACTAGTGAATAATATACATGTATAACTGTTTGAACCAGGGTGAAGAAGATGCAGTGAACAGACATGAGCTATACAGTAAGGCCATGTTTCCTAACATGAGGGGGGGGGGGAATTAGAATATATCAGTAATGTGCTTTTTCAGAATTCAGTTGACTTTTATGCTCCAGGTTGTGTTGGGAGGAGAAGGGGGAGGGTAGTGAAATGGAAAGGAGACATCAAAATCTTTGAGGCATTGAAATGGGGCTTGATACAGGAAAGGTTGGGAAACATTGCAGTAAAGAATGTGTACTGAAATAATGGTTTGATTGAAATCTGTAGATTAGATTGTGTGAAAATCAGTATGTGTTGTGTAGATGCGTAAGAATAAATATTTTTTTTAACCTTTTTTTTTCTTTTTCATACTGGTGTATGAGCGATGTCTGCTTGATTAACAAATGAGTAATATTCTGAATGTGTAATATCTAAATTTCCCTTATAAAGGTATGAGAGAAAGTGTACACCTTTTTTTTTTTATACCTTGTCTTTCCAATGTAGCGATTCAAATTCAGCATGGCTTTCAGATCAGTTTGTGCACAGTATTTTATAAGTTATTGTGAACAATCATGTTTACTGTTCTTTTTCATATTGAAAAAAAAATGTTTATTAGTATAATCACATTGATTTGTGCATTTAAAAAAAAAAAAAGAACATGTATGGTTCTTTGTTTACTGTTCATGAAGACTGCGCTGCAGTAAGTTAAAGTGTATTTTTTTGTGCTGTGTGAATTTCAAATAATCGTGCATAAAGGTTGGAGTGATATACATGAGTCTTATGATAATCATTGATTTATGTCTTTGTAATATCAAAAATTTTTTTGTATGTACATGGCCTCTTTTCATACAGATAGTAGGATAAATAATGTTGACACTGGTATTACATTTGTGACTAACAGAACATAAGTGTTATAGTAAGAAAGTTCATGTTAAAAAAAAAAAAAAAAAGCTGTTTTGAAGCAGATAGTTCTTAGCTAGTAAGAAAGCTCCTTTTTCAGCATTTCAAGTTTTGACCATGCTAAATCAGAAGTCCAGCCATCAAGATGAAGTCCATTCTTCTCAAGGTCCTCCCTGCAAGTGCCCCCCAACAGCTTCCGCCTTAGGTGTGGCCATGTCTGGTTGCATAGATCTGTTAAAAGCTGGGTGCTCAGAAGCTTTCTGAGAATCATTTTAGCGAACAGCATCTCTCATGACTCAACTTACTAGTATCAAGAGTTGTGTGATGATCACCACTGTTTTGTGTCAGTCTTTGCAGTTGATGCTTTTGTCTTCAGATTTGGGTCTCGTTTCTTCATCAAACAGTGCTGGGCTTTTTATATAACAGAGTTGTTTTTCATGTGCCTCATGTCTTATGCTGGCTTTTCCCAGTCCATATGTATGCACTGATAACTGGCTGAACCTTTCTCTGTGAACCTTGAGTGCTCAAGAACGTGGGGCTTCTGCAAGGATTTTCCACAAACACCTGCCCTTTGCCTTTTTTTTTTCTGTTCTTGCCCAGGTGTAGCATATTTAGTCTGTGGGCTTGCAGATTTTTCTCTACTTAACTGGCTTTGATGCTTCATTACATGTTAGCTTTGTTTGACTGTTCAGTATGAAACTATAGTTAGGAAGTGTGTAATAAAAATGTGAGAAATCAGTTCCATGCATACTGCACTATTTCTGAGTTGGTTGTTATCATCAAAAAGCGCAATAAACCATCAGTAATTGTGTTCTTTCTTCCACAGTGCTGTTTGGATTTTGTCTCTTTTTATATGTATGGAAAGTGAACATTTCATGATTACACTATGACTTAAGTTATTCATGATTTTTTTTGTAGACCTACTGTTAAAAATAGCTGAATATGATTTTGATGTATTTGCTTGACAGCTGCTGCATGTATGATATTTCTTTCAAGTAAAATGCAGTAAGAAACTTGTCATGGTGAAGCATGTCTGTAAGTGATCCAGGTTAAGTACCTGGTATGCAGGCAAGAATCTAAGCCTCAGATTTCATTCTGTATACACCTTCAATGTTTTATTCTCATGTTTTCATCATTTTTAGAACAGTAGCACTTAAGAATGACATGGGTTCACAAAAGCAGTCCATCTCATTCTTGCTGGTTGTATTTTAAAGAATGGTAGCAGTTCTTGTACACAACGTTCCGGAAAACCTTTTAAAAAAGTTCTCCTGCTTTCCCTTCATCTGGTGTAGCCCATCAAGAGATGCTTTGTCTGTATGAAATCAAAGCTGACAACTCAGGTCTGTTCTTCAGCAGTATCATCTTCAGCATTGTAGCTTATTCTTCAGCATCTTAGCTTCATCCTCAGGATCTTAGTCTTCTCATTTATGAAAAGCCGTGTTCAAATCTCAGAATGCTTTCAGTGAATTAAAAGTTCCAAAGATTTCTGTCAGTCTGTTCATTTTCTCCACCATTTTTTTTTTAAAATTTACAGCCAGTGGCAGCATATCTGCTCTTAACTTTACTCAGTTTTGATAAATTGTATATATTGTCATATACTTGATAAGGATTGGTGGCATGGAAAGTTTTCTTTTGTTGTTGCTGAAATGTGTGTGTGATATAACTACATGAAGTGGAAGTTTGTGTATCACTTGTTTGGAGACTGGCTTTGAAAAGTCACAGCAGAATTAGAATCAGTGACCATCTGAGGTCTTGTTTTTCATGTGCAGAATTGTGAGCCTGTATGCAAATATATTCTGAAAATAATCTTTGTTTGTAAATATGTGTCATAACCTCATATAATAGAGAATAATCTAAAGTTCTCTTTGAAAAGAAATACTAAATTGCAAAGAAATGAGGGAAAAAAAAACTCATGTAAAGTTATCATATTATTATTCACCATTAGTATAGCATTGGAACACACCAAAAAAAAAAAGGCCCCCTGGTCCACCCATCCTCTAAAAATGGATACTCCACAGAAATTGGGGAAGATAAATCTGGCCAAGCATGATACTGACCACATCACACTTTCATGTTCCAGTGGTCTTGGAAATGTGGGCCAAACTCTTAATGGCATAGAAATGGGAATTTTACCTTTATTAGTATAGCGCAGAGTAACATTAGAAAATTGAAAAATAAAATAACAGTTTTATTAATTTTTTTTTTGCATGGCGTATAAAATTTGCATTGCATGATTTTTTTTTTGGGGTGCACTGCAGCATAGCTTAGAGGGAACATTAACCAGAATTCTTCTCCCAGAATGGCAATAATCACATCAAGAGAAAGGAGGAATTCTTGATGTGTTTTCAGACACCTAAGGTGGGAGTAACTCTGTGATTAAGTATTTGCATACGTAGAAAAAGCCATTGAATTCAAATCCACCAGGTGCTGGAACTTTTCCTTGAGCCCATGATGTCATATGCTCCTCCTGTCATCTCCTTGTTAGTAAGGGGAGTCGTGGATTAATTGTAAGCAGGTACTTAGCATTAGTATTTAGGACTATGCTGAGTTGACTGATGGCATAATATAGAGTTTGTAAGTAGCAAAATACATTTATCCATTATTGCTCCCCAGAAGTGGGAAGTATCAGTTTTTTTTGCATGCTGTTGGCCATAATTTTGCAAGCACAGAATATGTACATAAAATCTCACCAGTTCAAGATGCTTTGTCATATTTTATTCTATGTTTAGATGAGATGACCTGAAGAGTAAATTATTGGTAGGGTTTGGCTTATGGCTTTTTTCGGTAGTATTGTCATATCAGAGATATTGATAAGTTTATTGCCTAATTAACTGCATGTACATGAATGATCTCCGATATTTTTGTGTCAGTTTTCTTGAAATGTGTGCACACATGATGCCATGCTATAGGATGAGACAGATGCTAATATTTTTAGTTTTTGATGGCTAATGCTGTAATTTAAAAAAAAAATTATTTGCATACCAAGGAAAGCGAGATAGGTGTCACATTTTGGCGAAATGCTATACTTCATCCAAAAGAATTTGTGTAAATTTGTTTTGGGAGGGGGGTTGGCACATGACAACAGGGAACCCTAACCTGACAATCTTCTGTCAGGTTTTTTGAGTACTTTGAACATAGTCAGATTTATATTTACTAGCATATCTTCAGCACCAGTTGGCACCATGTGTTGCATTTGCCTCAGGCACATCTTATACCCCTTATCCAAGTGCTGCTGCAACTTTCAAATCCATCTTTAAGTGTGCAGGATGTTAAAATTAATTAAAATGATTTAATTTTATATGGATTAGGCTAAACTATTTATAATTTTAAAAAAGGGAAAAAAAGTCAGCCTGCATTATGTCTCATTTTATAGTGTTGGGTCCCACATTTGAGTTACATACCATGTTCATAACATGAGGTGAATTATAAATGTATGTGCACATGGAAACCTGATTTTTTTTTGTTTGTGTTAAATTATGTAAGATTTTTTTTGTAAATCTATAAATGATTACAATGTATAATGACAACATAGATTGATGGATTTCCTGTGTTTTATTTAACATGTTACCAATCTTTTTTTCTCAATAATTTGTAATAATATTGGAATTTTCATTCCCTCTTTCCGTCGATACTGGAGCCTTCTGTTCTGGTGCTATTGGCAAACCAGGGATCATCTTTTCTGATGGCAATCAACATAACTGGACCTTGCCATCTCTGATGACTATCATCTCGTTCAGCACCACTTTCTGATGATCGTCGGCATATTCCATCATTTTGTTCTAGTGGTCCGCAGCTCTGTGGAGCATGAATATAGGAAAAATAATAGCTTCAGGTGTAATATCATCAATGGCAAACATAATACAATCATATAATGATGTTTATTGTGATAACAGAATCATATAATGGTGTTTATTGTGATAACAAAGTCATGTATTGGTGTTTATTGTGATAATAAGATCATTTAATGGTGTTTATTTTGCCCCCACATTGGATTTCCTGTCATTTTCATGGAGTATCAGTCTACATTTGAATTAGGAGGATATTTCTTGGCTCATACAAAAAATGTTAGCACAAGTGATAGTAGAAGTACGCTTGCACATTGATTTTTAATTTTCTTTCCAAGTACAATTAAATAGTCAGGAAATATCCTCAGTTTGTTAGGTTTATTATTAGGTAAGTATAGAGAATGTTTATCTGTTGTTGGTTTGTAGTAATATTTTATGTCTTACAGATGGCCATGTGAGACCAAATAAATGCCTATTTTAAAAAAAATGATGTAGTTTCTGCTTTTTAATCATTAAATGTGACTTGTTAATTTTCCACAGAATTTGTAGGCATTTAGTTGGTACAGCAAGATGCATACATTCTGTAATTTTATTAATGTAAATTATAAAGCCAAGTATATGGCATTTCTTGGAAGCCAGGTACAATGGCAGTTCAAACGAAGTGAAAATTAAAAAAAAAAGAAAAAAATATATATGTTCCTTCTGCAAAGGTTTGCTGTTCACAGTCTTTCAACATGCCTTCTTGAAGATTTGTTTAATGAGGTTTATTTATTAATTTTTTTTTGTCTTAAAAATAAGATCATGAATAAATTACAGCTGTGAGCTGTTTGAAAAGAAAAAAAATTCTGGTTTCATTGTTTCAAGTAAGAGTTTTAAAACTTCTTGTAATATAAAGTAGTAATTATGTGAATGTTTATGTTGTTACTTCCATCAATCTTCCAAGATGGTTTGAAGGATTGACCGTCATTGCATATATTATTTAACTGAAGAGAAAAAAAAATTGGAAAAGAAAGTAGTAATTTTTATCGGCAAATTAAAACCTACCTAATGAGTTAACATGACATGTGGTTGTAGGGTGTTCATGTGTCATGACCCGCCTTAACCCATGGCGGTGTTTCAGAATCTTTCAGAGTTATCAGTGACGGTGCACTGGGTTAGAATGCAAATGAGGCAAAGGTTGCAGCCACCCAAAGCTCAGGAATCATTACTCTCAAAAGGGTTAATGATTTGAACAGGTATTTGTGTTTTTCCAGTCGTCTGCTCTCAGACATTCTGTTCTAAACCACAAAGCTGTGGGCACCATTGGTGCTTTATGTTATCATTTTTTGGTTCTTGTAACAAATTACTTCGTAGCTTAACTGCCTACAAGCTTATGTATATCCATAGTATGGCTTATATCAGTTTACAATGTATTAGAATATATATATATATAAATCTAGAAGAAATAAGATTGGTTACCTAGAACCGTGTTAACAATTTTCTTGTGTAGATGCTGTTTGTAGAATACAAAGGTCCCAGAGTTTCTTAAAGTTTGGTAACAATGTTTTTTAGGATTGAGCATTTAGTAAGTGAGAATGTGAAACCAACTGTAACATGCTCATTTGAGTTCCTTTATCAAATATATATTTAAATTTGTAGAGCATGAGCGAAAGTGGTATATGAATGGATTGGGTGGTGTACACATATACAGCTCAAAGCCTGTTTTAAAGTGCCATTTCATCTAACTTCTGTTCCTTTCTTGAACTGTTTCTTTGCCTTCTTATAAACTATACTGTCTGTTTTCTCTTCTGTTTTTGTAAATCAACATTTTGCCATCATATTTTCAGGAATGATATTTTCTAGGTCATAAAGATGTCATCCCCTATTAGAAGCCCTGGCAGACAAAATGTAAGGACAGTAAATAGTCATTATGTGTACAGTTTGTTCACAGTTTGTCAGACAGCATTGTCTTATGTCTCTCTGTTAACACAGGTAGGTGACAGCCTGGAGGATTTGGCTATCCGCAAGCAGCAGATCATAAACCATTTGCAAGTGGAGCCTGTGTTCATGGAGAGTGGCACATCCCTTCAGCTCGCTGACGGTCACAAGGGCTTTGCAGGGCTTAAAACCGTCTTGACCAATAACAAGCAAATGCAGGAAGCCATGCCGAAATCTGTCTCAGATATGTTTGTGGCTACACGCTCCACCCAGTCCTTAGATGAGCTGCGTAAGTTTTCCATCATGTGCTTGTATATGTAGTTAAAAAAAAACTGGTTAATATTACTGGCAGATTAAGAAAAAAAAAAAAAAACAAAACCTGTATTTACAGCCCCAGGGTGTGTGTATGGTTTTCTTTAGCTGTCATAACTCACATTGTTCAACCATTCACATTGCAGTACCTGTCATAGCCTGGCTCACATTGCACTGCTTGCCATAGTTCAGACTTTTCTTCTATTCACATTGTAATGCCTGTCATAGCCTGGACTGTTCTACTATTCACATTGCAATGCCTACCATAGCTCAGACTGTTCAACTATTCACATTGCAGTGCCTGCCATAGCTTGGAGTGTTCAGCTATTCACATTGCAATGCCTGTCATAGCTTGGACTGTTCAACTATTCACATTGCAATACCTGTCATTCACGCTGTGGAACTGTTTCTTGACTTCAGAACTCCATCTTCAGAATGCTCTTTAAGCTACTATTGTTTTCACAAACTATATCTACAGCACCAGGATGGAACTTCCATCTTAATGCAGGATGGTTTTGGGTTAGGTAATTGTGGGAATATGAGTCTCCTTGATGATTGGAAGAAGAGTCACAGTACTAACTATAATTAAAGCACATATAAAGATTTTCTCATTTTGGTTACATCTTTCCATTGTAAATTTAATCATGGAGATATCATTCAAAAGCATACATTTTTTACTGCGTGAATGTGTCTGTTTTGTACTACTTGTGTACCAAATGCAGGCAGTTAAATCTGCATACACTAAATGTGGGAGAGTGATTCCAAGTTCAGAGTGGATGCCAGGATACCATACCGTCAGTCATCCACTTTTTTTCGGAAAGTAAAATATAGAAGTGCCACGCAAAAGATGGCGAAGTTGGAAGAATAAAGCAGATTTGCAGTAATATATAAATTAGATAATCATGATTAGCAGTCCAGATGAGTTTACAGTGAACATCAGAGTAAGATTACACATTGTTGAATTGACTGGTGCAATAAGAAACGGGTGGACTGAAGGGACAGGGAAAACCCTTTGAAGACACTTTCTTGATTGCATGGGACAATGCAGTGTTCCATCAGTAGATACTCGTACATCCACATAGAACAGTGGTTCCAAACCTTTTCATAGTTAGTAGACTTTTTAAGCCTTTAAAAATTCAACTTTCCACTTGATTTTAAATAAAAAACCTTCAAATATTTAGAGAAGATACGAGGGGTGATTGATAAATTCTCAGCATAAGGTACAACGGATTATTTATGGACACTTTTTGTGGGTTATTTCTCAACATAGTCCCCTTGCAAATTTATGCACTTAGTCCAGCGATCCTGGAGTATAAGGATCCTTTCTTTGTAAAAGTCAGCATCTTGTGCCAGTAGAAAGTGGTCTACTGCATGAGTGATGTCATCATCTGAAGCAGACTTGTTACCACTGAGCTCCTTTTTGAGTTTGGTAAACAGGTAATAGTCCGAAGGGGCCAAATCTGGAGAATAAAGAGGATGTTCAAGAAGCTGGAAGCCGCATTCATGAATGGCAGCCATTGCCACCGCCGACTTGTGAACTGGAGCATTGTCTTGATGAAAGATGACTCCCCTCATCAATTTTCGTCGATGCTTTTCCATCAGTTTGACCCGCAGTTGCTTCACAAGATTAGCACAATAGGCCCCAGTGACTGTTATGCTCTTTTGAAGATAGTCTGCCAATAGCACACATTCTGAATCCCAAAAGATGGAAGCCGTCACTTTGCCTGCAGACAGAACCACCCTTACTTTCTTTGGAGGTGGAGATCCATGATGTTTCCACTGCTTTGACTGTTCTTTGGTTTCTGGTTGAAAATGATGAACCCAAGTCTCATCCATAGTCACAAATTGCTGAAGAAACTTTTCAGGATCTGCAGAAAAATGGCCAAGATTGTCTCTTGATATGTTGAGATGCTGTCGTTTGTGATCAACTCCAAGAAGTTTTGGGACCCATTGAGCAGAGACCTTTGTCATTTGAAGATCATTGTGAATAATGGTATAAACACATTCCTGGGAGATGCCTAACTCAATAGCAATGTACAGCTCAGTTAGTTGTCGGTCCTCCATTATCATGTCATGGATTCTGTTGGTGGTTTCATTGGTGGTTACTGTTCTTATCTTCCTGAACGGGGATCATTTTCCAGACTCTCCCTTCTATGTTTGAACTGAGCTGCCCATTTCTTCACTGTGCTGTAAGAAGGGGCATTCTCCCCTAGAGTCTCCACCATATCCTCATGGATCTCGTTCGATGATAAGCCCTTGATACAGAGGTAGCGAATTACTGCGCGATGAGAAATTTTTATCTATTTTCTCAATTTCTGTCACCCCTTACCACTTCAGTAGCATGTAAAAAAAAAATTGGTTGCAGTTAATTTCTTGAAACTTGGTGTTTAATCTTACATTAATCTGATCTACATATGCACCTAATATCAAGTGTGTGTTTCAAGTATTTGTACCTTATACTGAGAACTTATCAATCACCCCTCATACAGGCTTGTATCTTTGTGATGATGTACAAAATTGAAAATAATTTCTTAAAAAGAAAAATCTTTTACATGGGAACTCTATTATACATTGCTAACACAAGATTGGGAACTGGTTAGATTAACTAATTAGTTAGAATTAATATCTCTGTAATTAAACATATTTTTCTGTATAGCATTTCACCTGTTCTGTTACAGATTAAAGTCTGGAGGTTAAATCTTGATTGATGCAACCAGTGTTCCTTCTTAGGTCTTGTGGTTCGCGTGCAAATCGTTTAAAAAAAAAAACATGTTTGCAAATGTGCATGATAATGGTTAACTTACAAAGTACAATTCACAGTTCTCATTTTTAAAAAAATCAAAAGAGATTGGGAAAACAAACCCATGTAGTGCTATCATAATATTCCTCAGTATTGCAATAGCACAGAGTAACATAAAGAAACTGAAAAAAAAAAAATAGCAATTTTATTTTTCTTTGCATGGTGCCTAAACTCTCAGGTGTACCGTGATTTTTTTTTTGTGTGTGTGTGCTGCCACAAAGCTTAATGGGAACATTAGTTGCAAGTTTTTTTTTATTTAATGTTAATATGCTTTGCTGTTTTAATTGTCTTTTATCTGTGTTTTGTTTATGAGAATTGAGTTGCACAATATTACAGTTTATTTTTCTATATCATTTATATCCCTTGTAGTTAATGATGACATACAACAGTATTCCTCAAAGTGGTCTCTTGGTGAGATTAACCATGGTGATGTGACCAGTGGTGGCAGTGACACACAGCTTGATCCATCTCCACGAGGGCCCCTTCCAGATAGTCGAACCACAAATAGCATCAGCATTTCCATGGGTGCCAGGCCTACTTCCGGCAGTCTTGATGCTGTGAGTATCGTTTGCAGAATGCTCTTCATCCATGACTTATCCCAGATGCATTTTTTACATCCTGATTTGGAACTGCTATCTTCAGCAGCATCTTTTTTTTCTTCTCATTCACACTCACTTCCAGTTATTTCAGACTTTCTGTCAAGTTTTTTTTTTTTTTAATGTGTATGTGTGTTTCTTATTAATCTACTCTACCCAAACAGTTCACTTGATCAAATTTTTATTATGCTGCTTGTCAAGTCTTATTAAGGATACCTTCTTGGTTCCGCCTCCGTCCTTCACCTGTTTTGTAGACAGTCTCTGAGACTGTAATCATTATTTTGCTTCGCCTGAACTTCTTCATCTGTCTTTGCTTTATGGTAATGGGGAGCTGGACTTTAAAACAAATCTGTACCAAATGCTCAAGTTTTTTTGTGTTTTTTTTTTAAATGAGAAAACATTTTAAAACTTTTTTTTTTTTTAAACTTAGTTCTGCAATGATCAGAACAGTCTTTTGCTTATTTCTTTCTCTTTCAAAAACTATATCCTGTGGTATTTGTTTTTGGTCGTCACCAATTTTCTTTTCGTGGTGTATGTCTTACTAGACTGGGAACAATCGTTTGCATACATCTGTGGAAAGTGCCACCGGGAATGCAGATGTTCATGTGACCACACAGTCAAGCTCCAGTAACGAAGCTGAATTTTGCAGGTTTGTTATTGTTAACGGTGGCGTCTTGTAAGAGATGTCTGCGATGCCTATTTATTGCAATATTTCTGTTTTCCAAGACTGTTGTCCGGTCATTTTGCCTAAGATCATGACTGTCCTGAGAATATTTTTGCTGAAACATTGTGACAAAGTCTTTGATGTATATGTCCAAGCAGTTGTTGGCATCTTTTTATATGGTTTTGTCACTTTTTTTTTTTTTTTGATTAGGAGAAATGAATGCAAGTGCATATTATTACTTCCATTTTCTGTGGTGCACATTCTTTTGGCCATCTTAATCAAATAATTCTACAGAGAGAATTGAATTTCATTCATTCTAAGTAGTTCTCTTACATGTTAATCTAAAATTTTCTGTCTGTTGACTTATAGGGTACAGATTTGTAATTTTCTAGAAGTTATCTTGAAACTGTTTAATGATAATTTTTTTGTTTGTTTGTTGGTATACACATAGTAGGAGGTGACTGTGTAATAGTTTTGTCTGGGCTGATGACTTTGTCTTTTAAAACCACTGAATTTGCAGAAACACAGGCAGTGAGGAGAGGGGACATTGAAAATATTGTAACAACAGGAAAAAAAAAATAGAGGGAAGAAGAGACAGGGGAAGGCTGAGAGAAATGATATTGGGTAGTTTGACAGGACGGCATGAAATGAGATCACCAACTGAACTGATGGTCTGCATGAAGGATCGGGTACTGTGGAGAAACATAATAACCAATTCCAGGTGGCGTAGCACCTGAGGATGATGATGACGATAGAAACACAGACAATAAAATTTTTTAAAAAAAAGGGGGGGAATTAAATATGGCAGGGTTGAGTAATTTAAGTTCATGGCTTTTCTTTTTTGTGCTTGGCCTGAACCAGGTTCCAAATGGGAACTTTGACATGACAAGGTCTTCCGCTGCTTACACCAAAACCAAAAAAAAAAAACCAACTTTCCAAAATTGTAACCTGGAGTGCAGAAATTATGTTCGAGAATGAAAGGATAGAAAGCTGGAAAATAAAACTCAAGAGTGTAGGTGATGGAGTTAATACAAGGAATAGTCCAGCCGGGAGGAAGCTGTATTTTTTGCTCAGTTAAAATCAGAACACAGGGGAAGATGACATAATGTTGTGTGAGTATATTGAAAGCTGCCTTCATGAGTGGAACCCAAAGTCTCAGAACAAATCTAACTGAAATTTGCCAAAATGTTCATAATTTCAATAATGGCCTCTTGATCTGGGCAGAACAGACTCTTTATAATCTGAGAGAAAATTCTTTAGTTTTCATAAACTTTAAAACATCCTATGGAGAAAATAAAGTGGCAAAGCATAAAAAGAAAAAACAAAATAAAAAAACATAAATTAATATTTGACTTGCTTATAACTATCTGCATTTGTTTTTTTTTTCTTATAGTCTGTTTATTGCTTGTTGATATTGCACATGTTTTATCTTACAGCTTTCCTAATGATGACAGTGATGAGAGTTTCATCCCATTTGAACATGTATCAGTGTCCAGGTTTGGGCCGATCTCTCGCATGAGCAAGATGAAAACATATAATTCAGCACCTGTTCAAGTCACAGCAGAGGTAATTACAGAAACACAGTGCATACATACCAGGCTGTTTTGATTCCAGTGATTAACTTTAAGTTTTCTCTGTAAAAGATTGAACAGTCTTTTGTGAAAAGCAAGATTTACAAGGGAGAGAAAACAAAAAATTGAAAATTATGTAGTAGCCACAACAAATAGAAGTTGGCACAATACATGTTTGCAAAGGCTGATTTGTAGTTTGAACTTGCACAGCTCAGTGCTTTACCTTTAGTCTAGTTGAAGCCCAGATCAAATAAATATGGACTGGATTGCACCATTGTTGAACAACACACCACAGTGAAGTTTATTTTGGGCAGAGGGAGTGAAACCTGCTGAAATTCACTGTAGGGATGTTGGCACAGTATGGAAGTGAAAACAGCATGGCACAAGAAAAGGTTTATGAATGGGTAGAAGGGTTCATAGGAGGATGAACAAGTTTAACCTACAAATGCTGTTAAAAACAGTCTTGCAGCATCATGACGGTGCACATCCCTATGCAGTTGCTGCAGTGGTGGAGGCAGTGGGGCTGCATTGGTTTGAATGCCTTCCCAATCCTTACAGCCCTGATCTGGCACCATGTGATTATCATGTCTTTAGTCCACCTGAAGAAGCTCCACATGGTCTCTGATGGTGAGATTAAGGAAGTAGTGCAGGCGTGGATTCCGGAAGAGCCAAAAAGCTGCTTCTCCCATGGAGTGAAAAAAAAAAAGGTGGTGGAACAGTACAAGAAGCTCATTGACCTGCAGGGAGGCTATGTGGAGAAGTGATATTTAATTATTATGTCCATTTGCTTACAATTACCATTATTCAAGGGTGTGTTGCCTTTACATTTTTATATTCTCCCTCCTAGTTTTTTACATTTTTATATTCTCCCTCATAGTTTTTTACATTTTTATATTCTCCTTCATAGTTTTTTTAGTGAATGAAAGTCCTGTTTGTCATAAAATGCATCTGCACATTCAACCCAGACTTTGACCTTCTGTTCATGTACAAATTGTGCTTCTTGCTAGGAAATAAACATGCACACACGTTTCAAGGATCAGATATCACTCGGTGGGAAGTTTTGTTATTGTTCTGACTGAAAGCTGCATTAAATGCTCTTCTACTTATTTTTAGTAAATATCCTGTAAAAGATAGTCCGAAATAAATGCTGTACTGCCTATTTTAAAAATAATCATTGTAGGGAAGAGATAAGCTAGTTTGTTGGGGACTTTGTTTCTTCGATAGAGACCATGGCTTAATGTTATATTAGTCACACATTCCTTACCTTTATTAACTTCATGAATAGTATTTACTCTTTTTTTTTTTTTCCGTGGGGCACTGGAGACCGGGAATAGCTAAAACGATACTGATTCAGCTTCATATAATGAGGGTAATGGGTTTTTACCCTGCCAGTGGTGCTTGTTCTGTTTATCAGGGTTGGTGCTACAGAGTGTGTGCACTCTACGGAGATCATCCTTCAGAGAAGATCAGAGCACAAATGGACTTGTGAGTGCAAGATGCCACCTTTTAACATTTAAAATAAAAAAATCTTTCTTTTGTACATTATTTCTTCATTTTTTTTTTTTCAAATCCCCAGTCTTACAAATGGATGACACCAGTGTTGTCTGTGACCCCACTGGACCGCCCAGTGGCTACCTCCATGCAGATGCCCACAAGGTTCCCTCCCAGAACCGGGACTGAGCTCCTTACAACAGAGCCTGCTGTTAAACCCACACCCACAGAGATTCCGTCAATCTGGCAGTGAGTTACACACAAGTCTACTTTGTTTTCCTAAGCATACTAAAAGTAGATCTTGGCATGGACGTGCAAAGCAGTACATAGATAAATTCTTATGGCTACAGTATCCAGGCTGTGCAGTCTCTGTCTGAATTCAGCCAGTTTGTTTCTAGTCTCAGTATTTGCATATATAAAATTGCCTTTGCATTTGGTATGTGAAATCACAAGTAAATTTGTTATTTAGTATCAGCGAGGTGGAAGCTTTAGGCATTATGTAGGGTTAAGAGTGAAAACAGAAGTAGAGGAACCTGAGAATTTAGACAGAAATGTAGAGATAAGAAGGCTGAGAGCCTTGCTGTCTTTCAGGGTCCATGTTGACAGGTGTAAGATCTCATGTCATCATCTCAGCGGGTTTGTCACTGAGCATTTCCGGTGCCGGGATGCCAAACCATCAAGCATCTTTTCTCTCTGCCTCTTCTACTTGTGATCTTTCCTGTTGCCATCAGGTGTTCTAGCCAGCGTCTCCTTCAGACATGCCTCACAGTTTTGTGTGGTCATTTTCTGCTCTTTGTTATAATTTTCCTTGTTTCATGTGCCACTTTTAGAACTTCCTCATTTGTTTTTCTCTCTGTCCATGGTTAACTTCAGCATTCTTCTTAAGAGCCATAGCAGAATTTCAGGTGATTCAAAGAGAGAGTCGTGAGGAAATAATAGTGAGTTGAGCCAGGAGGAAACACTAAATGTTTCTATTGGATGAGAATGTCACCATGTGTATGGTTTCAGATATGGTCAGTATTACTGTTTTATTCATATTTATGTTCCAAACACTTTCAGAATGCGTACAATGTTCTGTTTATACAGGCAACCTCCTCAACCTTCATATCACAACATTGCTCTGATGAAGGCTGGAGCTGCAGAGGCTGTGACCAATAATGAAAGACTGGCATATGAGCTCCAGGCTATTGAGCTGGAGATTGCATTGGTAATATATTTTTATGTTTTTCAGTAAAGCATTTTTTTTTTGCCCCCCCCCCCAGTAGATGTTATGGCAGATAGTGGTGATTTCATGACAACAGACTGAATCTAATGCATATAGCATTTCATTTTTTTTTTTTTCTCTTTCAAATAGTGGCTGTCATGGCTTAATAACAGGTGAAAGCACATTCAGTTAGATAGCAAGTTATTCTGTAGCTGCTTGAAGAGTCATAAACTCCTGCCAGTGTAATCGCGGATACAAGGTCAGACAATTAAGTAATGAGACTAATTCCATAAAAAATAAAATAAACAACAGTTGAAGATATAACCTGTATTTTATTCAAGGTAAGCCTCTTGTGCATTGATACAGCGAGTAGCACAATCAGCAAACACTGTAATAACCTCTGTAGTTCTTCTGTTGTATGGCCTTTAAACTTGATGTTACGGCCTTTGGATGTCATCAGTATTGTCAAAGAAGCATCCTTTCAATGGTAATTTTAATTTTGGGAATAGAGAATAATCGCAGGGAGACAGATCTGAGGAATAGGGTGGATGGCTGAGAACACACACTTGTTTTTGAGCCAAAAATTCCTGTACAACTACCGCCCGGTGAGCAGGTGCATTATCATGAAGAAGGAAAAAACTGCAAGGTGTTAAATACTCGGGTCGGACTCAGAGAATCCTTTTCAATTGGCGTTTCAAAATACTTAAATAAACTGTGGCAGTGACAGTCTGTCCCTCTGGAATAAATTCTTTGTGAATAACTCCTTTGCTGTCTTAGAAGCACACCAGCATTGTCTTCACTTTCAACTTTTATGGATGAAATTTTTTTTCCTTTTGATGGTGATGATGACTTCCACTGAGCACTTCCACTAAGCACTTTGGCGTGTAGTTGTGGGATCATAGCGGAAAATCCATATTTCATCCTCTGCAAGCTTCAAATTTAACTCTTTCCGTGCCAGAGGAAGAAACACCGACGTGTTGTGGAGTGCCAGAGTAAAAACTCGGGTCTTGATATGTTAGGGGGTATAGTTATAAAATGGAATGGAAAACAGTATTTCCATGTACTTCCGTATACTTAATATGTTTCAAAGTATAGCTAAATGAATGCAAATTTCATAAATGCAGATTTTTTTTAGGAAAAAAGAAGTAATGTGATGTTTTTAGACACTGATTGTGCCCAGCTCACCATCGGCTAGGTCTAGATATGCACTACTTACCATCTGAGATGTGTAGATCTACTTGTTGATCTCGTATTGTGATTCTGTGTTGCATTCTCGCTGAATGAATGTCTGAACTAACAACTACGCCTAACTACTTCTTCAGTCATTTAAATATGTTTAGATCTACTTGGAATACATTCAAGAGCAGCGGGGTGGTCATAGGCTATGTCCATACCCCTATCTACATTGTCAAAAATTGAAAAATTTCCATGCTTCTCGTCCTTTTTCTCACTCGGCATTGCTCGTAACTAGGCACTCTTTCGCCATTTTGAAAAGTGTCACCGGAATCGCGGACGAAATATGTACAATCTAAATGTTACACCTGGTGTTTTATTGAAACAAACAATGATCATTATAATGACCATTGGTACGCATCGGGTATACCGGAAGCGTCATTAAAGTGACCAAAGGCACCGAAAGAGTTAAGAAATGTTTATTTCTGCAACATGTTTTGATGATATCTTTTTGCATACTCAACATGCTGATGTTTTTAGTCATCAGACAACACATGTGGTACAAACTGACAAGCAACTTTTTTTCTTGTCCAAATCGTCCACTAAAATTTTATGAATGGTCTGTCAGTTAAAACCAAATTCATCTGCCATCATCCTCATAGTCAAACAACGATCTTCTTATATCTGTTCTCAGACTTTTGCAATGAGTTCCTCATTACGAACAGAAATTGGATGTCCATGTCTAGTTGCATTTGTAATCGTCTCCACACCACTTTTGACTCCTATCCCCATAAACTTGTCGCATCAGTTCAACTGTCTCAATGGCACTTTTTCTGAGTTTTAAATAGAATTTAATGTTAGCTTTTTGCTCCATGCTGATTACGTGACAATGCACCTCTAACTAGGTCAACAAAATAGGGCTTGTTTGTTGTATGCTTATTGGGTGGTGATGAAAAGTTGCCAGATCATAGATGAAGGTTGCCTCTTTGGAATCCATGCTTTGCTCCATAGATGGCATTTTTGTCTTGGCCATAATAAATTTGTTCTCATTACTTAATTGTCAGGCTTTGTAAATGGAACATTCACTGAAGCTGAAAGCTGGAATAAATTTAAAAAGAAAAAAAAAGAGAGAGATAGAAGATTGCCAGATAGACTGATAATACATTATTAAAATATTAATATTAAATATTGTATTATATTAAAAAAATATTCTTTAATTGATCTTGTGTATTTTCTGTTATTTTAGAAAACTGGCAAGGAACCTGAACCAGTTACAAAGATTATTCAGGATGCAGTCATGGCACCATCTCAGGTCCAGACATTGTATCACCCAACATCTGATCTTGTGACTTCCAAGGGCAATAGCTTCATGACAGTAATGGGCCGTGGACATGTTACTGACTGTCTGGCGGTGTGTAAATCTGTAGTCTGAAATATACTGTCTAATTTGAAAAATCAAAAGCATGTGATCTGTCTTGTCTTGACTTGTCTCTCCCTGGAACTACAAGCTGGTGTTCTTTGCAGCCAGTGCTGTGAAGGTGTTGAGACACAGCATATATTGGCATGGGAGCAGGTTATTGTGGTTATTTTTTTTTCAGTCCTGGAGTGCAGCTAAAAAGCAGGGGGATGTGCAGAACTTCTTTAATAGACTCCACCACCATGGGGACTGTCACGATCCCTGCCTGTTAACCAAGCTAGGCTTGTTACTGGGGGTGCCAGCGGAGAGGTGGGACAGGGTCTTGATCAGCTGGTTTGCCAACTCTGACATTGTCATGTCAGCTATGGGTTGCTGTTTGCCAGAATGAGCAGCATATTCATCAAAAACATATCAATTGTACGTCCTTTCCACATAAAACGGCAGTGTGAAAAAGTAATTAGCTAATAGAAAGAATGCACAGAGATTTTATGAGTGCAGTATTGAAATGGAAATAAGAATGAGAGGAGTATTGGAACTGGGAAGATAAAGTACAAAGAATATTGGAGATGGGAACATAAATGTGAGAGGATTATTAGAAATGGGAACAGACAAAATACAAAGAATGTAGGAAATGTGAAGGTAAAAGAGAGAAACAAATATTGGAAATGTGAAGATAAAAGAGAGAGGAATATTGGAAATGGTGAGATAAAAGGAGTTTCTTCCTGAAGAGCAATTGTTTGAGATACCAGCGTTAGTGTATTCCATGTGTGACAATTAAAGTACCTGCTTTTCGGTGAAAGCCAAATTACTTTTATGTTAAAGTTGGGTATAGCACAGTGATCACTCGTCTCTGAATTTATTGATTGCTAGTGCATCTGTCAGATCTGTGGTTGAATTTCCTTTGTGCCATTGTTTCAGCATGTAACTCCATGTCTTCCTATAGTTTTCACTTGCCTCTTATCAGCTGTGAAAACATTTTCTCCACGTGTTGCCCTTATTATTACTGCTTTTATTTTAATACATCAGAAGTGTTTGAAAGCTTGTGACAGATTTCCTTTATTCTCTTCCACTCACATTTTGATCAGAATATAGAAGCAGGAGCAAGCCTAGTGCCACCTCAGCAAGCAGCCCAGCATTTTATGGAGGATTATTACAGATCCTGGCAAGGTAAGCCTATCACTTCAAAGGTTCAGAATCAGGCTCTGGGCATTATTGCATTCAGGACAGTCCCATATACGCTCCGCTGCATGCCGCAGCATCCATCCAAGAGTATGTTTGCTAATAGTTCCCCTCAAGCGTTGGTTGCTTATGATGCATTTTCTGCCACATAGTTCAGATTTCCTGCCAGCACCCTTAATTTGTCCCAGTTCCAGCAACCTCTTCACAGCTGCATTATTCTTCCATTCCTGCTCTTCGTTTTCCCATAGTCTTCCATTATGAGTCACCCTTGTCCATTTTCAGCCTGCCATATATTTTAGCCTGTTCAGCAAGTCTATATGCCACCTCATTGCCATGTACTCCCGCATGCCCTGGACAATAAAACCACATTAGACTCTTCACAATTAACAGACAAACCCATTCTTTTCGAAGCAATTTCTCGGTCTTAAGAAGCATGCTCTGTGAATCCATCACAATGATGCCATGAAGCATATATTATGGCCAACTAGCCATTCCATTGCAGATGACACAGCCTCAATTTCCATTCACATACCTGATGTGATTTTGAAGGCTCCCGAACCATACGCCACTACTCCTCCATTGCAGTAGACAACAAAATCCCATCCCACCCACTTCTGCTGACTTCTACAGTGCATTCATGTTGTTGGCCATGTAGTTCTGGCATGTATTAATCCCCTTACTGTAAATTTGCGACATCCCAGTTATTAGCAGAGTTGCTTGTCATGTGTTTGTGATTATTACATTATTATAAATGAAGAGTAGTTCCGTTAAGGTTATATTTTGTACATTTAAAAAAAAAAAATGAGATTAAATCCATTATAGGGTTATATTTCATACATTATTATAAATGAAGAGTGGTTCTTTTAGGGTTATAATTCACGTTAATTGTAAATCAGTCAACGTAATCTCATGGGAATTGTGCTCCAAGCCACATTGAAATCCTGTATTTTAATTAGCTTTGGCTGTTTCTCCTTATGAAATGGTATGATCTGTTAAGATGTCTGTAGACTGTCTTTCCATCTGCTCATGATGTTTGTTCATTTCAGGCATCAAGAAGTGAGTAAGCCAGGTTTGTGCAGTTTTGTTTTTAACATCAGATCCGTTGCAGTCAGAGCTGCTACACTGCTGTGCGCTGTAATGACCAACCACATGCAAACAAAGAGCATGTTAGAAAGAGTTCAGGCGTGATGACTTAAGAGTTCAGAAATCCATGAACATTGCTATTGTGTAGTGTCATAGATAGTGTTTTGCTAATGGCTTTAGTGTGATAAGACTGAGATTAGCAAGTGGGTGGGCACATTTCTGTTTTGTTTGTTTGTTTGTTTTTTTTTAAATTTGTATACCTCATATCTTTGTGCCCAATTTTCTTTATTTAGAAGGGGGGTTGGGGGAAGAAACCTTTGGCTGTAAATATTTTATATAATTCTTTCACACTGTGTTCATGAGAGACAATATTTGTATGATCTTGTGCTCGCAGTTTATGTGTAGCTGCTGCATTTTATCAGCATGTTCTAACAGAATGTCACATTGGATGAGCTTGCAGGTTTAGTCTGCGTGGAGCAAATATAAGATAGAATCATTTAGTGATTGCTGTTTCTTTGTGATTGTACAAAGCAGAATGCCCCTTGTTTTTATGGGGGTTTATGTTTTTTTTTTTTCTTAAAGTGTTTTTGAAGGATCTATCAGAAGCTGTGAGTTGTTATTTTGGACAAGGAGAGCTCTAGATGGTGTTTCTTCCTTTCCGAAAGTGCACCTAACAAGCAGGCACCACAGTCGTCAATAATTACAGTTTTTAAATCTAAAAGCTGTTTAAAAAAAAATAAGGGGGAGGAGATAAGGAAGTTTTAGCCGTTATCTTGTCTTAAGATGTGGAAGTCTTAGCCGGTATCTTGTCTTAAAATGTGAAGTTTTAGCTGGTATCTTGTCTTAAGATGTGGAAGTCTTAGCTGGTATCTTGTCGTAAGATGTGGAAGTTTTATCCAGTATCTTGTCTTAAGATGTCTCTGCTGTGCAGGGTAGCTGTTTAAGATACATAAATATTCATTTTTTAATAGCAGATTTATGCATATGTTGTATTCTGATATCTTGTTTATCTTGTAAAGTTGTAACCTTTACTCCTTATCCTCCTCCTTGTTGTATGTAGATCTGTTTTTAAGTTCTTGGCAAAAGTATATGGCAGAATTCTTAACCCAGTGGAATTAAGTGTATATTTATGTTTGTATATACAAATACATGTGTAGTGTCACAGCTGGAAGGTTGTGAAGAGGAACTTGCAGGTATTCAGTGTAGAAGAAACACAGAGTTGTAACACGTTGACTTATGCTTCTTCTTCTTCTTCTTCTTCACATGAAACAAGTTTAAAAAGAAGAATGAGAGGAGATGAAGATATACATTGTAGTGTGCGTTTTGAACTCGGCTGGACAAGTTGTAAATTTACCAGTGGTATAGAGTCTTTAAGCTGAATTCTGTAAATTTTGTAGTTGTTGAACAAAATTTACTCCTATCCTAGCTCCATGTCTTATACTGTCACTATGGTGTCATTTAATATTATTTTCTTATCAGTCTTCTTGTTCCTTTCTCTGTGCTAGAGAAACCTGGGAAGGTAGATGTGGCCAGGCACATCACAGTTTCTTGTGCTGAAGTTCTTGGAAATAAAGGCCTAACACTGTATCCCCAGTATGCCTTAATGGCATTTGAACTGGGATTTTTTACCTTTGCCTTTTCTCTGTACTGCCATCCCCTTCCTTTACAGAATTTTTGTGCAGCTTAATCTTCAACTGAATGCTTTGGTCAGCCCATGCCTTGCTTGTTTTGTGACATCTTTTAGGCAAGCACACATTCTTCTTTTTTCCAAACTCCATTTGTTTACTTCACTATTTAATTTTCATGCATCTGTGTATGCAGTTAGTAGTGGTAGCCTCAGAAATTTCAGTCATTGCCCACTTGGTGGCAGATGTATCTGTTTTATTATATTCTTAACTCTTTCCGTGCCCGCAGGAAAAAACGTTGGTGCCAAGCAAATGCGCGGGTGTCGCAATATTTTTGGGGTATAGTTTTAATAAGTGATTTAACAGTTATTTCCATCTTACACAAATATACTTATTATACATAAAAAAAATAAAAAATGAATGAAGATTCCATAAATGCAGAGTTTGTTTAGAAAAAAATAACTGGTGAGAAAATATGAAAACATTTTCAGCCCCCCAGGGGAAAAAAAAATTTATGAAACACAAATAAAATTATTTTCTACTTACCATTGGAGTTGTAAATATCCACTTGGAAATGACAAATCGATGATAAATGGAAATCCTCACATGAAATGTAATCACTTGATCACTTTGTGCACAGATTTGCAGAAACAAACAAACAAAAACACAAACACAACAGAAAACATTAGACGAGCTATCAGAAGCATTGTCTGAGACACTGTCAGATGAACTGTCAGAATCATTGTCAGATTGCCGGTCAAAAGCATGGTCAGAAACAATGTCAGAAGATGTCTTACCACAATATGCAAGAAAAAACTGCCTAGCACCTGTTTTAGCTTTTCTTTCTGGTAAAGACCTAACTAGTGAACATCCAGTAACATGTGTCTTGTCTGAAGGCTTGTCCATTCTCGACTAGGGTTAGAAAAATATTTACAAATTTGAAGAGAAACGTAGGAAAAAATGGCTACTGGCCGGTGACGCGAGCAAAAAGGATGCCGGGTAATTCTGACATGGGCAGATAACTTGCGAGCGAAAATTAAAATCGTATTTTACTCAAATCGTGTTTTAAACAACTGAATTATCACTATATCGACTACGGCACCCAACGCAGTAACCGGAAGTTCTCACTATAGTGACTATGGCACGGGAAGAGTTAATATATACTGTACACACAAAAAATTCCTTAGTACAATTAACAGAAGGTGCTGATGTAATACTGGACAGTAGATATCTAATGGTGATCTTTTGTGAAGTGATTGTGTTAACTGGCATTTACCTTCTGAGCTTATATAAGGGTGAACTTCACTGATCATGTTAACTGGCAGTTAATGGTAAATTACTCATTAAAAAATAGAAAAACCAGAACTTGAGGGAGTTGTCAGTTACCATAATTGGTTTATATTGTCCAAAAAAAAAAAAAACAAAGCCTAATGAAAAAAAGCAGCCAGCAAAATTAGTGGGAGGATAATCAGGCAGGTGGACTAATGATGCTAAATTTGTATAGAGGAGAATCAGCCAGTTATGACTTTGATTCAGCATGTTAGATGGGTAAATAACTGGAAATGATAAAAATAATTTCACGTGAACATTTACTTTCTGCCGATGCTTGTAAAGTATGTAATTTTACATTAAAATAAAAAGTATAAAGTATAGAATGCTGTACTGACGAAACTGGTGTATCAGAAAGTGGTTCCTGCAGCATGAAAGACAGGCACATGTATTCGTTTCAGAAAATCCTAGAGCGATCACTGCTAAAATTACAAGCTGTTTATCTTTTGCTCGCTGATGCTGTGTGGACAGTGTGATGGTTGTAAGTGGTAAGCAGATAGGGTGAAAAATACAACCCAGTGCTTGTATAACTATAGTATTTGTGAAAGTAACTTTTCTCATTAATTACTTCCCTCTGTGTTATTAAAGATGGGATGAAAATGGACAGGCATTTTGCTGGCTTTTATTAGGTGTTTGTTGAAAGTCTAATTTCCTCTTTACTGGACACAGACTCATTAAAAAAACGAGTTTTAAATTTCCAGAACTTGTCTTCACAGTTGTGTTTTAGCACAATATTGGAGGCACTTTCTGCCATGGATTAAAAAAGATGTTTTTATAATATGCTTGTGTATAATTTCCTATATAAATGATAATCATTTTCTCTTAAGGGCCAGTGTACATAGTCATATGATATTTTGAACTGGCATATTTTGTTGTAAGGCATAAACAGTTGGTGGAGCTTTTGTGTTACATGTTGGAGTCTAAAACAAATAATATGTTGCCCAGAGCATACTGCTTGTACCATTAAGATACTAAAATAGGGATATGTCAACCCCCTAAAAAAAACTTTGCCTTTTTTGTTTTTTTGGGACAAAATTATGAATTCTATACCTCTTCCTAATGCCATCATGTGCTACAATAGGCCTGGCTGATTGTTGGATTATGCTTAAAACTATATTAGAATTGAAACTGTAGCTGCCAGTGGTAAGGAGAGCTGTGATTAAAGCATGTTGAACTTGTAATAAAATTGTTGCTTGATTTGGCTGAGCTTGTGAAGATGTCCATCCACTCATGTCCTTGGGTGGCAATTGGGTAAGCAGTTGGTGGGGTCTTTTAGGGCATCAACAGATTTTCTCTGGATCTCATGGTCTGTGGCCAGCCTTTGTATTATGAAGATATGCTGCTGATCTGTTGGAAAATTTTTGTAATACATGGTAGTAGCAGTTCTCTCCTCCTGATCTCATTTTTTTTTGTTGTTGGTTTTCTTACATTAATGAAGTTATGACTGCCATTTGCTTAGACTTGTCTGGTAAAGAGCTTTTACAAGGTTGCATAAAATGAAGGTTAGAAAACGTGAATTACACAAAACTTATTTAGTACAGGGAAAGAAATAACAACAGTATTTCTCAATGTTGTCAGCTTGCTTTGCAGTGTATTCGTGCCGCATGTGAGCCAGGACCTAAATCCCAGTAGGCAATCCTGACTGCATCCCTTGCGTGCATGCCCAGGACACTCAGTGTTGTGTAAGCTTATTGTGCCTGTCCTAAACTTCAAGTTGTAGACTTGACCCTTGCACATGCACTTATCATCATACACTGCAGATATTTCACAATGTGTGTGTGTTCAGAGTGTAAGGCCTTTGGCAGGCAAGAACCTGATAACAGAACACACTTATTCCTTGGGAGTATGTCTGTCACCATCTTGACATGCACTGTTCTAGACTTGCTGCTTACTGACACCACTGATGATACTACTAAAGGATCACCGTCAGTTCTTTAGGAAATTTTCATTCGTATTTTCTAACTTTCATTCAATTCACCCACGCATCTCAAATGCCATCCAGTAGGATGCAGAGTACCTTTAAGTTCTAGCTGTAATCCTGGCAGCAAGAATAAGCATAGCACTTTTCCCTGAGCTTTTCTCTTACTCAGACTTTTGAGAATAGGCAGTTTTTAATTATGCTCATTAAATGAGCGCTCGTTTATAACGTATACGTTGTTTTGGTGGCTGCAAAGATGATGCTGTTTTTTCTAAGTAATTTACCCTGGGCTTTGACGTCATCGCAGTTACTTTTTTTGTTGTTGTTATATTACCCATCAGAATGCATAAAATGTGTACACTGGCTATACTCATTCAAATGAATGACTGATTCTGTGAATCATTTTCTTTTTTTTTTTTTTTTGGATCCAAATTGGATTTGTAACAGGTAAAATACCTGCAACTTTTTTTTCTAAAACATGTGATGGCATGTGTGCCGCCAGCATTTTTGTTATGTGTAATAATTATGTTGCTGTCCTTTGTTTATAAAGAGTACAGGCATTTGCTGCTTTTTTTAAAAAAAAAAACAAAACATTATTAACAAAAATTAACATTTTTTTTGTTGGAGGGCAAAGAGGGTTGGGAGGATGGTGTGGGTATGAGTTATTTATATACAGTGTTTGGTTTATATTAACTCACAGCTGGATGTGGTTACAGTGTGTGGTTTATATTAACTCACAGCTGGATGTGGTTACAGTGTGTGGTTTATATTAACTCACAGCTGGATGCGGTTACAGTGTAGCTACATTAAATTTCATGTTTTTATATACATATATGAGTGTTATTTTAATCAGTTTTCTATTTTTTGGCTGGATTTACCTCACACACACACACATTTATCTTCCCTGTTCATGAATAAAGGCATTATTTTAAGGAGTCCTGCATATTTTGTGGCTAGATGTTTGCGTGATTGTAAAATAGAGATGGAATGATGAAAAAAAAAGTTTGACTGATGGGGTTTTTTTTTTTTTTTTTTTTAAATTTCTCCACTGACTTGCTTGTGCACATTCTCCTTGATACATTGTTAATGTTCTTCTACAGCCTTTGTTATAATGTATCACAGGGTACTAGTTTTGTTAGTTTCCAGAGAGTTGCTCGTATATATTTCTTTATCGTGACCGCTGCATTCCTTTCTTAGGAAAGAACGAGGGACAACTCTGAACCCCAGAAATCTGACTGGCCAGTTTAGTTTTTGCCAATTTCATCTCATCTTGTTCCCCAGATGGCAAAAAAAAAAAATAAAGAGAAAAAAATGACTTTGGTTAAAATTAGCAGCCACCTTATTCTTTCACACTGGCCATCTGCATCATGCAGATGGCCAGTGTGAAAGAATAAGGTGGCTGCTAATTTTAACCAAAGTCATTTTTCCTTTTTTCCATAAAGCTGAATAAAAGGCATTCACCCACATGGCCAGCGTGTGAAAGAAACAGTGCTTTCCAGCTGAATGATTAATCTGCCTTGGGTAACTGAAAGTACAAATAGTTAGTTTTTTGGGTATTATAAGACTAAATATATAAATATACACAAAGCCACAGCAGTAAAGCTGTGATAACAATATGCTAAAACTATTTAGAAGCCTTGTTAACTAATAAAGCTGTTCCTACTTTTGTTCTGAACAGTTCTAACATTTGGGTAATTGTATTCTGTAAACTCCAGTAAGAATTTGGAATAGAGACATTGTGAAGTGTCCAACATTTTATTCAATGCCCCCAGTGCTAGAAACAGATTTAGATGATTTTGCCTGATAAAACAGCTGGCCATATGATTAACTCTTTCCGTGCGTATGGTCGATATATCGACACCAGAAGTGTCCCTAAGCTACCGTATGGTCGATATAGTGACATTGTTTGTTTCATTAAAACAAGCGGTGTAACATTTAGATTGTACATATTTCGTCCGCGATTCCGGTGACACTTTTCAAAATGGAGAGTGCGTGCCTAGTTAACGAGCAATGCCGAGCGAGAACAAGGACGTGAAGCATGGAAATTTTTCAATTTTTGACGATGTAGATAGGGGTATGGACATAGCCTATGGCCACCCCACTGCTCTTGAATGTTTTCTAAGTAGATCTAGACATATTTAGACGACTGGAGAAGTAGTTAGGAGTAGTTAGGAGGTTAGTTCAGACATTCATTCAGCGAGAATGCAATATGGAGTCACAATACGAGATCGATAAGTAGATTTACACATCTCAGATGGTAAGTAGTGGTAAGTAGCGTGGATCTAGACCTAGCCGATGGTGAGCTGGCCACAATCAGTGTCTAAAAACATCACATTACTTCTTTTTTCCTAAAAAAAACTGCATTTATGAAATTTTCATTCATTTAGCTATACTTTGAAACCTAATAAGTATACGGAAGTACATGGAAATACTGTTTTCCATTCCATTTTACAACTAGACCCCCTTACAGTCAAGACCCGCGTTTTTACTCCCGCACCCCGAGACACATCCGTGTTTCTTCCTCCAGCACGGAAAGAGTTAAGGAAGTTTATACTTGGTATCTGAATAAACAATGCAGGCTTGTGAGCTGTTATCTCTTGTGAACTTCCCTGAAGCTCTGGAGGAGGAGGAGGGAGTGTTAGGACACAAATTACTTGAGCTGACTGTGAGCTGTTATCTCTTGTGAACTTCCCTGAAGCTCTGGAGGAGGAGGGAGTGTTAGGACACAAATTACTTGAGCTGACTGTGAGCTGTTATCTCTTGTGAACTTCCCTGAAGCTCTGGAGGAGGAGGAGGGAGTGTTAGGACACAAATTACTTGAGCTGACTGTGAGCTGTTATCTCTTGTGAACTTCCCTGAAGCTCTGGAAGAGGAGGGAGTGTTAGGACACAAATTACTTGAGCTGACTGTGAGCTGTTATCTCTTGTGAACTTCCCTGAAGCTCTGGAGGAGGAGGGAGTGTTAGGACACAAATTACTTGAGCTGACTGTGAGCTGTTATCTCTTGTGAACTTCCTGAAGCTCTGGAGGAGAGGGATTGTTAGGACACAAATTACTTGAGCTGACTGTGAGCTGTTATCTCTTGTGAACTTCCCTGAAGCTCTGGAGGAGGAGGATTGTTAGGACACAAATTACTTGAGCTGACTGTGAGCTGTTATCTCTTGTGAACTTCCCTGAAGCTCTGGAGGAGGAGGGATTGTTAGGACACAAATTACTTGAGCTGACTGTGAGCTGTTATCTCTTGTGAACTTCCCTGAAGCTCTGGAGGAGGAGGGATTGTTAGGACACAAATTACTTGAGCTGACTGTGAGCTGTTATCTCTTGTGAACTTCCCTGAAGCTCTGGAGGAGGAGGGATTGTTAGGACACAAATTACTTGAGCTGACTAGTTTAACCAGGCGTTGTGAAAACTTTTCTCCTCCTGAATTTTTTTCAGTACAGTCGGAAACATCAAAGCTTGTGACCATTAAAATGAAAGAGTAGAACAGACTGGACTTGCATCTTAGACATGAATGAAAGAAGAAACTTTTAAGTTCTCGGACTGGTACTTTAGATGTGAGAAAAATCAAGTTCAAACTCATGGCTAAAGTTTTTGATGTATGGCATTTGAGGCTTATTATATCTGGTTGGCTTGGTTGTGCTCTCTCTCTCTCTCTCTGTCTCTCTCTCTCTCTCTCTCTTCCCCTCATGGCTTTTGTTTTGAGCATGGAGAATTTTGTGAAACAATCAAAAACACACACAAGTACAAATATGTGGTGTGCTTGATAAATGTTTAATTGAATTTTTTTTTTTTTAAAGTAGTTTTATGAGAAAACATGAAGCAGCAGAAAAGAATTATATATTGCTACTGAAATAAGATGCTAATATCATCCAGCTGGAAAAAAAAACCCCACTTTTACAAAGATAATACACATTGATTATGCTGCCTTAGGTAAGCTGTAGTTCATAAACTCCAATAATAAGAATTGGGCATACAGGCATCATGAAGCATCAAACATTATATTCAGTGCTGCAGTGCTAGAAACAGATTACATGTTGTTGCTGTGTGTGTGTAATCAGGTAAGCATACAGATACATACATAAATTGAAAACATGATGACTTGACCTACATAAGAAATGACGCCATCAGGGGCAAAGGTTGGAGCAACATCAGTATTACACCACATCCAGAAACAACAAGTCAGATGGTTTTGACCACATTATTTGACTGGCACCAGACAGTATACCACAAAAAACATTCATGCTAAGATTTGTAGAGGTTGCCTGTGCAAGAGATGGAGGGAGCAAATTACAGAAACCTTAAAATATTCCACCATGTGAAGTTAATCTCTGGACCCTGTCAAGACATCTGCTTGTCTCCTCAACACCGAAAGATTATATGACAAAGAGACAAAGTATAGGGACAGAAACAATATCTGTTGTAAGGTCTGTAAAAGGCAGCAAAGTTGAGATCCACATAGCAAGTATAGATTTTAAAACTATTCTGTAAAAGTATAGATTTTAAAACTGCTATATACAAACACCACCAAGCATTGTTTTATGTTTTACTCAAGTTAAATATTACTTCAGAGATTTCTTCTTCAAAAACACCCCAAGAAATCTCACTTTTAATAACAGTGTTAAAAAATGAATAATTTGCATAATTGTATAATTTTTTTTGGTTATTTGTAAATAGTCTTACGTAGAATATTAAAAATATGTGACAGTTCTTAAAAATATTTGACAGTTTTTAATTTAATCCCAAATGGCAAGAGAGAGTAAGAAGACTGCAGGAAATTATCATAGGTTTCAAAAGGTTATGACCTAAGAAAGGTGGAAACCTCTACTCTGTGGTCACAATTTCATCTACTGTACCACTGAAATGAAACCAGTATGAATGTGGTTTGAAGTTTTACCACAACTGCTCTTTTATGGTCATAACTTCCATCTACTGTACCACTGAAATGAAACCAGTATGAATGTGGTTTGAAGTTTTACCACCACTGCTCTTTTATGGTCATAACTTCCATCTACTGTACCACTGAAATGAAACCAGTGTGAATGTGGTCTGAAGTTTTACCAACTTAGTGATGATCTTAAGCTGGGGTGTCCAACTTCAGTGGCTTCAAAAGCCACAACTATGTGGAAATCAAGCAGCAGGCCACTCGTAAATGACCTAGTTTTTGCTAGGGTGCATGAAAACAAGAAAAAGTGACAGTTATGAGGTAATGGTGAACTGATCATATTTTATTGACTTTAATTAAGACAATAAATTTGTGTAAGTGCAATTTTAACAGTAAATAATTTGATTATATGTTAATTATAATACAATAAATTCGATTCTCATAATAACCTCATAGGATGCAAAAATAGGCAGCATGTTGCCCGTAGGGTGTCAGTTGGACAACTCTGGTGTAAAGAGAACAGTGTTGGAGGCTACGGTTCTTGGAAAATAAGAGAGGATGCGATGGGCCTAGGACATCACTGATATTTTAAACACCACAATACTGGACAGGATTCAGGGCATGGCAGTGAGACATCTTTAGACTGAGTATCAAGAAAGCAACATTCAGTAGCAGACACACTATTTGAATGAACGAATATACAGATGATCCATGACTTACGATGTACTTGAGTCATGATGATCCACAGTTACAAACATCAGCATCTTTATGCTTCTTTTGTAATAAAATAAGTTGAAATTCAACATGGAATTTTATGTTAACATTTTAATTGCTTGATATTTAACATTTTCTAAACTTGTGAAACACAAGAACATATCTCTTAATATGCTGATGATAGATAGTTGTAATGGTGAAAATCAATAAAAAAAAAAAAACAGTGTCACTAGAGGGGGTATCTGTTGTAAGTCAGAGACCACCTGTACCAGAAATCTAGTAAAATACCGTCTTCGTTTCCAAAATTAAATTTTTTTCTATTTTTATCTTATCTCATATCCTTCCTGTGCCGTTAAACGTCACATAGGGCTTGCAAAGTAGTTCGCCAATTTCCTTTGGCGAGTCTTTCAACCTCATCAAAGAATTTCATGCCTGTTAATTTGGCCTCTCTTAACAATGTCCTCTTCAGAGTTTCACGCAGTCTGCCTCTTTTTCTTTGGCCTGTTGTGTTCCACTTGATAGCTTGTTTTGGTATTTTTATACTGTTGAAAAATTACCTTGAACTATCAGGGAGATGAGGTAAAAGAGACACAATGTTTGAGGATTGATGATAGAGAGAGAGCATGAAATAAACTGTGGACTGTAGTCTATGATAAAAATGAACCCTTTCAGGTATAGTTTCAGTGTACCTGTAGTAAAAGA
This sequence comes from Achatina immaculata, assembly GCA_009760885.1. Classification (NCBI taxonomy): domain Eukaryota; kingdom Metazoa; phylum Mollusca; class Gastropoda; order Stylommatophora; family Achatinidae; genus Lissachatina; species Lissachatina immaculata. The sequence goes on from CM019695.1 coordinate 22,650,575, forward strand.
AGGGAAGCAACAATGCCTGCAACTGAGACATGTGGAAAGTTATTCCTCTTTTGCTTAAGTAATAAAGATTTACATAATGGGGGGGGGGGGGGGGGAATCACTTTCAATAGCTTTAAGCATGGTTTCAAAATAAGAAAATTCATATAAATACATCAGACTTTGTCTTAAAAATATACATGCATGCATCTGAATAATTATGGAGTTCAGTCATTTTATATTTTATTCATATTCTGTATATGTGGTCTGGGCTGCAAACATACATCTTTATTGTTTATGCTTCAGATAAAAATAGTTACTATTAAATATGCTTCAGGATTATGGGAGATTTATTTTGATAATATTTTGAGCATTTTATCAGTTAACATTATGCGGAGGTAAGACATTGCAGCATAATAAACATTAGCCATATGGTACTACAAAAAAAAAAAAATGAGAGGAATGTAGGTAATATCCAGTGAAAGTAATCTTCATTTTACTAGGGTCTCAAGATAGTGTCCTATGAGGCATGTTTACAAGGATGAAATAATTATTGTACTGATAAGTTGCATTTACAGCATTACAACCAGAATTCGTAAATAATGCAACTTGAAAATGTCTCAGTATTTTTGTATATTTGTGTGTTCCAAGGTCCTTGCCTACAGGCATAGGATATCATGTCCTTCCATTACCCTCAGTCCCTTGTGCATCTCAGCAAGATTGTCAGTAACCATTTTCTGTGCCAAGATGCCAGACCATCAAACATCTTTTCTTTCTGTCTACCTTTGTCTCTTCCTCCTTCGATCTTCCCTGCAGCCATTAGGTGCTCTAGCCTGCCTCTCCTCTAAACATGCCACACAAATTTGGACTGTCATTTTCTGATCTTTGTTATAATTTATATATTTATTCTTGTGTGCATACCTGTCTTCACTGGCTAGTAAAATAGGACTTGAAATTAACAAGGAAAAAAAACAAAAATAATGAAACTTCTCATTAATCACGAAGGAAAAATATATTTAGAAGGAACAGCTGTTGAAGAAGTAAACCAATCTGCATACCTCAGCAGCTACATAGACTGGGATGGTGACACCAGAAAGGAAGTTAGAATTGCAAAAAAAGCAGCATTGACCTTCAAGAATCTTGAGAACATATGGCATTCAAAAGTTATAAGTACAAAAATCAAGGTAAGATTATTCAATTCAAATGTAATATCCACCTTCATTTATGCATATGAAAGCTGGAAAACAACTAAAGAAATAGACAAGAAATTAGAGTCTTTTGAAAACAAATGCTTCAGGAAAATGCTCTGCATAAAGTGGAACGAATTCAAGAACAATGCGGAGATTGATGAGCAAACAACAACCTGTCTCATGGGTGATCAGTAAAGAAAATGGACAAGTGTCGTTCATGTGATAAGAAAAAAAATCAAGAGAATCCCAAAACAAGCTATCAAATGAAACATAACTGGCCAAAGAAAAAGAGGTCGATCACGTGAAACTCTAAAAAGAACATTGTTAAGAGAGGCCAGTTTAGTTGGTATAACATCCCTTGATGAGGTTGAAAAGCTTGCCAAAAACAGGAAAACTTGACAAACTACCATGTGAGCCCTATGTGATGTTTAACAGCTCAGGAAGGATGTAAGATGTAAGACATTCTGAGGAAATAGAGGCACCGATGCAGTCTGTTATCATCATCATCATCACCACTGCTCAGCCGTGCTTCATGTGCACAGCTTGTGAGACAACATAACCTGGTGCAAAAAGGAAAATAACTTTTTAAAAATTGGAGATGCTCTCTCAAGCTTCTAGCCTTGACTCGGGAACTATTACTTGCAGTATATGAGGGCACGTTGCTTCAAGCAAGTTTCATATTAGATGCAGATATTTTGTAACACTTCATACATGTTAGAATATTTGACCCGTTTCATGTGAGTCACACACAGTTATTTTTAGCACCATAAGGATCTTCTGTCCTCAAAAGTCATGTAAACCTCATTAAAAAAAAATAATAAAAACGAGGACAGATAATATTTGAATAAATAAAATAAAAATATATAATTCAATCCATTCTTCATGCCAGCCTTACTTGATCCATTCTTCACTCTAGCTTTACTTAATCCATTCTTCACTCAAGCTTTACCACATTACTTTTAAAAAAAATGCTTTATAAACTATTATGAGCCTACACAATCATTTTAAAGCATTGCTTGATGAAGCCAGAAGTAAAAATATTAACTGTTGGTTTGTTAATGAGTACAACTTTCTCTTAGTTTTTGACCATGATATTACTATTTGAAAACTTTGCTGCAGTGATTCTGTATACATTACATGCAAACCACAAGAATTTTGTGTTAATTTTATCCAAATCTATACTTCTGTTTTGTTTTGTTTTTTACTCTAACTTCTTATGTAGCTTACATTCTTGTTATGGACTAAATGTTTCTGTAGACGATGCAGCAGCAGTTTTCAGTCCTTTCTGTTCAGTCATGTGCCCATGACATAAGACTGATGTCTTTTCCTGGGCCTAATCTTAGGTAGGATTAGATACAGGAATGAACTGATGCTATGCAGTATATTTGTGTCGCTTGGTGGTGGTGGAGGGGGGGGAACAAAGGAAGCACATATCCATAGCATATTCCCACATTGTTTCTCATGAAGCAACAGTTCTGAAGGTCTATTGAAACCTATAAATATAATTTAGATATAAAATGTAGCCAATACACTAATCTAGACTTCTGTACCGTCGTCTCCAGGCACCTGATATTTCTGTGATAAGAGAGTGAAAATCTGCTCCAACTTGTCTAGTCTGTCTCTTCTGTTGACCATCCAACCCTTTTCCCCCCACAGAAGGAGCAAGTGAAACTCTGAACACAGTATCTGGACAAGTTCAGTGTCTATGGTTATGCCTGTCAAATGTGCTTTTCCAGTGACTTGATACAAGTTACACTGTGATGCTATGACTCGAGCTGTATCGAGGTGAGCTAGCAACACATCTATGGCACTACCAACTGGATCAAGACCTTTTTCCCAGTAATATTCTTGGAGAACTGACTGCATGTCTCGCTCCAGAAGCTGACATACAGGGGTGACATATGGAACACATACATTATTTAGCGGCAAGTCACTGCTTGCATCATTCAGTGATACAAAACCGGGACGAAGCTTTGTGTCAAAGGCATAAGCGCTGGCAGTGTGGTTTTGTCTCAGAATTAACCATGTGTCTGTCAATCTCATAATCTGTGGGCTGGTTAAGCAGACATTATGGCAGCAAAACTGTACAAATTCCCAACTGTTGTTTTAAGTTCTAGACATGTTTGAATCCACAAGCTCAAGATTTTAGCCCGTTCATTCACTGTCTGACATGTGAGCAGCATAACCAGTGTGAACATTCGAAGACTTTCCCATCTCTCTATTACATCTTGGCGCAACTGTTTGCCCTGAGGAAGCGTCAATAGCTCTAATCCTGATGTTACACCAAGACCTAAATCGATCTCCTCAGTAACATTCATCAGCGTCAGGTCATATTTTGTAAGATGCAGTGCTACTGTCCTTGGAGTCTTGTTAAGAATAAGTGCTTTTACATTCAGAAGTACTGTCTGATCAAGTACTTTATATCCTTTTGGTAAAAGAGTACTTTTAAAAGCTTCAGGCATGATTGCACTTTGACAGTTTTTTGGTGGTTTTGTAATTTTGCGTGATTTCATGTACTCCACATCATAAAATCCAAAAATTTCTCGATCATCAATGATGTGCTCTTTGGGATAATCATAATCACTGCCACTTCGTTCCACTTGTGATGGCTCAGTATCTGATGTTAATCGTCCTCGTGGAGTTTTAGTTGATGACGATTTGATAGGAAGCGTCTGATATCCTCTCCTTGTATCGTTCTTCATATTGTTGTCATAGTCGGCATCATCATGTCCTGGAGACTGAAAAGATCTGCTCCGTGCTACAATTTGGTAGGTTGGTGAAGCAGGAGAATTCTCTACATTGGAGGTAAATGTGGGTATAGGTGGAACTCGTGAGTTCAGATTCTGTCTTCCTTTCTGCATATCATGAAGCCCTAGGAATGATGGTGGTGTGTTTGCATTTGGATCTTTACGATTATTACCAGGAGAAGGAATGAACATTTTTTCACGAGTAACCCGAGTTGCTCTTCTGCCCTTCTGAGGTTCATCTGAAGAGAAAGAATGAATCTGTCTGGATGATTCATCCTGGAACTTTGGAATAGACTCTGTGCTTCCATGAAGCCAGCTTGGTTCTTCTTTAACTTGTGTGTAATCTGAATAATCCCTGTCATCATCGTAGATGGCCTTTCTTACAACAACTGTTGGTTTCTGACGATATTTAATTGATGGAATCCGGCTGGGTTTTGGTGGTGGGGGATTGGTCAGTTCACTCTCTGAACTAGCTGGAACCAATCTTCTTCCAAGAGTGAGAATTTGTGAACCTCACTTCCATTGGATAAGTTTTCTGGTGTAAGTACTGGAGCACTGCCTGCTCTCATGTGGGCAACCACAGGTTTGCATAGCCTGCTCCCATCCTGATAACTTGCTGCCTCTGTGCCAGCTTTTCCTACAGGTGGTGTGACATTTATCACAGGCAGACTGTCACATCTGTCTAAAGATGAAGACCTGCTTTCCCGCCTTCTGCCTGAACTAGTTTTCCTGACATTTTCAGACACGTCTGTGATGTTCAGAATTGGCTGACTGCCTGTCCATTTAGGCTTGTGTCGATTCATCTCTGGACTGGACCTTGGACTTTCCACAGGTGTGACAAATGGACTTGGTTTAGGACTTTGAGAAGGTGTGGCGTAGGCACCAGCTGAAAAGTTGATTAGAGCACCATATTTTGTGTCATAGTAACTCAGTGGCATAGACCTGGATATTGGGTTCTTGAGAAGAGCACCAGAGACGACGGTAACTGGTTTGCCCTGATGTTGGTAATGCTGTATAAGCTGTTGAATTGTGAGAAAGCTGTCCTCCTCAAACTGGTAAGATATTGTTGGTAAGTTTCCTGGTGCACAGTCTCCAACAATGGAATTTATCATAAAATTGAGAGGCGTGCCTTTCCATTTGCAGGTGAGAACAAAGTCCCCGGGTTTGGATATACAATCACGAACTAGAAAGTCGCCATCTTTGGTAACTAAGGACTCTGCCCTCTGCCGTGAGATGTTGCCATGGTACCATGGGCGGCTACGAAGCTCGGAGGGGTCGCCGGCGAGTTCCTTCTGTAGGTCAGATAAAAGCTTCTCAGGGGAGACAATTACTTGTTGGAAATCTGGAGTGGGTGTTGTCGGAGAGTTAGGCGCCCTTGGGAGAAAAAAATGAAATTTTATAAATTACGCATAAAATAAATAAATATCGAAATTCAAGCCCAATGAAATACTCTTATGAATGAATAAATAATCTTATTTCTTATCACGTTTTTTTCCAGCGCCGAAGCTCGGGGTTGCACTAACTCCGACATTCACTGGACATGTAGTGAGAAGGGGAGGGTTTGTAAACATCATATCAGATGGAAAGATACATGGGAAGAGAGGCTTGAGAAAACCAAGAGAAAAAAAAATAATGGATATCTAAAGCGATACCACGACAAAGAAATCAGCAACTATCAGTCAGTCAGTCATTTGCATGTCCCTTTTGAAACTGCCTTCCTAACAGCGTTACTGTAAGCTCACGGTTGTAAGCAAGATGCTCTGCTGGTGATGCACCCATTCGCAGATCATCAACGATGTCTTGCAGCCATCTTCGCCTTGGTCTTCCTCTCTTTCTTTTTCCCCATTATGTACCCTTCCAAGATGGTCTTCTCTAAATTCTCATGACGTTTAATACGTATGTCCAAAATATTTAAGTTTTCTCTGTTTAATATTCTACACTAGCCAACCTTCTTCAATATTAAGTTCTTGTAGATTTTTGTGTCCATGGTATTTGGATGACTCTTCTGTAGCATTTACATTCAAAGGCATTTATGTGTTTCTCTGCTGTTTTGTTAAGTATCCAGGCCTCAGCAATTGATGTGACAGGGAACGAGATCTGTAGGAGAAGCATGACCATCATAGCCTGCTGGCACGGCACCTGATGATGATGAACCCCCAAGCTTGTTGTCAGATGAAGTTTAGTTCAACCCCCACCCCCCCCCCCCCATTCCTCAAACTCTTGAGACAGCTCTTGTGCTTCTAGCCTAATCCATCCGGCAAACACAGGCTTTGGCCACTTTTGTAGTGATGTACCAGAGTTCGATCTTATCTTTGTAAATTCATTCTTTTCAAGAACGTTACACTCCCGATACTCAATATGAAAATGCCTCATTGTCTACCGAACTAGTCTGCTTCAGCTGAGTGTAATCTCCATGGCCGTCGTCTAATGTCTTCCCCACAATCCACGGCCTCCATTTTTGTATCATATACAGTGAATCCACCATATATGTATGTATGTACATGTACTTGTACATCTACGAACTCCTTGTAACTGCGAGGTGATGTTCTTTACAGCCGATGCTGTGGAGATGTTGAGGCACAGCATCGTATCGGCGTGGGAACGGGTTATGGCAGCTACTTTTTCAATTCCGGGGTACAGCTAACAAGCAGGGGGGTGTGCAATGCTTCTGTCCCGTTAGCCAGGCCTGTTACTGGCGTGTACCAACGGAGAGGTGGGACAGGGTCTTGGCCAGCTATGGTCCGCTAACCCTGACGCTGGCATGTCAACTATGGGTCGATGATTGCCTCATGGACAAGTGTCTTCACACCCCATGTATGTACGTATGGCTACTGGTCTGACTAATGGGGACAAGGTTAGCCATAATCACCATAGAAGCACTGCACACTCCTTGCCTTTTAGCTCTAATCAGGGACTGAACAAAAAAAAAATGGCCGCCCTACCACGCTCAAACAAAAGTCTCTGAATACAACAGCACACCAAATAATCAAACAATTCAAAAAGAAAAAAAATAAAGGTTGACAAATAATCATTCTGAAAATGAGTAGAATGCGAGATGAATTTTAAACTGGAGGACTTTGCCTCTTACAAGACGGTTGAGAGAGAGAGAGAGAGAGAGAAATATTAGACCCAGTTGATAAGTTTCTTGTGTACCAATGCGCAGTGAATTTTGAACTGCAGGACACTGCCTTATACACGTCAGTTAAAAATGACTTAAAACGCAGTTGCCAAGCCCCCGTGTACACAAACGATGACTATGCACAATGAAGTGCACAACTTACGAGTATGAAGTGCTTGATGTACGCTGTAGGGAAAATGCTCCACTTCCTGTCACACGACCTGGAAAGAGAAACAAAAGTGCGGGAAAATCTTTTAAGAGTTCTTGCTTCTCTCGAGTAAAGTTAAAAAAGGAAAGTGTCGCACACAAATATTGAAAGCCTTTCAAGATGGTTGACCGTTTGTTCCCTCTTCTTTGTGCCACTGTAAAAACATGAAATATTAACAAAATGATACTGTGTTAATAAACTAGATTTACCTGTTTTGCGGGGTGTAAGATAGTCCCATAGCAAATGCAGTAGGGGATGAAGTGTTAGAGAGCTCATTATGCTGGGCCATCAGCGTATAATTAGGGGTGGCCAGTTCCTTTCCTCGCTGCCTTTCCTTCCCAGGTTTTCTATGGTACCCATTTTACGAGGCCTAGGTCGACCTCAGGGCAGTATTGGTCGGAAAAAAAAATCTCGCTCAGCTGGGGATTCGAACCCTCCACCATTCGGTTTCTAGACGAGTGCTCTAACCACTACATTAGCCTGTCAAAGGCTAGGTGTACTTTGGACAAAAAATCTATATAAAGTACAAAAGAGACAATCGTATTTACACGGAGCATATTTATCAGGTAGACCTAGATAACGATGCGAGACAACCTAGAAGATATACACACTCTTGAAATCAGATATGCGCGCTCTTGAAATCAGATATACGCGCTCTTGAAATCAGATATACGCGCTCTTGAAATCGACAACTGGCAAGAAAAGATAAAGAACAGAGAGGAGATGTGTATCGTCTGCAGCAATGAGCCTCAGTGGTTCGGAAAGCTGTGGAAATCAGGGGCTACTCAAAGAAGAAGAAGAAGAAGTAGAAGAAGAAGAAATAGAAGAAGAAGATTTATCAGCGCCAGAACTAGCAAGATCTTACTCTACTTCTTCATAGCGGCCTAGAGGAGCTACTTAAAGAAGAAGAAGAAGAAGATGAAGATTTATCAGCGTCAGAACTGGCAAGACCCTACTCTACTTCTTCGTAGCGGCCTAGAGGAGCTACCCAAAGAAGAAGAAGAAGAAAAAGAAGAAGAAAAAGAAGATTTATCAGTACCAAAACTGGCAAGACCTTACTCTACTTCTCTGTACTGCGTCTAGAGGAGCTACTCAAAGAACAAGAAGAAGAACAAGAAGAAGAACAAGAAGAAGAACAAGAAGATTTATCAGTACCAGAACTGGCAAGACCTTACTCTACTTCTTTGTAGCGGCCTAGAGGAGCTACTCAAAGAACAAGAAGAAGAACAAGAAGAAGAACAAGAAGAAGAACAAGAAGATTTATCAGCACCAGAACTGGCAAGACCTTACTCTACTTCTTTGTAGTGCACCTAGAGGAACTACTCAAAGATGAAGAAGATTTATCAGTACCAGAACTGGCAAGACCTTACTCTACTTCTTTGTATTGTGCCTAGTGGAGCTACTCAAAGAAGAAGAAGATTTATCAGTACCAGAACTGGCAAGACCTTACTCTACTTCTTTGTATTGTGCCTAGAGGAGCTACTCAAAGAAGAAGAAGAAGATTTATCAGTACCAGAACTGGCAAGACCTTACTCTACTTCTTTGTAGCGGCCCAGAGGAGCTACTCAAAGAAGAAGAAGAAGAAGATGACGATGATGATGACGTATCAGTGCCAGAACTGGCATGACCTTACTCTACTTCTTCGTAGCGGCCTAAAGACAAGTTTAAAAAACGGAGATCCACTGCTGCAAAACATAAACGGGACAAAGAACACAAGATTATACTGGAAGTCCATCCCCTCATGCAACTCTTTAGAAATGAAGTGACATGTCACACAGTATGTATGTTTTCTGTGCTCTTTCATTTTACCGTTGGCAAAGCCTTCGTGTTTCCAATTTGCCTGAAGCATTAGTGGTTCCAAATTCAGTGGGCATAACATCCCTTGATGAGACTGAAATGCTCGCCGAAGACAGGACATCTTGGCGAACTACTATGCGGGCCCTATGTGACGTTTAAAGGCATGGGAAGGACGTAAGATTTAAGATTAGTTGGTTCCTTTTGTTAGTACCACGAACATCACTTTTTTTTTCATTTTTGCATAGTGAAGGAAGAAGAGCCAGAGGAAGACCGAGAGAAATGATACTGGATAGTCTGACAAGATGGCATGAGAGGAGATCACCAACTGATTTAATAGCCTGCATGAAGGATCGTGTACCCTGGAGAAACGTAATAACAAATACCACTAGGCACAGCTGATGATAGTGATGATGATATGGCGCGTGTCCTGTGCTTACATACTTCCATGCACTTTTATAGTTCAATTTACGCTTTCTAAAACTGATTCGCGTGGGCTTTTCCAGAGGCGGACTAAAAGGTAAATGGGTCATTATTCCGGTGTTGACACAACAAAATCGCCCACTTACTTTTCTCGTACTTGTCTCTGAGTATCCGAAGGCTGGAAACTAGTTTTGCCCGGTGTCCCCCGTTTTTTATCCCCAGTTCTTTTATCTCCGATTCAGTTGCATATATCAGATCCTGGAGAGAGAGAGAGAAAAAAAAAATGTGACGGTTATGCAGAAGAAAGTGATGATAAAGATATCGATAAGGCAGACGCATGAAAAAGTCTGATTCGAGGACATAAATAGTGAAGCGACAGCCTGCAGAGACCATATCTCTTTTCTTCGTGGCACTTAATCGAAACAATCCTGGCAACCAAGATAGGGATCAAAGAGTTCATATTTCGTGGTGGAGCTTATGAGAAGTCTGCCAGTGTAGCTGGATGAGAGGACATTGCTACGTCTTTCTTCTTCTCCTAGCATAAGGGCGTTTGAGTGGCGAAGTGGTTAGTGCACTGGTCTCTCACGGCGAAGTTCGGGGGTTCGAATCCAGCCGGAGGCACCCCCAGTCACCCAGCTGTAGAAATGGGTACCTGACTTCATCAGGAGTTGGGGAAGGAAAGGCGGCCAGTCGTGATGATGACCACATCAGACTCTAGTGTGTTGACAGGTCAAGGAAAATATGGGCACTAACATCATATCCGCATGTGCCTCTAATGCATGGGAGGGTTACCTTTACTTTACTTTTACTTTACGTGACGGTTAATCATAGACTTTCCATATAAGGAAAGTAGTACCAGTCATCCATAATCAGTTGTCATTGACGTTTTCATCATTGGACGGAAGAACAAATCCCTACTCACACAGTATTCAAATAAGAAGAAAACAGATTATCACCTGTTCAGTTAATGAAAAAAAAAGCAAAATAAACCGACATTTAAAAAGGATGACAAAAAAAATAAAGTACATGAGAATTTAAAAAAAAACACTTTCACTCAATAACAACAGAAGAAACGAAACAATTTATACAAGGTTGATCCCCATTAAACAAAACAGAAATAAAAAAAAATTAGAATAGATTAATCATTTTTATTAAACATGAAAACTGAACAAATTACTGCTTCTACATCCTATACAGTGAGAAGTTACTAATATTTTAACTCTTTCACTTCAAAACAGCACCGGCAGTGCTGGTAGATATTCCACGCCTAACGCTAATGTTCAGCGCAATACTTAGACATACTCTAAGTAAAATACTTGACACAGTCAAAGCAAAATGAAAAATCGCACACTTCCAACCTAATTCACGTTTTTAAAATGCGAGTACAGAGAAGCTTCCTGCCATTTTCTGTCTACCAAAATTTCTCAACAAAATATATCCTAGCTTAATTCAGGAGCAAAAAGGGTTAAACTACATCGTCGTCGTCCCAGCCCCCCCCTCCCCCAAATAACACACACACACAAACACTCACACACATAAATGAGTTTAGTACACATCCAAATAAATAAACATGGTTGAACTAAATCTAGGTCAGAGTAGAACAGATCGAAACCTGATTTTAATGTACGTGCATTTAAAAAAAATTTTTTTTTTCCAAATGCAAAACATGACAGTAATATCATTCAAAAGTTCTAGACATACACATGTATACGAGAGATGAAAACACCATATACACAAAAGCACACATTGGCGCATACACGCACGCACTGCTCGTGGCCACGCACACAAATATGCTGAAGTTCAGACTCATTACTTCAGCAAAATTGAAAGAAAAAAACAAAACTAGTAACGTAGCTCCAGAGGAAGATAATAATAACAATAACGAAGCTATGTTTAAAGCAAACACTGTTTAAAAAAAATTCAAATAATTATATGCACAATAAAAAATACAAACCAAAAAAAAAAATCCGAACTAAACACATTGCAAGTAGAAAACTATATCCATATCTGAACAAAGTACAATAGCAAATATTATGTATCCAAAGGAAAAAACAGTTTTCAAAATCTGTCATGCTTAGTAGTAACGAATTCTAAAGCTAAATGGAATTTTAAAAAAAAGAAGTGCCCAAAGGTTGTTTAAAAAAAAAAGTCTAACAACCTAAAGAAGATGCAAATATCTTGTAGGACAGAAACCGTACAATTTATGCAGATTTTATTTTGAAGGAACGCAGGTACGTAATGACTGATCTAAAAATTCCTTTAATGTAAACATAAATTAAGAGCCGATATTTATTTGTCACAGAACTGTAGCAATCAGACACATGCCTCACAATCAGATATTTACTACAAATCTAGAACAATCTGATATTTACTACAAAGCTAGAGTGATCAGATGTTCACTACAAAACTGGAACGATCAGAAACATATAACAAAAATAGAACAATCAGAAACATATCACAAAAATAGAACAATCAGATTTATGACACAAAACTAGAACAATCACATATATACCACAAAACTAGAACAATCATATATATATATATACACATACATACATATATATGTATATCACAAAACTAGAACAATCACACACACACATATGTATATACCACAAAACTAGAACAATCACATATATACCACAAAACTAGAACAATCACATATATACCACAAAACTAGAACAATCACATATATACCACAAAACTAGAACAATCACATACATACCACAAAACTAGAACAATCACATACATACCACAAAACTAGAGCAATCACATATATATATAAAAAACTAGAACAATCAGATAGTTACTACAAAACTAGAATAATCAGATATTTACTACAAAACTAGAACAGTCACATACAGTACTTACCACAAAGCTAGAGCACTCGGATAAATGCCACAAAACCAGAACAATCAGATATTTACCACAAACACTAGAACACTCAGATATTTACCACAAAATCGGAACAATTAGATATGCACTAAAAAAAAAAAAAACAGCTGCTATTAAACGCACACAATATTCGACTCTGATTCGTCAGCGTTCATCACAGCACTCAACATAAAGTTTTCCTGTGTCTAATTGTCCGGACACACAATGCAGAGGCGTTATTTAAGGTGGTTTCTCTCCAGTTTGCCACACTCTACAATAAGTTCTTGTTTCGCTCTTCCTGGATCCGTGAATTCTTCTTCTTCTTCGCAGACTGACGCCATAATGATGCTCACTGCCACGACCGCCATGGTAGATGGCGTATTGTGGTTTACAGTGGCTCGCTTTAAGAACATGGAGCAGACCCAAGAAATGAAATTCTCGGGCAGACTCCGCTACCCTGGCGATCACGACGAGCCGGATCCTTTCAGTCAGAGTTGAAGGACTGCATCAAGGCGTTATTACGAGAAGAACGATGAAGGCAGGGCAGCTCAGATTTACAGTCATAATATCCTACTTGTGTTGTAGGACTACTATGTACGGCCTATAACCTTATCTTATATCCTTCCCGTGCCGTTAAACGTCACGTAGGGCTCGCAAAGTAGTTCGCCAATTTTTCTTGTCTTCGGCGAGTCTTTCAACCTCATCAAAGGATTTTATGCCTGTTAATTTGACCAATAATCATGCACCAAAAAAAAAAAAAAAAAATCCTGCATTTTCTTGTTCACCTTTTACTTATTTATTGATCATGAACATAAAATTGTTTTCAAACCAGGAAGCACCCACAATTCAGTAAATTCTCTTTGCCTATTACAGCTATTTAAATGTTATATTGCACCAATCCTATTCTATGGACGCGAAACCTGGACGGTCAGTAAAAAGATACAAGGAAGGCTGGAATCAACCGAAATGTGGTTCTCAAGAAGGATGCTGAAGGTACCATGGACAGCGAAATGACCGAGCGAGGAAGTTCTGAAAGAGCCACAAGAAACAAGGAAAACTATAACGAAGATGAGAAAACGACAATCCGAATTTGTGGGGGCATGTCTGGAGGAGAGGCGGGTTAGAGCACCTAATGGCAAAAGGAAGGTTGAAGGTAGAAAAGACAGAGGTAGACGGAGAGATGCTTTGGTAGATAGATAGATAGATAGATAGATAGATAGATAGACAGATAGACAGATAGATAGATAGATAGGTAGATAGATAGATAGATAGATTCAACTGAACATACGTCAACACGTTCCTCAGATTTACACGCCGCTGGAAGTGTGTACAGGAAGTTAACCCTTGAAACGACTTTCCCTGCGTAGGTTAGTTCAAGAGATTTAAGAAGAGCCGGGCTTTGAGAAAGCCGACACAAGCGGCTCCAGAACCTGACACGTATAACGTGCGATATTGTTCAAACAATCATGGTCCTTGTGTTATTTAAACTGCGACATTATAATCAGGTTTTCCTGTTTATGTTTCCATTTACGGAAAGCTCTCTCTCTCTCTCAAGCTCTCTTTCTCTCTCTCTCTCTCTCAAGCTCTCTCTCTCTCTCTCTCTCTCTCTCTCTCTCTCTAAAGCTCTCTCTCTCTCCTGAAGCAAATCATCAAACGTTCCCAGTATTCCTCTCACATGAGCTTTTCTTATCTTCAATCTCTTGGAGCATATACAGTAGGCTGTCGATTATCCGAACTAAACTGGGAACAAGGTGGTTCAGTTAATTAAATAGTTCGGATAATTAAAACATGCACGAACGTACCCAGTTTATATATGCAGTTAAGTCTAAAATTAATTCTTACGAGCATCTGCAGCGCCGCTCAACAGATTGAGGCAAAAGTTCAGAGAGTGTTGAGAACTTTCGTGACATTATTATTCGAAAATCTAAACTTTTTTGGACCTAAAGCTATAAATTATTATTATTATTATGGACTCAAAGCTTTATTTTTTGCACCAGAGTTCCAATAAACGACTGTTCAGATAGTTTACGTTAGGATAATCGACCTTCTACTGTATATATTATATTTGCAGAGCAGGGAAATTATGGAAAAGGTTTGTATTTTGAAGATACGACATACCTTCTTCTGAGTTTTATAGGTGTGTAAGCGCGTGCGCTGGTGTATGAATTGTGATAATCTACAGTCATCATCATCAGGTGCCGTGCCGACTGGCGCTGGTTATTGTGGATCTCCCGAGTACCCATTCCTTCATGCAGGCCATTAGCTCAGTTGGTGATCTCTCACACCATCTCGTCAGCTGTCCAGTATCATTTCTCTAGGTGTACCCCTGGCTCTTCTTCCCTATTTTTCATGTTGCTATGTTATTTTCATTTTCAATGTTCCCCCCTTCTCATTGCATGTCCTATGAAAGTATATTGTCTCTCTCTCTCTTATTTTTTACAATATTTTTTTTGGTCTCTCCATCTCTTCTAAAAAAAAGAACAAATATATCTATACTACCAGAACTTAATATTGAAGAATGTTGACTAGTAAAGAGGATTAAACAAAGAAAACTTAAATATTTTGGACACATTAAACGTCATGAGAATCTAGAGAAGACCGTCTTGGGAAAAAGAAAGAGAGGAAGACCAAGGCGAAGATGGCTGCAGGACATCGTTGATGATCTGCAAATGGATGCATCAGCAGCAGGCCATCTTGCTCACAATCGAGAGGCCTACATGAGTGCTGTTAGGGAGGCAAAGTTCCCCCAAGGGACATGCAAATGAATGAATGAATGATGAATCTCTTCTCATACATTCTCTATTAGTTATTTTTGCTGTCCAGGGAATCCGCAGCATTCTTCTAATAAACCACATTTCTGCTGCTTCCAATGATTTTTGTGCAGACCTGCCTTTGACAGATGATTCAGCGTGTCTGTAAAATCATGGTGCGGTTTTAAACTTACGAAGTCAGTCAGTCAGTCAGTCAGTCAATCATTTGCATGTACCTTGAGGAACTTTGCCTCCCTAACAGCTCTCCTGTAGGCCTCTCGGTTGTAAGCAAGATGCCCTGCTGCTGGTGCATCCATTCGCAGATCATCAATGATATCTTGCAGCCATCTTTGCCTTGGTTGTCCTCTCTTTCTTTTCCCCATTATGTATCATTCCAAGACTACCATCTCTAAATTCTCATGACGTTTTTAATATGTCCAAAATATTTAAGTACTTATGAAGTATCGGAGCTAAATGTAGCAAAGCCATGACATCGACACTACATTAAAGAGAGTTTCCGGATTTGGGAATTTGGTTTCGGGATTCGTAATTAGTCACGAAACGGTGACGCAATACAAAACATCATTCCGCCAACATGTGACGCATCTTTTCATGATGGTAATACTGCAGAGTATAAGGTTCAGTGTGTTCTTTGGGTTGCCAATTTTGAATCCGTGTCTCTTGTTCAACGCGAATATCGCCAAGTGTTAATGAAAAGCCACCACACAAAAGTAACATTCGTTGTTGGGATCGCCAGCTTAATGAAACTGGTAGACATCATTCTGATACGCCATCTGTTAGTGACGAGTTGGTTGAAACTACGAGATAGATATCCGAGGGCCCCCACCCCACCCCTAAAAAAAAACAAACTCCTAACGTAAATGAGCTTAAAATTCATTAATTCATTCATTCATTCATTCAGTTTTCCAAACCATTGGGGCTCGCTGATGCAGACAAGATGTGTCTCCATCCTTCTCTGTTCTTCATCATCCTCCGCCAACCGTCCACTCCGAGGGCTTGTATGTCTTCTTTCAGGTTGTCACGACACCTGCCTCCGGGTCTGTCTCCAGTGATCATTTCTGTACAAGCCTTTTTTGTCTGTCTATTTTCGCCCATCCTCTCCCAGTGTCCGAGCCATCTCAGTCTGTTGTTTTTCATAATGGTGGTTATAAGTGGACACTGGAACACCCTGTGTATTTCATTGTTATTTCTAATTTTCCATTCCCGTGATATAAGATCTCTAATTGGTCCAAAAATTCTTCTCACAATTCTTCTGAAAAGCAAGGCCTTACAAATTCACACTTCACAAGATTCTAAACAAACACTTTTATTTTACGACTTAAAAAAATTCAGAATAATTGAGGCATATGAATCTGTGATATCAGATGTACTTGCTCGTGTTTTGCAAGAACTCCTCAATTATGGAATCTTCATTCATTTCCACTTATATTAATGTGTGATACATACGTGGTGATCATGGAATTAATTCGGTACAATAACTTTTACACAGGGACCCCCTTCCCCAAAATGTCCGCGTCGTCAGAAACTAAGGAACGTTTTGGAAGTAACGCGAGTGGAAAGAGTTAAGTATCGCTTAGAGGTCTACAGGACAAGAAAAGTAAACCACATTGATTTACGCTAAACATGTCCAACAAAACTTTATGATTTCCCCTTTCATTTAGTGTACATTTTCAATGTATAATATGCATGATTATATATATATATAAAAAAAAACAAATAGTTTCACATCGCACCATGATTTTTACGGACAAAGTATATTCTACGCGACAAAAAGAATAGCCTAATCGACGTCGAGTGTGGCTTCTAGGGCAGAGCGGTGAGGTCCGCTCCCACCGCTTTCATGAAGCCAGGGTTCTTATCTGAGCTACGCAGTTCACGCATCCTACTGAGACCCTGCTTTAATGTGGAGATAATGAGCTCCTCTGACCTTCTCCAGAATGCAAAGATTGATAAACTTACAACCATTTATAAATCTGTTGCAATATATATATATATATATATATATATATATATATATATATATGCATACAGCTAGCATTCAGGTTGCCCGGCAACCAGAAACACAACATTGCACGCAGCAGAGATCCTTACTTTTATTATTAGACACAAAATAGCACACACGGAATACTGTCTTACCTCTACACCGCCATACTGATGGAAAAGATGGAGGTACTCTGTCATATTCAAGGCCTCAAGCCACTTTTCTATGGCGATATGCCGGCCTGCCATCCTCTTCTTTTTCCTATAGTCCGAGTCTAGGGCTTCCCTGCACGATAAAAAGAAAAGGAAAAAAAAATGAAGCTAAGCAATTAGGCCAGAAGATCTCAAATTCTTTACGGTGAGTCGGGATAGCTGATAACTCTCTACTGTGAGTCGTGGTAGTTCAGTACTCTATACAGCGAGTCACAACTCCATACTGTGGATCAGGATTAACTCAGAACTCTATACGGTCAATCAGAATAGCTCAGAAATCTACAAGATGAATCAAGATATCTCAGAACACTATACGGTGAGTCGGGAAAGATCAAAACTCTATACAGTGAGTCGGGTAGAGATCTAAACTTTTATGTGGAGAAAGATAAGGCCGTCAGAAAACTAAACAGTAAGTTGAATGTAATTGCCACTTTCATTAACAATATTGTCATCATTATCATCTTCAGGGGAAAGTCACTGACCTGTCTAGTAACATCCAGAACACAACATTAACATTCCCTCGAGTCTAGTAACATTCAGAACACAACATTAACATTCACTCGAGTCTAGTAACATTCAAAACACAACATTAACATTCACTCGAGTCTAGTAACACTCAGAACACAACATTAACATTTACTCGAGTCTAGTAACATTCAGAACACAACATTAACATTCACTCGAGTCTAGTAACATTCAAAACACAACATTAACATTTACTCGAGTCTAGTAACACTCAGAACACAACATTAACATTCACTCGAGTCTAGTAACATTCAAAACACAACATTAACATTCACTCGAGTCTAGTAACACTCAGAACACAACATTAACATTCACTCGATTTCTAGTAACATTCAAAACACAACATTAACGTTGACCCGTACACTCTGAAAAAAAGGCAACTTTCAATGATTGGTCATCACAGCGTCTTCTATGAAACGGATCATTGTTGTCACGTGTGCACGCAAACTGAGAACTTATACGTTTTCAGCAGCAGATGCCGTAGTGAAGATCTTGTAGTTCATGTTTCATATCGGATACGGAGTGTGCTACAGGACCCTACATGAAGGTGGGAGCAAGAGGAGAAGCTGGGAAACGAATGCTTCGGCGTCTTTTCTAGTCCAGCCACGTAAAGACCAATATGTGGTTACAGTGTCTTATATCTTATATCTTATATCCTTCCCGTGCCGTTAGACGTCACATAGGGCTCGCAAAGTAGTTCGCCAATTTTTCCTGTCTTCGGCGAGTCTTTCAACCTCAACAAAGGATTTTATGCCTGTTAACTTGGCCTCTCTTAATAATGTTCTCTTCAGAGTTTCACGCGGTCTGCCCCTTTTTCTTCGGCCTGTTGTGTTCCACTTGATAGCTTGTTTTGGGATGGTTACAGTGTAGGAGATGCAAATTACCGCATTTCCTTGATTAAACACCGGGTTTGAAATAGTCGCCTGCCTCAGTTAAACACGGGAGGGGGGGTGTTGTTTGAATAAAGGCATGCTTCAGATAAACGCCGGGCCAGTGCAGTGCTTCTTGTCTTTCTATGGAAAGACGTAAGGCTAATACCGATGCTGCAGAACCGTTACTCGCATTTTGCGAATAAACGCCGGCCTCTAACAAATGCCGAATCACATCGATAATTTTGTGAATGGCGTTTATTCAAAGAAATACGGTAGTTTAGTCCGTATATTTTGATTCTGTAGGAAAAATTGAACGCAACAATTTACATTTATGGAAGAAAAAATCAATAAAATACAACGGATCTAGGCAAGAAATTTGAAATATCTGGAAAAGATCAGTCCTTCATTGACTAGAAGCAAAAAAGAAATTCTCTTGACCTTTTCAACATACGTCTGAAATATTAACTGAAACAAACACACACACACAGGACTTGAAGAAGCGACAAATTTCACCAAAATACATTTCAATTCCAGCAGAAATCTTGAGTCTTGCGATATATGTGAGCACGATATATATACATACACACAACTCACTACAAAAAATAGCACTAAGGTGGGCACCACAGATAGACAGAAGTAAGGGTAAACCAAAGGAGATATGGAGAAGAACAACAGGGAGGATGTTGAGCAACACAGGGCTCACTTGGGCAAGAGTGGAAAGAAAGGCAAAGAACAGGCGTTTGTGGAAAACCCTTGGGGAAGCCTCATGCACTTTGGGCACTTAAGGTTCTCATATATATATATATATATATATATCTGCTTTAATCATGTTTGTTATATGCACACCATGTCTGTGCTATCAGCTTTAATCATGTTTGTTATATGCACACCAAGTCTGTGCTATCAGCTTTAATCATGTTTGTTATATGCACACCAAGTCTGTGCTATCAGCTTTAATCATGTTTGTTATATGCACACCATGTCTTTGCTATCAGCTTTAATCATGTTTGTTATAGGCACAACATGTCTGTGCTGTCAGCTTTAATCATGTTTGTTATATGCACACCAAGTCTGTGCTATCAGCTTTAATCATGTTTGTTATATGCACAAAATGTCTGTCTGATGGAAAATGTCTGGAAGCGAGAGGAAGTTTTATGATAAAGGGAAGAGTATCAGACAAGCCTATGTGCTCATTTCTCAGATCAATCAATCAATCAGTCAACGAGGACATGAGAGTAGGGGCAAAAGTTTTTGTGGCTCCTATCAGGATCTGGAGAGGGCTGCAGGCTTTGCCCCGTCGACAGGGATCAGGATCTGACGTGACCAACAATCTCGAAGAAGAAGAAGAAGAAGAAGACGAGGAAAAAGAAGAAGAAAAGAGGAAGATATCAGTCTCCATGTCTGTACATGTGCATGCGCGTGTGCGAGAGAGAAAGAAAGAAAGAGAGAGAGAGAGAGAGAGAGATTCCGCCACATGGAGGTATTATAAATTAACAGATCGCCGAGAAAGAAATGGAGGAAATAAATAAATAACTAAAATAAACGAACCTCAAAACCTCCCGATACGAGCAAACTTCAAGCCTGGAGTACATGATCTTTAACATCTGGCGAGATTTGTTTCTTTCACAAGCACAAACTTAGTTCTCTCACCGCAGTGAGCCTGATCCGAACTTCCCTTACAAAAATGAATCCCACATTCAGCACTGCATCACTGGTCACCGGCCAAGTACAGCTTCCCTTGCATAACATGGCCTTCAGTTATGGAAAAAACTGGCTGTTTGGTTGGAAACAAAGGGGGAAAACAACTGCCAATGGAGATATATATGCGATTAACACGTCGCGAGGATAACATATCTGTATTGTTTCAGTAGATGGGGGACATTTTCCCTTTCTTTTCCCTACTCTGGAATGCAGACACATAGTGAGAAGTCCACGGGGGAAACCTCCTAGCTGCTAATATTGTTCTCGCTGTATTCAAGAGTGTGGGAGAAGTGTATTACCTTCACGTCATTTGTGGATAATAAGTAACGAAACTTATCGCTGTAATGCTAGGATAAGACATACAGCCCTGAAACTTTATTACTACAGCATATTTTTTTTCCGTAATATTTAATTATAGCACAAAGTACTATCACATCACACTTTCATTTTCCTCATGGAAAATACCGGCCTAAAACCGTACTTCAGAATATGCCTTAATGGCATGGAAACGGGAATTTTATACCTTTTTACAAAGTTATATCTGGTGCCTAAACTTCACTATAGCACAAAATAATATCTGATGCTGAAATTTCACTTTAGTACAAAGTAATATCTGATGCTGGAACTTAATTATAGCACAAAGTAATATGTCATACTGGAACTTAATTAAAGCACAATCTCATACTGAAACTTAATTATAACACAAAGTAATATCTTGTACTGAAACTTAATTATATCACAAGGTAATAAGCGTATCTCATACTGAAACTTCATTATAGAGTATCTGATACTAAAGTCTCCACGAAATGAAACAAGTTTTAGCTTGTTTGCTCTCAGAGCACGCGAGAATGCTTAAGAACAAATCTGTGATTATAGCACCAGACAGCACACGAAAAGCACATGTGTATTTTAATATTCTTAATATCTTAAGCACTGGATATTATTACCACTGTACTACTACTACTACTACTACTACTACTACTACTACTACTACTACTACTACTACTACTACTACTATAATGCATGAAAGACATTAATGTATATGGTAAAGATACTTCTGAAAAGCAAAAAGAAATAGGAACTGACAATATTCGTACGGCTCATGTACTCTGTACAGATATATTACTCTCCATAGTCTTGTTTCTGGAGCTATAGCTTGTTTCTAGCCATGATTTACGTCTTACTGGTACATGGCTTCGCAGGCGTTAGACTCTCACCATGACACTTTTCTAAAGGCAGTATTGAAAAACTGCCAACGGACTGACAAATGCTCATTTCAAATGCGAACGAGCAAATGGCATCTTTACACAGGAAACTTATGAAGTTTCGTAATAGCCCTTCACAATCCTATAGCAAATTCAGGATTAAAAAAAAACGGTCAAAGAGAAATTCGCAGTAAAAAAAAAAAAAAGCCCACAGTGTGAGAAGCATGAACTGGGGGTTTCATTTTAAATGTGAGCTTTATTGAAGCCAAGCGAAGCTAACAGCAGTTAGATAACTGTAGTATACGCCACTGACAAATGGCAGAACATCAATTTTTAATGCTGAGTCTCAACTTTTTTTTTTTTTGTGTGGCAGACACGCGATTTCGGCTGCTCGCGGACAAACATTACGCGGGTCCCATAATCCCAGACCCCAACATTAAGTCAACAATGAAAACATTTCAGAGCGGAGAATAACTGTAGGTCTTTCTAATTACGAAACTACCGCACGTATTCGTCATGTTTTGCATGCTCAGATTACACCTGGTTGTTCATTTCTTAAATCACCTGCGCGTTGTTCCCGATCACGGTGACGGTATGCTCCTCCTGGATTTATATATCTGAATGACATCCTCTCTAAAGTTACGAAGAATAGATCTTGCAAAGAAGATTAATTAAATCCAAAACAACCGCTGCTCTGTAAATGTACACATTTTATAAGTTAGCTAAAGTGTCTATAAAAAAGCACACTTTCCACTGCTAAAACGTCTACGAAATCAAACATTCTATAATTTAGTGAAAGTATCTATAAAATCATACATTCTACAAGA
This sequence comes from Achatina immaculata, assembly GCA_009760885.1. Classification (NCBI taxonomy): domain Eukaryota; kingdom Metazoa; phylum Mollusca; class Gastropoda; order Stylommatophora; family Achatinidae; genus Lissachatina; species Lissachatina immaculata. Next base: position 22,672,996 of record CM019695.1, read on the forward strand.
TAGTAAAGTGCCTACGAAATCACACTTGTTTTACGAAATGAATCATTTCCATAAGTCAAACATTCTATAAGTTAGCTAAAGTGTAAATGAAGCCAAACATTCTATAAGTTAGCTAACGCATCTATGAAACCAACACATTCTGTAAGTTAGCTAAAAAAAAGCACACTTTCCATAAGTTTGCTAAAGTCTCTACTAAATCAAACAGAAGCACACCAGGAAAGAGGGAAAAGGAGGGGGTGGGGTCGTCTCCATTAGTTAAACAGTTTACATAATTTTAAAAAAAAACATTATAATTCGGTACACATTTCTAACTCAACACTGGACACCAAAAAAACGAGGGTAACCATTTATGTATCCTGATACAAAGGGGAAACAATACGTGCAGCTTTCATGTCATTTTTTTGGTGCATAATTTGTTACCTCCCCCTTACATGTTCCGTTATAAATATGACGTATTCAGGTCGCTATGATTTGACAGGAGTGCAAGGGAATAACGCTCTTATTCTGTTTTTTTAAATTGGTTTTTGTGGCTTCTTCTTCTTCTTCTTACAACTGCGAGCTAGATGTTCTTTGCAGTCAGTGCTGTAAAGACGTTGAAGCACAGTATCGTGTCGGATTTGGAGTGTGCTACGGCGGTTATTAATTTTTATTTCAGTCCCTGTCTAGAGCTGAAAAAAAAAACAGAAGGGCGTGTGCAATACTTCTTCAGCAGACTCCACCACCAAGGGGACTATAGAGATCCCTGTCTCGTTAGCCAGGCTAGGCCTGTTGCTGGAGGCACCAACGGAAAGGTGGGAGAAGGTCTTGGTCAGCTTTCGTTCACTAACCTTGACCCTAGCATATTAGCTACGGTCAACTGAATGCCAAATCTGGCAGCGTCTTCATCATTTCTTCTTCTTCTTCTTCTTTAGCACTAAGTTTCAAATGCTCAACCTTGCAGATAAAGAAATGAGTGATCTCCACGAATCTCATCATCAGTAGCCTTTCATACGTAGCTTCCACCCCCCCTCCCCTCCCCAACCTCCACAGTCTTCCTGGAGGCCACGTTTTTGGGCCCTTAAGTATGCATAGAGAGTAAAGGTTTGCAGGATGTGTTCTAAAGTCTGGGGATCGTTCTGGTATATGCAGGGTTGGGGTTTGGATTCACAAACCCCACGTATGCCCCAGCTAGTTCACGTTTATGAGCAGCCACACAATCTCTGTATCTGTTTGTAGATATCATCTGTGAGAGGTTCCCGTTGTTTTCTTATCTGCTCTAAGATATTTCCAGATACTCTGCTTGTTTTGATAACAAGAAAATAGCCATGCAGAGCGGAGATGCGACTTCTGGGCTTCTTGTCGCGTACATTTCATGAACTTGCTTCAGGCATTTACGTAATAGCTTCATCTTTCTTCTTCGGTCTCGCCTTCCCTACCAGCCTGACCCACTCATCGTACACTCCTTGCTGCCGATTTCTTGGGTCCACTCCAAGGTTTCAAGTAAAATATATGGTTTATTCCAACCCTTCATGTAAAATACATGGTTTATTCCAAGGTTTCATGTAAAATATATGGTTTATTTCAATGTTTCATGTAAAATACATGGTTTATTCCAAGGTTTCATGTAAAATATATGGTGTATTCCAAGATTTCATATAAAATATATGGTGTATTCCAAGGTTTCATATAAAATATATGGTTTTATTCCAAGGTTTCATGTAAAATATATGGTGTATTCCAAGGTTTCATATAAAATATATGGTGTATTCCAAGATTTCATATAAAATATATGGTGTATTCCAAGGTTTCATATAAAATATATGGTTTTATTCCAAGATTTCATATAAAATATATGGTGTATTCCAAGGTTTCATATAAAATATATGGTTTTATTCCAAGGTTTCATATAAAATATATGGTTTTATTCCAAGATTTCATATAAAATATATGGTGTATTCCAAGGTTTCATATAAAATATATGGTTTTATTCCAAGGTTTCATATAAAATATATGGTATTATTCCAAGGTTTCAACTAAAATCTGCCACCCTAAAACGAAGCCCGCGCTGCAACAATTCACCACAGCGTCAGCAACAAAGAACGGGAGAGCTGGAAGTTTCGGAGAACAAGAACCAAGAACTACGAAACTAGCAAGTACATTGTCTAGAACACGCCTGGGGTCCCCACCACCACCACCACCACCCACCCGCTGTCCTGGATGACTAAGCCTGGACTATTCACCGATTGCAGCGGCAGCGGCTGAAACAGTCTGGACGTGAATGTCACCGCATGCAGGAGTGAAGAATTTCTTTTAATGTGAGTCTAGGGGGAGTGGGGGGGGGGGAGGAGGAGGAGGAGGAGGGGGAAGATCACGGAATATCAGGGTCACTCAGCTGAATGTGAGTGGGCAATTCTCTCACAGAGCTATCACCTGCTTGCCTGACACGGACAAACTCCCCCCCCCTCCCTGGTCACATGACATAACCTAACTTGTCTGACTCCTCCTCCTCCTCCTCACCCTTAATACCCTTTTCGGCAGGCCCCCCCCCCCACCCCACCCCCCGCGAAAAATATGAAATCCCCACACATCGGGGAAAGTCCGGTACTCTGGCCGCTGCGGTTGGGCGCTGGGTTAACCATTAAAACCACAGAACATAAAGGGAGGCTGTTCTCGATGTGAGAAATGTCTGGTCTGGTGGGTCCTTCCCTTCCCCCCCCCCTCCTCCAACTCGGTGCACATTCCATCAGAGTCAGCTGGATTATTATTAGCGTAATGAGGACACATTTGTTCCCTGTAATCTTCTCCCGACTGCTAAATAGGGCAAATGGAAGGGAGAGAATAGCAGAAGAGAAGGGAGACCAACTGTGCAAACAAAAAGTACAAAGGAATAATAACAGTTTAGAAATAAAATTTTTAAAAAAAGGAAAAACATACAAGAAATAAAATTGTATTTTATACATATAAAATAAAAGCGAAAATTTTATTAAGTAAATATTATATAAAAAGACTGACAACTGCATTCATGTTAATTATGGTGATTTATTTAACGCGACGGGGATCGATTATCGCGGTGGAGCGATTATAAAAGTACTGTATCTCAAAGGGGCCGGCTAGCGTAGTGGTTAGAGCACTCGTCTAGCAACCAAATGGTCGAGGGTTCGAATCCCCAGCTGAGCGGGATTTTTTTTTTTCCGACCAATACGGCCCTGAGGTCGACCCAGCCTCGTAAAATGGGTACCAGAGAAAATCTGGGAAGTAAAGGCAGCGAGGAAAGGAACTGGTCACCCTACCTCATACGCTGATGACCCAGCATAATGAGGTCTCTAACGCTTCACCCCCTACGGCATTTGAAATGCTATGGGACTATCTTTACTTTTACTTTTATCTCATTCGCGATGATACCAAGAACCTAATACTGAAGAAAAAGACTTTATGCTCATTCTGTATTTATATAAAGAGACTGACACTCATATTTGCTTATCTAAGGCGATGAACAAATAGGACACGTACAACTTTAAAAAATAGGTGGATAAATTCTAGCTGTTTCCAGTACTAGTAATGTCAGTGATAAATTTTAGCTATTTCCAGTACTAGTAATGTCAATGATAAATTTTAGCTATTTCCAGTACTAGTAATGTCAGTGATAAATTTTAGCTATTTCCAGTACTAGTAATGTCAGTGATAAATTTTAGCTATTTCCAGTACTAGTAATGTCAATGATAAATTTTAGCTGTTTCTAGTACTTGTAATGTCAATGATAAATTTTAGCTGTTTCTAGTACTTGTAACTCCAGTTATCGCGCTAGGATTTTTTTGAAATCAATACACTAGTACCTGTCTTTCATCTTGCACGAAGGGTGCTCCCAAATACCGGTTTTCTCATTACAATAACCGATACTTTGTACTTTTTAAATGTCAAATTAAAACTTATTTTACAAATATCAGCGGGAATTAAATGTTTATGTTAAAATAAAAAAAAACAATTTTATTTCTGATGAGATTTAATCTTTACAAAATGCTCACATTTTGAACCAAAGTAAAAACTGGCTCATTCTCCTCCACGCAAATTAATCATCATCATCATCATCATCATCCTAATGGCCTGATTGTCCTAAAACCGACTTTGCTGGTTGCTTTTTTAAAACTACGTTTATTGATAATATGTAGCTGGTTACTAAAGAAGCTGTGGAGAGGAAAAGACAGAACTGCAAAAATAATATTTTTAAGGGCATGCATCTTTCCCATCGCAACATATGCCTGTGAGACCTGGACACTTAACAAAACAGCTGAGAAACACATAAATGCCTTTGACTGTAGTAAATGCTGCAGAAGAGTCCTTCAAATATCATGGACACACACACACTATATATTCATTCATTCATTCATTTGCATGTCCCTTGCGGAACTTTGCCTCCCAAACAGCACTCCTGTAGGCCTCTCGGTTGTGAGCAAGATGGCCTGCTGCTGTTGCATCCATTTCCAGATCGTCAACGATGTCTTGCAGCCATCTTCGTCTTGGTCTTCCTCTTTTTCTTTTTCCCATTATGTATCCTTCCAATACGGTCTTCTCTAAATTATCATGACGTTTAATGTGTCCAAAATATTTCAGTTTTCTCTCTTTAATCCTCTTCACTAGCCAGCCTTCTTCAATATTAAGCTCTTGTAATATAGATATATTTGTTCTTTTTTGTGTCCATATATATACTACAAGAACTTAATATTGAAGAAGGCTGGCTAATAAAGGAGATTAAACAGAGAAAACTTAAATATTTTGGACACATTAAACGTCATAAGAATTTAGAGAAGACCGTCTTGGAAGGGTACATAAAAGAAAGAAAGGAAGACTAAGGCGAAGATGGCTGCAAGACATCGTTGATGATATGCGAATGGACACATCAGCAGCAGGGAATCTTGCTTACAACCGAGAGGCCTACAGCAGAGCTGTTAGGGAGGCAAAGTTCCGCAAGGGACAAGCAAATGACTGACTGACTAACGGTAACCGACAACTTCCAACAGTTTTCTTTTTCCTTGTTTTTAATCGGTAACTTCCAGGCAAATGCCGGTTAACGCGATCACTGAGTAACGTGCATTTACATACAGAACAATTTTCACTGGTGTCCTAGAGTTCATGAACAAGGGTATAAAATACATCCACAATCGTTATTATTATTATTATTATTTTAAATATAGACCACTAAGAATAACATAGTTATTCATGGATTCGATATACGTATAGCAAATTATCAAGTGAAACGAGTAAAGTCTTACAATGTAACTGATTTGAGACATGCCACTTTCAACGACGCAGGGGGAATAACCAGAATTATCTTCTCATGAAAAGCGAGATGTGTCACTCTAAACCGGCGAGGAACTGATGTCCGTGTTACATAATGAGGCGGCCACACAGGTTCGATAAATCTAGTCAGCTTGTAGGTTTGTATAAAATATCGGTTATCTCCTTTCGCACGTTGGCTTGCTGATGTCTGCGAGATTAGGACAGAACTTGTTGCGGCTGGTCTCATCATTGGGTGGTTCCTTCTTTGTCGACCAACGTCCGAGGGCATGGATGGATGGATGGATGGATGGATGGATGGATGGATGGATGGATGGACATACAATCTCTACATAAAACAAAAAAAAACTAACAATTTATAAATGGAGAAATGAAACCACCAAACTGTCTCAGCTGAAAATGAAAGAAATATATGTAATCAAAACTACAGACAAATGTAATCAAAACAACAGACAAACTGAAGACTTCATATTGAAGATGACCACAAAAAAAAAAAAAATCTGCGATTGCTAGACACAGAATCCACTGAAAAATAGAACCGCGGAGAAACATCAATGCAAGCAGAACAGACAAAGAGCAACCACTATTAGTAAGAGAAGAGTGTGGATGCTTGACTAGACGATATCTAAATAACTGACTGGACAGTATTCTAAGGACTGACTTGACAGTAACCCACGAACTAGAGAGTATATCAAGAAGTGACTAGAGAGTATATCAAGAAGTGACTAGAGAGTATATCAAGAACTGACAAGAGAGTATATAAAAAAGTGACTAGAGAGTATATCAAGAAGTGACTAGAGAGTATATCAAGAACTGACTAGAGAGTATATCAAGAAGTGACTAGAGAGCATATCAAAAAATGACTAGAGAATATATCAAGAACTGAGAGTATATCAAGATCTGGCTAGAGGGTATATAAAGAACTGACTAGAGAGTATATAAAGAACTGACTATAGAGTATATCAAGAACTGACTAGAGAGTATATCAAGAACTGAGAGTATATCAAGAACTGGCTAGAGGGTATATAAAGAACTGACTAGAGAGTGTATAAAGAACTGACTATAGAGTATATCAAGAACTGTCTAGAGAGTAACCTAAAGAGACGACTAAACAGCATCCCAGGAACTAACTACACATTAACTCAACGAAAGACTAGACAGTATATCTCAAGAACTACACATTAACTCAACGAAAGACTAGACAGTATATCTCAAGAACTAAACAGTAACTCGATGAAAGACTAGACAGTATATCTCAAGAACTAACTAAACAGTAACTCAAGGTGCGTTAGGTGACACCCGGAGTTAAGTTACTGTGGGAGGTTTGGGAGGGGGGGGGGGTTATATAAAGTGGAGAGAAATTTAAAACAAAAAAAAGATTAAGTACAACGTGCGGACAGAGAGACAGAAAGACAGACGGAAAGACAGGCGGGCAGTCAGATAATCTCCTTTTTAACACTATTAAAAAGGGTAATCCTGTCGTGCCTTAGAGGCACATAGGGATATGGTGTTAGTGCTCATATCTTCCTTGACCTGTCAGCACACTAGAGGGTGATATGGCCAGTATCACGCCTGGCCGCCTTTCCTTCCCCAACTCCAGAAGAAGTCGGGTACCCATTTCTACAGCTGGGTGACTGGGGTGCCTACGGCCGGATTCGAACCCCCGACCATGAGAGACCAGTGCACTAACCACTTCGCCACTCAGACACCCAACACTATTAAAAACCCACCTAATTTTAGAAACATCACTTTCGTTAAGCAAGGATCATGTACGAATTTAAGAAAATAACCAAGAACATAGTAACATATATCACCAACCCCCCTCCCAACACACACACATGTGCTAACAAATATTTAGACTGCAAAAAAGTGGTTTTAAAAAAAGGAATAATAAAAAAAAATATCAACGTCCGAATCACACGGAACAAATTTTTATCAGGAAACGAAAGAAATCAAAAACATGCCCAAATTCACAAACGTCTTTCTTATCTCTTTAAGAAGAAAATGTACTAGAAGACTCCTTTTTTTCTTCCTCCAGGAGAAGTTCTATTTCAGAACATTTATACGCATTCCACGCACCGCAGAGGAGAAGGTGAAGGTGTACTTAAGTATCTGCGAGCCACAAGCAGACAGGATGTTGTGAGTGAATCTCTTATATTCCCATAATGCACCTTGTCGGCATCTCAGCGTGACTGGCATTCCCTGGGAGATCTTATCTAAGATTTGTTGTTAAGATGTTCAGAGACGAGCAGATATTATCTGCTGGAATATGTATCATCATCATCATCATCATCATCATCATCATCATCGCATTTCAGTCGCTTGAGAGCATGGGCCACGGATAAAGGCTCTCCAGTCATCCCTTTTCTTGGAATTATTCTTTGCCCCCTTCCATGTGTATCCCTTGTCTCTGAGGGCAGTCATAATTTCTCTTCTCCAAGTAAATCTAGGTCTTCCTAGTTTTCAGTTTCCTTGAGGATTCCATGTCAGTAGTACCCTCACATAAATGTTACAAATGTTTCGTGTATGTTAAATTACTAATCCTCCATGCTGTATGTTTCACTAATATGTTCTTTGTATTACTCTTAACATGGTAACAGCTCTCGAATCGCATACATACAGTAACATATATAATGGCTAACTCTGTACATAAAACTGACTGTAACACACACCCCCCCCACCCCTCCCCCAAACGTAGTGGAATTGTTTACAAACAGCATACACGCATATATACAAACATACTTTCTTTAATGGACGAATTCTTCCTTCAAACAAGAAACTCGGTGAGAAAGTCCAACTCTGGCCTGGGTGGGCTACCGCCTCTCACCCAGCGGGGATGCACTGATATCCTAAACACGTCGAGGTCTTCCGGTGAGAAAGTCCAACCCTAGACTAAACTGGTGCAATGAAAACCACGGTGTCACGCAATCCCGCTTCCGAGACCCACCAAGAATACAGGCTAAAGCACTGTGATACTCTGAACCCCTTGTGGTCCTCTCGTGGATCTCGTGTGGTCTATTTTGGACCACACAGGGGACCACGGGACCTAACGAGGACCACAGGCGTGAATTCAGTAGGTTCACAGTGCGGTTTTTGGTGGTAGAAGTGAACGAAGAAGAAGAAGAAGAAGACAAGAAACTGAATGCACTTGTTCGTCCATTTCTCTTCTAAACCAGCGCAAGAACAACAGCATTAACAACAACAACAACAACAACAACAACAACAAAACCAATCTCTCCGTGACCTTTAGGGACAACAAAGCATATGTTACAGATACTCCAGATTATCGTAATCTGGCAGGAGAACCGCAAAGACCAGGAAGAACCGCTGGGAGAAGGATCCAAACACCTTTTCATGGGCCAAACGTAAGCCGATACCCGAGGTTACAGCCAGATATCGATGCCAAGAACTGGAGGCCCGAGAGTGACGGGAGGTTATCGGGTCACCTATGAATGAATGGTTTCTTAATTAATACGCAATGTATTCCAAAAAACCGCCCGACCAAGACGGAGGTTTGTAAAGTAAGCGAGTAAAAGCTCGCTTAACCCTTTTAATTCTACAAACTGCATGACCTCATTGATGATGCTAAATATATACACTCGCAGTGGAACAAGTCTAAAGCACGTTATCACGTGCCATGCTGGGTGGCGTGGGCGGTCACGCCTCTCCACAAATCTCGGTCCTTGGCATTTCTGATTAAACCGTTGCTGATTTCTTTCCAAGCCGCAATGTTAGGCCTTCTAACAACTGTTCTCTTGGTAGTTCTCTGCTTCTCTTGCCTTCAGTTTTGCCCGTTGTTATGATGTTTTCCAGTTTCTGCTTTCCACTCACATGCCCCAAGAATGATACCTTTTGCTTATCTTTGTTATTTTTACTACGTTTTTTCGTTATCAGTGAATGTTAGAAAACGAGTTCTAAAATGTTATATTGAACCTATCTTGTTATATGGAAGTGAATCATGGACAAAAGGCAGGTCTGTGCAAAAATCGTTGGAAGCAGCAGAAATGTGGTTTATTAGAAGAATGTTGCGAATCCCCTGGAGAGACAAAAAAATCTTGTCAAAAAGATAAGAGAGAGACTTTCATAGGACATGCAATGAGAAGAGGGGGCATTGAAAATATTATAACAACAGGAAAAATAGAAGGAAGAAGAGGAAGACCAAGAGAAATGATACTGGACAGTCTGACGGGATGGTGTGAGAGGAGATTACCAACTCAGCTGATGGCCTGCATGAAGGATCGTGTACCCTGGAGAAGCATAATAGCAAACGCCAGTCGGCACGGCACCTGATGATGATGATGATTTTTCGCTAGCTTGTCTCAGACACTGCACATTTAGTTCTCTCGGCTGTCCTTAGGATCCTCATCATTAGTGAAAAATAAGTGTACGTCTTAACCCGTCGTAGTCATTAAGGAGCATAGAATACACGACGAGTTTACACGTTCATAGCACTGGCGCTGGAGAACAATATTAAGATAAGCCCATAGTAAGGAATGGTTAAAAGAAAACAAATGAGAAGATGTTGGGGGCAACGTCAAATTTAAGCGATGAACGAAAACTCGCACTGAGGTTAATGAGGTCATTACACTATAATCAGTAACTGTTATTTCATAATTAGGTTAATTCATAATTTCATAACTAGACTTTTAGAACTTAAGAATTTAGAAAAAAAGTAACTTTTTCAAACAGAAGAAAAACATAAAGATCTGGTTGTGTCTTTTAAACTTATGTAAGGTATCACAATTGTCTTTAGAATTTTTTTTTTAATAAAAACTTTTGATTTTAACATTAAAATCTGTTACTTCCCTTGTCTCATCAGTTGTAGTTCTGCGCCCCGACATTATTTATGTCTACATTTTTATGCTATATTCTTTTATATTGGAAGCGAGAGTGGCGGAACAGATAATCGCCTTGGATGCTCGGGCTTAAAGTCGTGGGTTCTGTCCCAACCCATTGGTGAAGAATGTCGCATGCGCTACGGAGTACGTACACAGTACGCCAGGAGATCGAAGCACTTAGAAATTATCAGAACTTGTACTTGTACTCGTACGAACTCCCTGTAACTGAGAGCTCTTGTTCTTTGCAGCCGATGCTGTAGAGATGTAGAGGCACAGCGTCGTATCGGCGTGGGAGCAGATTATGGCGGCTACTTTTTTCAGTCCCGGAGTACAACTAAAAAGCAGGGAGTGTGCAGTGCTTCTTTAGCAGACTCCACCACCATGGGGGGACTATGGTGATCCCTGCTCCGTTAGCCAGGCTAGACCTGTTACTAGGGGTACGACGGAAAGGTGGGATAGGGTCTTGGTCAGTATAGTTCGCTAACCCTGAAGCCAGCATATCACCTATGGATCTCTGATTGCCTCATCGGACATACATCTTCACTCCCAGCTTATCAAAAAGGCAATGGTAATAAATCTTTGACATTTAAAAAAAATTATTCTAACTCCCTTCTCCCAATTCTCCCCCCCCCCCCCGTTTCTATTTTCCCCTCCTCTCTCCTTCTTCCTCTCTGCTCAGTGACATACTCCTCCCACCTCACCACCTCAAACCTTCAAGAGGTTACAACCATACATATCGCAGTTCCCACAGCCCTTAAGGAAACTAGCCGGTGCTTATCCAACATATACAATTGTGTATAAACTAGGACGAAAGTAGGAACAGCTTTGTTATTTAACGATAGCAAACCTGTAACGTTTCAGCGCGAGCCTTTATCAAACAAAAACAAACAGGACGAAGAATTGGAGAGAAGAGACAAAGTATGGATTACATCAAACTATCATCATCATCATCATCAGGTGCCGTGCCGACTGGCGTTTGCTATTATGCTTCTCCAGAGTACACGATCCTTCATGCAGGCCATCAGTTCAGTTGGTGATCTCCTCTCACACCATCCTGTCAGACTGTCCAGTATCATTTCTCTTGGTCTTCCTCTTGATCTTCTTCCTTCTATTTTTCCTGTTGTTATAATATTTTTAATGCCCTCTCTTCTCATTGCATGTCCTATGAAAGTACATTGTCTCTCTCTTATCTTTTTGACAAGGTTTTTTTTTTTTTGTCTCTCCAGCTCTTCTCATACATTTTTCATTAGTTATTTTTGTTGTCCAGGGGATTCGCAACATCAAACTAATGTAAGCGAAATAAAAAAAATGAGAAAAATCAATGAAAAAAATGAACGAAAAATAGTAACAGAATGAAAACTTATCTCAGTTCTTATAAAGGCACAAAAAAGGCTTGTGTGTATCCAGGAACATAAACAATATGTCTTCATAAAAAAGGCTTGTGTGTATCCAGGAACATAAACAATATGTCTTCATAAAAAAAGGCTTGTGTGTATCCAGGAACATAAACAATTTGTCTTCACAAAAAAGGCTTGTGTGTATCCAGGAACATAAACAATTTGTCTTCACAAAAAAGGCTTGTGTGTATCCAGGAACATAAACAATTTGTCTTCACAAAAAAGGCTTGCGTGTATCCAGGAACATAAACAATTTGTCTTCACAAAAAGGCTTGTGTGTATCCAGGAACATAAAGAATTTGTCTTCACAAAAAAGGCTTGTGTGTATCCATTTTTGGTATCACAGCTTTACTGCAGTGTTATGTGTATAGTTGTATGACTATACACTAATTATTATACAGCTGTGTAAACCTATACAAGTACAGTGAGCTCGGAAAATAACTGTGCACTGGCACAGTATCGATTCCGGTATCGTAGTTATATCTTAATGACTGCGGCAGGTAGATGTGGCTAGATACCGCAGACAGACATTAAGATATCACTACGATACCGGAATCGATACTTGGTTAGTGCACAGTTACTTAATGGACCACCTTGTATTATGGCGCTGAAACAGACTCTCTGAGCAATTGTTGGTGCAGAGATTAGAAGGACAGAGCGGCCGATTTCTATTTCCTTTGAGCAACCCCCTAAACTAGCAGCAATGCTACGTGATCCGCGAAATAAATGTTTGTTTTTAAATATTGAAATTCAACAAGAATTATTTCAATGAGCGCGGCTGTTGTCATTTTAATATTTAGGCTTTGAAAACTTCAAGCAGGAATATCTCCTTAAAGTCCTTGTTTCAAATATAAGGTTGGAAATTTTCTATAAAATCATACTTGTATATGTCTGGTCCATGCCAATCGGGCTTTGGATCGTTATTAACTATCACAACCATATATCTTTTGCTTTTTCTATAAGATGTGTTTTGGAATGTCCTCTATGCCACTCTTTTAGTTCGCCAAGTATCTTGTTTCTTTGTCTTCCTCTGTGCCTTATTCCCCCTCAAGGTTTCCTGTTGTCACTAGGTGTTCCAGTTTGTCTCTTCTTAAAACATGTTCTAGAGGGTGGAGACGCTGTCCGATGAAGCAATCAGCGACCCATAGCTGATATGCTAGCGTCAGGGTTAGCGAACCAAGCTGACCAAGACCCTGTCCCACCTCTCTGTTGGTACTCTCAGTAACAGGTCTAACCTGGCTAACGTGGCAGGGATCGCCATAGTCCACCAAGGTGGTGGAGTCTGTTAAAGACGCATTGCACACCCCCCTGCTTTTTTAGCTGTACTCCAGGACTGAAAAAATAGCTGCCAATAACACGCTCTCACGCCGATACGATGATCTGCCTCAACACCTTCACAGCACCGTCTTCAAAGAACACCAGCTGGCAGTTACAGGGCGATAGTACAAGACAAGACAAGACTAGTATAACATGTCCTACAGATCTGGACTGTCGTGTTACTGAATTTTGCCGTAATGTCTTTCTTTTTGCCCAGCCTCACTTAGAACCTCTTCATTTGTTTTCTTGGCCTGTCCGTGCCATTCTCATCATTCTTCTTAGGAGCCACATCTCCGCTGCTTCCAGTAGATTTTCAGTGCTTTTTGTCACGTTCATTGCTTCGCATCAATATAGTAATACGGGTTTGATGTAACACTGAAGTATGTATATTATATATCACACACATTAGTTAAAAGTATAGATAAGAAATTAGCATAAGAAAAATCTAAAACTACTAATTTCTGTAATATTTCTTCCTCTACTAGGAGCATCCCAAAACCCCCCAAAACAGTCTGAAGTTTCTTACAAGCATTCCTGCATTCACCGACCTTCTTCACTTCATATGTTTATACAACTTCGCGTTAGCGTTAAACAGGAATTAATTAACGAGTCTTGGCGCACTAGGACGTGATACATTAATATTCAGGCTGCCACTACCAGACGAGAACGCGGCGAGGGTATGGCGCCTTTCTATCACGATATGAAAGCACGGACGCACACACACACACACACAAAACACACACACTCTCTCTCTCTGCCTGGGAAATGTTAAAGTATATATATATATATATATATATATATATATATTCTAGTAACCTATAGCCTTTCTTTTTTTTCTCTCATGTTTACCTCATCTGTTTGAATTTTCTAGGCATTATCATCTGTCGCATTTATAACTACACACTTTATAACAGTGCGTTCGGAAGATAACTGTATACTAAACCAGTATCGATTCCGGTATCATAGTGATATCTTAATGACCGCAGTAGGTAGATGTGGCTAGACACCGCCGACATTAAGATATCACTACGATACCGGGAATCTAAACTGGGTTAGTGCACAATTCCTTATGAAACACCCTGTACTAGTCATGGCCAATCTTTCCTGTTTGGAGGAACCCCCTCCCCCCCCCCAAAAAAAAAAAAAACTTTCATTTTCACGCGGACCACACACTTTAAAAAATCCCAAATGTATAAACCTAATGATCGAAAAATGCGCATAAATTTAATTTAAAATTATATTATCAAGCCAGACTATTGTAATTCTGTATTCTTATCTTATCTTATATCCTTCCCGAGCCGTTAAACGTCACATAGGGCTCGCAAAGTAGTTCACCAATTTTTCCTGTCTTCGGCGAGTCTTTCAACCTCATCAAAGGATTTTATGCCTCTTAATTTGGCCTCTCTTAACAATGTCCTCTTCAGAGTTTCACGCGGTCTGCCTCTTTTTCTTTGGCCTGCTGTGTTCCACTTGATAGCTTGTTTTGGGATTCTCTGAGCATTTCTTCTCATCAAGTGACCAACATATGTCCATCTCCTTTTCCTGATCACCCATGAGACTGGTTGTTGTTCAGTCATCTGTCTTATCTCTGCATTGTTCTTGAATTCATTCCACTTGATGCCGAGTATTTTCCTTAGGCATTTGTTTTCAAAAGAGTCTAATTTCTTTTCTATTTCTTTAGTTGTTTTCCAGCTTTTGCATGCATAAATGAGGGTGGATATTACATTTGAATTGAATAGTCTTAACTTGGTTTTTGTGCTTATAACTTTTGAATTCCATATGTTCTCAAGATTCTTGAAGACTCATGCTGCTTTTGCAATTCTGATCCTAACTTCCTTTCTAGTGTCACCATCCTAGTCTATGTAGCTGCCAAGGTATGCAAATTGATTGACTTCTTCAATATCTGTCCCTTCTATGTCTATTTTTCGCAGAGAATTCTGTATTACAAAATCAATATTATTTTCGCTTCCAGCAAATTATACTTAAAAAAAAAAACTGCAGCCACAAAAAATGTTGCATGCCGTTTGTGACCCGCGGGCCAGGGGTTGTCCATACGTGCTTTTTTTTTACTCTCAAATCAAGGTAGATGGTTGAAGTCTCACCTACTGCGCCCAGGGTCACCCAGCTACTCCTGGGGCTGAGGAAGTGGAGGCGGTCAGGCTGGCCGATATTGGGAAATGGCGGTGTATTTAAATTTCCATTATCCAGAATTTTATCCGGATAATTCGAAATCCAGGAAATTGAGGTCTGCCAAATCGTATATTGATGGCTCGGAAAATTGAAGTTTACAACGCAGTTGGGAAAAAAAGAACATTATTTTCTCATGACTAACAGAGATCGTGTACAAACAGTTTGTCTTGTAAGACAGTATGTCCTGTGCCACAAAGCCAGCTTTTGATATGCATATACTTTATACTCTGGGCCAGTTATGGCTGACCTGGCAGATATTTAGGGCATAGCTCTCAGTTCATTCATTCATTTGCATGTCCCTTGTGGAACTTTGCCTCCCTAACAGCACTCCTGTAGGCCTCTCGGTTGTGAGCAAGATGGCCTGCTGCTGATGCATCTATATGCAGATCATCAACGATGTCTTGTAGCCTTCTTCGGCTTGGTCTTCCTCTCTCTTTTTTTTTAGGCCTCTGTGGGGCTAGTATTACCTAGTCTAATTATCCTTGCATAAAGCATGAAATAATTTAACAATGCCTGCAATCCTTGTGTTACACTACCTCCACATGCGTAATAAATTTACATATTTACATCGTAATAGTGACAGGACACATAATAAATTTTCAATACCTTTATAAGGTACATAATACGCTTACATAACAGTGACAGGATACATAATAAACTTACATAACAGTGATATAAAAATTGGAAGAGGTGGAGTTTTGAATATCTTGGATCATTACTAACTGATAAAGGAAATACAATGAGGGAAATTAAAAGGAGGACATCTATCGGTTTTCAAAAAGTAAAACAACTAAAGAAACTGTGGAAAGGAACAGACAGAACTACTAAAATAAGATTTTTAAGGGCATGTATCTTTCCCATCGCAACATATGCCTGTGAGACCTGGACACTTAACAAAACAGCTGAGAAACACATAAATGCCTTTGAATGTAAATGCTACAGAAGAGTCCTTCATATATCATGGACACAAAAAATGAATAAATATATCCATACTACAAGAACTTAACATTGAAGAAGGTTGGCTAGTAAAGGGGATTAAACAAAGAAAACTTAAATATTTTGGATACATTAAACATCATGAGAATTTAGAGAAGACAGTATTGGAAAGGTACATAATTGGAAAAAGAAAGAGAGGAAGACCAAGTCAAAGATGGCTGCAAGACGATAATCTTGCAAATGGATGCATCAGCAGCAGGGAATCTTGCTTACAACCGAGAGGCCTACAGATGAGCTGTTAGGGAGGCAAAGTTCATCAAGAGACAGGCAAATGACTGACTGAATAGTGATGTGATATATAATAAACATACATAATAGTGATGTAGGAGAAGAGCTGGAGAGACAAAAAACCTTGTCAAAAAGATAAGAGAGAGACAATGTACTTTCATAGGACATGCAATGAGAAGAGGGGGCATTGAAAATATTATAACAACAGGAAAAATAGAAGGAAGAAGATCAAGAGGAAGACCAAGAGAAATGATACTGGACAATCTGACGGGATGGTGTGAGAGGAGATCACTAACTGAGCTGATAGCCTGTATGAAGGATCGCGTACTCTGGAGAAGCATAATAGCCAACGCCAGTCGGCACGGCACATGATGATGATGATGAATAGTGATGGGATACATAATAAACGTACATCACTCTCTTTAACCAGAGAACTAAAGAGTCCACAACCGAAGTCAAAACACAACCAAATAGTAAGCAAAGATCCAGCGCAGATAAACCTACACGCAAACAAAGCGAAGAGCAATAGCGTCTAGTGACACTAAGCTGGGACTTCTCTTGATAAACACGCTAGGGTTTCATTTTGTACTTATTCTAACTACTGACTACGTGCATGTCATAGCAATGGCATTCTAGTAATGCCCCCCACCCCCCAATATCCCCGCAACCAGACAAATTCACTCGTTCTCTTTCCACATTTTTTTTATCGCTTGTCGCCCCTTTGTCTATTATTTAATGTAATTCTGAATGTCCGCCAGGTGTTTGCAGGTGGAAATAAAGGTTAGCTGCAATGTTCCCTCTAAGGTGCGCTAGCCGTGCTTCCGGGCACAAATTATTGTTCCTTAGCGCACAGATTTTTTTTTGGTTGTCTGCTCATGAACATGTGATATAACGGGGATATTTGTTACTGCTTGACCCACAACGTTAATGCTGGCATTTCTTTGTGCAATGTGACGACAGCGGTAAAACTTCTACTAGTAATAAAATAGATAGAGGTGTAAGGTTTAGTTTTATATAAAGAAAGAAAGAGTGAGAAAAAAACGGGGGGGGGGGGGGGGGGGGCTGAAAACAAGAATGGCAGAAAGTAAGATGAACGCATATAAAAAATAGCATACATGCAGTCATGTGCATGTCCCTTGTGGAACTTTGTCTCCCTAACAGCTCTCCCTGTAGGCCTCTCGGTTCTAGGCAAGATGCCCTCCTGCTGATGCATCCATTCGCAGATCATCAACGATGTCTTGTAGCCATCTTTCCCTAGGGTCTTCCTCTCTTTCTTTTTTCCCATTATGTAATAAACATACATAATACAAAAGAAGCTGAATACTTCCAAGACTGTCTTCTCTAAATTATCATGACTTTTAATACGTCCAAAATACTAAAGTTTTCTCTATTCAATCTTCCTTACTAGTCAACCTTCTTCAATATTAAGTTCTTGTAAGAAAGAGCATACAGCAATCCAATATTTATTCTTTTCAAGGATCATATAAAAATACCCAATATAAAACACGAATAATAGATGAAAAATTAAACACTTAGCTTTATCTTTGGTGTTCTTCTTGTAAGAAAAACGAGCACATAATGCAATGTGTTATATATATATATATATATATATATATATATATATATATATATATATATGACTGATATATTATCAATAGTGACAACATGATGCAACTACAGATAATGTTAAACAAGATTTGGAAAGAAGAAAAGGTCCCTTCTAATGGAATCATTGTTAAAATACCAACAAAAGGCAACCTTAGTGACTGTAACAACTGGAGAGGAGTAACCTTAATATCAGATGTATCAAAAGTATTTTGCAAGGTCATTTTGAATAGACTTAAAGATATAGTGGATACTGCAATGAGAGAAGAACAGGCAGGATTTCGAAAGGGGAGAAGCTGCCTCGACCAGATCTTTACTCTCAGAATAATACTTGAAGAACATATTGAAAAGCAGAAACCATTAATACTGAACTTCATAGATTTTAAAAAGGCATTTGATAGCATACACAGAGATTCATTATGGAGAATTTTATGTCTATATGGAATACCATCTAAAACTGTCAACATCATTAAGGACTTATACAATGGATATGTTTGTGCAGCCAAGACAGAAGAAGGGATGAGTGAATGGTTTCAGATTGAAACAGGTGTGAAACAAGGATGTATACTGTCTCCTTTACTTTTTGGGATTACAATAGACTTCATAATGAAAAAATGCTGCACAGGTAACACAGGTATTGACTGGGTACATGGGACCCAATTAGAAGACCTTGATTTTGCTGATGACATAACTCTTATCAGTAATAATGTGAATTCCATGTAAGAAAAAACAGATAGCCTGTCTTCACTGGCTAGCAAAATAGGACTTGAAATTAATAAGGACAAAACAAAAATAATGAAAATTCCCCTTCATCAAAATGGAAAAATACACATAGAAGGGACAGATACTGAAGAAGTCAATCAATTTGCATACCTTGGCAGCTACATATACCAGGATGGTGACACTAGAAAGGAAGTTAGGATCAGAATTGCAAAAGCAGCATCAATCTTCAAGAATCTTGAGAACATATGGAACTCAAAAGTTATAAGCACAAAAACCAAGTTAAGACTATTCAATTCAAATGTAATATCCACCCTCATTTATGCATGCGAAAGCTGGAAAACAACAAAAGAAATAGAAAAGAAATTAGATTTTTTGAAAACAAATGCCTAAGGAAAATACTCGGCATCAAGTGGAACGAATTCATGAACAATGCAGAGATAAGACAGATGACTGAACAACAACCAGTCTCATGGGTAATCAGGAAAAGGAGATGGACATATGTTGGTCACTTGATGAGGAGAAATGATCAGAGAATCCCAAAACAAGCTATCAAGTGGAACACAACAGGCCGAAGAAAAAGAGGCAGACCGCGTGAAACTCTGAAGAGGACATTGTTAAGAGAGGCCAAATTAAGAGGCATAAAATCCTTTGATGAGGTTGAAAGACTCGCCGAAGACAGGAAAAATTGGCGAACTACGTTGCGAGTCCTATGTGACGTTTAACGGCACGGGAAGGATATAGGATATAGGATATATATATATATATATATATATATATATATATAGAGAGAGAGAGAGAGAGAGAGTAGCAACTAGTGACTAGTGAACCACAATGTTGAGAAAGAAAAGTGCACGTTCATTTAAGACGGAAAACTCAAGCCACACATATAAGTCTTAAAACTCTGAAGTAATGCCACACTCTTCCAGTCCTTCACACACACCCGTGCTTAAAACATATGTACAGGTAAGCTATTTCACATTAAAACTGTTTTAACAGGGATAGACAGGAGTGTTATGATATAAAAAGATAGAGCAGCTGGAAATTTAAAACGATTCTTTCTTCACCTTCTTCTTTTCACCTCTCCCTCCCTCCCTCCAACGACCAGGTCCTAGGTAGACAGAATGAGGTCACTGCTTCTTCCTTTTTTTTCACCTGACGCAATCGGTAAAGAAAAAACAACTAAAAATCCATGTCCGTAGCATTTGCATGCTGTAAGGGTGGGAAGTGTTAGTACATGCACCTTCACATTTCTAGGCCACTACAGAATGTGAGGTAGGGATGCCAGCACCTGTCGTAGCTGCCTTTAATTTCCTAGGGAAACCCCGGGTACTCTTTGTTGTTGTTGTTGCTGTTGTTGTGAGGTTGGCTTGATCCCAAATGCCGGTCGGTGCGAAAAAAAAAATTTCCGCCCTAGCGCAGAATTGAACCAGGGACCTTTTGATCGGCAGGCAATCCCCAGGTTAGAAAAAAAACAACAACAAATGCTTCTTTACTATTATAAATAGCCCATGTTGGTAAATCAGCAAAGCACATTAAGCAAGATCAAATCAGCACAGACGTTTATGATTTCAACTTAAATGAAACCACTTTGTCATCTAACTGAGCTGGCGCCACAGAAAGTATAAATCACAGAATACTTTAGAATTTATGAGTGAACTAAAGTATAGATCACAGAACACATTAGAACTTATGCGTGAACTAAAGTATAAATCACAGAACACATTAGAACTTATGCGTGCACTAAAGTATAAATCACAGAATACTTTAGAATTTATGAGTGAACTAAAGTATAGATCACAGAACACATTAGAACTTATGCGTGAACTAAAGTATAAATCACAGAACACATTAGAATTTATGAGTGAACTAAAGTATAAATCACAGAATACTTTAGAATTTATGAGTGAACTAAAGTATAGATCACAGAACACATTAGAACTTATGCGTGAACTAAAGTATAAATCACAGAACACATTAGAACTTATGCGTGAACTAAAGTATAAATCACACAACACTTTAGAATTTATGCGTGAACTAAAGTATAAATCACAGAACACTTTAGAATTTATGAGTGCACTAAGGTATAAATCACAGAACACAGAACTTTGCGTGTACTAAAGTATAAATCACATTAGAACATATGCGTGTAATAAAGTATAAATCACAGAATACACTGGAACTTTCGTGCACTAAAGTAAAAATCACAGAACACAGAACTTTGTGTGCACTAAAGTATAGATCACAGAACACAGAACTTTGTGTGCACTAAAGTAGAAATCACAGAACACAGAACTTTGTGTGCACTAAAGTAGAAATCACAGAACACAGAATTTTGTGTGCACTAAAGTATAAATCACAGAACACAGAACTTTGTGTATAAATCACAGAACACAGAACTTTGTGTGCACTAAAGTATAAATCACAGAACACAGAACTTTGCGTGCACAAGGACAAGGTCATATTGGTATTAGTCGTAAGAGGAAAGCTATTTCATTTTACTCCGTTGCTCTACTAAGAAACAGCCAATAGAATAATGAGTAACAGAAACATTGTATCCAATACACGAAGACATTACAGAATGTGTAACGCCCGAATAGGAAGATTACAATCACCAGAAGTAGGAGATGCACTGACCACATCTTCATGCTGAGAAGCATAATAGACAACTTGTCCATTTTTTTTAAACCCAAAAACTTTAGCCAGCAGGCCAGGTTTATAACTTTACTTACAAACATGCCAGTCAGACCTACTTGTTGTACTTCTATAGAGAGTAACTTTTATTCAAAATAGCAACGTTTGCACTAAGATAATTTTAACCCCAACATGCGATGATCAAAAATAACAATACAGGACAATATGGGACACGTGTCTTGTAACAGGGAACATTTAGGCGTCCCGACCGAAGCAATACGATACCCAGGACAAATTCTTGAAATACGGATCTGCTCTGTATAATAGGGGTCACTTTACAATAGAACAATGCTGAGAACAGTAGAGACAGCTGCATATAAACAGTATTGGTTTCTTCTTCTTCTTCCTCCTCCTCCTCCTTAATTCCTTCCTTCCTCTTCCTCCATCTTCTTCAGCTTTCCGAACCATTAAGGCTCATTGCTGCAGATAAAGTTCTCCTCCATTTTTCTCTGTTTCTAATCTTCCCTCTCCAGTTGGTGACATCAATTTCTTTTATATGCTCTTCTATGCTGTCTTTCCACCTCTGTCTTGGTCTATGCCTTAGTCTTGTTTCCCTCATCTCTTGTTCGTACATAATTTTCATTTGTCTGTTTTCTTCTATTCTTTCTACATGGCCCAACCAGCGTAGTCTGTGCAAGGAGGTTTGAGTAGGTTGGCCAGGTCTCCAGGTTATGCTCTAGCGTCTGGATACCAAAGTCGTAGGGCATTCGTTTGTGTATAACGTTTTTAGACGAGCTGCAGTCAGTCTTCCCTGGATTGATAGCTCAAGATGTATTTCACAGGTGCATTAATCATCTGTAGTCATTCCAGCCTGTATCGCACTTATACAGGTACTAGTTGAAACAGAGATCCCAGACAGTGACTAGTTGAAATAGAGATCTCATTATTCCACTGCTACAAAAAAAAACCCCAGTTGAAACAGGGACCACTTGAAATAGAGATTCCACTAATACAAATAAGAACTAGTTGAAATAGAGATCCCATTAATACAGATAAGAACTAGTTGAAACAGAGATCCCATTAATACAGATAAGAACTAGTTGAAACAAAGATCCCATTAACACAGATAAGAACTAGTTGAAACAGAGATCCCATTAATACAAATAAGAACTAGTTGAAACAGAGATCCCATTAATACAAATAAGAACTAATTGAAACAGAGATCCCATTAATACAAATAAGAACTAGTTGAAACAGAGATCCCATTAATACAAATAAGAACTAGTTGAAACAGAGATCCCATTAATACAAATAAGAACTAGTTGAAACAGAGATCCCACTAATACAAACAGGGGCCTCAATAACTGAAAGGAGAGTCCGGTGAAATGATGAAACTTCCAGGCAAATCTCTGTGAAAGCAAAAATGACAGCGGTAGTAACTGCAGTATTATCCTGGCAAGCAATGCCTAGGTGGTCAAGACACTTTTGATCATGTTCTTGAAAAAAAAAAAGACTGACGTAACCTTTTAGCCCGCATGTCCAAACAGGTTTAACGAAATCCCTCCCCCCTGCCCGCCTCTTAAATGTTGGATGGTGGAGCCTTCTGAAGAACCACCTTCAAAAATTTACACCGTCGTCAACTCTCAAATCTGACTGGACACTCAGTCTTCAAGATCTTCCAGCTCGGCATTGCTGTAAGAAAATCTTCAAATATTGTTGCACGTTTCCACGAAGAACAACAATTAACGAAACAAAATATGTGAGCACTGACATTTCTTGACAGTTTCAGGTATTTATGACACGCGATAACAGAGGATGGGAAATGCCAAATGGAAATTAACGGAAGAATAGGAAGGGCAAAAACAACAACAACAACAACAACAACAACAACAACAAAACCAATCACTTTCAGCAGAACGAGGAAGATCCTTCCATCAAAGCAAGTATCACAGCAAATGAGATTAGGCAACGTAAAATGCTACAATAGTCCTTTATGGTTTACAAGCCTGGACCTTGAATACGACAAAAGAAAAGAGGACTAAGGAGCTTGAAATGTGGATATACAGAAGAATAGAGCGTATTCCATGGACAGAAATGAAAACATACAAATAAGTGCTAAACCAGCTGGAAATGATCATTAAAATAAGACAAATAAGATACTTCGGGCATGTCAAGGGCATACTACTATATTGAAGATCCTTCTTGAGGGCAAGATCGAAGGAAAGAGAACAAAAGGACGACAACGTCGTAGATGGATGGACAACTTCAAGAAATGGACAATGAACTGGCTTGACTGAGTGCACTAGGAAGAGAGACGGTCCAGAGTGGAGATTCATTACAGCCAACTTTCCGTTGGTGGACTACACGAAATGATGATGATGATGATGATTTCTTAACAACGAATATTTCTTACCTTTCGTTTTGACCTTAAAAACTTGACATCCAGAATTATCAATATCCAAAAATGAAAAGGTTGATTCGTGAAACACCAGCAGAGTACTGCACATTTACAGTAACCTGTAACACTGCACTTTTAACAGACAGGCACAGTTACGTTTCGGCTTTGAAGAGTTACAAGTGTACAGACGAAGGCTACCCTCAACCGAAATTAAACACGTACAACTTAGGTATGTTTTTAAACAACACTGGCTGCCATACCTGAACGTACCCAGGTCAGACACTGAGCCTACACACCTGTCCTGTGTACACACGCTGACAAACATCTGTATCTCAGATTTCATACCCTGCACGGTACTCGAATCGTTCTAATTACACGTAACGAATACCACAGGTGATATCGATATTGCGTCTGTGTACTAAATTAGAGGGTTCCATCCGATTCTTAATTGTACAGTCTGCAGCGGCTCCTTATGTCTTGGACAGGCCAGTTAGGGGCTGTATCTCTGGGGGCCTCAGCTGTAAAATGGCATATAAGTCTCGTTTTTTTTGCTATTCTCTTCTAATTAGAAACAAAATTATGACAGTTCCCGTTCGTAACAAAAAGGGCACCGTACAATACAATTTTTCCTTCCAGCTCTGTGCTATCAATGTCAAACATGGACATTAACAGCCAAAAGCAAAAGAAAAATCATCACGACAGAAATGAGATGTTTAATGAGAATATTAAATGTGACAAGAAGAGACCAAATAAGAAATGACACCATCAGGGCAAAGGTTGGAGTAACACCAGTATTACACTATATAAAAAAACAGCAAGTTAAATGGTTTGGCCATGTTACATGGGCTACCACCAGACAGTATATCACAGACAACATTCACACTAAGATTTGTAGGTAACAGGGAAAGAGGCCGCCCACACAAGACAGAGAGGAAATTATAGCAGCATTAAATATGCCATTATATGAAGCAAATCGCCGAGCCCCATCAAGACGTCTATTTTACAAAAAAGACTGTCCGTGTCTGGGTGGGGAGCGCTACCGTACCCCATTCTGGGCCCCCTACCTGACCCTTTCTGCCATAGTCCCGAAACAAAAAAATAGGCACTGCAGGATGCTGGTACCAACAGCCTGAGGACGAACTCGAACATAATTTTTGCTTTACAACTTCTTTTACAACCTCAACAACTTCTCTCGTGGTGTAACTGGTAAAGTAAAGACCACCTTCTTCTTCTTCTTCTCCTCCTCCTACTCCTCCTCCTTCTTCTTCTTCTTCTTCGTGTTCTTCTTCTTCTTCTCCTCCTCCTTCTTCTTCTTCGTGTTCTTCTTCTTCTCCTCCTTCTCCTCCTCTCCTTCTTCTTCTATTTCTTCTTCTTCTTCTTCTTCTTCTACAATATGTGTCAGTATCCCACAATTTCTCATTGTTTTGGTCACATTCCTTCATCACATGCTGCACCTGCCAGAGTTGGCGACCCTGCCTCTCCATTTTGTGCAGTCCTTGATGTATCCGATCAGTTCACATGCTTTTATATTTCCAAGACGTTTGGTCAGTTCGCTGTGATATTTGTGTGTATGTGTATATATATATATTTTTTTTCTAAAATCTCTTTTTAATTTCAATCTTCTTCTTCGTCGTTCGCTCAGACATCACCAGTCTCTCTCTCTCTCTCTCTCTCTCTCTCCCTCCCTCACAAATGTGACAGTTCCTCTCAGGTTTTCAGTATCACCACAGAACTTCTAAAGTGCAGCCAGCGCTTGAACAACATATGTCTTCCAAAACCTAGACTTGATCGTTACAAGAAAAGCTTTAGTTATTCTGCTGCTCATCTTTGGAATACCCTCCCACCCTGCATAAAAAATATAACTTATACTCCTTCCTACAACTACAACCTTTCCCAACATATATTTCATGTCGATTACATGCCTCCATGAATCATAAAACTTAAAAGTTATTTTAGGCTGCTCTTACAGACACCGAATACAGTTAGTTGTTTATTCTGAATAGTCCTGAAATTTTTGTTTAGTATATAGTCTTTTATATATGTATATAGTTACTTCTGTACTGAGTGAATGGATAAGAGCGAAACGTTAATGTTATATTTTATTTTATGTCTCTCAGCTTCAATGTTAGTTATGTGTGTTACATGAACAGCATATTTGTAGAATGTCTGGAATAGAGTGAAAGATTTAGGATAAAGGGCAGAATGTCCGACGGGCCTGCGTGCCTAATTCTTAACCCTTTTGAAATAAAGATCAATCAATCAATTATAGTTTTTAAAAAGGGGATGGGGAGGGGATGGGGCTTAGCTAACTCCTTTGCCTGAGTGTGTTGTGTAGCTGGCTACTCTAATGTGGTGTTGTTGGTCTGTGCTACAGGCACATAGGTCTGTTGGTCTTTGCTACAGGCACATAGGTCTGTTGGTCTTTGCTACAGGCACATAGGTCTGTTGGTCTTTGCTACAGGCACATAGGTCTGTTGGTCTTTGCTACAGGCACATAGGTCTGTTGGTCTTTGCTACAGGCACATAGGTCTGTTGGTCTTTGCTACAGGCACATAGGTCTGTTGGTCTTTGCTACAAGCACATAGGTCTGTTGGTCTTTGCTACAGGCACATAGGTCTGTTGGGCCAGTTTTCAGCTTCTGTATACCATGTACCGTCTGTATGATGATGTCTCAGGCTGCAATGACTTCAGTCGGTACGGAAGACAGAACTGGTTAGAAAATGCCCCAAGTTCACACGGATGCACAAACTTTCATTAATTAAGTCTGCTTGCTGAAAACCTTGAGCAGAACATGGAAAAAAAAAACCTTCATCTGACTGTCTCTTTCTTTGTCTTCGTTCAGTTATCCTACATAACAGTGGTTTTCAAACTCTAAAAAAAAATAATAATAATGACATAAGCTTATGCTTGTAAAAGATGTTTAGGAATTCCTGTTGCTTTCTTATATCGGGGGTGGGGGTGTGATTCGTTTCATCATCCATGAGATACTTTGCGTAGTTGTTGCTTGGGGGCGGTCCAAGGACTGAGTCGGGGGGTGGGGTGGGGGTGGTGGGGGGGGGGGGGAGACCATGACGTGGCTTTCGTCCCCGCTCGCCATTGGTGGTATTATTACCACGTGGTCTCTGTATTATTACCACGTGGTCTCTGGCTACTCCGCTAAGAGTAGACTATTTTGTTGATGTTTCTGTCAGTATCTGGTAGGTCACTGGCTCAATGTCAGAACCCTAAACTACAGGACCAGGGTGTGTCTCTCTTCGTCTAACCCCTCTCCGTTGACCCCCTCCGGATGGATGACCCTTCTGTTAGCTAAAATTATTTCTCCCCCCCCCCCCCCCCGTATCATCGAAGTCTGCGGTGCCAACTTAAAAAAAAATAAATCTGGAATTGTCCCAAGATATATCTAGAATGATCTAGATTTTAAAAACACTTATCTATGAAATACGTTATCGCTTAAAATAATATATACGTTTTAACTATAATTAAAGGTAATATTAACATATCGTTAATGATAATAATTATTTGATCAAGTCACACAAAAGGTGAATATCAACA
This sequence comes from Achatina immaculata, assembly GCA_009760885.1. Classification (NCBI taxonomy): domain Eukaryota; kingdom Metazoa; phylum Mollusca; class Gastropoda; order Stylommatophora; family Achatinidae; genus Lissachatina; species Lissachatina immaculata. The sequence goes on from CM019695.1 coordinate 22,700,142, forward strand.
TCATCATTGTCCTTATCATCATCATTTGAGAGACTCAGTTAACGAAATGATGAAGATGCTTATCGAAGCGTGTTTTACTTCTTTTTTTTTTAACGTGCAGCCATTTTTTTCCACATCTTTTATAACTTTGAGGGGAAACTAAAGAGCAGTAGCATTTTCCACGTTTTCATAATTTGATCTATAAAACAGCAGGAAGAAGTTTTGGGTTCATTTTATTTCTCAGTTTAGATTTGATCAGATTCATGGCGTTAAGAACTCTCAGTATCAGCAGCTGAACGTGGAAGTATTAGATATGAGATAAAACACATGCACGAAGTTCTTAATACATGGATTACGTCCCCTGACATCTCTGTACTGCTTTACTTCGGTATCTTGTTTATTTGTTCAGACATCTATATTTGATTCTTGTTATCCTGTATTCTGCTACGGTGATTGAGTTTTCAGGTGCATTTAAATATTTCATTACTTTACAAAGTGAAGAGATGTCCTTCGTTGATTGCTGAACATTATTTATAGGTAAGGTAAGGTAAAGGTAATCCTGTCATGCCTTAGAGGCACACAGGGATATGGTGTTAGTGGCCATATTTTCCTTGACCTGTCAGCACACTAGAGGGTGATATGGTCAGTATCACGCCTGGCTGCCTTTTCCTTCCCCAACTCCAGAAGAAGTCGGGTACCCGTTTCTACAGCTGGGTGACTGGGGCGTCTCCGGCCGGATTCGAACCCCCAACCTTCGCCATGAGAGACCAGTGTATTAACCACTTCGCCACTCAGACGCCCATTTATAGAGAAGAGGGATATATTCTTTACTTTTTCCGAATTCTCAGAAAGTCTCTGTCTCAGTCAGTCAGTCATTTGCATGTCCTTTGCGGAACTTTGCCTCCCTAACAGCCCTATTGTAGGCCTCTCGGTTGTAAGCAAGATGTCCTGCTGCTGATGCATCCATGCGTAGATCATCAACGATGTCTTGCAGCCATCTTTGCCTTGTCTTCCTCTTTTTCTTTTTCCCATAATATACCCTTCCAAGACTGTCTTCTCTAAATTATCATGACGTTTAATATGTCCAAAATATTAAGTTTTCTCTGTTTAATCTTCTTTCCTAGACAACCTTAATTCAATATTAAGTTCTTGTAGTATGGATATATTTGTTCTTTTTGTGTCCATGATATTTGAAGGATCCTTCTATGGCATATACATTCAAAGACATTTATGTGTTTCTCAGCTTTTTTGCTAAAGTCACAGGCATATGTTGCGGTGGAAAAGATGTATGCCCTTAAAAATCTTATATTTGTAGTTCTGTCTGTTCCTCTCCACAGATTCTTTAGCTGTTTTACATTTTTGAAAAGCGATAGATGTCCTAACTTTTTTATTTCCATCATTGTATCTCCATTATTAGTTAGTAATGATCTAAGATATTCAAGTCTCTATCTGCACTGGGGCGCCTCCGGCCAGATTCTCAAAGAAGATATAAAATTGCAATAAACAAAGAGTGGCTTATACATTTCATTAAAATAATGAATGACACCTCAGTTAAGCTTCACATTTACCCAGTTAATGAAGCCACCCACTTCTGCGTGCATTATCTGTAAGTGTCCTTAAATCCGGGTTAATCTCGGTCAACATAATCTTTAAGTTCCTGCGCAATATTCTCAGCATCACGTCTGTCCATTTTCACAATTTCAAGGTTATAAGTATGACGCATGCGCAAAGGTTATTAACTAAGTCCAAAATGCTGCTATTTGTCGGCTGGCAATGTGTTAAAGAACAGAAACATTTAGTTATTCACAGAGAAAGGGTTAATTATAGCAGATTTACCCAAAGTTCGTTCTTTTTTCTGTTATTTTTTTTTCTGTTTTGGTGGGCTGTAATAAAATTATCCAGAATTAACCGAGATTCAATAAAAAATTATCTAGATTTATAGCTGACATCTAGGTGACTTATTTTCATTATCTAGATGGGGCCAAAATTATCTAAATCTAGATATCAAATATCTAAACTGCACCCCCCCAACCCCACCGCGATAAAAGTGAAGACACCATCGGGGGAGATCTCACTGATGCTTTACAAATATTCTTGCATCTCATTTCCAGCCTATTTCCCCCACAAGCCCCCCCCCCCTCCCCAAGTTGCAGGATACAGTTGTCATCCATTCCCACAACCTGCGTCAGCCATCATAATATTCTGCTGCTTAGCAGATTATTACAACGTTCTTATAATGACAACACTAATGCACCTTGTATATAAAGACTAGGGTGTGTATATCACGTATTGTGTCTTTAAGGAAAAAAAAAAAGTTGAAAACCACTGCTCTGCCGAGCAGAACGCACGACGCTCTTTCATACGCAGACGACCGCTTGACAACTCCTTTCATGCTCAGCCCATTCATATTCGTCCAAGTGTTACACGATACCAACAGCAACACACGATAAACAGCTTCACCTGGCCAACAGCTTTTACATGACAAGGGCGACTCTATGTCTTATCTTGTCTTGTTTGCTCTTGTCTCCTTCCTCATATAACTTTCACTGTTTAGGGGACCAAACAGATGTCTTGACAGGGCTCGGCGATTTGCTTCATAAAATGGGATGTGTGATATTGTTTGTATGGTGGGCACCACGCGCGACACTGCATTCAGCAGTGCTGGGGTTTGATGGCTTCCCTTCAGAGAAGAGACAAAAGAAAATTAAGTAACCCGCCTGTGTTCCGTATAGTAAGAGAACACCCCGCCTGTGTTCCGTATAGTAAGAGAACACCCCGCCTGTGTTCCGTATAGTAAGAGAACACCCCGCCTGTGTTCCGTATAGTAAGAGAACACCCCGCCTGTGTTCCGTATAGTAAGAGAACACAGTTTGTGTGTGTGTGTGTGTAGGATTAGACCTCGAGAAAAATGGTAGACAAAGCACTTTAGTGAGACGTGAAAGAAAGAAAAATTACAAGAGAACTACCTGGGATTCGAACACGGACTCCGGTAGGACGAGCAGCCGTCTAGACACGAGAGAACAGCGCACTATCGACTTAGCCAACTAGCACCCCGAAAAAGGGTTTTTTATTGACGATACGGTGTAGCTCAAAGGGAAACCTGTCAATGCAACATTGGCTAGGTAATCAAGAGACCTAAGTAATATAAATCCCGGATCTCTGGTATTAAAAAGAAACAATAGCAAGATAAAATGGCTCGGCATCCAAAAGAAATACAACATGACAACACCCCAGACTTCCATCTGAGAACTGAACATAGAATGAATAGGGTAAACTCACCGCTCAAGCAGGAAAACAATCCAAAACAAGCCAACCTGCCACGTGAAGGTGGCCTTTTGGCTAAGATCAAAGTGGCTGAGGTCAAAGTGTCCTCTTAGCAGGTACCCTGATCAACATGCCCTTTGGTTAACAAAAGCGTCGTTATTTTTTTAACTAAACGAGATGCCCGAGGCCTGCCCTGCACATTGAATGCCGGGGGTATGGTCCACATCTCGTTACGGGTGGACCCGGTTTGCAGTACCACCGGGTCACGGCCTGTTGTTTTCGTTGTCTTAAAAAAAAAAAAAGTGAAGGTGTCACCTTAATCAAAATAACACAGCACTGTCTGCGTCCACTGAACGCTTCTCAACTACAAAGTGTGAACTTTCTGTGCCAAGTCTAAACGTTTGACCGGACTGCCTTGAAATTAAGAATTACCGCACGATACCGCCAAATCTGGACGCACTGGCTTCACCAGGCCAGGCGATGTTTGACAAATAAATCTGAATAAACATTCGAAAGTTAACGTGACCCACTTCACCGGCTGTGAATAGTGTGTTACATGATATTTCTGTTCCTAATTCTCACCTGGCGCGTGTAGATGCAGCTGGTATCCATTCTGTTCTAGTTTTAAGTTTCTTGATAAAACTGCTCGGTTTCGATTGGTCTTTGGTGTACCGTTCAAGTATGGGTCTTTGTCTAAGTTTCTTTCAGATCATGTCTGGATTCTGAGAATGATCTATTTCCAGTATGTGTGTGTGTGTGTGGGGGAGAAGAGGTGAAGACCCTGTCCGAATAGGCAATCAGCGACCTACAGCTGATATGCTAGTGTCAGGGTTAGCGAACCATAGCTGATCAAGACCCTGTTCCACCTCTCCGTTGGTACCTCCAGTAACAGGCCTAGCCTGGCTAACAGGGCAGGAATCGCCAAAGTCCCCCCCCCAAGGTGGTGGAGTCTGCTAAAGAAGCATTGCACACCCGCTGTTTTTTTAGCTGTACTCCGGGACTGAAAAAAATAGCTGCCAATAGCCCGCTTCCACGCCGATACGATGATGCGCCTCAACACCTTCACAGCACCGTCTTCAAAGAACACCAGCTCGCAGATACAGGGAGATAGTACAAGATGAAGCAAGACAAGATGTCCAGTATATGAGCATATGTCGATTCTAAGAGTGTTTATAGTTGCCTGCCTCTCTCTCCCTCACTCTCTCTCCCGTTCTCTCTTTCTCTCTCCCTTTCTCTCCTTCTCTCTCTCCCTCTCTCACTCACTCTCTCTCCCGTTCTCTCTTTCTCTCTCTCCCTCTCCCTGTCCCTCTCTCACTCACTCTCTCTCCCGTTCTCTCTTTCTCTCTCCCTTTCTCTCCCTCTCTCTCTCCCTCTCTCACTCACTCTCTCCCTCTCTCTCCCTCTCTCTCTCCCTCTCTCACTCACTCTCTCTCCCGTTCTCTCTTTCTCTCTCCCTCCCTCTCTCTCCCTCTCTCTCTCACTCACTCTATCTCCCTCTCTCTCTCCCTCTCTCTCTCTCCTCTCTCTCTCTCTCGTCAGAATGTAAGACGGGCCCCCGAGCCCAATTCTTCAACCTTTTAAAATAAAGATCATTCATTCATTCTCTCCCTCAAGGTCCTTGCCCGACAGGCGTAAGGATATCATGTCCTTCTATAACCCTCGATCCCTTGAGCATCTCAGCAGGCTTGTCACTGAGCTGCGTGTACTGTATGTCTTGTCTTATCCACTATCATCCTGTAACTGCGAGCTGTTGTTCTTTGCAGCCGATGCTGTGAAGGTGTTGAGACACAACTTCGTGTCGGTGAGTTATGGCAGCTAATTTTTCAGTCTCGGAGTATAGCTAAAAAGCAAGGCGGGGTGTGCAATACTTCTTTATCAGACTCCACCACCATGGGGACTATGGAGATCCCTGCCCCCGTTAGCCAGGTTAGGCCTTTTACTGGGGGTACCAACGGTGAGGTGGGACAGGGTCTTTGTTCAGGTATAGTTCGCTGAGTCTGAAGTCAGCATGATAGTTACTGGTCGCTGATTGCCACAACGGGAGGGTGTCTTCGCACCCACTTGCATGTACAGACACTTATAAACGTGCATGCCCACAGCTCATTAGTAAGTACAAGTTCCAGCGGTTAAGAAAGATATAAAAATACTTTTATCTTTCATTGAATATCCAGTTCTCGGTGAACGAAGACACTGTCTGGTCTGGTGCTCAACGATTTACTAGCGTCAGAGGTGGCAAACTATAGCCGATCAAGACCCTGTCCCCCCCCCCCCCCCCCGTGGTGGAATCATTGCACTTTTCAGGCTCTTGTTCCCCCTAGTTTCACTCAGGACCTGGAAATATATAGCCAGAATAATCTGGTGACGTTCGACCGGATGTGTGTGCCCGGCCATCTTCACCGTACATACAACGAGCACAGGTGCCGACTTTCCTAGATCACAACGCTGCTGGCGTAGACATGAGAAGGCATCAATAATACTTAACAAAGCCCACGGGCATGGCACCTGATGATGATGATTGCATATTAAAAACAATGCTAGGAACAGACTTGTAGGTTTTGTTCCCCAAATTTTTATCTCAGTTATTCGTACTCTCAGCATGCGCTCCGTTTATTGCCCGAAGAACATCAAAGCGATACTCGACTTCTTGTCATGTTTCTCCAACGGCTCTTTCGTTACCGTCGATAAAATATAGTTTATCTTTGCCCTTAACGTTTCAATATCAGGAACTGGTGAACTGAAGGCTTTGTTCTTAGTATACCCCAATAAAACAAAAGTCGAGAGGGGTAATGTACGGTGAGCGTGGTGGCCATGGCATTGGGCCATCCAGAGGAGTAATGTTCGGTGAATGTGGTGGCCATGGCATTGGATCATCCAGAGGAGTAATGTTCGGTGAATGTGGTGGCCATGGCATTGGGCCATCCAGAGGAGTAATGTTCGGTGAATGTGGTGGCCATGGCATTGGATCATCAAGAGGAGTAATGTTCGGTGAATGTGGTGGCCATGGCATTGGATCATCCAGAGGAATAATGTTCGGTGAATGTGGTGGCCATGGCATTGGATCATCCAGAGGAGTAATGTTCGGTGAATGTGGTGACCATGGCATTCGACCATCCCTCCCAAACCATCAGTTTGAAAAGTCTCCTTTCAAGAGCTGACAAACAACTAAACCCCAGTGTGATGTTACACCATCTTGTAAAATTACCCATGGCTGAAACTCCTCCAACTGAGGTGCATCTTAAAACGCCAACGTCTCCAGGTAAAGGTTTCCTGAAAATAGTGGGCTTTGTTAAAACTTAGCTGCGCATTATGTTGCGTTAACTATTCACTTTTGGGCTGTTCGTATCATTCTGTAGAGCACGTGAGTGCTTTGACTTCTTAATACGGACATCGTGTCTGTTTACCTTTCCCAAGGTAAAAAAAACGGAGTCTCATCAGGAAAATAAATGCTCTTAAAACAATCATTATTTTCATCAATTCGTTGCAGAATCTCTACAGCAATACCAGCACGTCCAGGACGATCATCTGGTAGTAGCGCGTCTATGACAACCGTCTGGATCCAAATCTACAACGATCTGGACTTTTTATACTTGTAAACGAAACCACAAAGATCAGGATGGTGACACAAGAAAGGAAGTTAGAATTGCAAAAGCAGCACTGACATTCACGAATCTTGAGAACATGTGGCACTCTAAAGTTACAAGCACACAAACCAAGTTGTCATTATTTAGTTCAAATGTAACATCCATCCTCATTTATGCATGCGAAAGATGGAAAACAACTAAACAAACAGACAACAAATTAAACTCTTTTGAGAACAAATGCCTAAGGAAAATACTCGGTATAAAGTGGAGCGAATTCATGAACAACGCGGAGATAAGACAGATGAGCGAACAACAACTTGTCTCATGGGGGATCAGAAAAATGAGATGAACATATGTCGGTCACGTGATGAGAAGAAACAGTCAGAGAATCACAAAACAGGCTATCAAGTGGAACACAACAGGCCGAAGGAAAAAGAGGTCAACCACGTGAAACTCTAAAGAGGACATTGATAAGAGAGGCCAAATTAGTAGACATAAAATCCATTGAGATTGAAAAGGTCGTCGAAAACAGGAAAACTTGGCGAACGACTATGCAAGCCCTATGTGGCGTTTAACGGCACGGGAAGGATGTAAGAAACAAACCGTTTGTACAAAATTCTAACCACTGTGTTCTGAGAAATACGAAGTTCTTTTGAGGCACGACGAGCTGATTTCCAAAGACTACGTTGAAAAGCATTACGCATGGCATCAACAGTCTCTTCATCCACACTTGGCTTATCAATTCCTTTAAGATCACCAACACTGCCAGTCTCTTCAAAACTTTGCACACCAACATTTGATACTCTTAGCACCTGGCGGATCTCGTCCATGCTCATTTCTGAACTTTCGTTGAACTGTAGCGAATTTGTTTCGTGATACCACAAAACACCAATGGACTTTCTCCTCCACAGACGCCATTTTGAAACTGATAACTGCAGCGCTACCTGTGCGGGAAAACAAACACAAATTCCAAGAATCGGGCCTACGTAATTCCATAACGTTCTTGTTTCTGCCTAGCGTGGTCTTTAAGAAATGATTTTTTTAAAAGTAATCAGGGATAGACTTTATGATAGCCCTTTGTATCTACTCTGATATTTATCAAATTCACTTATAAAATATTTACACGGAAAATCCTGTCTTTTCGGTTAATCACGTCCATTTTCAACTAATATGGCAGCCCTATTATTATTTATGTGAATACTTCCATTGTTAAGTTCGCATTCCTCTGTCAATCTTTCTACAGAGTAACAAAAGACCTGTCGTTTTCTAAATTATAACTGTGTATCATATCCGTTTACTGGAAGTATCAGAGCCGTGGACATAATATGGCCTGACGGGAAGATGTACGAGTAGTAGCACCGCCTACCCTGTGTGTGGTCTCTATAGCATGCCAGTTTATAACCGGTGTTTGAGATTCAATCTGGAGCTTGCCAATCATTTCGCAGCACTCAGTGAGGTAGAGGAGACAGATATAGAAGAATTATGGAACAAAGCAGAGATAAGGCAGATGAGTGAACAACAACCTGTCTCATGGGTGATCAGGAAAAGAAGATGGAGATTTTGGTCACGTGATGAGAAGAAGCAGTCAGACGATCCTAAAACAAGCTATCAAGTGGAGCACAACAGGCCGAAGAAAAAGAGGTCGACCACGTGAAACTCTAAAGAGGACATTGTTAAGAGAAGCCAGTTTAGTGGGCATAACATCACTTGATGAAGTTGAAAAACTCGCCGAAAACGGGAAAACATGGTGAATCACCATGCGAGCCCTGTGTGACGTTTAACGGCACTGGAAGGATGTAAGATGTAAGATATTCTGTCATGACGGAGCAGGATGTTTGCTGTCTACTTCTGTGGTCAAAATACAACCTGGATGTGAATGAAAGATAAGAGAAATAACGAGTACGGTAAAACTAGTTCTAGTTATAAAAGTAGACAGAGCTGTATGGTTCAGTTTTACAAACAAACAAACAAACAATATATATATATAAGAGTAAGGAAAGTGGGCAGAAACAAGAATGGCAGAAAGTAAGATGACCACGTATGAATGAAGAACATACAACAAATCCAATATTTCGCCAAAAGCCTTTTTTTTTAAAGTATCACAAACAAAAAACAGCGCAACAGATAAAAGCACGACAAACATGAAACTTTAAGCAGTTATCTCTTTCTGTATCCTCCTTGTAACAGAGACGGGTACAACGTTTAAACAAACAGAAGCAAAACACGAAGCCAGCGAAACAGGAGGTCTTAGCCTGAACTCTGTACAGATGTTTCTATGCTGTACGCGGCCACTGATAGCTTTTATAATAAACTTGGAAGGTAAAAGTTCAGATCACTGACCCAGATAAGGTTTCTTGAAGCGCCCTGGAGATGGTCTTTGGTTGAGAAAAAAACGTCAAAACAAACCAGATAATGGTACAACTGTGTAGGATAAGGCGGTGTGTTTGTATGTATGTGTTTTTGAGTGTGTGGGTGTTTGTTTGTGTGTTTGTGTATGTTTATGCGTCTGTGGTTGTGCTTGTATGTGAGTGTTTTTGTGTGAGAGGAGAGAGAGAATGAAAAACACACACAGAAAGAGAGAGAGTATATTATTATTTAGATAGATAGATAGATAGATAGATAGATAGATAGATAGATAGATAGATAGATAGATATATAGATAGATAGATAGATAGATAGCAGACGACTGCATAAGTTTGAACACGTAGAGAGAGAGAGAGAGAGAGAGAGAGAGAGAGAGAGAATAATGAAGGTTAACGATTTCAGGCAAAACAGTAATCATAAAAATATCTTCCATTGAAAAAAAAAAAGGCAGACTACGAGGTTGTGTACATGAGAATGACAACCCTTATTAAATCTGTTGGCCTATCTCCAACAACCCCTGCCTCTCTTTTCACCCAGCAACCTGAACTTAGCTATCATAACACGTTACCAGCCCCGTGCTATCTCACCACCTCGTCAAAACATCCATTTAATTTTACAACCGCGCACGCGACATGGCTCCCGTTTAGATCCTGGAATATTTGATAGTTAGAGAAGGAATTTACATTACCCAGCTGTAGATGAAAGTTTAGATAAGTGCGTCAACGATTGCTTTCAACTGCTGCTGGAAACGAGAAGACGGTTTTATAGAAAATGTGACAAGCTGATGGTATCTTAAAGAATCACAAAATACATTTGTTGTATCAGGAGAAGGAGATGGACATATGTTGGTCACTTGATGAGAAGAAATGATCAGAGAATCCCAAAACAAGCTATCAAGTGGAACACAACAGGCCAAAGAAAAAGAGGCAGACCGCGTGAAACTCTGAAGAGGACATTGTTAAGAGAGGCCAAATTAAGAGGCATAAAATTCTTTGATGAGGTTGAAAGACTCGCCGAAGACAGGAAAAATTGGCAAACTACTTTGCGAGCCCTATGTGACGTTTAACGGCACGGAAAGAAAATAAGATTATAAGATAAGATAAGATCGGGTCCATCAGATGTGTATGAGATCCTCTTCTTTGGAAAAAATAGGCGCTGTCCGTTTTGGCAATCAGCGATCCATAGCTGATATGCTAGCGTCAGGGGAGACAACCCATAGCTGACATGTTAGCGCCAGGGGAGATGACCCATAGCTGACATGTTAGCGTCAGGGGAGCGACCCATAGCTGACATGTTAGCGTCAGGGGGACGACCCATAGCTGACATGTTAGCATCAAGAGGAACGACCCATAGCTGACATACTAGCATCAGGGGGACTACCCATAGCTTACATGCTAGCGTCGGGGGGGGGGGGGGGCGACCTATAGCTGACATGCTAGCGTCAGGGGGGACGACCCATAGTTGACCAAGACCATATCCCACCTCTCCGTTGGTACCCCCAATAAAGCTTAGCCTGGCTAACGCGGCAGTGATCGCCATAGTCCCCACGCGGTGTAATCTACTAAACAAGCACTGCACCTCCACCCTGCTCTCCTCAGGGACCGAAAAAGTAGTCCCCATAACGTGCTCCCAATCCGACACGATGCTCTGCCACAACACCTTCACCTCATTGGTTGCAAAAAGCACCCGCCCAAAGTTCCAAGAAGAAGAAGCAGGAGAAGAAGAAGAAGAAGAAGGCGGATTCCGTGCTTGGTTGAAAACGAGAAGAACGTTTGCAAAGAACTGTGACCAGCTAAAAGCATCTCAAAATAATCACAAAAGACGGTTGTTGCTCGGGTCCACCAAGCTATCTATGAGATCCTGTTTCTTGACCAAATGTCAAGTAAAGATAAAGATACCAGCAAACGCTTCTTTCCTGCTCAGTATAACCCTGTTATATGTGCCTGGTCGAGGAGGAGACGAGTGGTTGATATCGGTCGAGGGCTTGACAGGCAAGCAGGTGGTGGTTCACAGTTACATGTGGGGTGTATAATGGAGATTGATGTGGGCCATATTTAATAAATTTCAATCATTCGGAGGCGAAATCATAGGGTAAAACAAAAGACTGATGATGTCTGTGAAAATGATGGTTTTAGTATAGAACTGTTTGTGACTCAGTACTTAAGAAAGGCGAGGAGGCGTAGCCATGTTTGGGGAGACAGTTGAGTACCAAATTAAAACAGGATGGCATAAAGGAAACAAGTAGCGGAAGTTGTAGCTAAGACGTGCTTTGTTGCTATGGTGACGTCTCGGACCAAATATTTGGGAGAAGATGTAATATGGTAGAAGTTACCAGGAATCGATAAGAAGAAGAAGAAATAGCAAAAGTAGTAGTAGTAGTAGTAGTAGTAATAGTAGTAGTAGTAATAGTAGTAGTAGAAGTAGTAGTAGTAGTAGTAGCAGCAGCAGTAGTAATAGTAGTAATAAGAGTTGAAGAAACAAAAGTAGAAGTAGTAGTAATTGAAAACACGTAGTAGTAGTAGTAGTAGTAGTAGCATCATCACTAGTAGCAGTAGTAATAGTTGTTGCTGCAGCAGCAGTAGTAACAATAGTAGTAGTAGCAGCAGTAGTAGTAACAGTAGTAGTAGTAGTAATAGTAGCAGGAACAGTAGTAGTAGTAGTAGTAATAGTAGTAGTAGTAGTAGTAACAGTAGCAATAGTAGTAGTAGCAGTAGTAACAGTAGTAGTAGTAGCAGCAGTAGTAACAGTAGTAGCAGCAGTAGTAACAGTAGTAGTAGTAGTAGCAACAGTAGTAGTAGTAGTTGCAACAGTAGTAGTAGTAGTAGTAGCAACAGTAGTAGTAGTAGTAACAGTAGTAGTAGTAGCAGCAGTAGTAACAGTAGTAGTAGTAGTAACAGTAGTAGTAATAGTAGCAACAGTATTAACAGTAGTAGTAGTAGTAGCAGCAGCAGTAGTAACAGTAGTAGTAATAGTAGCAGCAGTAGTAACAGTAGTAGTAGTAGCAGCAGTAGTAACAGAAGTAGTAGTAGTAACAGTAGTAGTAGTAGTAGCAGCAGCAGTAGTAACAGTAGTAACAGTAGTAGTAGTAGTAGCAGCAGCAGTATTAACAGTAGTAGCAGTAGTAGTAGTAACAGTAGTAGCAGTAGTAGTAGTAACATAGTAATAGGAGTTGAAGAAAAAGTAGTATAAGTAGTAGTAGTTGAAAACACGTAATAGCAGTAGTAGTAGTAGTAGTAGTAGTAGTAGTAGCAATAGTAGCAGTATTAATAGTTGTTGCAGTAGCAGCAGCAGTAGTAGTAGTAGTATTAACAGTGGCAGTAATAGTAGCAGCAGCAGTAGTAGTATTAGTAGTAGGAGTAGCAGCAGCAGCAGTAGTTGTAGTAGCAGCAGTAGTAGTAGCAGTAGCAGCATCAGCACTCGCAGTAGTGGTAGTACAGCAGCACTAGCAGCAGCAGCAGTAGTAGTAAACGAAGAATAAGTACTTACCGCTGCAAAGACATCTTATTTGGTCCAAACTCCAATACCAGAACGTCGATCTTTCATACCGCCTTCCACAAAAAAATATATTTGATTGTCTCCCTTGGTTGAAAAAAAAACTGCCGCAACTTCAGTTGCCGTAGTGATGTCCACTGTGGCTGGAGATCGTCAAGGCAGATCGCGGCTTCAGTTGCCGTATTGATATCCACCGTGCCTGGCAAATGTGGCTTCTATCACTGAAGCAGTGCACCAAATACCGTAAAGTCTTAAAGTGCCACTAAAAAGAAATAGGAATTAATGAGAAATACATCATCTCTTCATCCAGTTTCTTTCAAGAAAGCTCTAACATTATTCTTGACTTGAATATCATCCGTAAAAATGTGATAACTTTAACAACTGCAGAAACTATTGTAACAGTGTCGTGCAAGTACTTTTGTATACTGGATATCCAGTTTGGGTCAGAAATGCTTTCTGGGCCCGCGTATTAGTCCGAAACAAGGTCTTCTGTTGTATTACCTTTCACTGTAGCAAAAAGAGTTAACTCCCACGCTGCGAATGTATGAAAAACGTGCTATATAAAATTATAATTGCGTATACTTTTCAGTTCTTGAATATTTTTATTAGCAAAAAATCCAGTAGAGTGATCCAGTAGTAACTTGCAGATACAATAGTTTTTGCTGGCAAAAATCCTCTAAATGTTTAATTTGCAGATAATGTTATCAGCAATGGTTTTGAATGACGCGATGTGGATATCAGACATCCAAGTGCTGTCTGGAGAGATGGGATAACTGCCCTAGAATGAAAATCTAGGTCACACGTTCGTCTTCCCAGCAGTTCTGTAACAGGTGTCTTTCTTTGATAACGGGTTAAAATTTTCTTATCTACCTCGCTCTCTCCCTCCCCCTCTCTCTGTGTCCTTCCCTCTCTCTCCTTACCTCTCTTTGTCCCCTTCTCTATCTCTCTCTCCCTTCCTCTCACCCTTTCTCTCTGTACCCTTTTCTTTCTCCCTGCCTCTCTCTGTCTTCTTCTCTCTATCTATCTATCTTTCTCTCCCTCCCCTCCTCTCTCTCTCTGTGCCCTTCTCTCTTTCTCCCTACTTCTATCAGTCTCTCTCTTATTCTCTCCACTTCTCTCCCCCCTCTCTCTCTCTTGTCCAATTTCTGTCAGACAATTACTTCTTGCTCTCTTATGCTAAACCGTACAACCTGATTGTTTCTGGCAGTCAGACTGTCATGTTTCTCTTATGCCAATGTGTCATGTTTCTCTCGTGTCAAGCTGTCGGATTATCATATTTCTGTCATGCCAAGCAGTCATAGTTATTTCGTGTGAAACTGTCTTGTTTCTCTCGTGTAAAGCTGTTTGGCCGCTATGTCTCACTTTTGTCAAGCTCTCAGACTACCACCATGTAGCAGCAGCAGTAGTAGTTTACTACTACTACTACTACTACTGATAATAATTAGTAGTGGTAGTAGTACTAGTAGTAGTAGCAGTAGTAGTAGTAGTAGTAGTAGTAGTAGTAGTAGCAGTAGTAGCAGCAGTAGTAGCAGTAGTAGTATTAGCAGCAGTAGTGGCAACAGTAGCAGCAGTAGTAGTAGCAGCAGTGGTAGTAGTAATAGTAACAGTAGACGAAGAAGAAGTAGTACCGTTGCAAGGACATCTTTCTCTCACATCAAGCAATCAGACCATCAAGTACCTGGCGTTCTCACTTGCCTGTTAGGCAAACCCAGGTTGATTGGCAACCCTAGCGTAAGAAATAATGGGTCAGCAGCTGGGCTGCTCTGGAGTGCGCAATTCTGAGTGAGGCTAGTTCGCCAGACCCAGTATATAAATAAAATGTTAGAGAATTTTAATCGGTCGGGAGCTGTAAGCTGAGCACGTAGGAGACCAGCGGATCGGGGGAGTCATGTTATTGTTCAAGCGCGAATGAGAATGTTTATTCCTCGAAGTAAAACCAATGTATGTGTAGGTTGGTATTGGTTTATATTCTGTGATGTGGATGCACGTCGACTCCTCCGGTTTAATCACGATACAACTTTGATAATGATTTAAATAATAGAAATAGCACATATATAATCAAAATTCTATTATAACATAATTAATCATTGTAAGATGTTAGTGTTTTAGTAACCCGCGAAAGGAGGGTTTATATGTGCACATAAATATGTAGTTCTGAATTTTATGTATATGCATGTTGTACGCAATTATTACCAATTAGTACTTCTGTTTATATTCAGACACTTAATCTTTAATGATGAAGATTGAAGAATTTTGCAAGTAACGATCTTATGTTAAAAAATCAAATTAACCCGCGATACGTAAGATGGTTGCATTGATTTCAGTTATTCCATTGTTGGTACACTTTGGAGGAGCCAAATATTAAAAGAAATTGATTCTTAGAAATTCCACTGCAAATTCCTTTGATGATTTTGTTGATAAAAATATAAGCCGATGAATAACAACATATAAAATGATGATCCTTTGTTTGATGTTGTTAACTATTTAAATAGATTATTTTAACCAAAATCTAAGTTTATGATTATTTGAAGAAGTAGTATTGATTGTGTTTTTTCCTTCATTGGTGTAATGTGTGAATGTGCTTGTCTGTGCAATCTTCAGTCTTCATGTACCTATAAAGATAAGATACCAACAATAAAAGTACGATATAACAACATATAAATTACAGACAATGATTACCCCCCATTAAAATCTTATAACTCCTACATAACTGTGCTACTGCTCAATACCGATTTCTTGCTCTGTCGACCTTTTTTTTTTTTTGGTCTCATTTTATGATTGTCTAAAACATGGCAAAATGCTATAAATTTCCTCAGCAAAGTCAGGGGGATCTGTTTCTGTACGACGTTTGCACAATAAAAAAAAGCTGCCTTGTCTGCGTTATGCATGTAGTTTTAATAATATTCTTGTGGCATAACTAGCTAAAGTAAAGCCACCCCCCCCCCCACATGTCAAAATCCTGTGGGCTTACAAACCTCACTTGTAATTCACCTTGTATATGTTACGTAATATTTCACTTTATACAACGTCTCCAGAGGTTCTGAAGTTAAGTCAGGGAGTCTCTAACGTTTTCTTCTTTTACTTGGAGGGGGCGTGTGGTTAAGTTACTTTCAGGCCAGCGCTGGCTATTCCGCTCTATATTCGTCGTCATCATCATCATTATTTTCCTTCTATGACTATTACTTTAATGTGTTATAATTTAACCACCACCGCCACCACCACCATCACCACCACTATCATCATCATCGTCATCATCATCGTCAAGCTTACCTCCGCAGAACGTTCCTCTCTCTTGATAGCCAGAAAAAAGAAACTGTCTAGGGCTTGTAACCAGGATTTCTGACTCATTTAGTGTGATATCCAGTTAGTGTGGTGTTTAGAGTAACAGTGATATCTTGAACCCATTGTCTCGTCAACCGAACCCCCCTCCCACCTCCACCACCGCCCCCCCCCCCCTTCCACCTCGACAGTTTAATAAGAACGTAAGAACTTAACACTTGTTCACCTGGTTCCCGCCTTCCAGTGAGAAAAGCTCGGACATCAGTGTCATGTCTGAGAGCGGGTTAGCCTTAACTCCTTCACTTCTGAATTAATTTCCAAACTCTGGCAGAATACATTTATATAAGACATTTTTTGGTGGAAAGAAAGCGAAAGGAAGTTTCTCTACAATTTAAAACAAAGAAAAATTAGAAATTTGCTGTTTTTCATTTTATTTATACTTTTTCTAAATTTCGCTCCCAGCATTGATTCAAATATGCAAGATCTACCAAGCCCGCTGATATTGTTTTAGAGTTCAAAGTTCAAAGTTCAATGTTCAAAACTCAGACCCCTGCTTCACTGCATTCAGAACAACACCATATATGCTCTGTCGCATCCAGCAGCATCCATCTAAGAGCTGGTTTGCTGATAGTTCCAGTCAAATGTTGGTTGTTTACGATGCCTTTTCTGCCACATAGTTCAGGTTTTCTGCCTTTAATTTGTTCTAGCTCCAGCAGTCTCTTCACAGCTACATTGTTCTTCCATTCCCGCTATTCATTTCCCATAGTCTGTCCAATACAGCTTTAGCAATGTCCCCCTTGTCCATTATCAGTCTGCCACTTATTTTAGCCTGTCCAGAAAGTCTATCTGACACATCACTGCCATGTACTCCCGCATGTCATGGACAGTAAAGCCACGTCAGGCTTGTCACAGCTGACTGGCTTAACAGACGAACCCATTCTTTTCGAAGCAAATTCTTCTAAATCTTATCCTGCATACTCCGTGAATCTGTCACGAAGACACCATTAGCCACATCATGAGCAACTAACCATTCCATTGCCTCCGACACAGTTTCAGTTTCCATTCACATGCCTGAAGTGGAGAATTCAAAAGTTCCCCGAACCCTGTGCCACTGCTCTTCCATTTCGGTAGCCAACAAAACCCCAACCACTTCTATTGTTCCGAGTCACTGAGCCATCGGTATATATTACCGTGTTTTGAAGTGAAAGGGTTAAGTGAAAGAGAGGCGGAGAATGACTGAGAATAAAAAATAAAAACTCTAGACCTCAGCACCACAGACAACCGTCCAGTATCTCACATCTAAACTGATTTATATCGTGATTTATTCGTGGCCACGTCAAGCAACCTTTCTCTCACATATCGCTGTGTACAAGTCTATACGATTTATACAACATTACTACGCTAAATATTTGAACTTTTAAGGGTCAACTGCCCAGACAACCTAAAAAGTTCGATCTAGTCTATCGTTGTTGATACCCTATTTTTCGTGCTCTCTCATGTGTTATTTACTGTAATGAACAAAATAACCGTAAATGTAAAAAATTACTGAAGCCTTTTTTTTTTTAATGGGGGTGGTGGATTTCCGCTGTAACTCCGAGCTACGAGCTAGAAACTTTTGGCAAATTACAGTGACGATTTCTGACTTTTCTTTGTACTTGTTCAAACCTGGAATATAGGCAATTTCGAATTGTGAGAAATGTCCTTTATGACTGTTGGTTCCCATCCAAAATGTTAAAACTGTTTAAAATAAACGTTTAATGGCCACTTTTCTGAGAAAAGTTGTCTGGCGCTTGAGAACGGCTACATTCAGGAACATGGGACGCTGCAACCACATGGTCTGAACTCGAAATTCAGCTAAACTTAACATTCCCTTTCACCACAATCATATTCCCTCTGCACTAAGTTCCACTCATTCCTCACCAGTAACTTATATTTCAGAATCCCCTCCCTGTACTAGATTACAAAACCTCTACCCTAACCACATTCACCCAATCTTTTCTCGGTAATATTACCAATGTATCCTTCTCTCTCTCTCTCTCGCCCTCCCTTCCGTTTTCCCTACAACCTCTTTTCTACCACCCTATCACTCATCCCAAGTTCCCATTTAAACACTAACAATACTCTACCACGCGCATTCGTGGTCACAGCTTCTTACAAATCACAACTAAGTGCTGCTTTTTTTCTCTTTTTTCCCCTAATTTTTTTTTCCATTCCTATTTGCTGCACAGCATTTACGTGACTTTATCGTTTATGTATTTATCCTATTTGAGAAAAAGAGGAAGACCAAGATTTCTGTAAGACATCGTTGATGATCTGCGAATGGGCGCATCAACAGCAGGGCATCTTGCTTACAACATAAAGCCATACAAGATAGTGGTTAAATATTGTAGGATTAAACCTCGAAAAAATCGTAGACAAAGCACTTTAGTGAGACGTGAGAGAAAGAAAAATCACAAGAGAATTACCTGGGATTCGAACACGGACTCCGGTAGGACGAGCAGCCGTCTAGCCACGAGAGAACAGCGTACTATGGACTTAGCCAGCTAGCACCCCAAAAAAGGTGTTTTGTTGACATAGTCTTTAGTAACTGCTCAGCAGACATGAGAGATCGTGACACCCGGAAAGAAACGAGGTCGTGACACACAGAAATTCCGTAGCTTAGATTCATTCTCTCTAGCAGGTACCAACTAGACAAACATACACACGGTCTCCTGCCATATCTGGTGCAAGCTTGAACAACAATAACAAACGAACGAATACTTATTACATGAAGTTAGTTTCAGGTATAGTTTTAAGGAACAATTTTTTATAAATAGGAAACTACGAGGTTTTGGTACGGTAAAGTAAGAGAACAAATATTGTAGGATTAAACCTCGAAAAAATCGTAGACAAAGCACTTTGTGTCACGACCTCGTTTCTTTCCGGGTGTCACGATCTCTCATGTCTGCTGAGCAGTTACTAAAGACTATGTCAACAAAACACCTTTTTTGGGGTGCTAGTTGGCTAAGTCGATAGTACGCTGTTCTCTCGTGGCTAGACGGCTGCTCGTCCTACCGGAGTCCGTGTTCGAATCCCAGGTAATTCTCTTGTGATTTTTCTTTCTCTCACGTCTCACTAAAGTGCTTTGTCTACGATTTTTTCGAGGTTTAATCCTACAATATTTGTTCTCTTACTTTACCGTACCAAAACCTCGTAGTTTCCTATTTATAAAAAATTGTTCCTTAAAGATAGTGGTTAGGGAGGCAAAGTTCCGCAAGCGACATGCTACTGACTGACTGTACTTTCCATATTTATTTGTCCTGTATGTTTTTTGTGTGCTCGTTAACTAATAAAGCTGCTTCTACGTTTATTTTAAATAGTTTTAACATTTTGATATCACAGCTTTACTGTAGAGGCTTCGTGTGTTTTATATTTGCGGTTTTACACAATAAATTCCAAAATATTCGTGGTTCCTATCGTATCTTTTTTTTCACAATCACTAATGAAGCACAACGTCAACTGGAAGCTACTGAAATGTGATTCCTTAGAAAACTGCTGCGAATACCATGGACAGCAAAGAAATCAAAGGAGGAGGTTCTGAGAGACGCATTAAGAGACTAGACAAACAATAAAACAAAAGTCAGAAAAAAAGACAATCCAGATTCTTAGGACACGTTCTACGGCAAGGCAGGCTAGAATACATTGTGACAACAGGAAAGACAGAAGGCAAAAGAGACCGAGGTAGACAGAAAATGCTGGACGGACTAACTAGATGGCACGGGCATAGAACACCAGCACAGCTTATAATCAGCGCTCGGAGCAGGGAATCTGTGGAAAAGCATGAAGCCAACGCCAGCCGGCAGGGCAACAGGTAGGTAAGGTAACCCTGTCATGCCTTAGAGGCACATAGGGATATAGTATTAGTGCTCATATTTTTCTTGACTTGTCAGCACGCTAGAGGGTTATATGGTCAGTATCACGCTTGGGCGCCTTTCCTTCCCCAATTCCAAAAGAAGTCGGGTATCCATTTATATAGCTGGGTTATTGAGGAGCGTCCGGCCGGATTCGAACCCCCTACCTTCGTCATGAGAGACCAGTGCACTAACCACTTCGGCAGGGCAACATATATATATATATATATATATATAGAGAGAGAGAGTAAATTACGCTTAATACCAAGTCGACAACGTAACCATGCAGCACCCGATACTGTGGCGATAACTACTTGTTAGAACTAAAAGAAAAGTAAGAACTGCTGCATTATTTCACGAGCACACAGTTTCAGTTTTCACCTTAATCACATAAAAACATACAGAACAAAGAAACTGGAAAAGAAGGCAGAATACAAATTTGTATGAATGCTATACAACAAACAGGAATGGAAAAAATATCAGAAAAAAATAGGGTTTTTAGCTGTGACTTGTAAGACTTTTTCAGGAGTGCGCGTGGTAGAGTATTGTGAATGTTTTAAAAGAAGACTTAGGATGTGTGATAGGATGATAGTAAAGAAGGGGTGAAGAAAGCGGACAAGAGAGAAAGAGAGGGAGAGAGAGAGGGGGAGAGAGAGAGAAAGAGCAGGGGGATGCAATAGTAATCGGGCTGAGAAAAGGGTTGATGGAATAGATGAATGTGGTTTGGGCAGATGGCTGCAGTAGGGGGTTTGTAACCTAGTGCATGAATACAAGTTTCAGGTGAGAAAAGAGTAGAGTAGAGAAAAAATATGATTTCGAGTTCAAACCGTGTGGTTTCAGTGTCCTATAATCCTGAATACAGCGATTCTCAGGCTCCAGCCGATTTCTGTCATCGAAGCGACATCGATTAATAGCGTTTACTGTGTTTGATGCTATTTATACCCAAAAACTATTCGAGAACTACTTACTGCGTGGGCGGACGACAGATTGGGAAGTACTGCTCCAAAATCTGAAACGCTGTTAGCAAAATTTCTACTTCAGGAATCACAAAAACGACTAGGGTTCAAATTATGCGCGAATCAAAAAAAAAAAAAAAATTCTTCGTTATATGCCATGCCCATGCGCTGAGCCAAAAAAAAAAAAAAATGCGCTAAGGGATAAACATCTGTCCGCCATTCCACGCTAGCGCAGCTTAGAGGGAATATTGACTGTAGAATGTCTTGGAAGTAGTTTTATTCAAAGTTCATCTAGCTTAATGTACTTAAGTAGGAAATGTTCAACACTTTTTATGAACATTTTTTTGTTGTATACTCATGCCTTAGAGGCACATAGGGATATGGTGTTAGTGCCCACAAAAACCCAACTATTTCCAAGCTCTATTTATTTTGTATTTAATCCACGACATCCTACAATGCGCATACTCTCGGTTTATGATAATTTAGGTCAATAGAGTAACGCAGCCCTGGTACAAATCTCTAGGATAGGAATAGATAATTTAGCTGTCTCTCTGTGAATACACTTCAGAAATTTGGGGGGAGGGGGGGGGGGGGGGTTAATACCCTGAATCTAAAGATAACCTTCCCATTGACTTGCAGATAAAAAAAAAAACACTCCATCAGAAGAGTGTCATGTTTTGCTAAGACTCTACGGAAGTTTTTGTGTGCCCTTTGTGTTTTTCTTGTTCATGTCTGTTGCTTGTGATCTGACTTTCATAGTCTGAGAGAAAGAAGTTAAATTATCCGCTGATAATTTTTTTTTTAATTGACAAATAAAGCATCATGAATGCGCTTTAAAGAGGATGATTTCATTGGTAAAATGGTAACAAATTGTTACAGAAATTGAGGGGAGGTAAAAATTAGTGCGACACCGAGAGATAAATAGATAGACAGACAGGAGCAGGCAAACAGGCAGGCAGCCAGGCAAACAGGCAAGCAGATAGACAGACAGAGACATATAGATAGATAGATAGATAGATAGACAGACAGACAGACAGACAGACAGACAGACAGACAGACAGACAGATAGATAGATAGATAGATAGATAGATAGATAGATAGATAGATAGATAGATAGATAGATAGCATGTGGCCATGGAAACAAGGGAAAGAAGGAAGGAGAAGACTCGGTGACAAGAGAGTAGCGAGAGGATTGTGAGAGCCATTAGTGTGTAGAAAACTGTATATCTCCAGGCCAGGGATTTAATGTAGGACAAATTAAGTTTTAATGATTGCAACTTACCAGTTTCATAACAACGAAGTCTTGTTTTTCACTGCATGCGTACTGACGGACTGGAAGCCACAGAATGTAACAAAGTGACTGAAATGGAAGTTTCCTAAGCGAAGACCGTATAAATACAAAAAGGACAAACATCAACGTTGAGAGCAGGGAAAAGAAGTTGATGAGGAAGACCTATACAAGTTTAGAAATGAGTACTCAAACAGAGCACAGCTGTCCTATGTTTAGTCTCATTAACTCTTTTAACTCCAAAACAACACTGGAAGATCTGGTAGATCTAGCACACCTATGCGAATTAACGTTTAAAAGGAAAGTCTAAAGACAATGAGAAAGTAGTACATGTCTAACCCTCCTGCATTTTTAAATTATAGACTAACTTTCTTTTAGTCTCTCTCTCTCTCTCTCTCTCTCTCTCTCTCTGGTCCATGTAAGGCGTTGGTCGTCATTGATTCCCACAACTATCTATCCTTCCTATGTGTTGGACACATAGAAATTGTGTCACTTTTTTAGTCCCTAAAGTATCTTGTTTTTTTTTTTCATTCCTCTGTCTCTTTGTCCTTCCAATTTTCCTGTTGTCACTAGTCTCCCAGTCTGCCTTTACCCAAAACATGTCCCACAGACCTGAACTGTCCTGTTCTAAGTTTTGCCACAATTTCTCTCTTTTGCCCAGCCTCACTTAGAAACTCTTCATTTGTTTTCTTGGCCTGTCCGTGGAGTTTTCATCATTCTTCATAGGAGTCACACCTCCGCCGGAGCCAGTACGTTCTGAGCGGAGTTAGGTCCTATCAAAATTTATCACCGAGATTTATTCTGGCAGAGCATGGAAACGGAAACCAGTGCCGGAGTGAGAGAGTTAAACTACCGCGAGCAAGCCTCGAGGTTTCGTATTTGATAAATTTTGTAATCTTTACATTTAAATAAGATCATTTCTGTCCCTTCTCCTCGGATTTTATATATACAGTATATGTTTGTGCTACAAAGGTTTCTAACCTATTTCGTATGTATGTGCATGCGTGCGTGCGTGCGTGCATGTATGTATGTATGTATGTATGTATTATGTATGTATGTATGTATGTATGTATGTATGTATGTATGTATGTATGTATGTATGAAACTTTTTTGGCCATGAAGAGTGCAAGATAATGAAAGCAAAGAGCTACACGCACATAATGTAATGAACAGATTAAGAACTACGCTATGAGAGAGAGAGAGAGAGAGAGAGAGAGAGAGAGAGAGAGAGAGAGAGAACCACTAACTTACAGCGTAATCTAGTTAGCGCGCCCGTTTCTGCTTAACATATTTTCCTCACATAAAACGCCCAAGTTCTTGGGGTGCAGATCATACTTCTATAGAACCGAGGCAGTTCTACTGATATATTTTCCCTGCAAAATGTTATTTTTTTCCCTTTAATCTTGATTTTCACTACAACACATTTTTTAAAAAATCGTTATTTTTCTTACAACATATTTTTATCATCTCATGTCACTGGGGTTGTGGGGGGGGGGGGGGGGACGGACGGACGACGGGACTATTCGACTTGAACCGAATTGCGCAGAAACACAGACATCTACCTCATTATAGGGTAAACGGATTAAAGGTTAGAGGAATGTATCTTTCATTTGTCCACCCGTCCTTTCTCTTATCTTTTCTGTCCCACCTCTCTCTCTCTCTCTCTCTCTCTCTCTCTCTCTTTTTTTAACTCCCCCTTCCCCTTTTTTTTCCTGTTTCTTCTTTTCATCGTACTTATACTTTCTTAGCAGTATGCATATCGTATTTCCTTGATTAAACGCCTGACGTGGAATACTAGCGTTTCTCAAATAAACATAAACGCAGAGGCCTGTCACATCGTCTCTGTCTGTCTATGGAGAGACGTACGGTACAAGCTAATACCGATGCTGCTGAACGGTATTTGACATTTTGCGAATAAAAGCCTGCCTTGAGTAGACGCCGGCCTTTAATAAACGCCGGATCACGACGGTATATATGCTTACGGGTTACTTAAAAAGTTATTCGTGTGTGCGATTTGTACATTAATTTAGCTGTACAGTTAATACGTGAGAATATGAAACAACTTTAGATTGATGTTTTATTTGAAAATATTGTTGATAACAGATTTTTATGTAGCAGTTTTCGATGCATATTTAATGTTGCTCTTTGTATGCTTGTTGGCCTGGTTAGCTGAGTGGTTAGCTGAGTGGTTAGGCGGTCGTTTTACTAATCCGGTGGTACCGGGTTCAGTGCCAGCAGTGGGATTTTTTTTTCTGGTACACATCAAACAAGGCCCGGGAGTCCACCCAGCCTCTAAAAATGGGGACCAGAGAAATCAGGGAAGGTAAAGCGGCCAGGCGTGATACTGACCACATCAGACTTTCCTGTGCCGAAGGTCATGAAAAATACGGGCCTAATACCGTATTCCACAGTATGCCTTAATGGCATGGAAACGGAAATTTTACCTTTTTATTTTTATATGTTTGCAAGACTTAAACTATACTGATGTTGGGTGACTGTATTAGAATTAAAACTAAGAGATAACAGGAGCAGAATATCAGACGAACCTGCGCGCCCAGTTCTTCTTACATCTTACATCCTTCCCGTGCCGTCAGGCGTTACACAGGGGTGGTAGTGTGCCTCGTCTTGAGTCTCTATTCTCAATCTGAGTCTCAATCTCATCAAGGGATTTGATGCCTACTATTTTACCCTCTCTGGTAAGTGTTCTCTTTAGGATCTCTTGAGGTCGGCCTCTTTTTTTTTTTTTTTTGTCCCCAGATGTTTCCCTTTTGATGGCTAGCTTTGTGATTCTCTGGTTGTTTCTTCTCATCACAAGGCCGACATATGCCCATCTTCTGCCCTAGCTCTTCACCCTTTGAGAATAAAGTTTCTTCCTTCATTAGTTCCCTCTTTTTTTTTTTTAAAGGTAACATATTTTAAAGGTACACTTCACCACGTACCGTAAGTGACCCACACCCCAAAATTACTCAGGCAGAGACTCCCATCAACCGTACGATCCCCTACATGTACGCCTCTAGCAGAAACCCAAGCTTATCACTAATTATTTACGACTACATCCCGATAACCACGCAAGATTTCTTGTCTCGGGGGCGCCCGTGATCTAACAGGCAACGTGTCTTCATTATCTCCGGTCCTAGCCACACCTTGCAAGTATGAAGTCACGTGAATGTTTCACATTCATATTTTATGAATGCTGCCACAGCCAGGAATGCAGGATTGCAACAACAACAACAACAACAATAGCAGCAGGAGCAGCAGCAGCAGATATCAAATGAATCGACGATGTGCCACTTCCTGCCCGAAGAGATTCCTGTACAGGTTGGTAGGTTCAGAGGCGCAAGTAGAGGGTTAAAAAATGAAATAAATATTTCAAGGCGGTTGGTTTAGGGAAGTCACAGCTGCACCTTAAAATTACGGCCTACCGATAGGAGGGGCATCATCATCATCATCATTATCATCATCATGATGTGGCACCTCCTCTACTCCCCGAAGGTTGGCTGCAACTATCCTCAAACTTGCTCCTTGTCCTAGTTATTCAAAGTGCGCTCCGCCATACCGAATCTCGTTCATCTCTTTATGTTACTCCCTCCCCCCCCCCCCTCATTCTTTTGTTTATCTACCATTTCAAGGGCCCCAGTCTTGGGTTACATTTTCTTACACTTTTCTACACTGCCGGTCTGTCTCCCTGCCCGCGTATCTGCCTGTCTGTCTCATCCCTTTAGTGCCAGAGACACATTGGGCTGTTAGCAGGAAGAGATTTTCCCCTTTTTATCGGTCCTTTGCCATTTTCTTTGCTCCCTGTACCCCATCTTTACATAAACTTATTAAGAGGAAAACTGACGGAACATAGAAATTAGAGAAATAAGATGGGGAATAAGGGAATACGACCTCTCCTATGGCGATAGTTTTCGGTTTATTTGTTAAAAAAAAAAAACCGCACGCAGAATCAAACAGTGCGAACGAATTGCATTGAAATCAGTAATAAACACATAACGATAATTTACATGGCAGTCGCTGGCTCGGTTATTTTAACTTCTCTTTGTTAGTATGGAAGTCTATATCGGTGGTTAAAGATTAACGTGCGGTATTTAGATCTTTATAAGATATTCAGATAGCTCAATTTTTCTTTTGTTAACATCTGCTTCACGCGAGTATTTTTTTCCCTTCACTGAATTAATCTGACGATTTTAAGAAAAAACAAAACAAAACAAAACAAAAACCAACTTATACCTGATATAAAGCGACAAACCCACAAGTGTCCAGTCTAAAATATTAATCCGTATTTTATGTTTTAAAAACGTGCTATTTACATTTTGTTCTGATCTTCATAATCAGAAAAACACATTTTGTAAAAGTGTTGTTCAGCACATTAGAAAGTTAATGAATAAAACTCACCCGCAGAGAGTAGGCCAATTATGTCGTCAAAGGTTGTAAAAATGTAACGTAGCGCTGACAGTTCAAATGGCAATTTACAACATCCTGCAGAATACCAGAAAATTACTGTCCTAAGCAATAGATCCCCACCGTCCCGCGATTCTCTCAAACAAATAACTTTATAATCTGAGCATTAAAAGCACACGGAGTTCTAAATTCCAGATCAAGGGCTTGGGGAAAATATGCCTTATCTGGTCCAGGAAGTGGCTGCTGGTATTAGATTTCTTCAGCCAAAAGATACGCTCAGACAATTCCATGTACACAGGAGACCAATATATAATACACGCCTGGAACAACACGCTACGGTGTGGTGTATGTCCTTTTATTGTCCTACTGTGGGCTGCGACGTTCCGCAGGCGCGAGTACCTTTATCTTTCTGAGTCAGCGGTTCTAAAACTTGGTGTGGCTCTACACTCCCAGTTTTTTTTCGCCAACTCAACAGTTATAGAAAAAAGAGAGAGAAAACTTCTATTAATGCATTGGACATTCCAGTTTCAGATATTCTGATTTAGAATTTGTTTATGTCATATCAGTTCTAGTCCCGGTTTTTGTTATTGGGAAAAAAATATTAGTCTTGTCTTGTTTTGTGCTATCTCCCTGTAACTGCGAGCTTTTTGGTGTTCTTTTGCAGCCGATGCTGTGGAAGTGTTGAGCTACATCATCGTATCGGCGTGGGAGCGGGTTATGGCAGCTATTTTTTCAGTCTTGGACTACAGCTAAAAACCGGGGGGGGGGGTGTGCAATACTTCTTTAGCAGACTCCACCACCAGGGGAATATGGCGATCCCTGCCCCGGTAACCAAGCTAGGCCTTTTACTGAGGCTACCAACGGAGAGATAGAACAGGGTCTTGGTCAGCTATGGTTCGCTAACCCTGACTCTAGCTTATCAGCTATGGTTCGCTAACCCTGACTCTAGCTTATCAGCTATGGATCGCTGATTGCTTAATCGGACAGCGCCTTCACAAGAAGAAACTAATGTGCATGCTCCAAAAAAGTGGCTTTTGGAATGTTACAAACAGTAAGTCTTTCTTAAACGTAACACTAGCTACCATTTTTTTCAATGCGGAGAAATGTACATGCATCCCAACAGAATGCTAGTTTGTTGTTGTTGTTTTTTTTAAATTTGGTGGTGTGTGTATTTTTTTAAACAGAATTATCAATATACATCAATACTGCTTTATTATTTAACATCTGTTTTACTTTTCTTGTTTCTTCCTTCTCGTATTTATCTTTTATTTATTTTTGTGACAAAAGTTTGAATTACAGTTTCATTAAAAAAACAAAAACAAACAAGAGATTACCTTTATTAACGTAAGTTTAGAACTGCTGTCAGAAATGCAAACTGGCATATTAAGGAAGGCTTATTTCACAATACATGTTGTTGCAAAAACAAAAACAAAACAAAGGGGAAGTTAGCAGTGGTTCTGAACTTTTGTGTAGCGTGACCCTAAACCAGCTTTGGTACGTGACTCCGGAACGTAAGCCATCACTGGTACATGACCTGCGACACTATCTATCTATCTATCTATCTATCTATCTATCTATCTATCTATCTATCTATCTATCTATCTATCTATCTATCTATCTATCTATCTATCTGTCTGTCTGTCTGTCTGTCTGTCTGTCTGTCTGTCTGTCTGTCTGTCTGTCTGTCTATCTATCTGCCTGTCTGTCTGTTGGTTAGTGCAGTCTCCCCCACCCGGAAGGTTCTGGTTGGACTCCACAAACAAGGGGAATTTTTTTTTTCAGAGACCGACAGGCATCTGACTCTACCCAACCTAAAAAACCAACGGGTACCTGGGGTTTTCCTTTAAAGACAAAGACAGCGAGGACAGATGCTGGCATCCCTACATCAGGTGTTACAGTGGCCTAGAAATGTGAAGGTAGAATCACTTCGCATCCACGCGGCATACAGATACTAAGGGGTATACTTATTCTCAACAAAAATTATCTTGCTTCTCGCGACCCTACCTCACACTCCTCTGCGACCCTAATTTGGGTCGTAGCCTGAGGTGAGGAACCGCTGACTTATAAAGAGACAAAAATAGAGGAACCAATGATTTACAGAGAGACAAAAAAGGAACCACTGACTTACAGAGAGGCAAAGACAAAGGAACCACTGACTTACAGAGAGACAAAAACAAAGGAACCACTGATTTACAGAGAGACACAAATAAAGGAGCCACTGACTTAGAGAGAGAGACCAAAATAAAGGAACCATTGATTTACAGAAAGACAAAAACAAAGGTACCACTGATTTACAGAGAGTCAAAAACAAAACTTTGAAAAACCGAAAAAGAAAACCAAATGATGACTGGATTTAGACAAAGAAGACGCTGGGAATCCATGGTTTTAAGAAAAAAAAGTGTCTAAATGATAATCCATATACAACTGGAATTGTAAGGCTGTTAGCGTTTCAGCACAGCACGTACATGTCCGACATGTCACCGACTTTCAAACCCCCACAAAATCTAAAAACATTCAGCATTTGAAGTCCTAGCAGATCATTCGGCGGAGAAGCAATCTGTATATGTATGAAGCCATTTAAGCTAAATTACGAGAGTTTCCATTTACTGTTTCCATTTGCGCAGTCTTAGTAAAAATAATGAACATAAAGTGGCAGGACAAGGTGACCAGGTCTGTTATGTTTGCAACTTGATATTCCTCCATCGCTGGCGACAAGGCTCAGCAACAAGAAGCTAAGTTGGCTGGGGAATGTTGCCAAAAAAATTAACGACAAACACACGACAACTTGCATTCCACAAAGGCAGTATTAGGCGGCGAAAGGAAATATGGCAAAGATGCAAAGTTGAGATACAGTGTGTTCAAAAAGTGACGCAACCTTACGGGGGAAACTGTTTATTTCACAGTAAGTGTTGGAAATGGCCGCTGCTCTATGTGTTCACACAAGTGGACGCGGTTAATCGCGTTCTCGACACCTTTTGCAATGTTTGCTGTGAGGCTGCATCTACACAGTTCTGAGTGTTCGCTTGCAACAGCGTGCAGCAGCTTGGGGACGATTTGTTTGCAGCAATTGTTCCTTACTTTTCTGAGCAGGCCTCCCGCGTCTGGGCATAACTGCCAGAGCCGATGTACTTCGTGGCAATGGATACCCGTTTGCTGCAGTGTGTACCCCATGACTACTCAGCGTTCTTCACCACCTGGAAAAAAAAAATACGTACCCCATCGGGTTGCGTCACTTTTTGAACACCCTGTAAAACATTATCTTACGCTGGTCTGGCAGTCCTTTTATCTAACAGCTCATAAGGGCTTGCAATAGCTGATTCTCGCGGCCAAAGGACACAGCGAAGCTCAGAACTTCTTTTTTTAAACACCAGCAAAAGCAAAGTGATGATAACTGACAACTTTAGAAGCAAACTCAAAACTACAAGTGGACCGCGAAGAGCTGGAACAAGGTAAATAAATTACCCGAATATCTAGATTCACTCGTCACCACCAATAGAGACTGCACAGCGGACATTAAAAGAAGACTAACAGCTGCATCACAGTAAATAGCACATATGAAGAATATGTGGCAACGTATCAACAGGAAAACAAAGTTATGTTTACTAAGAGCTTACATATTCCCGCTGGCAATGTACGGATGCGAAACGTGGACACCTAACAAACCACTAGAAAAGAGAATAACACCATCTGAAATGAAATGTTATAGAAGGGCACTTAGAATATCATGGATGGAAAGAAAACTAAACACAGAAATACTGACGGGACTGAGTGTCGTAGAAAACTGACTTGTAAATGCCGTCAAAATTAGAAAGCTGAGATACTTAGGCCACATCAAGAGACACAACAGTTTGGAGAGGATGGTAGTAGAAGGCAGAATGCCAGGCAAAAGAGAAAATGGGACGACCTCGCCGCAGGTAGATTCAGATCATCACCGAAAAGTCTGAATGTGTCATTTCGAGATGTTGGATGTGTCATTTCGAGATGTTGAATGTGTCATTTCGATATGTTGAATGTGTCATTTCGAGATGTTGGATTTGTCATTTCGAGATGTTGAACGTGTCATTTCGAGATGTTGGAGTTTTGTTTTAAATTAAACGTCATTTTAATGACACAGCGCTTAGAGTGTTATTTTTTAAAATCCAAAATATTTTGCAGATTCTCATAAATACGAATTTATATTTCTTCTTATTAGTTCTTTAAACAGACAGACAGACAGACAGACAGACAGACAGACAGACAGACAGACAGGCAGGCAGGCAGGCAGGCAGGCAGGCAGGCAGGCAGGCAGGCAGACAGACAGACAGAGTGGTAGACTGGCAGACAGACAAAGACTAACAAATAGATAGACAGACGGACAGATAGACAAACAAACAGGGTGGTAGATTGACAGACAGACAGAATGGTAGACTGACAAACAGGGTGGTAGACTGACAAACAGCTGTGGAAAGGAGTGGGGGGTTTGCACCAATTTTCTCGCAGGCTCTCAACAGCAGCAAAAGAAGACGAAAACGATAAAGAAAAGAAGACTTTTTATGTCGGTGCCACATACTGAACAAATATTTCTAATCTTACTGGTAAGCACAACAAGAAGATATGAAGGAAAACAAAAACATACGCTTCTGAGCACTACCGAAACCGTTACACGTTTATCTGATCCAGCAGATCTGCCCAGTCAGGGAATATGGTTCTCTTTACCGCAAGAAGAGCCTTGAGTTCTACACGAAAAGGGAAGAGGTCTTGCAGGAAAATTGAATTAGTTAAGCTACGCAGTTTTTGTTAATTTTGTGAGAAGATGGAAGCAATGTGTTTCTAGAAGTGTGCCTTAGAACCTGGAAAGGTTACTGGTGAAGGAATATAGGAGAGATTCTCAGACAGAACTGTGCAAGAAGAGGAAAGAGGAAGATATGGAAGAGGAGAAGGCATACGTGGATACATCACTAACTGCGACCTTTATGTTCTTGGGCTCTGATGAAGGGACAAATACTTTGGAAAGAAGGCATTTTGTCTTTATCGTTCCCACCCCCCCCTTTTTTTTGTGGACCAGGACTAATGCTTTATTCGTGTATCTGAACTTTTCGTCAATACCATATTTTCCTTTCATTCATTGACAGAGCGGTGTGCTTCGCCTTGCAGGTAAATATTCTCCGTCTTTTCCCCTGAACTCCAGCGTGTCAAGCGATCATTCCTGCTTCTGGGTCAACTATAGGGCACCAGAAGCAGGCCACAAGCCCACAATCCTCGGGGTGAATTGGGCTTCATCTTATTCTTCTTCTTGCACTTTCAGACGCTAACTTGGGCATCTTTGAAGAATGCTATCGTTTGTTTTAAGCTGCTTGAAAAAAAAAAGGCATTTCAAGTTGGAGGGAGAGTTAATTACGGTTTCTTTCTTTTCTTCATGAATATGAACAAATATTTATGCTATAAGTTAAGCTCCATCACTTAAGGAACACGTCGACCCTAACCGTAGTTGATCATGACAGCATTCAACACAACTGCTGCCTTGATATAGACAGTTTTAGTCTACTAAAATCTTGTTATTGATCATCTTCAGTTTGTTCCATGAGTACTGGACCATCGTAGCTCTCATTTGTTCTTGATTTGAATTAAAAAGCCAGTAACAAACAAAATAGAATTAGGCACTTTTTTTCTTGTCCACGGACACATTTAGCAGGGTTGTAGAGAGGGAAGGTAAGAATAACTGGGGAAGAGTTGGGGTGAAACTCAATGAAGAATGAGATCCCTTTGTGGACGGAAGCGACGAATAGCCAATCAACGTGCGTCAGGGGCAATCAATAAATATCACTCTCTCTCTCTATATATATATATATATATATATATAATACGCACACACCTTGCTTTAGCTATTGAAACAGGCAGCGGAGCTGAAATAGGAATGTCCTGAAACTACCAAAGTAACTTTTCTTGACTCACTGAAACGACCGTTTTAGCTCTCGACTGTTTCTGATAACGTTGGATAAGGCTGGCAATTATGCCTCTCCATCTTGTGCGGTTCTTGGTGTTTCCAATTAGTTCAGATACTTTTCTTTTTCCGTGCCACTTGATCAGTCCACTGAAATATTCTTCTCTTGGCCTTCCTCTCTCCCTTGAATTTTCCAGTCATTAGCAGCTTCTCCAACTTCTGTCCTCTCATGATATGTCTCAGAAATTTTGACTTTCTTTTTCTTATCATTTTAACTGTTCTGAGACTTCTCTGTGGACCTCTTCGTTTGTTTTTCTGTCTGTCCAGGGTATTTGTTGCATCTTTCTCCAAAACCACATCTATGTTTCTTTGTCATCTTTTTTATTGACTTTTCACAACCATATAGCAATACTGACTTTATACAGCACTTGTAATGCTCTTTTCCTCACTTTTTGGGACATTTTCTTATTTGTTAGTACTTGAATTTGAATGTTAAAATAATTTAACTAAACACAGCCTATAATTTTTCTAAAAAATCAGGCACTTATTTTCTTGAATCACTCCCGTATATATTTTTGATCTACGAACAACATTGCAGGGAATACACAACAACCAAATGGAATACTGGATTTGACTGATAATTAATACAGAAACAGGCAGAAATAGAAAGTTAGATGGACTTCAATGAAACAGATGAATTTGGTAAACTGTCTGTTTTATCTGGAATAGACACATATATAGAAAAGACAGCCAGGCAGATACTGAACAGAAACATGGCCAGATAATTAGACAAATGTATAGATATACTCGTATATCCATGAACATATAAGTGCAATAAGGCATAAATACAAATGTTGAGTACATAAGATTGAGCTGGCAGATCTGATGCAGTTATACAAATCATGAGATCTCCATAATCTATATTTTCATGATGAAAAACTTGAAACAAACAAAAAAAAGAGCAACATGACAATTAGGCCATATTTTAATATGAGAACTGTTAAAAAGAAACACAACCAAAAGGAAAATCTATGTACGTCTAATTAATGCTGAAAAATTTTACTGTGCATTTAAAAAAAACATATATATATATATATATATATATATAAATTTGACATATCTTCACAAATTATCTCCATCTTAAAAGATGTAAATGAGTACATTATGATGAAAGAGAAACCACACTCAACTCGCCTTTAATGAGCAAATTTACTTTTGTATAGATGAGTGTAAGAATTACTAGAAATAAAGCTTGTTTTTTTTTTTTTAGGTTTCAGAGCCTAAATATGTACCACATACATAAATTCAAGTGCAATGCCACCAAGACAACATTCAGCATCATCAAAACAAACTCCGTTAGGGAATATTAATACTGGCTTTTGAAGATAATGGCAAATTTCATCACATTTAGGTTAGGTTTGCCAACTTCTGTCTTTTTTATGACGTGTGTTTATTTTTTTAAAAATGGTTTTAGAATAGTTTTTAGTGTTCTAATTGGGTTTTTTAACGTTTGTAAAATAGTTTTCAGTGTTATAATTGGGCTCTTTAGGGTTAAAAATAGTTTTCAGTGTTCTAATTGTGTTTTTTTTTTATGGTTTTAAAATAGTTTTCAGTGTTCTACGGCTGCTATGAGAACTTCCCCCATTATTTCCTGGCCATCAATAATGTATCTTGCATCTTTCTCCCAAAACACACTGTTGTTGCCTATAATTTCTGTTTCATTTATATTGTCCAGATCTAACTAGAATAACGTAATATAGATTTTATATTGTAACACTTTAAAGGCATTCTCCTGTTAATACCTTTCTCATGTTATAGTAAGCTACTCTTGTCATTTCTTGTTCTGGACATGACTTTACCAGTATGTTTCCCATTGATATTGTGACTCATGAACCAATTGGATCACCCTGAAAACATCTGGCTAAAGGAGGTGTGGGGATCCAGTGAAGTTGCAGCAGGCCTAGCAAGTCTCAGTGGATTTTCTTTTGCTACAAACTTCAGATACTCTAAGCTGCCAGACTGACTTATATGCATCAGTGTCTTTCCATTTGCATGGACATTGAACTTTAGTATTTTTACTCTCATTTGAACTTCATTCATTCATTTTACTCATTTAGAATTAAATAATGTGGTAGTTTCTGACTTGTTTCTATTTAATCCTCTTTTATTGCTCTCTTTGATAACTGGCACTGAGCTTTAGCAGGAATTTAAAAGGAAATTTGTCTTTTTCAACTTAACTCCAAATTAAATAAGATTTTTTTTTCATTTGTGTAACTGCTTGTAATTTTTTTTACATAAAAAAAAGATGGTACATATTTGTATATTCAGTACCCAGATGGATCAAGAAATATGGAACAAATTTTCCTTATTCGTGAATTCTGCTAGTAAATAATTTTGTTACCTTGAGAGTAAAAAATGAACCGGCACAAGACCAATAAATCAAGCAATATGCTAAACATAACATGGATTCCCAGTCAAGTGGAAAATGTACGGGATGTCAGTTCATGTTATTTTTTAAATCAAAGTAAACTAAAAAAAATGACAGAAGGAAAATACTGACAAATGAATAAAAATTTCATTCAACAACAGAATGTGAGTAATGTTGTATGTTATGCTCAGTATTGTGACATGAACATATTCGGGAAAATTTATTGCATGAAACATATGTAAATACTTATCACAGTTTATATGTATAAAATCTTAAAATTCTATTATTTAAAAAAGCACCATTAATATATAATAAAATACTGATCTCATATTTGTATATTGATATAATGAGGCAAGATATGATGAATAGCACATATAGCATCAGTGAGACTACATTATATGTAAATGTTTCTTAATGTAGATCTTACATCATCATGAGAGAGCAGGCTATATGTAATATTGTTAACCGCAGAATTTATTACCATGAATGAGTCTAGACTATACATAGTGTCATTAAATGCAAATCTTATCAGCTTCAGTGAGACTATATCATATATCAGTGGTTCCCAGTTAACAAAAGTCCGTGCATCCCCCGCTGTTTCAAAATCCAGGCTGCAGATCCCCGTACTTTGGAAAAGTTTCATATCTGTATTGTAGCTATGGTACTTTAAACGCAAAAATAATTTTTTTCAGAAAAAAATAGACAGCAATTAACATTCCTACTTGTTTTGACAAATGAACAGAATATGAAATATATGACAGCTAACCAACCTAAATATGTTTTTATTCCAAACAATCACTTCCACATCTAGTTCAATATTTTGTATTTTTAATCTCAAATCTGGATCAACATTAAGTTGATTCCTGTGCTTGTTCTTCATCTAACAACATGTTCAAAATGCTAGTTCACAAAGATATGCAGAACAAAAGGGAACAAGATGCTTCAATGCTTCCTCACCAACCTTCTTATAATCCGAAACTTTGGTTGTTAAACATTTCATAGTGAAAATAAAAAAAAAAAAACAGACGTTTAGTTTTTGTCACAGACCCCCATGGCAGGTTATGCAGATCTCCAGGGGTCCACGAACCACCAAATGAGAACCACTGCCATATATAATATCTTCATATATATAAAACATTAGAGCATCAGCAAGATTAGACTATAAGCAATGGTTCTGAGTGCACAAGTTTAAGATTATTATTACTACTCTTTTTTTATGATGCAATCAACTATTGTTACACAAATATATTAGTAATGAACATTCTCCAGTGAACTGTTAGCCATGCTGTCTTTACAGCTTCACCTCCTTAGCCTTACATTTCCAGTGAAAAAAAAAACACACCAAAAACATTATCTCAACTCCATGATGGCCCTGTCCACTCTTTAATACATATTAATTAATGAGTTTCCATTTTGTTTTTTGAAGTTTGAATAATTTCATTCACTACATGGCAGCACAGAACTACCACTAACATTATTCCGGCATAATTCTGTGTAAGGGGTCAAAATCAAGTTAGCCTGGTAATGTGTAGGGCTAATGATCTCAGCACGGAAAACCTGGCCTGTATTACGCATGGGGTTAATATCAAGGAGGTTATCAGTACAAGAGTGATGCCCACATTTACGACAGCAGAGGAACACAAAAAAATCTAAAAGCCAATAGAAATAAAAAGTGCAAACTTTGGGTTTAAACATAAGAAAAGTGCATATAGGCTAGTATTACATGTAAAAACTGGCAGATACCTCAGACTTGACCACACTGTGACAAAATGGACATACCAGTCCAGACAAGCTGGAACTTGGACACATATTGAGGTAGAACTCAGAAGTTAATGAAAATAAGATAGAAGGTGAAAAAAAGAGAAAACCCAGA
Organism: Achatina immaculata; assembly: GCA_009760885.1. Classification (NCBI taxonomy): domain Eukaryota; kingdom Metazoa; phylum Mollusca; class Gastropoda; order Stylommatophora; family Achatinidae; genus Lissachatina; species Lissachatina immaculata. The sequence goes on from CM019695.1 coordinate 22,736,857, forward strand.
TCTATGTAGAACTGAAAGACCTTTTGCCTTTCTTGTATCAGGCTTTAAACATGCCTTTCAGAATGAAGTCAGAAATTTCAGATATCAGTAACTCAGTGTTCACTGTACTCTGTACAACATATGCTTCCATACATATTACATCAAAAATAAAAGATTACAGATCAAGATCAATGAACTAAGGCTGGTGCAGACACTGTGTTACAATAAAACTGAGAATCAACATAACTCCCGCAGTGATGGAACATGCTTTAGAGATCTTTTTTTTTTTTTCCTGATCTGGGAAAGGGTAAAGACATTGTCCATTCTGGCAAACAGTGATCCTTATCTGACATGCTAGCATCAGGGTTGGTGAACCATAGCTGACCAAGACCCTGTCCCACCTCTCCAATGGTAACCCCAGTAATATGCCTAGCCTGACTGATGGGGGGCAGAAATCACCTTTGTCCCCACAGTGGTGGAGTCTGCTGAAGAAGCAGTGCATACCCTCTGCTTTTTAGTTGTACTCGGGACTGAAAAAAACATCTGCCATAACTCACTCCTAAGCTAACATGCTGTGCCTCAACATTTTCAATGCATCAGCTACAAAGAACACCACCTCACAGTTTCAGGTAGACTGAAGAAGAAGAAGAAGATTCTGATCTGGAAAGAATGAAAAACCACAACAGTCCCATTTCTTAAACACTATAACACCTTTAGTTCTTCACCATGACATCAGCTGCTAAAAGCTTTGCATTTGAGAGCCTATGAAATACTACAACTTCCTCTCTTTCTGAATGTAAATGTGAGGTCATGATAAATGTGGAGACCAGTCATCAAGAAGCCAACAGTTTTCTCTAAGTTGTCACAGTTGTCTTGTAGCTTCTGTCTCACATCTAGATCCATGTGGTAATACCAGTAAAGCGTACAGATAATCAGATTATTCAGAGGCAGAAATGGCTTTATTCATTAGCAGCACACATAGTTAAAACATGTCATCATTCATCTACTTCATTAAATAGTCTAATAATATATTATCACAGCTTTACCGTCGCAGCTTTATCTATGATTAAATATATTGTACTTCCCGCCATATAAGATGCACTTTTTTCCATCCAAAAATTACTCTGCATCATATGGTCAGGTTTCAGTAGGTCTAGGGTAGAGGTTATCAGCACTAGACTAACACCTAAACACTGAGGTTTAACATATTTGTCTCCTGATAATCACAAAATGCAGTATATATGATTATAAATGATTAAATTATGATTTATAAAAAAAAGCTAAAATATTACAAAATTAAACTGATAACCAGCAGTAAATCATTTGACAACCTTGCTTTATGTGTTTCCAGACATTTAGTCACATTCCGTATTCTTCTACCATAACATTTTTTTTCTTTACTTTTGAGCAATGAGTATGAATAAATAATCAGTTAAATATTAAAACCAAAAAAACCTACAAAAAAATTTGTAAAACTACAAGTATTACTGTGCCTTGATGCTGTAAATACAAGAAGACCTTTGTTATTTTGATGCTAACATCTTACAAGGACAAAAAAAAATCGTGCCACAATCAACCTGGAACATGCATAAATTTTCAGCAGTAAACCTTGCTAAAATGGTTAAAATATTCCCAGTCTACTGTAATTCTTACTTTTTCTTAATAAAATCCTTGCTAAATTTTGTTAAGATGATGAATAGTTTTATGATGATGTTGTAGTTATAATTTATAGCAAGAAAGAGCCATTAGCTGGTAAAGTTCACCATTAAGCAAATCTGAAGTAAGTGTCTGAATGTGATCTGACAAGTTCATGGAAAATGTGGGGTTTTCATTTTTTTTCAAAAATATTCTACTCCAACAGTGCATTTTATATGGTGGGAAATATATATATATATATCTAAAAACTGTGTTTTCTACAGTATACAGTCTCTTGAACAACACTGATGTTCAAATTATTTCTGCATCAATAGTCTAGAATTTTGCATTATATTTTAGAAACAACACTTCCCTACTTGAAGTTTGCACATGATAACGTCATCAGGGCCACTGTCACATTCTTTTATGGGTGCAAAGAGAAGTCCAAGTGATAATCTGTGATTCCATGTTGATGGGGAATGTGCAACATTAACCAGACTAGAGATAAACATAGAAGTTAAAGACAATGAAATTTGAGCAAAGAATACATAATGTATAAACTAGGAAACAAGTAGGAACAGCTTTATTATTTAACGAATACAAAGTTGTTATTGTACTCCTAGTTTATACATTTTGATATCACAGCTTTACTGCAATGCTTTGTGTATAGTTGTATACTTATACACTATTTATTGTGTGTTACAAAGAATACATAATATTGTTACAGTCAGTCTTTCTTTCAGAGAGCGTCATGAGATTTTGATATGGCTGTGATAATTCAAGATTACTGTGCCGTCTGCTGTTTGATCTGTGAAATACAAAAATTACACAGAATTAGCAATAATCATCCAAGAAATAATCTTACCTTTGAATTTACAGTAACAGAATAGCAATGCAAGTTGGTCAGTCAACAATGAAAATTTCTTCTTTTATTTGAAAGATATTAGGTTCAAGGTATAAAACTGATGTTCTCTAGTTGATCCAGCTGTGGAAAATGGTAGCTGTCACATTAGCTCTGGAGAACTCAGCCTCTGAAGACAAGGAGAATCTGCCTGCAAGGTCAGGCACAGCAATCTGCATATACATACAGCTGTTAGCGAATGATTGGAGAACAGCATATCACGTAAAAGTTAGCACCATGAGTTTGTTTTTTTCCCAAGTACACTCTGCTAAATTGGAAAAAAACACTTCACAGGAAGAAACTGAGAATGCAGGAGTAGAGCAGATGATAGTGAACTAACTTGAAAAAATACTTTTGTTAAGGAAGCTACTTCTTACGAGAGAGAGCGAGAGAGAGAGAGAGAGAGAGAGAGAGAGAGAGAATATCTGTCTGCAACACCACAGTACATATCGCTGTTAGTGTATAATGGATAATACAACAAACCACAATATTCAGGCTCACAACATTATGGACTACAGACCAATCTATATAAACTGAATTCCACCTAATCTCTACTCTGCACTTGGAAAAACAGTCTCCAGAACACCAAGGCATTCTCTTTTTAGCAACTTTCTTGTGCTATAGGAATCTGCTCTTGCATTTCTTATTCTGGACTTTGCCATGTGCTTATACTGTAACTCTAAACAACCAAATTTATTTGCTCAAGTCAGTGTCTTTCCACATACATGGGCATCCAATATCCTGCAAATCTGCACTTAACATGTCCAAATCTGGCCCCAAGCAAAGAGCATAATGGAAAACTGCTGGGCAGACATGAAGAACTCCAGCTGACAAAGGGATTAACAGAGATAACCCATTGCTGTATCTATGAGGCTGAGTGACAGGGCATGTGAAAATGTCTTCTCCTTCTTCAATCACCCTTAAAAGGCTGTAGGTTGCAGTGTGTTGCAGTCATAGTGCCTTTTGGCCCAACACATCCGACTTTGGGTTGACACATTTTTGGGGCTGGGTTTGCCATCTCACTGTGATCCCTATTCATTTGGCTAGGCTAGATGTCTGTTTCCAGTGGCACCAATGGGAGGCAGGATAGGGTCCTGGCTTTCTATGGTTTATCAGCTCTGACATGAGGGGTCAGTTATAAGTTGCTGACCACTATCTCAATCTGCTTGCATTGTTCATATTTGCCCCCATGTGAAACTGAGTACAGATAATGCACTATTAACTCTTTCCCTGCCATCCACGCTATAGTGAAGTTTTCCTGTTAGTCTAATGCCTGCCATCCATGTTATAGCGAGGTTTGTTTCATTGCAGCGTGAAACCATTGTAACTTTTTTATTCTACATGATTTATCTGCACATGCCTGGTGATCTTTCATAGTTCAATCCAAAGCGTGGCTAACAACTGAGTGAAATCGGAATTTTTAACTGAGAAATTTCAATACTTATTGTGATTTTAAAGGTATAAGGACATGTCCTATGACCAGAACGCTGTTCCTGAATGTACCCCAAGTACACTAGACCTATTAAATGGACTGCAGAAGTGGTTATTTCAGACATTATTTTAGCGAGAATGCTACCACACAACGAGATTCGGATGAAAATTTAAGTAGATCTGGAAATCACCGACGGTAAACATTGTACATCTAGGCATCGCTGATGGTAAGCACTACACAATTATCAGCTAAAATCATCACACTACTCCTTTTTTTCTTAAAAAACTCTTCATTTATGAAATCTTCTACATTTACAACTATTTTCAAGCATAATATGTATACGTTTAAAGTGGAAATACTTTGTACATTCACTTTTACAACTATACCCCCTATACATATCAAGACCCGCGCTTTTTGTGTAGCATGGACAGGAACGTCCATGTTTTTTTTTCTGCGGCATAGGAAGAGTTAAGGGAAAACAATATGTTCTCTTGAAAATCAGTCCAATAAAAATTACATGAAGCCCAGGTCATGCAATAAATAAACAGTTGCTTACATCTCCTACCTTCTCCAGAATGTCCTCCTCAACCAGGTCAGATATCTCAGAAGCATACAGTGTCATATGAGCTGGGCAAAAAATTTCCTCTGCTGTTCCTTTGTGAGTGGAGATCTTGGCTTTAGTCACTGGTTTTACATCTGTGCCAACCCTGTCCAAGAGAAAGACAGAAGGAAAGACTGTCTGTGCCAACCCTGTCCAAGAGAAAGAAAGAAGGAAAGACTGTCTGTGCCAACCCTTGCCAAGAGAAAGATAGAAAGAAGGACTGTCTGTGCCAACCCTTGCCAAGAGAAAGATAGAAAGAAAGACTGTCTGTGCCAACCCTTGCCAAGAGAAAGATAGAAAGAAAGACTGTCTGTGCCAACCCAGTCCAAGAGAAAAGTAGAAAGAAAGATTGTCTGTGTCAACCATGTCCAAGAGAAAGATAGAAAGAAAGACTGTCTGTGCCAACCCAGTCCAAGAGAAAAGTAGAAAGAAAGACTGTCTGTGCCAACCCAGTCCAAGAGAAAAGTAGAAAGAAAGACTGTCTGTGCCAACCCAGTCCAAGAGAAAGATAGAAAGAAAGACTGTCTGTGCCAACCCAGTCCAAGAGAAAAGTAGAAAGAAAGACTGTCTGTGCCAACCCAGTCAAAGAGAAAAGTAGAAAGAAAGACTGTCTGTGCCAACCCAGTCCAAGAGAAAAGTAGAAAGAAAGACTGTCTGTGCCAACCCAGTCCAAGAGAAAAGTAGAAAGAAAGATTGTATGTGCCAACCCAGTCCAAGAGAAAAGTAGAAAGAAAGACTGTCTGTGTAAAACATAAACTACCTTTCTCATAATAAGAGCAATACATTATTATGGTGTACACACAAATATGGTAACTCTAATTAGACAGGGACACATCAGCACTAAAACACAGACAAACCTAGTAGAAAGGACTCATTTAGCTTCACTTTTACAGACAACACAGGAGCAAAGATGACCACACCAGAGGGAATTCAGAGCCAGCCAAAGCTACTAAAGACCTACTTTCTTCTGGTACCTACAGAAACAGATTGTTCATATTATACATGCTAGATTTCAGATTTTAGAATCTAGCATCATGGTACCCAGGACATTCCCATACATGCTCCACTGCATACTCCAACATCCACCAAGGAGTCTGTCTCCTAATAGTTCTCGCCAAATGTTGGTTGTTTATTATACATTTTTGCCCACTTATTTCAGATTTTTTCCCCCAGCATCTTTGTTCTGTCCCAACATCTTCAGTCTCTGTATATGCACATTGTCCATCCACATTGTCCATCCATTGCCTCTCTTCATCCTCCCATGGTCTGTTTAATATTGCCTTCTCATTGTCTTCCTTATCCATTCTCATCCTGCCTTGTATTTCAGCTTGTCCAGCCATTATAGACATACTAACAAACAAGTACGGCATCAGCATATTTCCCTTTGTGACAGTTTGCTGAGTAGCCAGTTTTTCTGAGTCCTCTCCACAGAAGTTTGGAAAGCCATTTTATCTCAGTCCTAATCCATTCTTGTGCCAGCTTTCAAAATCTTACACAGAAAGAAATAAAATCCATAGACACAAGTGGCTCTGAAATATAAGTAACTGTTATTACAGTGATCAATTCCATTATTTTAAAGCAATAATGAAGTTCACACAACTTCCTAAACTTTATAAATTCCTTACTGAAAGAGAAAAATTAAATTAAAGAAGGGAAAAAAAGGAATAAATTCAATTAGCCGGTTCAGTTTTTGCATTTAAAATATGGCACTAGATAAAACTGAAGAATATTCTGCAAAATTTTTGGCAGAATATTTATAAATTACAGTTACTACACTTTTGAAAAAGAAACATCTTTTCAGGCCTTGTCAGCATTTAGTGATCTGTAGTTACTGGATACTCACCACACAATATACACAAACTTGACCGTTGTCATATCATTATCATCAGTATGTGAGACACGGAAGAGGCCATACATCGGCATGGAATCATCCAAGTAATTTTTCAGGTCATCTAATCCACCTTCTCCGCAACCCAAACACTGGACAGGACCTTCAAGCCAAGCATAGTTAAATATTCTCAGCACCTTCATAGTCACTGGAAAACTCAATGAAGAAAAGAGAGAATGACAGGGAGTAAACCAGCTGAATGTAGTGACCAAGTTCCACAGAAAAAAAAAAAGGAAACTGATCAGATTAGAAACTCCAAGAACTGCGCAAAGTGAAGCAGCACAGAATCCAATGAGTGAATGAATGTAAAGGAATTGTTAATAACATGGCCAACAAAATCTGTACATAATTTTGAAAGAAATGGCATTAGATGAATAAAAAAGATATAAGTCCATCCTATATCATCCTACAGATTATATAAGCAGTCTGCATCAGTGATTCTCAACTTTTATAACCCTGGGGGAACTTCTTCTTTTTCTTCAGCTTTCCGAGCCATTAAAGTTCATTGCTGCAGATAAAGTTCACTTCCACTCCTCTCTATTCCTAATCTTCTCTCCCTAATTGGTGACACCAATTTCCTTTATATTCTCTTCTATGTTGTCTTTCCATCTCTGTCTTGGTCTACCCCTTGATCTTGTTTCCTTCATCTCTTGTACATACATCACTTTAATTTGTCTGTTCTCATCCATTCTTTCTACATGGCCCAACCAGCATAGTCTGTTCAGTTTCAAGATGTTTATAATTCACTGGGATTTAAACAAGCTGTTCAGTTCAGTGTTCTTTCTAGCTCTCCGTTCCCCACTCTTGGTGTCCTTTATGGGCAACCCTGAGGGGAAACAACTGAAATAATTTTCTGGCCTCAGGGAACTTCTACATTTATTTCACACAGTAAATTATCATTATCAGAAGGTTGTGAATAGCATAATCCAATATTTCTCAATGCTCTTTGAGTAACAAATGATAGTTTTTCTATGATCTGCTCATGAACATTTTCATTAAAAAAAAAAAAGTCATCTCTTGTAAAACCCCCAGTGACCTCTTATCAAACCCATTATTGAGAAACACTGATTGATACCATCTGTACTGACTGTCTTACTGCAAATAGTAAGATTATTCAGAATAAGGCATATAAGAAAAAAAAAGGCCAGTTTATGACAGAAAACAGACAGTTTTGCAAGGTGAAAGAGCATATGGCAGAAATAGAGGAATAAGGAGAAGAACCTTCTAAATAAAAAGAAAAGAAAGAAAAACAGGAAAGGGAAAAGAAAAATAGAAAGATAAGCCCACACAGGGCTTATGGAGAGTTCTTTCTCTAAAAGTGAGACAGAATGATGATGACTGTGATATCACGTGTTCTTTTTTTAACATGCACTACTAGTAGAAAATACTACAATTATAAGCAGAAGCAGTGCAAAATTATTTTGTGCTATAGAAAAGCTATCTAATCTGTATAAAACTGTATCCACCAAAGGTCAGAATTGTGCTTCTTTAAGATGTGGGTTCCTGGTGGCTGCCCACTTGATCTAATGATGCACTAGGTCTGATTCTGAGATGCAGACTGAGGACATAAATGACAGAACTACAGAAAATGTAAAATTCTGTAGGGAACTAATGGTTATCTGGATGGTATTTTATAGCACTATCCTCAACAATACTGCAGCAAAACTAGCTTTACTTCCCATAGCTGCATTATTTTTAGCAAGATAAAAATTCAGGGAAAAAAAATTAAAAGTATACCATTTGGATTAGCATCCACATATCCAGCCACCATCCATGTTGTGGGATCACTGTCTCGTCTTACTCTACACACTGCATCGTATACATCGGACAAAATCTCAACCTCAGCTCCTTTTGCAGATACTGCAGAGACCTCAAAATTAATTTTTCTCTCTCGATGTGGCACTTGAGTTTGTGTGAAGCCTCTCATTTGCCTTGGAGGATCCTGGTCTGGTTCAATGACTTTTGATGTGAGTCCTGCAGTTTCCATAAGCTAATTTTTAAAAAAAGACATAGGCAAACTGGCAAATAAGCACTATTAAATATTATTTAATGTTTTCATAAATGAAATAACAAAATACAAAAAAAAAGTGTCAGAAAAGCAAAAAATTAAAAGAAATCACACTGGATTCTTTTTAAACCATGGCAAAGTGACTTAGTTCATAACTGTGATAATGAAATCATCAATGACCTCTGAGACTTAAGAACCAAAACCTGGACACTATCCGATTTGGCAAATCAGGGACCCTTAACTGATAAGCTAACATCGGAGTTAGTGAACCATAGCTGACCAAGTCCTTGTCCTACCTTTCCATTGGTACCCCCATTGACAGGTCTGGCTAATGGAGCAGGAATTGAAACAGTTCCCACAGTGGTGGAGTCTGCTAAAAAAAGCCACTGTAAATCCCCAGCTTTATAGCTCAAGTCAGAGGCTGAAAAAAAAAGCTGCCAAAGCCCACTTTCAGTCCAACATAATGCTGTGCCTCAATATCCTCACTGCATCGGTTCAAAGAACACCATCTTCCAGCTCCAAGGAGACAGAAGAAGAAGAACTGAAAATTCTGTATAGCTTATGAGAAACCACCTCATTCATTCATTCATTTGCATGTCCCTTGCGGGACTTTGCCTCCCTAACAGCACTCCTGTAAGCCTCTTGGTTGTGAGCAAGATGGCCTGCTGCTGATGCATCCATTTGCAGATCATCAACGATGTCTTGCAGCCATCTTTGCCATGGTCTTCCTCTCTTTTTTTTTTTCCATTATGCACTCTTCCAAGACGGTTTTTCTCTAGATTATCATGACGTTTAATGTGTCCAAAATATTTAAGTTTTCTCTCTTTAATCCTCTTTACTAGCCAGCCTTCTTCAATATTAAGTTCTTCCAGTATGGATGTATTTGTTCTTTTTTGAGAAACCACCTACCATATGTAAAATCTTTTCCTGGTCCAAGTCTTCAAGTGAACTCGTTTCCACTAACAGATGAAAGGGATAAAACCTGGTCTCAATACTTCCATGGACGACACAGTAACGTCCCTTCTTTCCAACAGTCAGGTTTTCTCCAATCCTGGAGCAGAAATAAAGCGAACATCATTCATGAATTTCTTCAAAAGTGGAAATTAATTATTTTTCAGGATTTTCAGTTTGTGAGACCATGGTTAATGAAATGTGCTCGTTGGCATTAGATACAACATTCAAGACTATATCATGCAGGGCATACATGGCCATTAGCAATACCAGTCCAGAACAAGTTGCATGCCATTATCGACAACCTGAGGAAGACAGCATCATTCATAGTAATATCCAGTTTGATGTCTGAGAATACTCATAGAAAATTATACCATGTGCTGCCTCTGTTACTCTGCCAAGAGCATCATATATGATATGAAGACCCTATTAAAGTGGCAAAATGAATAAATCTACAGACTGCACAGCATGCCATAAATATAAAACTATAAGAAAGTACAGATAATTAAACATAGCTACATTATTTATAAGCTGGCAGGAATAAAAGTGCACTCCAATGCTATACTGAACCAATCCTGTTTTACGGATGTGAAACATGGACAGTCACCAGGGAAATATAGCACCACCTGGAGGTTGTGAAAATGTGGTTCCTTAGAAGAATGCTAAAGATATCATGGACAGCCAAGAGATCAAACAAAGAGAGACATACAATAACAAAATTCAGGAAGAGACAATCCAAGTTCATAGGACACATCATGAGAGCAGGTGTTTTTTTTTTTTGTAGCATGGTATATTTGACAACAACAGGGATGATAGATGGAAAAAGAGGCCAAAGCAGACAAAGAGAGAAGATGATAGATGGTCTGATGAAGTGGCAAGGGGAAAGAACACCAGTCCAGCAGCTCATAATTAACACCCAGAATAAAGAATTGTGGAAAAGCACACCACCAACATCTGTCAGTATGGTACTGAACAAACAGACAGACAGACAGACGGACGGACAGGACAGGACAGGACAGGACAGGACAGACAGACAGACAGACATTGAGATAAATAGGAATAAAAAATCATTTCAAATGCAATGAAACATAACAGAAAATACATGTAAAATCTCACCAGTGAATGTACACAAACTTGACTGACAGTATGTGGTCAAACTTTGTCTCATATCTTGCCAGCCCATACATGGCTTCTGATGGATCCAGTTTTGAAACAATTTCTGAAGTATCACTCCCTGAAAAAAGCACTCTAATAAGATTTGGATTCCCATCAACATGGCCACAAATGACATACGTGACATTGCTGTTGTCATTCCTGACATCTGAAATTGCTGCACTGAAAGCTGACTCATCCTCAATGACAACCTCTGTACCCATCTCTGACAAGAATAAAGAATGAACTTTATTAAGGATATGATATGCATATATCAAAAGTCTATAAGAATGTTCTGTGTAAATCTCTGGTTCCTACATGATGTTTCATCATCATTATCATCGTCATCGTCATCGTCATCATCATCATCATCATCATCATCATCATCACCTTTCACCCCCTTGAGAGCATAGGCCTTGGATAAAGGCTCTCCAGTCATCCCTGTTCTTGGAATTATTCTCTGCTTCCTTCCATGTGCATCCCTTATCTCTGAGCACTGTCATAATTTCTCTTCTCCAAGTAAGTCTAGGTCTTCCTCATTTTTTATTTCCTTGTGGATTCCATGTCAGTGCCTGTTTTGCTATATTGGCGTCGGGTTTCCTCAGTGTGGCCAATCCACCTCCACTTCCTAGACATGATTTGTAGGTTCATAGGTTCTTGTCCTGTCCTTTCCCAGACCTCCTCGTTCCTAATCTTGTCCTGCCATTTAATGTTTAAAATCCTCCTCAAGCAGTAGTTCAAGAATGTTTGTACCCTCTGTTGTATTGTCTTGGTTATAACCCAAGTCTCTGAACCATATAGCAGGACAGTCTTTACATTTGTATTGAAAAGCCTAAGTATGGTTCTTGTTTTGATGTTCTTAGATGACCATAATTTGTTAAGATAGATAAATGCTGTCCTGGCCTTGGTTATTCTAGCGTTAACATCCTTTTCCGTTCCCCCATATTTATCCACTATGCTGCCTAAATATGTGAAATACTCTACTTCCTCAATTGGTACTCCCTCAATTACCATGAGGCTATTGCTTGCACTACTACTTTTCATTATCTTTGTTTTTTTATCTGTTAATATATAGTCACAGTTTAGCTGAATTCTTGCTTAATATCTGAAGTTTTTCTCGCATTTGTGTGTGGGTGTGCCAGAAGTGCCACATCATTTGCAAAGTCAAGATCTTCCAATTGTTTCCACAGTGTCTATTGTATCCCATTTCCTCTCCTTTGTGTGGTAGTTTTCATGATCCAATCAACTGCTAGAAGAAATAGGAATGGTGATAGCAAACATCCTTGCCACACGCCTGTTTCCATTTTAAAACTTTCTGTGAGAGTTCCTCTATGCACAATTCTGCAAGATGTTCATTCATATATGGTCCTTATAAGATTTTTTATCTTGGCTTGGATACCATAGTGTTCCAGTAGTTTCCGTAGTATTCTACGATCTAAACTATCAAATGCCTTCTCATAATTAATTATTGTAACTAACAGTGAAGAATTCCACTCCACTTACTGTTCTATTATTATTCACATTGTAGCAATGTGGTCAGTACAGGATCTTCCTTGCCTGAAACCTGCTTGCTCTTCTCTTAGTTTACTATCTACTGATGTTTTAATTCTATTTAGCAAATTCCTGCTGAAGACTTTGCTGGGTATTGTGAGCAGGGAGATGCCTCTGTAGTTCTTACATTTTAATAGATCTCCTTTCTTAGATAGTTTTATAAGATGGACCTACTTCCAGTCCTCTGGGACCTTCCCTTCTTCCCAAATCCTATTAAATAATAAGAATAGTATTTCTGTTGTTATTTCTTTGTTTGCTAAGAGCACTTCTGCTACAATTCCATCTGGACCCGGTGCTGCCTTATTTCTCTTCAACTCTGAGATAGCGTGTTCAATTTCGGCCCTGTCGGGTGGTTCTAGCTGCTTTTATCTCTTCTGTTTCTGTTGGTGCTGGCCTATTTAGGATTCTGCTGAAGCATTCCATCTATCTTTGCATCTGCTCTTCTTCTGATGACCTTACTTTCCTTGTTTTTAATGGGCTACATGATGTTTCACTCTCCTGTATATTCTTTCAAGTCTTATATGTACTTAATTCAAAGTTATAAAATCAAATACAGGGCGTTATGGCATGAAAAATGTTAAAATATTTAACTCTTACACTCCAAAACGACACATGTAGTGGTGATGGAAGTAAGAAGATTTTTTTTTTCATCTGTGTAACTGCTTGTAACTTTAAGAAAAGATTAAGAAAAGATGGTATATATATTTGTATATTCAGTACCCAGATGGATCAAGAAATATGGAACAAATCTTCCTTATTCGTGAATTTTACTGTAAATAATTTTGTTACCTTGAGAGTAAAAAAATGAATTTACACAAGATCAATAAATCAAGCAATATCCTAAACATAACACTGGTTTCCAGACAAGTGGAAAACGTACACTATGCAAATCAGTGCTCAGAACGATAAAGTCTAAATAAATTGAAAAGGTATTTCATTTCTAACCCAACCCATATTTTTAAACTGTAGAGTAATTTCCTTCCAATTTCTTTCTACCAAAATTTCTCATCAAAATTTATTCTGGTAGAGAATGGAAATAGATTCTGAAGTGAAAGAGCTAACAAAAATGCACTGCATAAAATAACTGTCATTTATATACACAACATGCACGATTCAGAGATATAATATTTGTATACATTCAAAATTGGAACCAGGTTACTTTTAGCTCTGAGAAAATATAATCTGCCATGTCTCTCTTTATAAAGTATAAAAACATCTGCTTTAGCCAATGGTTTCTAGACTATTATCATCATCATGTGAATATCATGCCAGCAGGCTTTAATAGTCATGCTTCTCCACAGATCTCGATCCTTCATATTTTCATTCGGCTCAGCTGGTGACTTTTTATTGTGCCTTTGCATTAGAGTTTTCAGTTTTTGTTCTCTCGGACTTCCCTTGCCTCTCTTCCCATTTATCTTTCCTGTTGTTATAATATCTTCCCCTTCTCATTTATATGTCTAATTATATATAAAGTTATTATGACTGTAATTTTCTTATGAATTTATTTAGGTTCTTTTCTTCATGCGCTTTTGTTAGACATTCGCTAATTGTCATCTTAGCTGTCCATGGTCTTTTTAACATTATTCTAAGAAACCACATCTCTGTTGCCTCTAGTGACCTTTGCACTGATCTGTTACAACAACACACAACTCACTTCCATAGAACAGATTGGGCTCAATGTAGTATTTTAGAATTCTTTTTAAGATATTCATTGACAGAGATGCATTACATATATATTTCTCCTTTGTTTGAAAGTTATTTTGGCTTGACATATTCTATCCTTGATTTCACAGGTGCGTTTTCCATCCGTTGTTACTAGCACGTCCGGATATTTAAATGTATGTACTCGTCTCAAGGTTGCTCCATGTACTTTAACATCATATTTAGGTGGGTTCTACTTCCATGATTTAAATGCTCTTTCTATTTTCTTGTTGTTTAGAGTGAGTCATTTCTTGTTCACTTTCTTTAACTTCTATATCTAATAGTTTCTGTGAGTGACTTTCATTGTTTGGCTTACGTGGTTGTCTTGTACATATGTATATGTTAAAAAAATTCACATTAAACATTTTAAAATTGGAAAACTATTGTGCACTTATTTTTCATGACTGGTAGGTATACTTGTTTTTATTATTTATTAAATTAAAAAATAACAACAATCTATCTACCACACCAAAGAAAAGCAAAACGAAAGTCTCAAAGCACTGATATCTCTCGGAGACTACAACATCAGAACCTTCACATCAAAACCCCAAGAAAATTGAAGGAAATGCCACGCCCATTTTTATTTCACGAATATTTCTTCCGTTGCTTATTTTTAAATATGTTAAATACAGCAAATTTCTGTAGCTTTAGAAAGCCCACAAATGCAAAATTATATCGTTAATTCTAACATTTCATGTTCAAATTCGAAATTCTGTAGTCAATATAGTCGATATCAGCATAAGTAATAATTGTTCCGCTAAATTTTTATGTTTGACATGGAGCTTTGGAATCCATATTTTGAAACAAAATGTCAGCGTCCATGAAAAATTTAAAGGCCGCCAGTTTGTGAACTGAAATTAACAGGCGTAAAATCCTTTGATGAGGTTGAAAGACTCGCCGAAGACAGGAAAAATTGGCGAACTACTTTGCGAGCCCTATGTGACGCTTAACGGCACGGGAAGGATATAAGATAAGAAGTTTGTGAAAGTAAGTAATTAACAATGGAGTATGTGTCTAATTTATATAAATATGAGTGGCATGCCATATGCCAAGTCATTTTATAGGTAATATGGGAGTAATGCAGATTTCTTCTCAAAATTCGCCGATGCTCAGAATTCAGGGACTATTCTTGTCGCTTCTCGCGATTCCAGGAATACTAACAATAGTGATTGTTTTATGGGTTTTTTTTTAACATCCCGAATCATTTTTACAGCTGAAACGTCATTTTTTTTCACCAAAGACGTCAGCTATAAAGAAACGTAACTGCCTTTTCATCCTCAACTCTAGGAAGGGCCAAGTACCCATTTATAGAGCTGGACTGATTGTCATTTGAGTAGTGAGATGATTAATGCGCTTGTCTATAATGGCAAAAGTTGATGGTTTGATCCAAGCTGGAAATGTTACTTTCAGTCAAACTATATGGGCATCTAGGCTTCTTAAAAAAGTGAACATTAAAAAAAAAGAAGAGTAAACAGTAAATAGTCAATGCATCCTCTCAGCTTTTCCAGCTCGTGTGTGGATATATTCTTTAAAACAATTTTGTGTGTAAATGGGTGTCATTACATCGAATTACTGAGCATGATGTAAAATGCTCACAGAAAAAATACTAGCTAAGTATTTATAGTTATGAGAATTTAGAGAAGACAGTCTTGGAAGGGTACATAATGGGAAAAAGAAAGAGAGGAAGACCAAGCGAAGATTGCTGCAGGACATATTTGATGATCTGCAAATGGATACGTCAGCAGCAGGACACCTTTCTTACAGCTGAGAGGTCTACATGAGAGCTGTTAGGGAGGCAAAATTCCACAAGGGACATGCAAATGACTGACTAGCTGATTTTTTCCCATTTATAAGGTACATATATTATTTCTTCATTTATGATGGACAAATTATATCTCATAGTTTCACCTGTTTTAAGGTAAAAAAGTAACATGCTAGAAGACACAGGATTGGATATGCTTGGAATTGCTACAGGCAAACATCTGAACATTGCTTTAACCACACAAAGGAACCATTTATATTTTTAACTCGTGTAAAACTATCATTTTTCTTCAGTTCTACTATAGCAGAGTAATGGCAGGAAATTGAAAAGTAAAAGTAGTAATTTTATAAAATTTTGCACATGGCATTTGTTATGTGTGCATGCTAACATTGCTGCACAGCTTAGAGGGAACATTGGTAGCAGTACATGTTGTGGTTTATAACTTTAATGGCTTCAGAAGCTTTATCCCATTAGTATAGAATATGTTTGAATTAACGAGCGGTAAGCAAATAAAACTGATTTAATTTTCACAAGAACATATCCAACTCATTGCTCATTTTCCAGTTCATGTTTTTATTTGCAAAGAACTGAATTTTGCAGCTGAGAAAAAGATAATTTACCATGGTGTCGTATTTCTGTGAAATAATTCAAGGCAGCATCCAGAAAATAGTGCAGCAAATTTTTGGAAAAGATAACTTTGAACTGCATTGTGAAAAAAAATGTATGCCCATTTGAAGAAATCATGGAGAAATGTTATTTCATAATTTCACATGATATTTCATAATTTCACTTCTGTTAAGGTGAAAGTAACATGTCAGAAGACACTGGATTGGATAAGCTTGGAATTGCCACAGGCAAACATCTGAACATTGCCTTGACCACGTCATCTGATCCTCTCAATGCCATCCAAGAATTTCAGAATGTCAATGGCATTGATGCAGAGTCCTTGAAGATTGCTCTCCCCTTTCTTGACCTCCATGGTGTCAAACGGCTAACCTTGAACTTGTCCATATTTGAGACAATTAGGGAGAGACTGTTGCAGGTGGGGTGAACCATGACAATTTCGACAGAGGTTTTTAAAATAGCTTTGTTTCTTTATTCATCATATTCTTTTATAGCTTTGTTTCTTTATTCATCATATTCTTTTATAGCTTTGTTTCTTTATTCATCATATTCTTTTATAGCTTTGTTTCTTTATTCATCATATTCTTTTATAGCTTTGTTTCTTTATTCATCATATTCTTTTATAGCTTTGTTTCTTTATTCATCATATTCTTTTATAGCTTTGTTTCTTTATTCATCATATTCTTTTATAGCTTTGTTTCTTTATTCATCATATTCTTTTATAGCTTTGTTTCTTTATTCATCATATTCTTTTGTGTTTTTTCTTATGTTGTTCTTTCTTCTATCACTCTGCTGTACATATCCCTGTTATGAAGCTTACTTTATCTTACATGGTATGTTATCTATCTGTCTCTCTCCCTCCAGTAATTTTAACTCACTGTGCTTGGTTAAGCAAATTAACTACCTTATCTGTGTTTCATTTTCTAATTCTCTGTTAAAAGTTAAATTATTAGCATCTGGGGAACAGACTGCTGGAGAACAACTAAAAGAAATGTGCAAAATTGTTCCAGTTCCACACATGCATTAGAAAGATCTGAAAGTCTTTTTTTGTTACAGATCATAAGCAAGAGAGATCTGTTCTCTCAGAAGAAGCAAGAAAACAGCATACACAGTTACAACACAAAAAAAAAAAAAAGATACCAGAAATCGATTGGTCGTGCTCTCTGCAAAGACTTCATTGTGAATGTCATGTTAGAGAGTATTGTGAGAAGTGTCAGTCATCATAGAACTTTTGTCATCATTTGTCCTATAGTGAATGATACACTGAGGAGGAGAGTGGAATACCGATGGATTTGTTTGTAGTACAGTTATAACTAACCCCACCCCCAGCAACTGTTGTTATATCAGCCATGCAGTGGACATTTAAAGGAGCAATCTGGTGAACTGTTGAATTCTAAATGAGCAACATGTAACACATATAGGTCACCATACGAGGGGTGGCTGTAGGCCGTGAGAAGTAGAGAGAAAATGTTGCTGTTTTGTAAGATATCACAAGGAGATCTGGACTCTGACTGCTTTGTCAGTGAATGACCGAGAACATCAGTGGAATTCAAATGAGACATAATAGTATTAGTTTGGGCTCATATTGTAAAGAGTTAGACACTTTTATTTGCTTATAAAGGTGTCTTCCGTGTATTTAGACTGCATGGGGGGGGGGGGGGGAAAAAAAATCATGGTTGAGACTGTTTAGGGAAAAAAGCATAGTTGAGACTTTGGGGAAAAAAAAGCATGGTTGAGACTGGTTAGGGAAAAAAAGCTTGGTTGAGGCTGTTTAGGGAAAAAAAGCCTGGTTGAGATTGGTTAGGGAAAAAAAATCATGGTTGAGACTGTTTAGGGGAAAAAAAGCACGGTTGAGAGTGTTTAGGGAAAAAAGCATAGTTGAGACTTTGGGAAAAAAAAGCATGGTTGAGACTGTTTAGGGAAAAAAGTATAGTTGAGACTGTTTGGGAAAAAAATTATGGTTGAGACTGTTTAGGGGAAAAAAGCATGGTTGAGACTGTTTAGGGAAAAAAGCATGGTTGAGACTGTTTAGGGAAAAAAGCATAGTTGAGACTGTTTTGGGAAAAAAAGCATGGTTGAGACTGTTTAGGGAAAAAAGCATAGTTGAGACTGGTTAAGGAAATAAAGCATGGTTGAGATTGTTAGAGAAAAAAAACATGGTTGAGCACTGGTTAGGGGAAGAAAAGCATGGTTGAGCACTAGAACTTGTTGAATGATGTGGGACCCATTCTTTTTATAGCCTACCGCTGCACTTCAGCCATTGAAAAATGCACATAAAACTATACATCACTTCCAAATGCACAAGGAAGATAAATAAATAAAAATAAGCATCTTAAGAATTAAATAAACATAATCTTACCTTTAAATATTTGGATTCTTGCATAAGTGGAGGATGAATATATAATATTTCAGTGGTCAAAATCAGCTGAAAGAGTGGACTGTGCAGTTGAATGTGCGGGTTCTGATTCTACTTGAAAATGGTCTAAGCAATGGCAGTCAGAAAGTGAGGGATGCCTGAGTTTATAAGGGTGAGACACATGGTTTTAAAAATTATCTTTCACTTTACCAAAATGCGTTATGTTGCTTTATTTTAGAGAATTGCTGAGCTGGCTACAGTCAACGATGCGGAATCAGTTCAGAAACTGGAGAATCTCCTGGACAGCAGCTTTCCTGCTATTAAAAACAAAGATATAAGGCCAGTTGTCATGGCAATAATGAAACATCTGCCCAAGGTCAAGGATGAATATTTACAGCGTCTGCTTGAGGATAAGGTATGCAGACCTTTGGATTCTTTCATGATCAGATTTGAATTGATGAGATCTGGGATAAGTTAAAGGGCAGCTATAGCTTATTTTGTGACATTGTGTGCAAGATAGGCAACATCACCCTCAGATGTGCAGACAGGTCAATTAAATTTGAAAATGTAACAATGAAATATGCTGTAGAGGGATATAAGGGTTGTATTGTTAGTGTCCAAATGTCCCTTGGCCTGTCAGTACACTAGAGAGTGATGTGGTCAGTATCAGACTTAAGTGCCATTCTTTCCTCAGCTTCAGAAGGAATAGGATGTGCATTTGCTCAGCTGGGTGAATAGGGCGCTGCTGGGTGACTAGGGCGCTGCTGGGTGACTAGGGTGCTGCTGGGTGACTAGGTTGTCTCCGGCTGCCGGGTGACTAGGGCGTCTCCGGCTGCCGAGTGACTAGGGCGTCTTCGGCTGCCGGATGGCTAGGGCATCTCCATATGAGATGAGCACGCTGACCATTTCAGTACTCAGGCATCCTCAAGGAAGTTTTTTTTTTTTTTTAAAGTACTCATTTTGTTCATTTCATATCAGCTGACTCTGAAGATAAGCAGGCCAGGTACATGTGATGAAAATAACTTTCAAGATTAAATGGGCAAAAGAACACCCCGCCCACCAGAAAAAATGATACTGTTTGGGAAAAAAAGCATGGTTGAGACTGTTTAGGGAAAAAAGCATAGTTGAGACTGTTTGGGAAAAAAAGCATGGTTGAGACTGTTTAGGGAAAAAAGCATAGTTGAGACTGTTTGGGAAAAAAAATCGTGGTTGAGACTGTTTAGGGGAAAAAAGCATGGTTGAGACTATTTAGGGAAAAAAAGCATAGTTGAGATTGTTTGGGAAAAAAAATCATGGTTGAGACTGTTTAGGGAAAAAATCATGGTTGAGACTGTTTAGGGAAAAAAAGCATAGTTGAGACTTTGGGAAAAAAAAAGCATGGTTGAGACTGTTTAGGGAAAAAAGTATAGTTGAGACTGTTTGGGGAAAAAAATTATGGTTGAGACTGTTTAGGGAAAAAAAGCATGGTTGAGACTGTTTAGGGAAAAAAAGCATGGTTGAGACTGTTTAGGGGAAAAAAGCATAGTTGAGACTGTTTGGGGAAAAAAAGCATGGTTGAGACTGTTTAGGGAAAAAAAGCATAGTTGAGACTGGTTAAGGAAATAAAGCATGGTTGAGATTGTTAGAGAAAAAAAACATGGTTGAGCACTGGTTAGGGGAAGAAAAGCATGGTTGAGCACTAGAACTTGTTGAATGATGTGGGACCCATTCTTTTTATAGCCTACCGCTGCACTTCAGCCATTGAAAAATGCACATAAAACTATACATCACTTCCAAATGCACAAGGAAGATAAATAAATAAAAATAAGCATCTTAAGAATTAAATAAACATAATCTTACCTTTAAATATTTGGATTCTTGCATAAGTGGAGGATGAATATATAATATTTCAGTGGTCAAAATCAGCTGAAAGAGTGGACTGTGCAGTTGAATGTGCGGGTTCTGATTCTACTTGAAAATGGTCTAAGCAATGGCAGTCAGAAAGTGAGGGACGCCTGTGTTTATAAGGGTGAGACACATGGTTTTAAAAATTATCTTTCACTTTACCGAAATGCGTTATGTTGCTTTATTTTAGAGAATTGCTGAGCTGGCTACAGTCAACGATGCGGAATCAGTTCAGAAACTGGAGAATCTCCTGGACAGCAGCTTTCCTGCTATTAAAAACAAAGATATAAGGCCAGTTGTCATGGCAATAATGAAACATCTGCCCAAGGTCAAGGATGAATATTTACAGCGTCTGCTTGAGGATAAGGTATGCAGACCTTTGGATTCTTTCATGATCAGATTTGAGTTGATGAGATCTGGGATAAGTTAAAGGGCAGCTATAGCTTATTTTGTGACAATGTGTGCAAGATAGGCAACATCACCCTCAGATGTGCAGACAGGTCAATTAAATTTGAAAATGTAACAATGAAATATGCTGTAGAGGGATATAAGGGTTGTATTGTTAGTGTCCAAATGTCCCTTGGCCTGTCAGTACACTAGGGAGTGATGTGGTCAGTATCAGACCTGAGTGCCATTCTTTCCTCAGCTTCAGAAGGAATAGGATGTGCATTTGCTCAGCTGGGTGACTAGGGTGCTGCTGGGTGACTGGGGCGCTGCTGGGTGACTAGGGTGCTGCTGGGTGACTAGGGTGCTGCTGGGTGACTAGGTTGTCTCCGGCTGCCGGGTGACTAGGGCGTCTTCGGCGGCCGGATGGCTAAGGCATCTCCAGCTGGACTCAAACCAACAATCTCTCCATATGAGATGAGCACGCTGACCATTTCAGTACTCAGGCATCCTCAAGGAAGTTTTTTTTTTTTTTAAAGTACTCATTTTGTTCATTTCATATCAGTTGACTCTGAAGATAAGCAGGCCAGGTACATGTGATGAAAATAACTTTCAAGATTAAATGGGCAAAAGAACACCCCGCCCACCAGAAAAAAATGATACTTACTACCAACCTGGCAGAAAGGAGCAAGTGGTGATTACAGTACAGGGATAAGTGGATGTAATAAGTGGATGTAATAAGGCTGTGGTTCTTTACAAGAAAATTATGAGTACCTGGACAGCAGCGATGACAGATGAGAATTGTTTAACATAAGTAAGCAAATACAAGATTGTAATTAATACTTTAAGAAGCATTTACTGAACACATTATGAGAAGCAGAGGGCTTGAAATCATTCTAACGGCAAGAAAAATCGATGGTAAAAGAAATGAAGGAAGAGAGAAGACCATGGATGATGTGTTGCAGGAGAATAATAGAAAGTCACCCAACTGTCCAACTGGAGTTGCCCAACTGTCCAACTGGAGTTGCCCAACTGTCCCACTGGACTGAATTGAAGATATCAGGGATCAGGATCTTTGGTATGACTGGCAGCAAGATTCCAGATGATGATAATGATGATGAGTCATTCATTCCTTCATGTATTAGGTGCCATGCTGGTCTTGTTTTACCATAGATCTCAGTCCTTGATATTTTCCACCAGTTCAGTTGGTGACTTTTTATTGTGCTCTCACAATAAACAGTCCATGATGTTTTTTCTATTAGTCTTCCTCTGCCTCCCTTCACATTTATCTTTCATGTCGTTATGATTTTTTTCAAGCCTTCCTCTTCTCATTAAATGTACAATGAATGATGACTGTCATTTTCTTATGGATTTAATTAGATTCTTTTCTGCATCCATTTTTGTTAGACATTCCATATTTGTCACCTTAGCTGTCCATGATAATCTTAACATTTTTCTAAGAAATCACATTTCCGTTGCTGTGGATGGATGATGATGTTGGTGATGGTGATGAGTACTGAAGGTCCTATAAATGTTGCTACTGTTGAGTTCTGTTTTTTATTTCTTTTCATTAATTCCAACTTCAACCTGATGTAATTGATAGGAACTCTACAATGAGGCATCAACAGAAGTGAAACGACAGATCTGGGAAAACAATCAAGCTCTCTTCGGAGATGAAGTCCAGCCTCTTTTAGCTCAGTATCTAAAAGAGAAAGAGTGGTCCTTGTACAGACACGACAGCCCTGGACTGACATACTTCTCACCCACCCCTAAATTCCGCAGGCAGAAGGAGACGCTGACACAGCTGATTGAGATGATTGGGTCGAATGTTAAGCTTTACGATATGGTGCTCCAGTTTTTGAGGACGTTGTTTCTGCGCACAAGAAACACGCACTATTGCACTCTCAGGTAATTTAGAGCATTAAGGACATTAAAAGCACAGAATAATGATAATGCCAAATAAAAAAAAAGACAAAACTTCCTTTCTGCAGTTTAACTCTTTCACATCTGAAATATTTTCCACGTTTTTCTAGAGTAAATTTTGATGAGAAATTGTGGTGGAAAGAAACTGGAATTACTCCATAATTTAAAAATATGGGCTGGGTTAGCATGGTTCTACTTTTCCTTTTATCTAGACTTTGCCTAAAAATCTCTATGGACAATGATTTGCATAGGCTGTTAGCTGTGTGAGATCTACCACCCTGCCAGTGTCGTTTTGGAGCAAAAGAGTTAAAAAGAAAAGAGCAGTTCTCTTACCATAAACACGGGAAGAGAAAAGGGGAACACCTACATCAGACAGAAAAGGATACAAAAGAAGTAGACTCAGTACAAAATGTGTGTGAAAGAATGGTCTTGGTGTAACGGTGCAGTACCACACAGTCATACATAAACTGAATGGTCTTGGTGTAAAGGTGCAGCACCACACAGTCATACATAAACTGAATGAGGCCACTGCTACTGTTAGTTTGTACAGTTGTGGGCACACATGTGGCATTGTTTTGCGTATGCTTTTATTCAGTCCAGTAGAACACATGAGCATCGTTAATCTGTTACTTGCCCTTTATCTGGGGGAGAAGACGCTGTCCAATTTGGCAATCAATCACCCATAGTTGACTTGATAGCACCAGGGCTGGTGAACCATAGCCGACCAAAACTTTGTCCCACCTCTCTGTTGATACACCCCCACCCCCCAGTAACAGCCTGGCTAATGGGGCAGGGATCACCATAGTCCTCATGAAGTCTGCTAAAGAAGTACTGCTGTTTAGCTGCACTTGTTGGCTGAAAAAAAAAATAGCTGCCATAACCCACTCTCAAGCCGGTCACGATGCTGTGCCCCAGCATCTTGACATCATCAGTTGCATAGAACACCGGCTTACAGTTCCAAGTGAGATAGAAGACGAGACAGGCCACCACTCTGTATTACCATTCCTTTTTCCTCCACAGAGTTGAGCTTCTCATGGCGATACATGACCTGGAACTAAACTCAATCTGCTCCAAGGATCCTTGCCACAAGTTTACTTGGTGCGTGGATGCTTGTATCAGGGAGAAGGCCGTCAACAACTGGAGATCTAGAGAGCTTCAGGGATTCCTGGATTCTGTTAACAAAGGGCAGGAATTTGTTTTGGGGTAAGTTCTTTTTTTTTTTTTTTTTAATTTGTTTCAGTTTAAGTGTTTGATTTGGATGAGTCTTATATATTTGTTTTGAGATAAGTTTTGTATGTATTTCCTGTAGGGGGGAACAATGAGGAGGGTAAGTCTTGTATATATTTGTTTTAGGGTAAGTCTTATATTTTTGTTTTAGGTTAAGTCTTGCATATTTGTTATAGGGTAAGTCTTATATTTTTGTTTTAGGTTAAGTCTTGCATATCTGTTATAGGGTAAGTCTTATATTTTTGTTTTAGGGTAAGTCTTTGTATTTTTATCCTGACAGTATACTTTTCAGGTGACGCTGTCATCCTTCATTAGCAGTAAGAATGTAGTCAACACACTGTGGTAGGGAAAAATTAGAGAAATGAGCGAGAGAAGCCAGATCAGCAGCAGCTCATTTTCTTGAGTAGCTTTGTCCCTTCTGTTGTCACCCTCCATGACAGTCCATCTGTGAAAATGAATGAGTAGTTGGTCCACTGGGTCAAGGAAATCTTAGCTAAAAAAGGATGGGAGCAGCTAAATCAATTTTTTTTTCTTTTTGACATTATGTAATGGGTGGTTTCTGTTGTCATAGCCTTCTAACATGTTACCATGAGCTACTTTCCAGGAAGAAGGCTAGAGCACCTTTGGACATTTTAACATTTTTTTTCCTTAAAATGCAGTTTAATGGGTTTTATAATCGGACAAGGATATTTTTTAATTGAAGTATCAGCTGTCTTAAAATTTTTTCTTGTCGTGTTGCCTTCCTCATATACCTTTTCCAGTGTGTACGAACGAGATTGTGGGGTTGACCTGTACATACATGGGACATCAGCGGGCTGCTGATTTCTTTGCTTTTCGCTTCTCCAAGGAGAAGCTGTCTGATGTTACCACTGCTGAACTGGTGTCCATTTTACAGGCAAAATTTTTCATGTCACTTTCATTGAAAAACACAGGCATAGTGTGTGTGGCATTCTCGGATGTTCAGAAGTAGGGAATTATTGTAGCAAGTGCGTACTGCTGTTATTTTGCCAGGATCACAAGAAAAAGTTGGTTTGAATCTGGCTGGAGGCAAGTCAGTTACTTGGTTGTATGTAGAAATAAGCACCTGGCTCCTGGAGTTGGGGAGGGAAAGGCAGCCAAGTGCAGTGCTGACCACATGACAGTCTAGTTTTCCTGATAGGTCAAGGAAAATGTGTTCACTAGAATCATATTCCCTAGGTTCCGCAGTGGTATACTTTTATTTTTCACTTTTCTGATATCCTGGATTTTGCTTCCAAATTTTATATTTTGTTATACACTTATATATGTATGTAGTTATTTTACTGTTAATTATGTTTGTTATATGAGCAGCATATTTGTAGAATGTCTGGAACAGAGTAAAAGTTGTATGATAAAGAGCAGAATGTCAGACGGGCCTGCGTGCCCAATTCTTAACCCTTTTGAAATAAAGATCAATCAGTCAATCAATCAGTTCCTCCAACATATTTCTGTCTGATTGTTTTAGCCTCCTGGTAAGTCATTAAGTGTAGATGCAGGACTTGGCAAATCTGTTTAATACTCCTCAAGCTTGTATCTTATGATGTTCAATCACCAGAGATCTCTCTATGGTGCTTGCTGACCCATATGCTCTGAACATCACCCTGCAGTCCCTGATGAAGATGCTTCAGAACTGCGTCAACACTGACACTCTTCCAAGGGTATGTAGGATATGGTTGTTTCTCTACTCTTTTTTCCATACAGGGCACGTAGATATCAGAGGAAATGAACGTGCTGACAGACTGGCAAAGAGTGGAGGCACCATGTCACAGTCCCACATCCCCACTAACATGAGAACAGCTAAACACATTATACACAACAACTGCAAGCACAGTAGATGGACAGCTGGGCCAGTAATCAACTGGAAGATCCCTATATACACACCTGCCAAAGCCTAACCCTGGATACCACATCAGCAGCTTATGTCATAGAAACCAATGCACAATCTTCAGCTTGGAAATAGGACACATCACCTTCAGTAAGCAGTTACACAGAGTGACCTCTGACCACACACTATACTGCATGCACTGCAACAAAAAAGAAGAAACTGTCAAGTACCAAGCTGCTGGACTGCTGTGCATTGAAGATTCTTCAGAAGAACCTGATACCACCAAATTCCTCAATCACCGACATTCTGTATGGAGATGTAGAACAGCTGAAGAGGACCTGTACGTTTCATTATCTGGCTCAAGGGAAAAAGAGTGAAAACTTGTAAACCCGGGGATCGGGAAAGTAAAAAGTCAACGTCTTCTTTCCAAAACTATTGTTGCATATCATAATTTGCCTTTGCAACATTAAAAAATGCTATATTTGAATACAAATGCAGTGTTGGGGGTCTTTTTATAAATAGAAATGATTTTCCAAACATTGGATGTGTTTCAGATTATTGAAAATTATTCATAATATATGTGTGATATACATTTCATAACAGGACAATGTTGACCTGCAGCTGCTGTGTAGAATGACAGCCCTGGGACTGAATGCATGGGAGATGATTGACAAGGGCAATTTTAAGGAACCCAAACTGGTAAGTCTGAAGTAATATATGGCAAGAGAGAAAGAGAGGACAGTCCAGTGACATCTGCTGGACATATCATAAAGAGACTGAACTGGCTGCTGCTACTGCCTGTTGCTGCTTGCATCCTGGCTCGCCATTGTTCTATTAGAAGTCAACTCTTTTTGTTTTTTTTTTGTACACCTGATGTCTGCGTCAACAAATATTAGAATGTTTGTGCTCCTGATGTTACTACTGATGTCCATGCAGATATTAAAGAACAGTTCTGCGTGCCTTGCTGCCTACTCTTTTGAGCACTTGGATGTATTAAATAGTTATCACCATCGGACTAGCAGGGGCAAGCATATAGCTCTTCCCCAGAATTTTGCTGTCAGCCTTGTATCTCCACCATCATAAAGAGACACCACACCCTACACTCTGTTAGACTGTTCTAGAGTGGTGGAAACATTTTACTGAGGCTGGTGAACAAGATCCAGACAAGCCATCCTACCTCTGTTTTGGTGCTTCCAAAAAAATAAGCTGATGCATCATTCCTTCAGCTGAGGCTAGCGGGGGGTAAGGCTCATCCATGGTGCTCATGGTGGTAGGCTGTACCTACAGACTTCTGTTTTGGGTCCACACACCGGTTTTGAAGCAGGCTGTTTTAATTCATATAGTGCATATGCTTCAGCATTATTATGTTGCCATCTTCAAAGAATAACAGTTAAGAGGGACAGGAACAGAGAAGAAGAAGAAGAAGAGATTCAGCAGGCCATATCTGGTCAGCATCCTTATGTTCATGCCCATTCTTATGATACACAGCCTGTAATGACATCAGGGTCTGGCCACCAGGCACACATCTTATGGTGGTGTTGCTTGTTTGGGGGGGGGGGGTCAGCATCTTTATCTAGTTCATGCCCATTCTTATGATACACAGCCTGTAATGACATCAGGGTCTGGCCACCAGGCACACATCTTATGGTGGTGTTGCTTGTTGGGGGGGGGGGG
Source organism: Achatina immaculata (assembly GCA_009760885.1). Lineage (NCBI taxonomy): Eukaryota > Metazoa > Mollusca > Gastropoda > Stylommatophora > Achatinidae > Lissachatina > Lissachatina immaculata. The sequence goes on from CM019695.1 coordinate 22,764,333, forward strand.
TGAAGGTGCTGTCCAGTTTGGCAGTCAGCAACCCATAGCTAACATGCTAGTGAGAGGGTTAGCGAACCATAGCTGACATGCTAGCGTGAGGGTTGGCGAACCATAGCTGACATGCTAGCGTGAGGGTTGGCAAACCATAGCTGACATGCTAGCATGAGGGTTGGCGAACCATACCTGACCAAGACCCCGTCCCACCTCACATTTGTTATCCCCAGTAACAGGACTAGCCGGGCCTAACGGGGCAGGAATCACAATAGTCCCCACGGTGATGGAGTCAGCTAAGGAAGTATTCCATGCCTCCCTGATTTTTTTTTGCTCCAATCATGAGCTGAAATAGCTGTCATAATCCACTCCCAATCCAACACCTTGCTGTGTCTCGGCATCTTGACAGCATTGACTTCAAAGAACACCAGCTCACACAGCTCCAGGGAGATGGAAGAAGAAATCTTTGATATGTGGATTATGTTGTTGTGAATCTAGCTGCCTCTAAACTTTTGTTGTTCATTCTAGCAGCATATAGTGGCAACATCTAGTGCGGAAATTTAACTGAGTGGGGGATTTATAGGATTTCTGAGAGGGGGGGGGGAGAGGAGATTAAGACCACAGATTGACTGGTTCACATTATTGGAATATTGATGTTTATACAAATTACAGTTCTATAAATTTTACCTAATATGAAGCAAGGGGTGGGTAGGGTGGGAACACTGACATTCTGACATATGGTGAAAAGGGTGTATGGGGCAAAACAGTTTGAGAACCACTGTTCTGATAGTGTTCACAAGTCTGTTCCATTTAATAATGTGTTGTTTGTCTGTCTGTTTGGGAGCAGAGCTGACTAATCTTAGGTCACAGGATGGTTATCAAGGCTGACTAATCTTAGGTCACAGGATGGTTATCAAGGCTGACTAATCTTAGGTCACAGGATGGTTATCAAGGCTGACTAATCTTAGGTCACAGGATGGTTATCAAGGCTGACTAATCTTAGGTCACAGGATGGTTGTCAAGGCTGATGGATCTGGTCAAGAGCCTGTCACACCTCTATTGGTGCTCCTAATAACAGACTCAGCCTGTCTAGTGAGACTGATCTTGCTGTGGTTCCCACAGTGGTGGAGTCTACTTAGAAGCTCACTTTTTTTTTTCAGGTCCACTCGGATCCTCAAGCTAGCCACTGTAACCCACTCTCAGTTTTAATTTGATACTTGTCTTTCAGTACCTTCTTCGGTTCTAAGGACTGTCATAGCCGGACGTGGGGTGGAGGATATGCTCTCCACTCCAAATAAATGTCTCCAAGGCGTGTGTCTCAAATAGCCTCTGACAGTCAAGTCCAGCTCCTGGCCTTCTCGTGGCGGATCTGTTCAAACTGACAGGAGAAGGGGCGAAGGCGAATATCTGGTGCCTGAAAACCAGACGTTTTGGGTAGTTGAGAGTCTTGTTTGGTAGCTCATCTGAGAGAAGGAAAACTCAGATTTAAAACCCGCTGCTGGCGAGATTCTTCAGCTGCCATGCGTGGAGTGGGGCTCCTCCTGGCCAGTGATTACCACATGGCGCCACCGTGGAAAAGGTAAAAGAAAGGATTAAGTGAAATAATCAATAGTCTCAAAATCATGGCACCTCTGCTCTGGAGGTTAGCCACGTCCTATGTGCACCCATACTGGGCGAATTGCCTGAACCGGTTTAACCCAGGGGTTAAACTATGACACTGCTGGTGAGATTCTTCGTCTGCCATGCATGAGGTGAAACTCCTCCCGGCCAATGAAGAAAATACGAAAAGGGTTGCAGAGCGGTGCCGCTGTGAAAAAGTGATGGAAAGGATAAAGTGAAGATTAATCGGTATGTCCATTAGTCTCACAACGAGAGCTGCTCATACCACGGCACCTGCTCTAGAGGTCGGCCACGTCGGATATACACCCATACTGGTGAAATATGTCTAAACCTGCTTAACCCAGGGGTGAAACTTGATGACTACTTATGTCATGGTACCTCCGCTCTAGAGGTCAAACATGTCCTAAATACGCCTATACTGGGATAATACGCCTAAACCGGTTTAACCTAGGGGTGATACCTAATAGTGATGAGGATTCGTCCTCCTGGACAAAAGCTCCGTCCTGGTCACAATTAGGAAGGGAGCAGCCACAATGACAAAACGCTTAAGTCGGAGACACTAGACCAGTGCAGTCTAGATAGGCAACCACATCTCACTCGACGAGGATATATGCGTATCCTAATGGCGCTGAGGTTTTCCAGTGAGAAAGTCCAACGTTGGACTAGATGGGCAACCACCTCTCACCCAGCGGGGATATACGGATATCCAAAACACATCGAGGTTTTCCAGTGAGAAAGTCCAACTCTGGGCTGGATGGGCTACCACCTCTCACCCGGCGGGGATATCATTCAAAACACATCAGGGTTTTCTGGTGAGAATGTCCAACTCTAGATTAAACTGGTGCAACGAAAACCGCAATGTCACGCAATCCCATTTCTGCGACCCACCGAGAATACAGGCCCAAGCCCCGCGATACTCTGAGCCTCATGTGGTCCTCTTGGGGATCTCTTGTGGCCCTCTCAGGGACCATAGGGAGACCACAGAACCAATCAAGGACCACAGGAGTAAATTCAGTAGGATCACTGGGCGATCTTGGTGATAGAAGGAAACGAATAAGAAGAAGGTACCTCATTGTTCACTCAGACATCAACACAAATTTCTCACAAATGCACCAGTTCATCTCAGGTTTTCAGCATTACCATAGAGCTTCTATTTTCAGGGGGCTAGGGTCTGGCCAGGTCCATATTGTGTAGCTGACAACTCTGGAGGATGTTCAGTACTGACAGTTTCAGGGGAGATAAAACATCAGACATTCTTTATTGATATTGCTTCCCCTGTCAGGATTTAGCGCATGTTATTTTCTTTGGTTTTGTAAGAAGACCCTGGTGATCTGCAGATTTTAGTAACGATGTTTTCATTCTCGATTGAATGTTGCCAGGACCAGACATTCTTCACAAAGTTCCTGGCCTACATGGTGACCCTGATGACTGAAGACCAGATCCGATTTTTCACAGCAAAAATTCCAGGGGAGTTAGTTCTGCCACCAGCTTTACCCCAGGACATGTATGCAAACTGGATCAGCCAGCACCCTGTGGCCAGTATGGTGGCTATGTATTATTGCTTACAGGTAATGTCTGTGTTCCTAGTTGTGACCTATAGAAATTATGAGCAAAGAATAAGACTATGCAAGGAGTCTCATTCATTCATTCGTCCTTTGCTCAACTTTGCCTCCCTAGCATCTCTCTTGAAGGCCTATTGGTTGTAAGCAAGATGCCCTGCTGCAGATGCATCCATTCACAATTCATCAACAATGCCTTGTTGCCATCTTCTCCTTGGTCTTCTTCTCTTTCTTTTTCCCATTATGTACCCTTTCAAGGCTGTCTTATCCTAATTCTCACAACGTTTAACATGTCTGAAATACCTCTGTTTAAGTTTTCTCCATTTAAGTTTTCTCTCTTTAACTTTTCCCATGCCACAGAAAAAAACACGGATGTTCTGGTCTGTGCGAGACAAAAAAGCTTGGATCTTGATGTGTATAGGGGGTTTAGTTGTAAAAGTGAATTAACAAATTATTTCCACGTTAAAAAGTATATGTATTATGCATTAAAATATCTGTAAATGTAAGAAGATTTCATAAATGAAGAGTTTTTTTAGGAAAAAAAGATGTAGTGTGATGATTTTAGCTGATAATTGTGTATTACTGTCCATCGGCTAGGCCTAGGATTGGCATCGATCGACCGGCAATGTGTAGATCGAGTTTGTTTTATCTGATCTCGTTGTGTGTTGCATGTTCACTAAAAGAATGCCTGAAATAACCTTCTAACTACTTCTCCAGTCCGTCTAATAGTCTAAATCTACTTGGGGTACATTCATCAACAGTGGTCTAGTCATAGGGGGGACATGTTTGCCTCTGAAGTCACACGAAAATTTGATATTTTTTTCGATCGAAACACTGTATTTTGACTCCCGTTGTTATAATGCTTTCGGAATGGTGACAGAGGTCACTAGACATGCGTATTAAACTGTTTACAATCAAAAGTTATACCGGGTTTCAAATGAAATGAAGCTATGGACCTTGGCAAAAACTGGACAAACCGGAAAAGACCCTTTAGGGACGCTGGCGTGGGAGAGTTAATCTTCTTTACTAACCAACCTTCATTCATTCATTCATTTGCATGTCCCTTGCGGAACTTTGCCTCCCAAACAGCACTCCTGTAGGCCTCTTGGTTGTGAGCAAGATGGCCTGCTGCTGATGCATCCATTTCCAGATCGTCAACGATGTCTTGCAGCCATCTTCGTTTCGGTCTTCCTCTTTTTCTTTTTCCCATTATGTATCCTTCCAATACGGTCTTCTCTAAATTATCATGACATTTAATGTGTCCAAAATATTTAAGTTTTCTCTCTTTAATCCTCTTTACCAACCTTCTTCAGTATTAAATTCTTGTAATATGGATATATTTGTTCTTTTTTATGTTCATATTTGAAAAACTCTTATATAGCATTTACATTGAAAACATTTTTCTCAGCTGTTTTGTTAAGGGTCCAGGTCTCACAGGCATATGTTGTGATGGGAAAAAATGCATGCCCTTAAAAACCTAAGTTAATGCAAGGAGAAATTGACTAGAAAATTTATTTCACTTATCATGTCTTCCGTAAAAGAATTTCTAAAAACAAGACAGTGTCAACAAGGTTTGTGTAGGAAATGTGTCTTTAAATTGTCACGTGTTCACAAACAGTTATGTCTATGAATTATAAGTAATACAGCATATATATTTTGGCCCCATGAAGTGACAGGTGAAAGTAAAAAGTGTGAATGTATCACTTGAAAATACAGTACATGCTGTTTGATAAAGGGCACTTAATGCAGTCAGAACAAAATAAGACTTTAGTCATTTATTTTTGACCACGAATACATTTTCACAAACACATATTTAAGGTGGGTGGGCTGACCAGGAAATTTATATACATGGACAGATCCTGTATCATTATAAAACCACAGTCTTTGGGTTACGAATTGGACAAAGCACCTGTCTCCACAAGATAAAGGCTGCACTAACAGCCAGATGCATGTGCCAGAAGAGCCCCCAGATTCCTAGACACGTACTACAGGCCTGCACTATGTACAGAAACCTCAGAGCCCAGGTATGGCCCCAAGAGAAGAAACTCTTTGGTTCATATGAATACCTCCTGCTGATAGTAGGATTCATGGAGGTGACCCATCTTCCTGTTGTATGAAACTGAACACAGAGGAATAAGTGTCATATAAAAAAAAAAAAAGAGTGAAATATGAATTAGACATGAAATTATTTCAGTATGTTCTGTTTACTGAATCCCAGATTATATTTTCAGCGAAGCATAGGAAACCAGGAAACTCCAAACACCTGTCTTATATCATTTGTTCTTGTGCCTTATCTTCTCAGTGTGCCAGAATGAAAGACCGGCTGGCTGTCACCATGATCCTGCCCACTCTCATCCACTGTGAGGGTAACCGGGCGTACAGTGACACATTCCTTCACTGCCTGTCCTCGTACTTGATTCACATGAAAGATGATTTTCAACATGAGGAGTTCAGTACAGCTGTGGTTGATGACTTTTTTATGGTAAGCAAGTGTTTACAGTTACTGGTATTAGGTTTAGTAGTTTATTTGTTAGAAATTTATAATGTATTACTTTTGTTACTGGTATTGCATTTAATAGTTGATGTGTTAGAAATTTATAATGTATTACATTTGTTACTGGTATTGCCTTTAGTAAAGACTCAGTCAGTCATTTGCATATCCCTTGTGGAGTTTTGCCTCCATAATAGCTCTCCTGTAGCCCTCTTGGTTGTAAGCAAGATGCCCTGCTGCTGATGCATCCATTTGCAGATTATCAACGATGTCTTGCAGCCATCTTCGCCTTGGTCTTCCTCTCTTTCTTTTTCCTATTGTGTATCCTTCCAAGATGGTATTCTCTAAATTCTCATGACGTTTAATGTGTCCAAAATATTTAAGTTTTCTCTGTTTAATCTTCTTTACTAGCCACCCTTCTTCAGTATTAATTTCTTGTAGTATGGATATATTTGTTCTTATTTGTGTCCATGATATTTATAGGACTCTTCTGTAGCATTCTCTAGTAATTCAAAGGCATTTATGTGTTTCTCTGCTGTTTTGATAAGTGTCCAGGTCTCACAGGCATATGTTGTGATGGGAAAGATGCATGCCCTTAAAAATCTTATTTTTGTAGTTCTGTCTGTTCCTCTCCACAGCTTCTTTAGTTGTTTTATATTTTTTGAAGGGTGATAGATGTAAAGACTAGACACTGTTTTTTAATACTGTTTTTTAATATGCTATAGCCATGTTGATTTTGAAAATGGACTTCCTCTTTAGCCTGCAGTTTCTCGAGAGAATGTCCTGAGACATTTGCTACGGTTGCTGATGTATGTTTATCACAGACTGCCTCGCCATCGTTTGGATTCTGTTGTTGATGAGATAACACAAGATAAAGATGTAAGTCAGTATTGTTATGCGCTGTTATACAGTTAAGGATGTCATTTGGCACTGTTATATGCCGTAGTGGAGTTATAGTTAAGGATGTAAGTTGGTAGTGCTGTGTGTTGTAGTGGAGTTATAGTTAATGATGAAAGTTGATACTTTTATGTGCTGTAGTGGAGTTATAGTTAAGGATGTAAGTTGATACTGTTATGTGCTGTAGTGAAGTTATAGTTAGGATGTAAGTTGATACTGTTATATGCTGTAGTGGAGTTATAGTTAAGGATGTAAGTTGGTAGTGCTATGTGTTGTAGTGGAGTTATAGTTAAGGATGAAAGTTGATACTTTTATGTGCTGTAGTGGAGTTATAGTTAAGGATGTAAGTTTTGTAAAATGTAATGCCAGGTTGGTGGATGGATGGGGACATGGAGATCGCCGGCAGGGATGACGAAAATCTGGTGTGAAACCAATGAATCCAGGACGTGACAAGCCTATGGGTCTTTACAACAATGGCTATCAGAATGATGAAAACAAAACAGAGCCAGCAGACTATAGGGCGGGGAATGGATATCGATGAGGCACTTATCAGATCCCTCATCCCACAGTTGGAGTGTCTCTGTGGAACTGTCTCAAAGCCATCTGGCCAGCCAGCATTGCACGCTGGATCTGGCATGGAGAAGGGGCTTAAGTACAGCCACCAGAGGCTGGAAAACAAAGTTTTGGCCAGGCCAGCCTACACCACTGTCTTCATGGCAGTTCGAGCAAGACCACAGTCTGCCCTAGCAAGGAAAGGTGCTGAAGTCGGAGGTACCCAGCCAAAAGGCGCATCGCAAAAATCAAGGTACCACATCATTGCCAGTGTGCATTTGAAGAGTAAGAAGCTACCTCATTCTTAATAATTCTAGTATGTTTCCACTTTGCTTCTCTTTCCAGCATAATACATTTGAGTTTTAAAGTTACAGGCTGATACTCTTTAATTAAATCAAAGAATTTTAACAAATAGGTGTCAGTTTATGGGGGTTTTTTTTTTCAGAGTGATGGTTCTTTTGAATAGTATTGTTCTTGTACATCTTCTGTCTCCTTGGAACTGTGATCTGATGTTCTTTGCAGTTGATGCAGCAAAGATGTTGAGGCACAGCATTTATGTCAGACTGGAAGTGGGTTACCACAGCCAATTTTTTTCTGTTCCTGGACGGAGCTAGAAGGCAGGGGGTGTGGAGTACTTCTTTAGCAGACTCCACCACCAGGGGGGGGGGTGCTGTGCAGTCCTTGCTCTCTTAATCAGGTTGGGCTTGTTACTGGGGAATACCAGCAGAGAGGTGGGACAGGGTCTTTGTCAGCTGTGATTCACCAGTCCTGATGCTGGCATGTCAGCTATAGGACACTGTCAAAGTGGACAGCATGTTCACCCCACCAGAAATATTCTAAATCAGTATATTTTCTCACTCTCTTGTATACACATGCACACACACACACAGTGAGATAAAATACATTCATTATAATCCTAAATTTTAAAAAAAATGTTTAAAAAGGAATAATAATCACTTATAACACCTGGCATGACATGGCAGTTAATGAGTATAATATTTGTTGTCATTCATTAATTACATGTTGTGCTAGACAGCCATATTGATCTTACTTTTCCATCTCATGCCGTCCATGGTGTTTCTAATCATTTCAGATGCTATTTCTTTTTTTTTTTTCATGCGTCTGGATCAGTTTTCCCGAGATACTTTTCTTTTGGCATCCCTCACCTTTTATCCTCAGAAAAACAGGGTTCTTTAACTTGGAAGGCTCACGTGCGCAAAACTGAACTGAGTGAAAATCCAAGGAAAAAAACATATTTTCTTTTGTATGTTTTAAAATGCATTACACGTTTAGGAGACAGACATTTCTGAGACCGTCTTTGACGGATGTGTCCTTCCAATGATCACCGAGTACGATCTTTGATTTTAATTTCAGATGTCGGATTCTGTGAGGTCCACTATTGAGATTTTACAGGACAAAATCTCCAACCATGAGCCAAGCCCCATTCCCAGTCCGGAGAAGATGGATTCACCTCTGATGAGTGTTCCTGCACCCACACCAGCACCACATCGATGATCACAGAAACCACATTTGGGCATCAGTGGTTGAAAGGACATTTATGACTGAAATGGCTGAAAGGACATTTATGACTGAAGGGACATTGAACTTTCTTGAGCTGTTGATTTTGTGTATTAGAGAGTTCAGGAAACTGAAACTGAGTTTGGTGTTACCAAAATAGGGATTCAGTAATCATGACATTGATAATACACACAGAGAGATTAAGTGATTATGTCTTTGTCAAAAAGATTCAGTAATCATGGCATTGAGAATACACATAGAGAGATTAAAAAATTTTTTTGTCAAAAAGATTCAGTAATCATGGCATTGAGACTACACATAGAGAGATTAAGTGATTATGTCTTTGTCAAAAAGATTCAGTAATCATGGCATTGAGAATGCACATAGAGAGATTAAAAAACTTTTTTGTCAAAAAGATTCAGTAATCATGGCATTGAGACTACACATAGAGAGATTAAGTGATTATGTCTTTGTCAAAAAGATTCATTAATCATGGCTGGGGCAAAAAATTTCAAAGTCAGTCATCTTGGCTCTGTTAAACAGATTCGGAGATCTTTCTTGGCTCTGTTAAACAGATTCAGAGATCCATCTTGGCTCTGTTAAACAGATTCAGAGATCCATCTTGGCTCTGTTAAACAGATTCAGAGATCCATCTTGGCTCTGTTAAACAGATTCAGAGATCCATCTTGGCTCTGTTAAACAGATTCAGAGATCCATCTTGGCTCTGTTAAACAGATTCAGAGATTCAGCAAACACCAGGTCAGATATGAAAAGTAAATGAGAAATGAGACATGAAAACTAAATGAGAAGTGAGATATAAAAACTGAAAGGAGAAATGAAATGTGAAAACTAAATGAAAAACGAGTTGTAAAAACTAAATCAGAAGTGAAGAGGAATAAACTGACGCATGAAGCCAGACCTAACCACAGAGAATGGACCATGGGCAAAAGCTGTGGGGCTGTCAGAGGGACCTGGAGATAACTGGCGGTCCATCTTTTGGTTTAGCATGACCCAGCACTTGAATGCAGAAGAGTGAGCAGGATTTTTTTTTTTTTATTCATCATTTGGAAACTGAATCTCGCTGGGGGTGTAATTTTGTCCCAAGAATTTCCCCGTTTGTCTTGATGTTATCTTGCAGTTATAGTGACATGGGTAATTATTGTAATTATTTGTTACTGTAAATTTATACCTTTGTACCATTCACACAAAAGTGTTTTTTTTTTTTTTTTTTAAGAAAATAAAAGCAAGAATTACTTTCTTTCAAAAAGATTGAATGTTGTTTTGTGAGTTATTTGAGTTGGGTGGAAGGAAGTGGAATGAATTTATGGTAGAGGATGGTGGCCTGGTTAGCTGGGTAATCAGGTGCTCAATTTGCTAATCTGGTGGTACCAGGTTCAGATCCGACTGGTGAGGTTACTTTTTTTCTGGTATACACCAAAAAAGACCCTGGAATCCACCCAACCTCTAAAAATGGGCACCAGAGAATTCCTGGAAGGTAAATGCAGCCAGGTGTGATACTGACCACATCATGCTTTCAAGTGCCGATGGTTTCAGTGAACATGTAGCCATGTTATATATCGAGCGCAATGATTTTTTTGGATATGTCTTCGCTTGATTAAGTTTTGGTTCATTGGATGTCTTGGATAGTCGATGTTCGATTCAGTCATCAAGATTTGTATGGATGAAATCGGTACGATCATTTTGAGATGCTACTTGGCATACCTGTGATTCACCAACTCATCACTATCATGATGCACACATTAAATGTCTCGATGTTGCTCAAGAACAGGCTTACTAGTTAACCCAACGTTTATTGTTCTTTGTAGTAATGTGAGATGCCAAACCTAGACCTGAATGGTGTATATCAATTTAGTTGTTGTTCTGTGGTAATCCAAGGGTGGAATTTTTACAATAAACATACAAATCTAACTGCTAAGTGTGGAATTTTAATGATAAACAGACAAATCTAACTGCCAAGGGTGGAAATTTAACGATAAACAAACTGCCAAGGGCGAAAGTTTAATGATAAACATACACATCTAACTGCCACGGGTGGAATTTTAATGATAAACATACAAGTCTAACTGTCAAGGACGGTAATATAAGATGAGGAAGCATTATCACCAACCATACTTACCTAGCACGGAAGGTACCATGATCAACAGGGTGGTCCTTCCTTCCAGGCTAAGAAGATTTTAATCTAAAAACCCTCACAACCGCGAGGTGGTGAACTTACCTAGCAGCACCCTTGCAGGTAAAAAAATAAAAAATTACATTTTAAAAAAAATTTCGATGTCTTCATATCTCCCAAGGGAGGAAAAGGAAAGTTAAATACAAAATCTGAAGAGCGACTGACACCCTCCTTTTAATCTCCCTCATTGTATCTCTATTATTAGTTAGTAATGATCCAAGATAATAAAAACTCCACCTCTTCCAGTTTTTCCTCACTGATATATGAGTATTTTTTTCAGCTGCTTTATTTATTTTGTCAGTTGTCATAAATTTAGTTTTCTTTGTATTAAAATAAAGGTTTTCCTCTTCGCTGTTCTTACGGACTGATATAGTTTCTCCATTCCTTTTTGTGTTGTTTACTAGTAATACTGTATCATCGGTATATCTAGTTTCTGGTATTTCACAGCCTCTAACTTTTATGGCGTCGTGATACAGTGTTGGTTGTAAATTGCTCTTGTTCAAGAGCATAGTTGGGATTTGCTTCCACTTTCTCTGATTACAAGTAAGTTATTGAGCCGTGCACAAAAGTTGAGGCCAACTTGCTAAAACCCTTGCCTAGAAATAATATACAGCCAATATAAGAAAACTTAATATTAGAATTAACTGCATTTAAAATGCGACAAATTCATACAACTCTTATGCACAAAATTTATAAGCATGAGAAGTCACTCATCTATCATCATAGAAGTAACAAGATGAGTGTTAAATTTGATCTATCAAAATCTAGTATAACCACCATTTGCAGCCAAGCAATCGATACATCCTTGACGCATGGAGTCCACAAGGTTCTAAGAACATCCTACAGAACAGTATGCCACTCTTGATGAAGAAAGCTGTGCGACTGGCAGGGGATGATTAGTTTATATTCTCTGCCCAAGAATATCCTAGAGATGTTCAACAGCAGCAAAATCAGGCAAACAAGCCGGCAATTCCACCCCGACAGTTCGCTGGTATTAAATGCAGTCATTAACTATATGAGCTCGATGAGATGGTGCATTGCCATCTTGTAAATTTTTTTTTTTTTTTTTGCAAAAATATATTAGGAAAATCATAAGAAGAGTTGTCAGACAAATTGCAGAACATATATGAATAATTTAAATCACAAGGAAATGACAAACCAATAATTTCTGGATATGTGTTAGGGAGACGGAAGTTAGAAAAACTTCATAGTCATTGAAAAAACTCAAGGGACCAGCCATTATGCCACAGAACTGGGTCACAGTTGTTAGCAGACGTTATAACACAAAACTGGGTCAGAGTTGTTACCAAACATTATAAAACAAGACTGGGTCACAGTTGTTATCAGATATTATAACACAAAACTGGGTCAGAGTTGTTACCAAACATTATAAAACAAGACTGGGTCACAGTTGTATTATAACACAATATTGGGTCACAATTGTTACCAGACATTATAACACAGGACTGGATCACAGTTGTTTACAACCCCGGACTTGATCCAAGCTGTTACTAGCCATTATACCGCAAGACTGGGTCATAGAGATAGATAGAGGTGCACGGTTTGGTTTTACAAAATGACAGAAGGAGTAAGGAAGGTGGGCAGAAACACGAATGACAGAAAGTAAGATGATCATGTATAAATGAAGAACATACAACATCCTTTTTCAAGGATTTAGGAATGACTTTCAAATGAAGATAGTTATTAAGAAAGTTCACCGGGAAGTGAAGCGTGTTTTTCTGTACACTAAAAAGATGTCAGCGGTGGTACGGGAAAGGACAGGTCATAAAACACAGAGAGAGATAGTTATGAATGACCTAAGAGAGTTAGTGATTTGTTTCAGAGAAGACCTGGCGATGAGAAAAGATACAAAATGGCCAGAGCGTGGAGGGAGAGTAACTAACTTGATGAGCACAGAAGAAATGAAAATGGACATGAGTAAAGAGATGATCACACGTAGGAAAGTTGAAAATAACGCCAGAAAAGACGGCAATGAAGAAGGAAGATGACAGAGTCCAAAAAGAATTTGGATATATAGAATGTCATAAGTCAACAAACACAGATGACTGGGTCACATAAAGAATGTCATAAGTCAACAAACACAGATGATTGAGTCACATATAGAATGTCATAGGTTAACAAACAGATGACTGGGTCACATACAGAATATCTTAAGTCAACAAGCACAGATGATTGGGTCACATATACAATGTCATAGGTCAACAAACACAGATGATTGGGTCACATATACAATGTAAACACAGATGATTGGGTCACATATACAATGTCATAGGTCAACAAACACAGATGACTGGGTCACAGCTGTTACCAGCCATTATACCACATGAATTAAAATCACACAACTTACAAACTTCTCTAAAGCTAACGAATAAAAAAAATAAGCCATCATCCTACATAAGTTCTATTTTTTTGTTTTGTTTTATTCTACAAATCTGGCTGAGCTGAGTACAGAGCAACATACATAAGTACCTTGTAAAGGACTGTTTAAATTGATAATTAAACCCAAAAAAAAAAACATCACTCACTGACAACACTTTCAAACTAACTTTCCACCTACACTTTCTTTCATATCTAAATTCCAGGAAAATTGAAGCATAAATTCATGATATATGTAGGTGTGGCTCATTCAGATTGTGTTGAATATAAGATAGGATACTTCATTCACAGTGACAAAAATCAGTTACTTCATTCACAGTGACAAAAATCAGTTACTTCATTCACAGTGACAAAAATCAGTATTATTTCAGGGGAAAAGAAAAAAAAAACATGACTGAATTAATGGCAGTGATTAAACTCCTGCAGTTTGATCCTTGCACTAGGAAAATGAACGAAAATACCACAGTAACTGAACAATGCACTACATCGTGGTATTCGTTGGTAGCTGTCCTGAGCTTCAACGTTGTGTTAAACATACGTGTATGTTGTAATTTGTTTCCTACCAAAGTTTGCTGTTCTCATGTTTGGGTTTCTCAATTAAAATACTTTTTACCAAAAGCTACACTGCAAAATTATCCATTTTTTCCTCGTGAAAATGTATACCATGAAGGTTTAAACAACCCAACCGCTATATTCTTTTGCAATGATAAAACTCTTAGTTATATCAATGTGTTACAAAATTGCTAATTAATATTTGCAGAGCAGTGCTGTATACAGCATTTTCTCCACTGATCTTGGGGAAACTTCTTTTGATTTATTCACTTGTTAAATCTGTAAACATAAGTGTGAATGATACTTCAGTGACAAGATATCACAGCACACAGTTGCACGTAAAAAGTTGTTAGTTGCCCAGACTCTTTATGACGTCATAAGTGTAATGTATGAACATTTGAAAATCTGTTTACAACACTCTTTTACCTTCTTCTTCTTCTGTCTCCTTTGAACTGCAAGCTGGTGGTCCTTCCTTGCAGCCGATGTGGTGAGGATGTTGAGATTGTGTCAGTTTGGGAGCAGGTTATGGCCTCTAGGTTTTTTTTAGTCCTTGAGTGCAACTAAAAAGCAGGGGGTGTGCAATACTTCTTTAGCAGACTCCACTACCATGGAGGACTATGACAGTCCCTGCCCCATTATCCAGGACAGGCTTGTTACCAAATGAGAGGTAGAAGGGGCTTTATCAACCATGGTTCACCAAACCTGATGCTAGCATGTCAGGTATGGGTCACTGACTGTCAGATCTAACAACGTCCTCACCCCCACGCCTCTTACAAGTTCCCTGCCCCCATGTCACTTCAGCTGATCTCTATTTCTCTCTGAACCTTAAGTGCCCAAGGCACATGGGGCTTCCGCAAAGGTTTTCCACAAATGCCTGTCCTTTGCCTTTTTTTTTCTGCTCTTGCCTAAGTGAGCTCTCTGTTGCTCAATATCCTCTCTGTTGTTCTTCTCCATGTTTTCTTTTGTCTACCCTTACTTCTGTTCCAGTGTGGTGTCCATCTTAGTGCTGTTTTTTTTTTTTTAATGAGTTGTCAGTCATCCGGAGTGCATCTTTTCTCAGTAACTGCTGTCATTGGCTTCATCTGCATTTCTGCCAACAATTTCTTACGTTGTTTGGCCAAAATATTCTTTTAATTTTTCATAAACATTTAGCCTGGAAAGAATTCAGCCTGTTTCTATAGTTCTGGTGATTTTCCAGCATTCACTTCCATGGAGTAGTACACTTAGAACGTTACTCTTAAATATCCTGATTTTCATCTTCATGCTTAGTTTTTTAGATTCCTATATAGTCTGCAGCATTGCAAAGCCTGGCTTGCTCTAGTAAGTCTGCTGTTGATGTCCTCTGTGCTGTCTCCATTTTCTACTACTGTACTGCTGAGATATACAAATTTGTAGACCTCCTCCACTAACTTGCTATCTACTCTGAGTACATTTCTTTTGTTCACATTTTGCTTCATTAACTTTGTCTTTCCTACGTTGATCTTTAGTCCTATGCTGTTAGCATTCTGAGTTAGCTTGTTTATTTTATCTTGCATATCTTTGTGCCTGCTTAACAGTAGGCAAATGTCATCAGCAAAGTCAAGGTCCTCCAGCACTGTGTCGAGGGTTCTTTGTAATCCTCTGTGTTTGTCAAATGTTGCCTCCTTCATTAACTAGTCTACTGCCAAGATAAATAATGTTAATGATAGTACATATCCCTGCATTACTCCTGTTTGTACCCTAGAGCTGCTGGAGGTATGTTTTCACTTTGCACTGAAAACCCTCATATAGGGCTTTGATTACATTCACTATCTTATAGGGGAGGCCATGCCATCTTAAAATTTTCAACAGTGCATCTCTGTTGACACTGTCAAAGACTTTCTCAAAATCTATAAACAGTGCATATGTTGTGCTATGCCACTCATTTGCCTGCTCAAATATTTGTCTAAGTATAAATATGTAGTCTATGCATGATCTTCCTTTCCTAAATCCTGCCTGCTCTTTCTGAAGTTTTCCTTCGAGTTCTGGTACAATTCTGTTGATGATTATGCAACAAAATACTTTACTGGTGAGTGGCAGGAGGGTAATGCCTCTCCAGTTCCCGAAATCTCTGAGGTCACCCTTCTTTGGTAGTGTTACTGTCCAGTTTTTCACTCTTCTGGAGCTTTTTCTAGATTCCAAATTTGTTGTAGTATGTGGCAGATTTGTTGGTGTTTCTTCTGCTTTCAACATCTCAGCAGTCACTTCAACTTCACCTGGTGCCCTATCTAATTTTAGCTGATATTACTACTAAATTATCTTTGATTCAATTTAGAATTCTGTTTTTATGTGTGGTCTGCTTCCAGTTCACCTTTTTCTGCCTGAAGGAGAAAGTCTACTTCCAAAACATCTCCAAGACTGGCATCTAATATTTTTGTGTTGCATAATCATTTGTTGCTCAGTGTAAATCAGTGACCACAGATATGATTGTTGTTCAGTTTCAGCTATGACACTTCATACTGCTGCCTTGTGGGCCTAGATGGTTGTTGCAGTTGAAAGTTTAATTCTTAGATTCAGAGGCAGATGATCTCTTATAAAGATTAGATTTAAATACTGAGATAAAAATGATGAAAAATTAAGAATTCATTAAATAAAACCCCCAAACTTAGAACATTCCTGATTGTATAACACAAAAAAAAGTGCTAAAGCAAAGTATAAAAAACTTGTAGACAAAGCAATTCTAACATGTAAAATGTACAATTTCTGTTTCCGTGCCACTAAGGCATTCTGGGAATACAGTGTTAGGCCTATATTTCCATGACCTTCAGAACATGAAAGTGTGCTGTGGAAAGTATCATACCTGGCCGCATTTACCTTCCCTCTAGTACCCATTTTTAGAGGCTGGGTGAACCTTGCGGCTTTCTTTTGGCATGTACCAGAAAAAAATCCCCCCCTGATGGGGCTTGAACCTGGTACCACCAGATTAGTAAACTGAATGTCTAACCACTCAGCTAACCAGCCTGCCAGGTCAGACACGAGACAATGAAATAAAGTACAAGAATCAAACCGTCAAGCTAATCAAACAATATTTTGATCCAGTACTTTACAAGTCTCACTTTCCATCTTTGATAAAATTTAAAAAATAGGAGGAACTAAGGTGGAGCCATATCTTTCTTTCTTGCGATTAAACTCTCACATTTGGATAATAGAAATCTTAGGCACTGATCTCAGGGACTGATCTCTTAAGTATTTTGCTGATTTAAGAAAAATGGATGACTCTTGAATCTGAGAACTGCATATTAAAAAAAATCATTGCTATAGAATCAATTTTTTTTTGAAATTTCTCATGTATGAATTAGCTGGAGTTGATAGAAATGTATCATGTATGAATGAGTTGGAGTTGATAGAAATGTATCATGCATGAAAAAAAATCGGGCTTAGAAAACAGAAACATGGAGGACCTTGACACAAGGTCACTGAGGGGTTGGCATCAGAGGTCTAAAGTACCAATTCCATAGAACTGATTTTTTTTTAAAAATAAAAATTTAAAAGCTTGTAAAAAAAAAATAATATTAAAATGCTGAATAATCCAGTTTTTACAATGTAATACATGACATTAAAAACATAAACTGAAAATGTGGTATTTATGGCACAACTGTATCTGCCAGGAATTAATGTTTATTCATATGCAATTCATTTCCAATATTTGAGGCAATAATTCTTATTACTATCAAAATACTTCTTGCTGAAAGCTGTCTGAAACTATTCATAAACAATTTGATCTTAAGGCAAAGTTAATATAATCCTGGGGCAAAGTTTCTTGTAATCAAGCAAGCAGCACCTTTGTCAAAATAAGCAAACCTTAATTTTCCAAATCTTGAGCAAAAGAAGTTACACACAGCAAATAACTTCAAGCTGAACAACAACAACAACAACAACAAATAATAATAAGTTTACAGAAACCAGTGTACAGTCACACCCTAATTCTTATCTTATATCTTATATCCTTCCCGTGCCGTTAAATGTCACATAGGGCTCGCAAAGTAGTTCGCCAATTTACACTCTAATTAGGAATTACAAATTCTCAAAAGATGCATAAACAAAAACTGCATATAAAAAAAAAGGTGGAAAGCATAATGATTTTAACAACTGTACAATCTTGCATGAGGCTGTTGGTAACTGAAGCTTGTTATTAATGCTGAGCTCATTAGTTATGGAGTGTTGGAACAATTTGCATTTGTTACACTGTGGTATTTATATTAATTGTTAAAATGCTGTGAAATAAAGGAAGAATAAAAGCGTATATGACTTTAGAGCAGAGTATGGGATATATGAATGCTATTAACTCTTTCATTTCAAAACAACACCGGAATTGTTGGTAGATCTTGCACATGTAAGCAAATCAATGCTCAGAGCAATATTTAGGCAAAGTCCAAATAAAATGAAAAGTGGAACATTTCTAGCCCTTGTTTTTGAACTATAGAGTAACTTCCCTCCAGCTTCTTTCTACCAAAATTTCTCATCAAAATTTATTCTGGCAGAGCAAGGGAATTAATTCAGGAGTGGAAGATTTAAAATGACAGAGAACACTACTCACTTATGCCTGTTTATTCTGTGACAATTCTCAGTTTACAACATGGAAGAGCTTGCAAAAATATCATCAAACCTTGTGGGATATATTTTCTTATCTTCACTCAGTGCCACCTCAGATCTTGTTCCACAAACAAAGGTCCAATGACTATGTGAACATCAGTCTTTCTTTAATACACTGACAGATGAGTGTGCATTGCATCTTGGTGCCTCTCACCTTGCTAGCAGGTATCATTCTAGTATTCTCTCTGAACAGAACTTACAGATTTAGTGAATTATAGTTATCGTGAAGCAAACCACAGTCGGGTCTGAATGTATGGTTCATCATTCAACTAGTTCTTCACATAGCAGGCAGCATCACATGATCCTAGATGACCTGCCTATAAAATGAAATAAAAGATAACTTTTATATGTTTTTTTTCCATCTCCTTTAGACAAAAGAGTAATGAGCTGATACTGCTGTAACAGTTACCTACTATGCTAAATGAAGGGTCAATCAGCTGACGGACAATTGAAGAGTTTGTCAGACACCATGAGAACACTCTTATGCCTTCTTAATGAAGAAAATAGCTTAATGGGTTAACTAAATGGCGTGCAAAGAAGGGAGATAATCAGAATGACTGGAAACATTAAAGACCACAAATAATGAAGAAGATGGCCATCAAGGCCTGTGGCGAATGAATAAAAATTAGAAAAAAATTCATAGTAAACTTTATTTATCTGAAGAAAAAAAAAGACATTCATATCACAATATCATCAACAGAGAATATTATACTGGTACTGCAGATTTCCAGGAAGGTATCATCCTATTTTCTTTGGTAAGTAACAGGAAATAAAGGAACACAGCATATTAATCACCTGACAGAACAAGATCATCATTGTAATCACTTGCTAGAACAAGGCCACCACTGTAATCACCTGGCAGAACAAGGCCACCACTGTAATCATTTGTCAGAACAAGGCCACCTTTGTAATCACCTGACAGTACAAGGCCACCACTTTAATCATTTGCCAGAACAAGGCCACCTTTGTAATCACCTGGTAGAACAAGGCCACCACTGTAATCACTTGCCAAAACAAGGGCACCATTTTAATAACTTGACAGAACAGGACCACCATTATAATAACTTGGCAGAACAAGTCCATGATTGTAACCACTTGGCAGAACAATGCCACCATCCTAATCACCAAACAGAACAATGCCACCATCCTAATCACCAAACAGAACAATGCCACCATCCTAATCACCAAACAGAACAATGCCACCATCCTAATCACCAAACAGAACAATGCCACCATCCTAATCACCAAACAGAACAATGCCACCATCCTAATCACCAAACAGAACAATGCCACCATCCTAATCACCAAACAGAACAATGCCACCATCCTAATCACCAAACAGAACAATGCCACCATCCTAATCACCAAACAGAACAATGCCACCATCCAAATTACCAAGCAAAGCAAGGCCATCATTGTAATCATTTGGCAGAAGAACAAACCATTTGGTTACTCTTAAACAAAACCAACATTACTATGGCACTGTATACCATGTAATCTTCCTATTATTACTTGTGTACACTTTTTTCCCCCTTAAAACTTGTGTGCTGGTTAAGATAACCATCTCATGGCCATTGCTACTGTACGGGGCTGTAAACATACAAGTTTTATTGTACTAGACCACAACATTTGTGAGCTGGCTAGCCAGGTGTACTCCTTGCTGTTTTGTGTCCCATGTATATGAAAGCTTTAGGTAGGAGTTAAACAAATAGGCTTATCAGAGATGGGAAATGTTCACTGGTTTGGTCAGACGTAGGCTTTCAACACACAGTACAAAACATAAACTGGATCATTGCTACTTCACATCAGATATATGGAAACCGCTTTGTGTACATCAATCAATAACAAACAGAAACTAATGGTTGGTATATAACTCATACAAATAGAAAACAGAGTTGCTGTACAACTCAGTCACAACAATCAGAAAATAAAGGCTTGGTATACGGTTACATGACAACTGAAGATAAAAGCCATAGGTTGAAACTGGAAAATGGAACTGAAACCCAGGAAAAGTAAAATGGTCTTCAATCCTAATGGTTTTTATTTCTGTGGACAGGGGGATGATCGCTTCTCAAATGCATTTGTTCAAATCTCATTAACTCTTCTACAGCTCTTTCTCTCTTTCTTTCTCTCGTCATTTTTAATCGTTAAGGTTAAGGGTCATTTTTATAGTTCTTACATAATATACCTCTCATCCTTTTATAGCACATCAAATAACTGATCAAAAACTCATTCATCCATTCATTAAAGAAAAAAACATCAACTAAAATTCATCAGGTAAAAGAAACTATCAGAAGCTCATATATATATATAAATCCAATCACGAGTCTGCTGTTTGCAGTTAATATTAATGTGTCTATATGTATATAAAACACACAGTTCATGTATCACACCTGATGAGGCAGATGACTTTTTTTTTTATCACACAAAATATGAGGCAATATGTGTATACATACATAAAACCATAAATGTATTGTGCAACATATCAAAATTACATTACAGCTCTCATATAGAACATACTTCATGTTTACATAAAATGAACAATTATATGAATGTTAACACACCTGATCTACAGTATAAAATCATGAGGTTAACAAATTTAGCAGTTAACTCACATCCTTAATGTTAATTATGTGCTTTAACCCTCTTTTATCCATTTTGAAATTCTGAAGATCTGAAAATTAAGCTGAATGTAGGTATATATATATATGGAACTTCATTTTGCTAAATTTTGCATTATTTAGGTATTATTTTTGCACTTTCCTTGTTTTCTAGTTATCCCAGAGAAATTTTTTAAAAAGATAAATTAATGCTTAAGTAACTTGAACCAAGAAGGAAAAATATACAAAGAAGGAACAGCTGTTGAAGATGTAAATCAATTTGCATAACTCAGCAGTTACAAAGACCAGGATGGTGACACCAAGAAGGAAGTTGAGAACTGCAAAAGCAGCACTGACCTTAAAAAATCTTGAAAAATAATGGCAATCAAAAGTTCTAAGCATGAAATCAAAGCTAAGGCTCTTCAATTCCATTGTAATATCCATCCTTATTTATGCATGCGAAAGCTGGAAAACAACTAAAGAAATAGAAAACAAATTATATTCTTTTGAAAACAAATGCCCAAGGATTTATATAATAAATTGTGGAATGAACTGAAGACTACATAGAGATAAGGCAGATGAGGGACAACAACCTGTCTTATCGGTGATCAGAAAAATGAGATGGACATATACTGGCCATGCGATGAAAAGAAACAATTACAGAATCCCAAAACAAGCCGTCAAATGGAACACAATAGGCCAGAAAAATAAAAAGAGGTCAACCACATGAAACTCTAGAGAAGCCAAATTAGTGGGCATAAAATCCCTTAATGAGGAGGAAAAACTCACCAAAAACAAAAACTTGGTGAACTAGCATGTGAGTCTTATGTGACATTTAAGAGCACACAAGAAGGATGTAAGATGTGAGAACTTGAATGGAGTTTTTATTTCCTGTATTTAATATTAGTAAAATATGCCATTGAAATAAGCCATCTAAGGAAACTACAGCAGAGTACTGGAGTGTCAAAATAAATCTTTGACTAAAAAAGAAAAGATTTAGAAATCTCTGCTCTCTGATATCGTTTAACTGATTTCAAAGTAATAAAACTATTCTCTCTGATATTTCACTGATTTCCAAAGTGACAGAACTATCTACCACTGTATGGAAGAAAAAGAGACAGAAAAAAATGACTTTTACACAAAATCTTGAGCCAAGAATTAAATGCAATCTCTAAAGAGACATTTCAACAGTCAGAGAGAAAGGACTTGATACAGTCATTGATAGTCTTCAGCTAGACAGCTCCTTGGGTGAATTCAGTTTAAGATGAACTGTCTGGAACACACTTAATATTTGACCCAGTACATTTCAGAATGTGGTAATTCCTAATTCTGACAATGGTATTTCATATTTCAGCTTCAGATTTTAAAAAAAACCCAGATAATACAGACATCCTACCTAAACAGATTTCCAAGATTAAGAGTATGCTGTGATGGGAACTGAGACAGAAGTAAAGATGTATAGATTGTGGTTAGTACAAATGAAACTTATGGACAGTATGTCACTGCAAGACCTATAATACCAATATAAGTTTACATTTTCAAAGTATATAACAACAGAGAGTGACAAAGAAAGGTTACATGTCTGGGAGCCAATTTTTTTTTTTTTAATTTTTAAAAAATTTAATTTTTTCTTTTTTCTTTATTTTTTTTTATTTTAAAACCCGCACGGGCTCACTAGATAAGTTTACCACCTCGTGGTGGTGAGGGTTTTTAGATTAAAATCTACTTAGCCTGGGTGGAAGGACCACCGTGTTGATCATGGTGCCTTCCATGCAAGGAGACCTAATCATATTCAAACTTTACATGTTGATAAATGTCTTAAATCACAGTATTCATAACATTCTTCCAGGCACATTTTAAGGAAATGACATGTTAAAGTGACAAAATATTTCTAACTAGGCCTTCTTATGTTAAAAATAACTTTTTCTTATGAAAATTATGAAAATGTTAATCAGTGTTCACAAAGAAGGTGAATACTGAAAATGCACATTTTACACACAAACAAGTACATAAACTGTTACATTGATTTTCTTGGAATTATTCTCTGCTCCCTTCCATGTGCATCCCTTGTCTCTGAGCACTGTCATAATTTCTCTTCTCCAAGTAAGTCTAGGTCTTCCTTGTTTCTAGTATCTCTTGCAGGGAAATAAAAACGGACATAGTAAAGCCATACCTCCACTTGATTGCTTCAGTGTTTTTAGTTTCTGATGGAACACTGGACATGTATATCTGGTCTTGTTTTATGTTTTTCTGTTCTATGTTCTTCAGCTTATTTTTTAAAATTCTGTTTATCTCTTCTTCTTTTCTTCATGTATAGCTACATTTCTTCTCCTCATCTTTTCTGTGTAGTCTTACCTGTTTGTCTCTTCTTCAAATTTGATTTCTGTGTAGCTTTATTCTGTTTATCTCTTCATTTATTTTTTTCTTCTGTATAGCTAGATACTGTTTATCTCTTCTTCTGATATTTCCTGTATAACTATTTTCTGTATAGCTAGATATTGTTTATTTCTTCTTCTGATCTTTTCTGTATAAATTTTTTTATATAGCTCTTTTTTGTTTATCTCTTTTTCTGATCTTTTCTGTATAACGTTATTATGTTTTATCTCTTTTTCTAATCTTTAATATACTATACAGCTTTATTCTATTTGTTTCTTATACTTGTCTTTAAATAGCTGTACACTGTCAACAAACACTCTCATCCTAGACATAATCTTGACTGAATGTTCTAAAGACATCCCTAGCCTTCATAATGTGTCCATTTATAGACAGACAGTTTTCCAAGATGGGCAATTTTAAAAAAAATTTTTTATTTGTGGCACAGTTTTAAATATTGTTTATAGTGTTTGGCCCATATTTCCATTGGCACATGAAAGTGTGATGTGGTCAGTATCATACATGGCCATATTTACCTGCCCAGATTTCTCTGGTACCAATTTTATAGAGGCTGGGAAGACCCCAGGGCCATTTGGGTGCGGTAGTACCAGAAAAAAAAAATCTCCACTGCTGGGACTTAAACCCAGTACCACCAAACTAGTAGACTGAGTACCTAACCACTCAGCCAACCCAGCCACCTGAAACAGAAAGGCTTGCAACAAAACCAGTTTAGGGTTGAGAGTGCACTGGTGGAAAGATTGTTTCATGAAAATGACATCAAGGAATCATATTTATAAATGTGACAATAAATTTTATGACACCTTTGGCAATGTTGGCTAAATTTTTCTGTTTTTCAAAAGAGAAATGTCTCTAGGCCAACTTTCACGTGGCATCCTTCCAAAAACTGAAGCAGGTTGTAGATGATGTAGATCATGACATCCTTCTAAAACTGAAGTAGGCTGTGGACTGATGCAGATTGTGATACACTAACTGTGAGTATTTACAAAACCAGCACTGGAAAATTTCAAACTCTGACTAAAGTTCACTTCTTTTTCCAGTTTCAATATCTATCTATATTTTATAAAATAATTTTTCACCCTTATTGTTGAGTTATCAATTGCAAGAAAATGTTAATTATTCCTGTCCCCTTCATACAAAAGACAACATTTTAAAACGAGAAAAAAATGGTTTCAAAAAACACACACACACACACAAATCAATTTCATACTCTTGACATAAATGACAACTTTCACACGTGTAGCAAGGAAATGACAGCAAGAAATCATATTTATAAATGTGACATTTTTATACATCTTTTTTCAATATGAGGTTAAATTATTTTGTGTAAATAAAGAATGAAGTCTTAACATCATTTTCATAGCATATAAACATTTTTGAGTTTTGGCTGATGTATCTGTTGACATTTCAATTGTTTAGTCAGTGAAGTGAGTTTGAAATTGTAATTCTGATCCTAACTGTACTCAAAAAATGGATAAACTTTACAGACCTGACAACTAAGTTTATCAAATTTTATATCTGAAAATAGGAACTTCAAATCAGTTACCATTCTGCGTCATTTTCATTAGGAAAGCTGATTATATCTCCAGATTGTACTGTCTCTTGCCTTCATGGTGTACCTGGCAAAACTGTCCAATCATTTACACAGCCTTTTTCCTTCTTTTTTTTTTCTTGTTCAAATTATCTCCTAAGAATAGTCATCTAGGATTCTATCATCAGCCATGTTTGATGACCATACAACACTATGTTCTATTAGTTTACTGTACAACAGCTTCATTGTTTCCTATTTGTAAAAAAAATCATCTAGGATTCACTTGTCTGACTTTAATGTTGTTCATTATCTCTCTTATCAATTTCAGCTGATCTTGTACTTCATCATTTTCCTTTATTTCTGCCCATGATATACAACCAGTTCTGTTGCTCATCAAAATTTCAAGAACCTTAGTTTTCTTTTCTTCCTTATTCTTGTTTAAGGTCTTCATCAATGTTTATATATTTTGATATTTTTATTCACTCCCTTTTATCTTTTGATACTCCAAATGACTGTCTGCAGAACCTTGATTCAAAACATCGTATGATCATACCTTTTCCAGCTGAAGCACAGAATACTGTGAAATATAGAAACAGCTGCGACAGTAAACACCAGTAAGTATGACATTGGCATCAGAAGAGCTGGCATTTGCCTGTCATTTTAAAGTTTAGCACAGAAAAATGTTCAAATTAAACATAACAAACCTACTCTCACACTATAATCATTCTTCAAATATATATGTGGGCTGTGAACTAAATATATATGTCATTTATTGTGTAAGACATTTTTATGTATGAAAACTCCCCAATCACATACCTACAAGCACACACCAAGTTAACAGAACAGTTTATATGCAAACCATGTTTATGGCTGACATTTGATGTATAAAAAAAAAAGTCACTACAGATAAGCTAGTTCTGAAAAAAAAAAAATCTACAAACACAAACATGTGCATGCACACATCCTCGCACACTTTATATCAAGATTTTAAGGTGAGCATCTCTGCTACTTACTCTCATCGCCTCAGACAGAAGGAGCACACCCTCCAAAAATTTCCTGACTTTGAAACACTGAGATGCATCTTCTTACTTAGTAATAATAGTCCCCACAAAAATCCAAGTCCATCAATTCTATACAGAAACTTAAAAATAACCTAGTTTAGCCAAGGGACAGAACTACAGACAAGGCTATAAATAACATATGAAAAACAGAAGACCTCAGACAAAGTGGGCCTCAATTTGTCCAAGGGGAAAGAATCAGTAAAAAAAAACATTTGGAATAATGTACAAAATAAACAGAGAAATCTAAGAACATAACAAGAATTTAAAAAAAACAACTAGGATAAAGCAAAGAGAAAGATCAGTCATAACATTAAAAAAACAAAAAAAAAAGCAGAAAATGAAACAAGTACTGGGCAGACCTAGAGGCATATAATGAATGATGAACATTTCAGACAGAAATCAAAAATTGTTAACAAAGAAACATGGCAGGAAATAAAAGAGGAGGTTACGACCACACTGCATGATAAACCTCTGTTTAAACCCTATATACACCCGTGAGCACGTATAATGGTTGATGATGATGATTATGTATATAAATATTTGCGTATGCATATACAGGAACATATACATATATTCAGTCAGGTTTTCTGAAAACACAAACTGGGTCACTTCATCACTGCTTGCTTGTCTCATCAATAGACGAAACCTCTGATGCCTCATTTGAAGTCTGGTAATCACAGCCCTGTGAAGGAGAAAGGACCGATAAAAAAAATATGAAGCTTTATTTTTTACCTCAGATGTGCTGCTGTCATACCAAAACATATGCAAAACAACCAAGTCCTTAAGAATCTCATCAGTCATCATTTTATTTCAATTTTTCTGCGGCTGATGTCATTCATTCATTCATTTGCATGTGCCTTGCGGAACTTTGTCTCCCGAACAGCACTCCTGTAGGCCTCTCGGTTGTGAGCAAGAAGGCCTGCTGCTGATGCATCGCAGCTGATGTGCTCCACACATTTCTTTAAATTATCATTAAAAAGTATCATTGATAAAAAGAATCATCTTATCATTTCAAGATATTCATTGGGAATAATTTATGCTAAAGCTTCCATTTTGAGTTATTTTGCCTGCATCACTTTGTGAAAGGTATATTACGTGACTTTCAACAGGAAAGTACAATAAAAAAGAGTAAATTCATTGTCCACATTGATGCTCACCTCAAAATTACCTCTAGCGTTCTATATTTTTAAGACGAAGGAGTTAGTGTGGTTATGATTAAATTTGAACCATTACAAGTATGAAGAAATAAGAACAAAAAGAATACAGCAGAAAAAAGGGATGTGGGAAAATGACCACTTTGGAAACAAATGTCCTTTAATCTCTGAAACATGATGTCCTTCTAATGTGCTATAGTGCCAGGGTTCTCCCTGATCAACATCAGGACAAGGACCATTAGAATCCCTACTCTATATCCCAGGCTACTGTGCTATGGCCAGTTTCCTAGGAATATTCAAGGGGAAAAAAGGCAAGATTATGGCTAGAATTGGTCCTCAAGCCTTGATGTCCAAACTGGCAGCACTTCAAGGAAACTAAACTGGCACTCATGAATCTCACTTTCTAATTTTACAAAACCTCTGATAATTATCACAAAATAACCATTCTGTAATCACCCAAAGCATGCATGTGTGTGTGTGTGCGTGCGTGCGTGCATAATTACCATTTCAATCTTTTCATCCAACATTTTGAAGAACTCTAGTTGACTGGTAGTGATGCTGGAAAAAGAAGAAAAAAATGCACATCAGTTTTCATATTTGACTTATGTATCTGGAAAGTTACTAATATAATTTATTTAACTCTTTATATTCATTTTAATGCTTATTAGCTCTTACAATGACAAATGTAGGACATAGAACATGCAATGAGAAGAGAGGGCATTGAAAATATTGTAACAACAGGAAAAATAGGGGGAAGAAGAACCAGGGGAAAGCCAAGAGAAATGATACTGGATAGTTTGACGAGATGATGGGAGAGATGATCACAAACTGAACTGAAAGCCCACATGAAGGATCAGATACTATGGAGAAATGTAATGGCCAACACCAGTTGCCATGGCACCTGATGATGATGATGATGACATCTATACAACAGAGTGCTATAAATGAAAGTTTTAACATGCAGTACAGATTCATAAACATTATCTTTAAAGTACATTATGTAAGCCCTCAGTACTCCTATTTTAATACACAATTGATAAACAAATGTATTTAAGCACTGTTTATAACACTACATGTATGATATACTATCTGAATATGCCAACAAAAGTACAAACCATGTTATCTCTGCATACTGCAAACATTTACAATGAGCTATTTTATCAGATAATTGGGCATTTTTTCCTTC
Organism: Achatina immaculata; assembly: GCA_009760885.1. Classification (NCBI taxonomy): domain Eukaryota; kingdom Metazoa; phylum Mollusca; class Gastropoda; order Stylommatophora; family Achatinidae; genus Lissachatina; species Lissachatina immaculata. Next base: position 22,792,626 of record CM019695.1, read on the forward strand.
CATGTGTGATAAGCTGATAAGTTTCACAACATTCTGTTCGCATATTTTTTTGCAAAAGGTAACATTCACTGATAAAATTTGGCTTTTGGCCTCATTGTACAGAACAGCACTGTGTTTTTGGTCTCATTTGAAATACTGATACCATCTTTTATGGTGAACATTCTGTGTGTTTCTAATAAGTACCTAGGCAGATCATGTCCTGCATACGTTTTCCTTGAAGAGCCATGTGGTACTCATTCATGGCTGACTTTCCTCCTTCACTTCAGAAGAAGGCAGATACCCATTTACACAAATGAGTGACTTCGATTAGATTTGAATCATTGACATCCTCTATAAGTAATGACAGCACAGAGCACTTTGCTATGCAGTTGCTAAATTTTTTGTTTTAACTGTTTATTCATTTGATCTTCAACCCTTTCTAAACTGATGAATCTACAAGAAGTCATTTGTTCAAAGATGGCTGCAGCCTCTTCTCCATCTATAAAGCCAAGTGAGTCTTGTGGTATCAATCAATCAATCAAGTGCCGTGCCGTGTGGCATGGGCGATCATTTCTCTCCACAATTATATGTCTTTAGACTTGATTATGAGATCTGCCGGTGACTTCCTTCCTAGCCACACTGACAGCCCATCCAGTAACTTCTCTCTCTGTCTTCCTCTGTCTCTTCTTCCCTCAATTTTTCCAGTTGCCACAGTGTGTTCCAATTTTCCTCATCTCAGAAAATGTCCTACAAATCTCGCTTGTCTGCCTTTGATCTTTGCTGTAATTTGCCTTACGACTCCAGCCTCTCTTAAGACTTCTTCATTGGTTTTCTTAGCTTCCATGGTACCTTCAATATCATTCTTATGAACCACATTTCCATGGCCTCCATTTCTCACTGTACTCTCTTATTCATGGGCCATGCTTCTTCACATCCATAAAACAAAATTGGCTCAATGAAACATTTAAGTACTTGGAATCTTGTTTCCATTGATATAGATTTGTTGCACAAGATGTTTCTCATTTTCTGGAATGCTGACTTGGCCTGAGCATGTTTGCTTCTTGTGGTATCATTTTGGTCAAATGAAAAAAAAAGCAACCCTTTCCTGATCCTTTTTTCTCTCTTCTTCTTCTTAAAACAGGATTAAATGAGAATGATTTCTGAATCTTGTTTTACATCCTTTAAACAATACATACTATCCTGCTAAGTCTCTCTCTTTCTGTCTCTCTCTCTTTCTGTCTCTCTCTCTTTCTATCTCTCTCTCCCTTTCTATCTCTCTTTCTTTCTCTTTATCTCTCTATCTCTCTCTCTTTTTATCGTTATCTCTCTCTCTTTATCTCTCTCTCTTTCTCTTTATCTCTCTCTCTTTTTATCTTTCTCTCTCTCTATTTCTCTTTCTATCTATCTCTTTCTCTCTATCTCTCTCTTTCTCTCTTTCTATCTCTCTCTCTTTCTCTCTTTCTCTTTTTCTCTCTCTCTCTTTCTATCTCTCTCTCTCTTTTTGTATCTCTCTCTTTCTGGTTAGAAAAGCTGAGTCAAAATGTTTTTTTTTTACATGGATGGAAACAAGGATAACAACTAAGGCAATACAACTGAGAATGCAAACGTTCATGAACTACTGCTTGAGGAGAATTTTAAACATTACATGGCTGGACAAGATCAGGAACGAGGAGGTCTGGGAAAGATCAGGAGAAAGAGCCTATGAACCAACAAATCATGTTTAGGAAATGGAAGTGGATTGCTACATACTGAGGAAACAATACACCAGCATAACAGCGTATGCACTGACATGGAATCCTCAGGGAAACAGAAATGGAGGAAGACCTAGATATATTTGGAGAAGGGCTCGAGGACAAAGGATACACATGGAAGGAATCAGATAATATACCCAGGAGCAGGAATGACTGGAGAGCCCTTATCTGTGGTCTATGCTCCCAAGGGAGTGAAAGGCAATGATGACGATTATGATATTAGTTACCTCCCTTGCAACTAATTCTTGCTTTACATCCTTTAACCAATATCCTGCTAAGTCTCTCTCTCTCTCTCATTCTCTTTTTTTTCTCTCTCTCTCTCTCTCTCTCTCTCTCTCTCTGGTTACAAAAATACTAAATCGAATGTGTGTCAAAAATGAAAGATGAGTGTCAGATGGGCCTGCATGCCCTATTCTTTGAAAATAAAGACTGTTCTCACCCTTTTTCCTCTCTCTCTCTCTCTCCTCTCTCTCTTAATATTCTTTTAAAGATTAAGATGATAACAGAAATAAATTTTATTATAGCAACAAGATAATGCCGTGATAATTTTAATAAGATGCCATCATCATCATCATCATCATCATCATCATCATGTGCCGTGCCGACTGGCGTTGGCTATTATGCTTCTCCAGAGCACATGATCCTTCATGCAGGCCATCACCTCAGTTGGTGATCTCCTCTCACACCATCCCGTCAGACTGTCCAGTATCATTTCTCTTGGTCTTCCTCTTGATCTTCTTCCTTCTATTTTTCCTGTTGTTATAATATTTTCAATGCCCCTTCTTCTCATTGCATGTCCTATGAAAGTACATTATCTCTCTCTTATCTTTTTGACAATGTTTTTTTTTTGTCTCTCCAGCTCTTCTCATACATTCTTCATTAGCCAGTTTTCTGTCCAGGGGATTAGCAACATTCTTCTAATAAACCACATTTCTGCTGCTTCCAATGACTTTTGTGCAGACTTGCCTATTGTCCATGATTCACTTCCATATAACAAGATAGGTTCAATATAGCATTTTAGGACTCGTTTTCTAACATTAATTGATAAGGATGTGTTGGCTAATATGTTTCTCATTCTCTGAAATGCAGTCTTTGCTTGGAAGATGCCTTCATCAGAAAGAAATGAACGGATGAAAGATGTAATAAATAAACAAAGTCGCTTGGATATATAGTATTATTAAACGGAGGTGGATTGGCCATAAATTAAGGAAACAAGACACCAGCATAACAAGACAGGCGCTGACGTGAAACCCACAGGGAAACAGAAATCAAGGAAGACATAGATGTACTCGAAGAAGTGAAATTATGAAGGTGCTCAGAGACAAGAGATGCACACAGAAGGAAGCAGAGAACACATTCAAGACCAGTAATGACCGGAGAGCCTTTATCCGTGGCCTATACTCCCTAGGGAGTGACTGGCCAAGATGATACATTATTTTGTTATTTATATATCTATTTATTTATATTTACAGTGTCCAAATGAGAAATTAGGCTTATAAAGAAAGATCTATTTTTCTTTAACATGACTATAACATATAACTGGAAATTCTGTAACATCTAACTAGAAATTTTGAAACATTTAAATGGATATTACAGTTTCTACTTACTGAACTGCTTTGGAGGTTGTTATAATCTTGAAGTCCCTGTATGTAGTTCTTGATGAAGTTTCCTGATAGAATTGGGAAGAATGAAGGTAGGAAGAGAAAAAATAAAACACAGGCTGAAGATAATTGCTCGCGGGGAAAGACATGCTTCAAATAACAGTTCTTAGTAATGGAAGTATTGACCACACTATAAAGTCATATGTGTGGCGTGCTCAAATGGCAACAATTAAAAAGGTCGTATGTTGTGTGGGGTGCTCAAATGACAACAATTAAAAATGTCGTATGTTAGTCATACTAAAGCAGTACGTTGCTTCACACTGAATCTCTGAAGTTTCTGTCTCTAAACTTTCTCTGAATTTCTCTGACTTGCTCTGAATTAGTTACACACTGATTTCATGTTCATTCCAGGTTCTTTTAACCCTTGTTGTTGGCACATAATCATATACAAATGACCAAGCAAGTCCTGGGTGATGAGTCGACGTGAAGTTTATTGAATGGACTTGGTGATGGGGACAAAACAAGATGATGACTGCCAGAGAGCAGTGCCTGCCACATGGCAGCCCACTCACGCCTTCCTATCAAGCAACGTACATTCCAACAATAACTTCAACGAAACATATTCTGCAGAACTTCATCCATAACTCCCATTCTCACGACAGCACAAGGACTTCACATTCACACCCCCCCCCCCCTCTTTTTTTTTTGCTGAAATCAGACTCCAGCTGAAATCTCAGAAGCTCAGGCTAGAACGTTCAGTCCCCCAAAATATCACATGCACGGAGTCCCCCGGTCATGTGACAAAACTTCTCGAATCTTCTAGAAGGCAAGTAATATAATTGTGATATTATATCCCTTTGCGAAATTACGCCAGGCAATAATTGCGTAACTCTTATCAGTAACAATGTGAATTCCATGCAAGAAAAAACAGATACCCTCCCTATCTTCACTGGCTAGCAAAATAGGACTTGAAATTAACAAGGACAAAACAAAAATAATGAAAATTCCCCTTCATCAAAATGGAAAAATACACGTAGAAGGGACAGATATTGAAGAAGTCAATCAATTTGCATACCTGGGCAGCTACATAGACCAGGATGGTGACACTAGAAAGGAAGTTAGAATCAGAATTGCAAAAGCAGCATCAATCTTCAATAATCTTGGAAACACGGAATTCAAAAGTTATAAGCACAAAAACCAAGTTAAGACTATTCAATTCAAATGTAATATCCACCCTCATTTATGCATGCGAAAGCCGGAAAACAACTAAAGAAATAGACAAGAAATTAGACTCTTTTGAAAACAAATGCTTAAGGAAAATACTCGGCATCAAGTGGAACGAATTCAAGAACAATGCAGAGATAAGACATATGACTGAACAACCACCAGTCTCATGGGTGATCAGGAAAAGGAGATGGATATATGTTGGTCACTTGATGAGAAGAAATGATCAGAGAATCCCAAAACAAGCTATCAAGTGGAACACAACAGGCCAAAGAAAAAGAGGCAGACCGCGTGAAACTCTGAAGAGGACAATGTTAAGAGAGGCCAAATTAACAGGCATAAAAGCCTTTGATGAGGTTGAAAGACTCGCCGAAGACAGGAAAAATTGGCGAACTACTTTGCGAGCCCTATGTGACGTTTAACGGCACGGGAAGGATATAAGATATAAGATAAGAATAATTGCACAGCCCCACTCCCAACAATACCGCTATTAATTCCCGTGTAACATATTATTACAGCTATTTATCCATTTCAATTGCTTTAATATTTGTACTATTTAATCCGGGCTATGCTGCAGACTATATGGAAATAAAAAAAAAACTAAGCATAAATACGAAAATCAGGATATTTAAGAGTAATGTTTTAAGTGTACTACTCTATGGAAGTGAATGCTGGAAAATCACCAAAACCATAGAAAACAAGTTGAATTCTTTCCAGACTAAATGTTTACGAAGAATTAGAAAAATATTTTGGCCAAACACCAAAAGAAATAACATCTTGTTGGCAGAAATGCAGATGAAGCCACAGACAGCAATTATTGAGGAAAGACGCTGGCGATGGTTGGGACATGTGCTCCGAATGACTGACAACTCACTACCAAAAATAGCACTAAGATGGACACCACAGGGGAACAGAAGTAGGGTAGACCAAAAGAGACATGGAGAAGAACAACAGAAAGGATGCTGAGCAATAGAGGGCTCACCTGGGCAAGAGCAGAAAAAAAGGCAAAGGACAGGCGTTTTGTGAAAAACCCTTGCGGAAGCCTCATGTGGCTTAGGCACACAAGGTTCAGAGAGAGAGAGAGAGAGAGAGAGAGAGCGAGAGAGAGAGAGAGAGAGATAGAGAGAGATACCGTCAGTTTTTCTCACTGTGATATTGTCAGACTTCGGACTGCTCTCTTCTCTCTCAGTTTCCCTGCTGACAGGCGTAGGATATCATGTCCTTCCATAACCCTTGATCCTCTTGTGCTTCTCAACAGGTTTGTCACTGTGCATTTCCCGTGCCAGGATGCCAAACCATCAAAAATCTTTTTCTCTCTGTCTCCCTCTGTCTCTTCTACCTTCAATCTTCCCTGTTGCCATTAGATGCTCTAGCCCGCCTCTCCTCCAAAAAATGCCCCACAAATTTGGATTATCGTTTTCTGATCTTTGTTATAACTTTCCTTGTTTCTTGTGCCTTTCAGAACTTCCTCGTTCGATTTTCTCGCTGTCCGTAGTTATTCAAATACTTACTAAAAGCCACATACGCACTGAACCAAGTACAGACTGGAAACTACAAATACAAGTTTTTTCAAGACAGGACTCGAAATCATATACGTATCTAGTCCAGACTAGAAATTACTTACACACTGAATCAATTACAGGCTGGAAACCATATACATAGTGAATCAAGTACAGACTGGGCATCATATGCAAAATGAATCAAGAAACTACAAACATACTGAAAAAAAAAAGAAAAGACTATACTTGATCTATGATCCTAAACACAAGACCATGACGGATGTACACTTCTCGCTATTTCCCTGCCAATGGAGAACCGAACTTCTCTCTTCCGCATTCGTAAATCTTCTGTTCCCTGGCCAGTTATATCCAACACTACCCCGTCCACAGATTTGCCAGATAGTTTTCTTTTTGAGCCCTGCCTCAAAGAATCTTGTATCTTATATCCTTCCCGTGCCGTTAAACGTCACATAGGGCTCGCAAGGTAGTTCGCCAATTTTTCCTGTCTTCGGCGAGTCTTTCAACCTCATCAAGGGATTTTATGTCTGTTAATTTGGCCTCTCTTAACAATGTCCTCTTCAGAGTTTCAGGCGGTCTGCCTCTTTTTCTTTGGCCTGTTGTGTTCCACTTGATAGCCTCAAAGAATACTGAACATATATTTGGCCATGTTGGCCAATGTATGTGGAATTCCTGACAAAATATCGAATCTACAGAAGTAGGCCATTGGGCCGGTCGGTAACATTTTCTTTGAGTGCAAAGTTCAAGCTCGAGATATGTAAAAAAAAAAAAGAAAAAGTTTTCTAGCATTTGTGCTGTTAAGGCTGATCTGACTGCTCTTTAGGCAGTCAATGTCAAACTGATAATAGGGCATTACCTGAGCAAAGATGTTAAGTTCCACGACCTCTGTTTATTCGCAATCCGCTGGATTCAGAGAGTGAGCTTCTAATCCCTGATCTGAGCTGCAACTTGACTAGTTCCCCCGAGCCCCCCCCCCCCCCCCCCCAGGGTTTAGTTCTCGGCAAGTTTTATGCCACGCTGAGTGAGACTTTCCCCAGAGTTGATGTTCCAGAGACAAGCGATAACGGATTAACCATCACCCACGCCAAACCTACGCCCGGGGGCCCAGATCTGGGGAGAAAAGAATAGGACAACTGCCACCTTCCACGTATGTCGTAAGAGGCGACTAAGGAGGTTTGGGGGGGGGGAGGGGAATAGGCCAACGACCTGTTCCCTGTAAACTGGAGCGTTATAGAAACACGGCGAGGAAAGCCTGTAAACTTTGTCTTGGAAAAGGAAGGGACTCTCTGGCGCTAAACATATGAAGGTCATGGCCTCCTCCGACCCCATACTGTACACATGACATATAGTCTGTTTCCTCTACAGTCATGATCGCTGCTATTACTACACGGCCGTATATTACAAAGACCAAACACAGCTGATACGTCGATGTCTTTTTGGATAACACAACGGCTTGTGCAGCAATAAGTTATATTCCCGGACGCTGCCCCCCCCCCCCCCCCGGGACCTTCATGGGCTTGTTCAGCCTAATGGATAGTCCAGTCAGTGGAGACAAGCTCTGAGGGTGACAATGAACCTTTTAATTCTCGCTGTAATTAATTTGAAGCTTTACACGTGAAGCGCGGGAAAATGGCAGGGAAATACTTGGATAGGAGGATTACACTTGTTCCTTTACGCTGGCCTAGCACAGCTCTGGCCGCGGAGGCGGCGGCTTCTTGAGCAGCTGCTGAATCCACCAGAGTTCAAATCCATTAAGGCTCATTGCTGCAGACAAGACAAGCCTTCGCTCCTTTGCTCATGATCCTTTCTTGTCAAGTGTCGATTCCAGGAGTGAGTATATCTTCTTCTAGGTTGTCTCGCTGTCGTTGCCCAAGTCTACATATTGGTCTTTCCCCTTTCATCACTTCTGTATAGGCCATCTTTGTCTATCCTCCTCCATTCTCTCTAAAAGCCCGAGTCACCCCAGTCTGCTGCTTTTCCTTAATGGCTGTTATAAGCGGAGAGTTAAACAGTGTGTAGATTTCTTTGTTACTTCTTAATCTTCCATTGTTGTGTTATAGGGTCTATCTTACCGGTCCACAAATTCTTCTCAGGATTCTATTCTCAAATGTTTGTATTTGGTTTCCATCGTAAAAGACATGTCGACGTCTTGAGCCAAAAAAGTATGTAGTTTTAACTCCCGTCATACTCTTGTGAACTGGGTTCTTTTAAAATAAAATATATGCCTAAAACGCGCCTTTGTTACGGAACCGACGCTGTAGATAATATCATCTTGCAAGACACGAGAAAAGAACTTGTCAGTGAGTTATAGTGAAGAACAAATACCCGTGCAACAATCTGCCATAAGTCTTTGCTACTTCCACACGGAGTTAAAAAAAAAAGGGAAGGAAGTTATAAATCTGAGACACTTGCGTGTAAACCAGTGTTTCCCATAGTGGACGATAATGCCCCCACCCCACCCCCGTGGTCGCTGGAAAGGAACCCGGGGGGGGGGGCAGTGAAAGAAAAAGCGTCAGTAGGGGTAGTTGGGGGGGGGAGAGGAAGATGTTGATGGAAAACGAAGCAGCAGACGGGGACTACCAGTAATACCTTCCTTATTAGCACTGTTCAACCTGATACTGAGAAACTTGTGTCCCTACATGAAACTCATCCATCACAATAAAAGTTGAGAAAATAATAATGCAGTAGGTGAGTTATAAATCTACTTTTTCATATTGTTAAACTGGTTTGCTGGCTGAAGTTTTTAGTTGTGTAATGCATGTCCTAGTTTACTAACAGGGTACTAGTAGTACATAAAGGAGGCAGGAGGAGGGGGCGTTGAGGATGTGGCCTGGAAGAAAAGGGGGCGGGAGCTCGAACAAGCATGGGAAACACTGGTGTAAGTGAAACAAACAAAATTTGCTTTAAGACGAGAGAGAATGAAAAGAATAATACCAGATACACCAAAAGATAGGTGGAATCGCTTATCAGAGTACAAAACCAAAACAGCAGCGAGAATACTGCAGGCAAAAATCGAAAAATGACTTCACAGAAAAGGGAAAAGTCGACAGAGGTCATCATTACAAGCAGACAAGAACTGTAAGGACGTACTTCTAACAGTAAAAGAAAGACAACAGAAAGAAAAAAAAAACTGGAACTCATTTCTGCCACTCCCATCACGTCCTTGAACTTCCGACACATTTTTCTCACTGCTCAAGGATTGAAAAAAAAAAGGAAACCCTGGTTCTACGAATCAAATGATCTTCCACTATTGCCCTCCTCACTCCGCCCCCAAATTCTCTAATCACTTGGAGGGTGGGGGGGGGGGGAACTTCCTGGAGAGCAGAAGCCGCTTGTATTGATTTATTTTAAGGGGCTGTATAAATCAGCCACAATGTCGGTCACTATTTCCAGCCCTTGTAGCTCTCTCGCCCTGGGCTTTTAAGTTATTACAGAAAATGTACAAGAGTCGAAGCGCTCCGGATTATGTAGAGCACTTCCTTCGGATGTTGCTTCTAGTTTGGGTTTTGTTGTTGTTGTCCTAACTCTGTTCTGTTCGGCTGTCAGAACTTGCTGGGCTGCATTTTATTTTATTGTCCCTTATTTCTCTGCTGCACTTACGCGTGATTTAAAAAAAAATCATCACAACTTTTGTTTCGTCAGATCAATCGCCTGTAAAAGCAAACCATCAGCCTTTGCTCATCTATCCATCTTTGTCCTTGGAAGGCAATCGACCAACCAATGGCCCATCAGTTCGGCCTCGAGGTGTCCTACAGAGCAGCAGCAAACTGCCTTCACTTCTGACGGTCTATAGCCCAGGATTCCCATGGTGCCCTAGCTAAGCTGTTCTTCACCAGTCAGTTCGGCCTCGAGGTGTCCTACAGAGCAGCAGGAAACTGCCTTCACTTCTGACGGTCCATAGCCCAGGATTCCCATGGTGCCCCGGTAAGCTGTTCTTCACCAGCTTGTTTTTGGTCTATCTTCCTTTTTCCCTTTAAGTGCCAAACTCTTGACTGCTACGGAAATAGTGCTTGGGTTTTTTTCGGAGTACACTTAAGCATATCTTCTTGTCTACTCTGGTCAAACAGAGCTCTATTACTTAAGATATATGGATAAAAACATTTCAAAATCTTTCTTAGGCAGGTCTCTCTGAATAAGGACAAAGTTAATAATATCTTTTGATGTTCTTCGGCATTGTTTCATACAGAATTAGGGACAGCATATCGAGAGCCAAGGAAACAAATGAAGAGTTTCTAAGAGAGGCTGTGCAAAAGAGAGAAATTATGGCAGAATTCAGAACAGGACAATCCAGATTTGCAGGACAATCCCGATTTGCAGGACATACTTCGAGAACGGGTAGACTGGAAGACCTGGTGACAGTAGGAAAATTGGACAGAAAAGGGGCAGAGGTAGACAAAGAAACAAGATATCTGACGTACTAAACAAGTGTCACGAAGCACGGTCCAACACACATCTTATAAGAAGAGCACAGGACAGATGGTTGTGGAAATCAATGACGACCAACACCTGACTGGCATGGACGAGAGACAGAGAGAGAGAGAGAGAGAGAGAGAGAGAGAGAGAGTAGTATGGAGCTTCGGTTTAATTTTAACTTGGTAGTAATGCTGTTAAGGAACAACGGACTATAGACATTTTTCATGTTAACGAAAACTCCCACAGTTTTATTTATTCTACAATGTATACAAAAGGTCAGAAACGGTAATCTTTAAATGTTGAAAAAAATGGCATTAACATTCATTCATTCATTAATTCCTTCATTTGCATGTCCCTTGTGGAAATTTTACTCCCAAACAGCTCTCCTGTAGGCCTCTCGGTTGTGAGCAAGATGGCCTGCTGCTGATGGATCCATTTGCAGATCATCAACGATGTCTTGCAGCCATCTTCGCCTTGGTCTTCCTCTCTTTCTTTTTCCCATCATGTGCCCTTCCATGACGGTTTTCTCTAGATTATCATGGCGTTTAATGTGTCCAAAATATTTAAGTTTTCTCTCTTTACTAGCCAGCCTTCTTCAATATTTAGTTCTTGTAGTATGGATATATTTGTTCTTCCAAAATATTTGAAGAACTCTTCTGTACCATTTACATTCAAAGGCATTTATGTGTTTCTCAGCTGTTTTGTTAAGTGTCCAGGTCCCACAGGCATATGTTGCGATGGGAAAGATGCATGTCCTTAAAAATCTTATTTTTGTAGTTCTGTCTGTTCCTCTCCACAGATTCTTTAGTTGCTTCACTTTCTGATGAGCGATAGATGTCCTTCTTTTAATTTCCTTCATTGTATCTCCATTATTAGTTAGTAATGATTCAAGATATTCAAAACTCTCCACTTCTTCCAGTTTTTCCTCACTGATACATAATAAGGTATTAACATGGAAACTTAAATTCACGTTGTCAAGCTGAATTCTGCATTTCTTCAGGGAAGTTCTGCAGTAAATGATTACCGGAACATCCGGCCTGCCTACGCTGTGATATCTCGGCAAAACCAAGTCTGAAAGTGAGCACTAGAAACCGACCCGTCATTCACTTTGTGTAACAACCATGCCCAGCTTTGTCTAACATGGTATACAGACCAGGTAACTCTTGGCTCACTATGCGTACAGACGGGCTAATAGTGTGTACTGAAATCATTACAGGAAGATAGCGAGAATTTTGTAGTAAAGGGAGAAACATATAGGCGAACAGACAGACACTTAGGCAGGTAGGTAGACATAGCTAGACAGTCAGACAGACTGGCAGGTCGGTAGGCAGACGTAGCTGGGCAGACAGACAGACAGACAGACAAACAGGTAGGTATAGGTAGGTAGGTAGGTAGGCAGATATAGCTAGACAGACAGACAGATAGGTAGGTAGGTAAGCAGACATAGCTAGACAGATAGACAGGTAAGTAGGTAGGTAGATATAGCTAGACAGACAGACAAACAGGTAGGTAGTAAGTAGACATAGCTAGACAGGCAGGCAGGTAGGTAGACATACCTAGACAGACAGGCAGGCAAGTAGGTAGGTGGATATAGCTAGACAGACAGGCAGGCAGATAGGTAGGTAGGTAGGTAGACATAACTAGACAGACAGACAGAAAGAAAGAAAGGCAGGCAGGTAAGTAGGTGGGTAGGTAGACACAGCTAAACAGACAGACAGATACACAAAAAGCCTTTAATATCCTTTGATACTCACCACTTTAGAAATTTCATTGGGAACTTCCAGCAAAAAATTCTTATTCTGTGAGATCGTAGCACCATTTGATCTCTCACTGAAGTCCTCGACTGGCGCAGCAGATGAAGTCCCACCTCTGCTGCCAGGAGAGGAACTCAGTGGGTATCCTATCTCATCATTCCGATCTTTAATTCTTGTTCTGCCGTTGGATATTTTCCGGAAGGAAGGCGATTTCTCTGAAGAAGAAACAACATAAAGTTGTCAGTGTAAGCGGTAAGTGTGACACCAGCTACGGCAAGGCTGGTGCTTCTAGAGTAAAGTTAGACGGAGATGTAAGTGTAATTTTATTTTAAAAAAAACAAGGTAGAAATGAGAGAATTTTGTGTGTGCCTGTTTGTCTCGTCTTTTCTGTTGCCCCTGATAAAAGTAAATTTGCAGAAATATTGGGTTGCTATTGTTAATGTTGCTTTTCATAACTTTATTATTCTTACTCTTAACTCCTTTTCCTTTCCTTCCTCTCTCTCTGTCTCTCTCTGTCTGTCTCTCTCTGTGTCTCTCTGTCTGTCTGTCTCTCTCTGTCTCTCTATTCTTGTAAAGCTGCACCATACGCCTCTAACTAATTCCACTTCTCGTAGAATTAGAAACAAGAAAGTATTACTTGTCTTGGAAAATAAGACTTGAATGACATAGAGGGTCAAGATTTTTTTTTTTCAGTTAAGATCTCAGAATATGCATCACCACAATCTACCCAAAGAGGCAAGAGCTGACAATTCTTCTAGATCTGGTGGAAATAACCAAGAAACTATAACTTACTCAAAGAAGGAAGAGTTAGCAAGTCTTCTAGATCTGGTGAAAATAACAAAGAAGCTATAATCTACTCAAAGAAACAAGAGTTGGCAAGTCTTCTAGATCTGGTGAAAATAACCAAGAAACTATAACCTACTCAAAGAAACAAGAGTTGGCAAGTCTTCTAGATCTGGTGAAAATAACCAAGAAACTATAATCTACTCAAAGAGGCATGAGTTGGCAAGTCTTCTAGATCTGGTGAAAATAACCAAGAAACTATAATCTACTCAAAGAGGCATGAGTTGGCAAGTCTTCTAGATCTGGTGAAAGTAACTAAGAAACTATAATCTACTCAAAGAGGCATGAGTTGGCAAGTCTTTTTTTTTTTTGGTGATAATAACTAAGATATCTAGCAGTGTAGTTATCTCGAAGCATCATGACTCAATATTCCTCTTTACGTTTCTACAGAACAAAATATGCAGTCGACGTGATAATGCCATCATCATTGGACAAATGAACCACGAAGTAGTTCCGGAATCTCCAGATCGAATTATAAAATTCCGCGGTAAAATTTATGTGAGGACCGCCATTACCCCCTCTCCCTCTCCCCCCCCCCCCCAAAAAAAAAAACTTGGTGAAGGCAAAGTTAATGGAAGGCAACATAAACAGAACTAGAGTGAAACTTTATATCACGGTAGGCCCTCCGACCCTTACCTCTTCCCTTCCCCCCCCCAGATTTGAAATGACTTAGGGTCGTTGGGGGGGGGGGGGGGTAAGGGAGAAGCAGAGGGCATCACAGCAAACTAAGCAAAGGATGTTTTTTTTGGTGGGGGGGGGGGGAAGGGCTCTAGCGATGTGACGTGAGAGACAAAGGTACTGGTAACCAGCAAATGTTTGGGAAAACCTACTCTAGACCATTCAAATTCTGAGAACCGCTGCTCGAAACAAACAAAGGTACGTACAATAACAATTAATTTAAACGAATCGTGTGATGGGCATATTAGGTCTCGTTAGGTTTCGTGAACCGTTAGGTAATGTAACTGTGATTAGACAGAATGTGGCCTTGTATGAACTGAATTCTTATGGCGGTACTACCACCTCAGTTCTGGTGTACCTGCCCGGGATTATATTCTGTTGTGTCATAACCAGTAATTTGACTCGTCATATGCGATATTCATCTTCATACATCCTGGAGTCTATCATCATCTTGCTGCGTATTAATTAAACGTTGAATTACTGGCTATTGATCTTCTTCAATAATTGTGTCGATTTTCATCGTTCGCGGAGTTACCTGGGTGTATAAATTGTTCTTTTGTGTTCAGTAGCTCGTGTTGTACTATTGTTAAATTGATGATGATGGAGAACTACGGTTAAAGTAAGGTCCTTGAATGGCCACTATCTCACGGATGTAACCGGCTATTGGATTATTGTGTTCTTTAGTGCATTTTCAGTATAGATGCACACGCAACACACGGCACACTCATTATATTGCCATATTTGGTGCCGTGCTAGGCACTGTGTTGATATCATGCCTGATTATATCGTATGATATGTGTTGTATGTTCTGTGTAATGTAATGAACCCGTGACTATCATGATATATGTAGCTGAGTAAACAAAACGTTCACGTATTTTAATGGCTGACTTGGTAATGTCTATGATATGATGTAGTAAATGTTGTTGTATATGTAATATGATGCCAACTGGCATACAGTATTCCTGGGAAGGTGTACCCTGGGTTGTCGGACGTAGGAAATGTTGAAGCCCGGCCACACAGTACGGTAGTGCATTAGGCCATGGATTGCGGGCAACAGGTTGGGTTTGGTCGTATCCCTTCCCTAATTCATCATTAGTTGTAACTGAAGCACACGCGAAGTTTACAACTACCTCACAGCGTCTTCATGTGTGCAGAAGCTGCCTATGCTGGGGGTTCTGTTGGAACGGTGTCTAATGCATCATGTTGAATTATTTCTTGGTTTTTCGTTTCGTTAACAAGATGAAAAATCAGCCATAAAAGAATATGATCGGCAAAGAAGTACCCGACTTCTTCGATGAATGAGACACACTTTTCTGTATAAAAGAAGCCATCACATACATACACGAGTAACAGAAAATAATATGTTCTTGCAGAAACAAATAAACACCAAAACGTATTTAGTAATAGTCATACTATCTCTCTGAACCTTGTGTGCCAAAGCTACATGGGGCTTCTGCAAGGGTTTCCCACAGAACGGCTGTCCTTTGCCTTCCTATCTGCTCTTGCTCAGGTGAGCCCTCTATTGCTCAACATCCTCTCTGTTGTTCTCATTGTCTCTTTTGGTCTACCCTTACTTCTGTTTCCCTGTGGTGTCCATCTTAGTGCTGTTTTTGGTAGTGAGTTGTCAGTCATTCGGAGCACATGTCCCAACCATCGCCAGCGTCTTTCCTCAATAATTGCTGTCAGTGGCTTCATCTGCATTTCTGCCAACAAGATGTTATTTCTTATGGTGTTTGGCCAAAATATTCTTCTAACTCTTCGTAAACATTTAGTCTGGAAAGAATTCAGCCTGTTTCTATAGCTCTGGTGATTTTTCAGCATTCACTTCCATAGAGTAGTGCACTTAGGACATTACTCTTATAATATATAATATTTTATATATATATATATATATATATATATATAAGATTTAAATATAATGATTTTCGTTTTCATGCTTAGTTTTTAGATTTCCATGTAGTCTTCAGCACTGCAAAAGCAACAGCCATAATAGCCGTGTGTTAATTAATTATTAGCAATTTCTGATTATTTCTGAAGGGGCTGACGATTCTTTCCTCTCTTCCTGTTATTCTTCTTCACCATCAAGTTCACAATGAGGCCTGACTTGGGTCGATAGTATCAGTAACAATGGTCGTACTGTTGTAATGGTTTAAACTGTGAAGCTGACAGGTACTTTTAAGTGCTCAATCTGAATAGCGGCTGCAGACATTTCGATTATCGATTCTGAAATGAACTTGCTTCAGTCGAAGTTAACATGCCCTGGACAAGAAACAGAAAATCACAACAACGAATAAAAACACACTTTCCAGCAACTGTTTCCGATTACAACGCGCTTTCTTTTGGCAAAAATAAAACCCCATCATTTGTCTTCACTGCATTTACGCCATTATTGCTTAATTTCATCATCATCAAGTGCCATGCCAGCAGGTGCTGGCGGTCACAGATCTTGTTCTGTGTTATTTTCCATCAGCTCAGTTGGTGATTTTGTTTTGTGCCATCGCATTAGATTGTCCATGACTTATTTCCTTCCTGGTCTTCCTCTGCATCTCTTCCCATTTATCTTTCCTGCTGTTATGATGTCCTCAAGCCCTCCTCTTCTCATTATACATCCAATAAATGATGACTGTCATTTATTTTCTTATGGATTAATTAAGTTCCTGTCTACGGTTCTTTCTGTTAAACATTCCCTGTTTGTCATCTTAGCTGTCCATGGTATTCTTAACATTCTTCAAGTTAACCACATCTCTGTCACTTCTAGTGATCTTTCCATCAGATGTTTCTCATTTGTCAGGCGGGTAAGAGATGTTTCTCATTTGTCTGGCGGGTAAGAGATGCTTCTCATTTGTCTGGCGGGTAAGAGATGTTTCTCATTTGTCTGGCGGGTAAGAGATGCTTCTCATTTGTCTGGCGGGTAAGAGATGCTTCTCATTTGTCTGGCGGGTAAGAGATGCTTCTCATTTGTCTGGCGGGTAAGAGATGTTTCTCATTTGTCTGGCGGGTAAGAGATGCTTCTCATTTGTCAGACGAGTAAGAGATGCTTCTCATTTGTCAGGCGAGTAAGAGATGCTTCTCATTTGTCAGGTGAGTAAGAGATGCCTCATTTGCCAGGCGAGTATGAGATGCTTCTCATTTGTCAGGTGAGGAAGAGATGCCTCATTTGTCAGGCGAGTAAGAGATGCTTCTCATTTGTCAGGCGAGTAAGAGATGCTTCTCATTTGTCAGGCGAGTAAGAGATGCTTCTCATTTGTCAGGCGAGTAAGAGATGCTTTTCATTTGTCAGGCGAGTAAGAGATGCTTCTCATTTGTCAGGCGAGTAAGAGATGCTTCTCATTTGTCAGGCGAGTAAGAGATGCTTTTCATTTGTCAGGCGAGTAAGAGATGTTTCTCATTTGTCAGGCGAGTAAGAGATGCTTCTCATTTGTCAGGCGAGTAAGAGATGCTTCTCATTTGTCAGGCGAGTAAGAGATGCTTCTCATTTGTCAAACGAGTAAGGGATTCCTAATTTGTCAGGCGAGTAAGAGATGCATCATTTGTGAGGCTTGTAAGAGATTCCTCATTTGTTAGGCGAGTAAGAGATGCCTCATTTGTCTAAGAGATGCCTGATTTGTCAAACGAGTAAGAGATTCCTCATTTGTCAGGCGAGTAAGAGGTGCCTTATTTGTCAGGAGAGAAAGAGATTCCTCATGTCAAACGAGTAAGAGATTCCTCATTTGTCAGGCGAGTAAGAGATGCTTCTCATTTGTCAGGCGAGTAAAAGATGCTTCTCATTTGTCTAAGAAATGCCTCATTTGTTAGGCAAGTAAGAGATTCCTCATTTGTCAGGCGAGTAAGAGATTCCTCATTTGTCAGGCGAGTAAGAGATTCCTCATTTGTTAGGCAAGTATGAGATGCATCATTTGTCAGGCAAGTAAGAGATGCTTCATTTGTTAGGCAAGTAAGAGATTCCTCATTTGTTAGGCAAGTAAAAGATGCTTCATTTGTTAGGCAAGTAAGAGATGCATCATTTGTTAGGCAAGTAAGAGATTCCTCATTTGTTAGGCAAGTAAAAGATGCTTCATTTGTTAGGCAAGTAAAAGATGCTTCATGTGTTAGGCGAGTAGAAGATGTCATGAAGCCTCTAAGCCTCTGCAGTCCTGTTGGCAGGACAAAGTCCAAAGGTTAACGGAAAGACCGTACACAAACTTTCAGAAGGCAAAGTGAAACCACTGTCGTAACTCCTAAGAATAGATAGATAGTCAGTCACTCAGTCATGTACATGTCCCTTGCGGAACTTTGCCTCCCTAACAGCTCTCCTCTAGGCCTCTTGGTTGTAAACGAGATGCCCTGCAGCTGATGCGTCCACTCGCGGATCTTCAACAATGTCTTGCAGCCATCATCGCCTTGGTCTTCCTTCCTTTCTTTTTCCCATTATGTACCCTTCCAAGACGGTCTTCTCTAAAAGATCATGACGTTTAATGTGTCCGAAATATTTAAGTTTTCTCTGTTTAATCTTCCTTACTTTCCAGCCTTCTTCAGTATTAAGTTGTTGTAGTATAGATGTATTTGTTCCTTTTTTGTGTGTGTGTGTCCATGATATTTGAAAGACTCTTCTGTAGCATTTACATTCAACGGCATTTATGTGTTTCTCAGCTGTTTTGTTAAGTGTCCAGCTCTCACAGGCATATGTTGCGACGGGAAACATGCATGGCCTTACAAATCTTATTTTTGTAGTTCTGTCTGTTCCTCTCCACAGCTTCTTTAGTTGTTTTGCTTTTTTGGAAGAGCGACACTCACGCAGATTTACAAACATAAATAAAAAGCTAAATTTCAGCAGCCCAAATAAAACAAAAAGTATTACATTTGTCTCTCACTGCTAGTTATGCCAAGAGCTTACAGGTTGGCAGTTTTTCTGCATTTACTGTGATATGTACCAGCTGGTTTTACCGAAAAGAAAAGTTCCTGCACCATCTCATGGCCTCCATGAGAAATTTTGAAAACCGTTCAGTTTCCAGCTTATGTTTTTCGTTCACTACGAGCGCCACGAAGCCCTCCTGGACAATTCTTAAAATATGGAAAGAGACAGAAAATGAGTGAGGAAAAGCTGGGGGCGGGTTAGGAAGATAGTATATTAATGCGATTCACAGCCTGGGTTCCTCCCTCACTGAGCCTAAGCTAGTCATAGTTCAGAAATGTTTGGTGTACACATCGAAGCTGTTAGTTACAAAGAAACAAAGAACAGACTTGTAAGTGATAGGCAAATAACACAGCTAAAACACCAACCAAATAACATAGCTAAAACACCAACCAAATAACATAGCTAAAACACCAACCAAATAACATAGCTAAAACACCAACCAAATAACATAGCTAAAACACCAACCAAATAACATAGCTAAAACACCAACCAAATAACATAGCTAAAACACCAACCAAATAACATAGCTAAAACACCAACCAAATAACATAGCTAAAACACCAACCAAATAACATAGCTAAAACATCAACCAAATAACATAGCTAAAACACCAACCAAATAACATAGCTAAAACACCAACCAAATAACATAGCTAAAACACCAACCAAATAACATAGCTAAAACACCAACCAAATAACATAGCTAAAACACCAACCAAATAACATAGCTAAAACACCAACCAAATAAAATAGCTAAAACACCAACCAAATAAAATAGCTAAAACACCAACCAAATAAAATAGCTAAAACACCAACCAAATAACATAGCTAAAACACCAACCAAGCACACACCCACACAAAAACAAACAAAGAATACTACAAACTTTCAGGAAAACGACAACGATATAATTTTCCTGATGAGAACAGGACACAGTGAGATATCATCTATACCACAAGCAGAACACTGGCTCAAAAGATCTATAAAGTAATGGAATATAAGTGTTGTATGGGCACATCTCGATTAAAAAAATCATAAGCAAGAAACTTTTAGGCGCGAGAGAAATAAGAATGACAAGATAAACACCTGGGACTTGAATAACCACGGACTCAGAGAGAGACCAGCGCATTAATAAACTTCGCTATCTTGCACTCCAAGCAAAAAATAAGAATTTACATGCTTCCGAAGCGAAGGGGTTCGAACGGACTAAAAGAATGGCTGCTGTAACCCGCTCCCAAACCGACACAATCCTGTGTCTCAACACCTTCAACAACCGCTGCAAAGAGCACCAGTTCGCAGTTCCAGGGAGACAAGACAAGACAAGACATTTCTTTTCTCTCTCTCTCTCTCTCTCTCTCTCTCTCTCAAGCCAACGCTTGAACAACATATGTCTTCCAAAACCTAGACTTGATCTTTACAAGAAAAGCTTTAGTTATTCTGCTGCTCATCTTTGGAATACCCTCCCATCCTATATAAAAAATATAAATTATACTCCTTCCTACAACTACAAGCTTTCCCAATATCTATTTGATGTCGACTACATGCCTCCATGAATTATAAAACTTAAAAGTTATCTTAAGCTGCTCTTACAGACACCGAATACAATTAATTGTTTTCTGAATAGTCCTGAAAATTTTGTTTAGTAGATAGTCATTTATAATGTATGTAGTTACTTCTGTACTGAGTGAATGTTTAAGAGCGAAACGTAAATGTTATATTTTATTTTATGTCTCTCAGCTTCAATGTTAGTTATGTTTGTTATATGAACAGCATATTTGTAGAATGTCTGGAATAGAGTGAAAGATGTATGATAAAGGGCAGAATGTCAGACGGGCCTGCGTGCCCAATTCTTAACCCTTTTGAAATAAAGATCAATCAATCAATCAATCAATCTCTCTCTCTCTCTCTCTCAGTGTACCAATTTACTAAAATTAAACATTTTCTTGACATGGACACCAGAAAAATATACTACATATCACAGATACACACACACATTTGGACTACTGTTCCACAGTCTGAGATGGTTGTTCCATGTCAGGCATGAAAAGACTTTACTCACTTCAAAAACGAGCAGTAGAGCTTATAGATGACAAACATGCAGCACGTACTACAAATAAGGACAAACATCATGATATTGTACCCCTCAAGAAGAGATTTCTTTTCAACAAGGTCAAGTTTATTCATAAAATTATATCGCACAATGCTCAACCCTATCTGTGGTCGTTGTTGAATTTCAACCCAAAACACAGTCAACTCTTAAGCAATTATATTCTCCCAAATCAAGGCTTGACATGTTTAAGAAACGCTTCTCTTACTCAGCTGCCCACCTTTGGAATGCCCTACCAATTCACGTAAAACTTATAAGTAACATTCGTTCTTATAACTTTAAACTTTGTCAGCATCTGTTTAATATGGACTATATGCCTCTCTAAGCATAGTTTAAAGTAGTTCAAAGTATGACTTGAGTGTTGTAATTTTTTAAATACTGCTTTTCTATAATTTGTTAGTTTTGAATGAATGTAAGAATGCAAGTTTATTTCACGCTATTGCATAAATCAGAGTGTAGAGTGTATGGACATGAGATAAGTTCATTATTTATTTATGTAATCATTTGATGTATCTTCATGATTATGCTCATTAACAAATGCTGAATGACTGCGACTGAGTGAAAGCTGAATGATGAAGGGCAGAATGTTAGACGGGCCTGCGTGCTCAATTCTTAACCCTTTGAAAATAAATTATATTCGTTCGTTCGTTCCCTCTGGAGACAGTGTATGCTCGTCTTTCTAACAAGGTGGCTACCAAAACAGTTAAACGTTTAATTTTTAATCTATTTTTCGCGTTATCTGTTGTGTTCTTTATGCATGTGGTCCTTGAAAAAAAACCATTTGCCGAAATATTGGACTGTTGAATGTTCTTCATTTATACGTGCACATCACTTTCTGCAACTCTCGTTCGTGCCCAATTTCATCGCATTTTCTATCTTTTTGTAAAACTGAAACATACATTTCTGTATACCTTTAACTAAATTAGAAAACAATGCCTTAAAAAAAAACTAAGACAGAACAAAAACATAAGATTTAACAGTGGGCATGAGAGAAAAGTTCCGTTTTTTTCTAATTTAAAAACTGGCAGAAATTCTCTGATCGTGCGCGCCAAAAAAAACAGTTTGAACTGTCCAAAGCCGAAAGACACCATAAGACACCGAAGGTGCCATAACCCACCTAGAAACCCACACGATCCTGTGCCCAACACCTTGACAGCAGCCGCCGTAAAGAACGCCAGTCTGCAGCTCCAGTGTGATAGGAGACAAAGACAAAACAAGACATTCTCTCTCTCTCTTGTCTTAAACACAAACATCATCATCATCATCCATGATCCATCATCCATCATCCGTCATCATCCATCATCATCATCATCATCATCATCCTCATCAGCGTTCGAGGTTGTTGGTCACATCAGACCCTGTTCCCTGTCGACATGGCAAAGCCCGCAGTCCTCTCCAGATCCTGACAGGAGCCCCCAAAGCTTTTACCCCAAGCTTTGTCCTCTGGCCATGTCTCACTCCTCAGGTCTGCATGGATAAAACAATTTCAAACCGATCATCAATCTTCTCTATTTCTAGAGCACAGTCATCTTTCTATCACTTTTTCTTTCCTCTACATATTTTCCCAGTCTCCACGGCCCAAAGACAGCTTTCTGCAAAAATAAAATTCAGAATCAGTTCTAATTCCAGCAATCAGCAGAATACGCCATAGACCTCACTTCAGCACTTCTTTTGTGAAAGGAAAAAAAAAGCAACTTAAAAATAAAAACCAGAATCACTCTAAGACCTTATCTCTTTCATATCCACGACTCTCACAAATATCCCTTCTTTCCATAGAACTCTTAATGAGAATCAATCCCAATCGCCTTTAGCTTCTCCATTCACTCTCTCTCTCTTTCCCCAAGCCAGACGATAAACCCTAGGCCCCCCCCCTGACAACTCGAGAATACCCCCCAGACATGCTAAGACCCGACAATAGTTCGTGCTGTCTGTGGAATGACGCAGAAATGTCTATTAGGCAAGAAGAATTTTCCTTCGGAGTCAATTTAAGACGTGGCTTGAGGCAGATCTTATGGTCTCACCAGGGCGGTCTTAATTGCCACCACCGATAAAGTTCCGCGGAACCTCATCTGCGTTGTGGTGCCGCTACTCCAAACTTTCCACTCCAGCTCCTCTATTTTTTTCCCCACTATCCAAAACCGACTCCTCTATTTTTTTCACTTAACCTACATCGAATCCTCTATCCTATTCCGACTCCTATATTTTTTTCTACCATCCTACAGCAACTCCTCTATTTAAAAAAAATTACTCTTCTTCGATTTCTCTACTTTTCTACTTTCCTACTCTGACTTCTCTATTTTTCTACTAACCTACTCTGGCTTCTCTATTTTTCTACTATCCTACTCTGATTTCTCTATTTTTCTTTTATCCTACTCTGATTTCTCTATTTTTCTTTTATCCTACTCTATTTTTCTATTATCCTACTCTGACTTCTCTATTTTTCTACTATCCTACTCTGACTTCTCTATTTTTCTACTATCCTACTCTGACTTCTCTATTTTTCTACTATCCTACTCTGTTTTATTTTACTATCCTCCTCTATTTTTCTACTATGCTATTCTGACAACTCTGTCTGTTTACTATACTACTCTGTCTTCTCTATTTTGTTTTACTATCCTACTCTGACTTCTCTATTTTTCTAATATTCTATTTCATTTTTCTATTATCCTACTCTGATTTCTTTATTTTTCTGATATCCTACTCTGACTTCTCTATTTCTTTACTATCCTACTCTCTAGTTTTCTACTCTCTTGCTCTATTTTTCTATTATCGTATGTCGACTTCTCTCTTTGTCTATTATCCTTCTTTGAATCCCCTATTTTTCGACTCTCCTACTCCGATTCCTCTGTCTTTCCACTATCCTACTCCGATTCTTCTAACTTTCTACTATCCTTCTCCGATTCCTCTACTTTTTCTTACTATCCTTCTCCGATTCCTCTACTTTTTCTTACTATCCTACTCCGATTCCTCTACTTTTTCTTACTATCCTACTCCGATTCCTCTACTTTTTCTTACTATCCTACTCCGATTCCTCTACTTTTTCTTACTATCCTACTCCGATTCCTCTACTTTTTCTTACTATCCTACTCCGATTCCTCTACTTTTTCTTACTATCCTACTCCGATTCCTCTACTTTTTCTTACTATCCTACTCCGATTCCTCTACTTTTCTACTATCCTACTCCGATTCCTCTACTTTTTCTTACTATCCTACTCCGATTCCTCTACTTTTTCTTACTATCCTACTCCGATTCCTCTACTTTTTCTTACTATCCTACTCCGACTCCTTCTTTTTCTACTATCATACTCACATATATTTTTCCTGCTACTACATACTCCAACTTCTCTATTTTTCCAACTATCCTACTCCAACTTCTACTTTTTTTTCTACTATCCTACTCCGACTATTTTGTCCTACCATCCTTCTCCGTCTCCTCTATTTTGTCCTACCATCCTTCTCCGTCTCCTCTATTTTGTCCTACCATCCTTCTCCGTCTCCTCTATTTTGTCCTACCATCCTTCTCCGTCTCCTCTATTTTGTCCTACCATCCTTCTCCGTCTCCTCTATTTTGTCCTGCCATCCTAATCTGATTCATGCACAACCAACTTGAGATAAATAGTACATTTCTACCGACTCGGATTCTACACAAAACTGCTTCAGCGCTGACTTTCATTCTACACAAAACTGCTTCAGCGCTGACTTTCACTCTACACAAAACTGCTTCCGCGCTGACTTTCATTCTACACAAAACTGATTCCGCGCTGACTTTCATTCTACACAAAACTACTTCCGCGCTGACTTTCATTCTACACAAAACTACTTCCGCGCTGACTTTCATTCTACACAAAACTGACTTCCGCGCTGACTTTCATTCTACACAAAACTGTTTCCGCGCTGACTCTGATTCTACCCGCTATGGCGCTAGATCTAAAATTCCAACTTTCGTCGAACCCATGGATTACCAAGCTGTAGACAGCTGTCCTTTAAGCCACATCTTAATGGTGTCTGGTTATTCGTAGTGACTTGCCCCCCCCCCCCCCCCCCCAGCCGATCTCCAGTCCACTATAGCTCTCGCTTTGATATCAGCTTAGGTAGATTGTTTTAAAAGGAACATTATCAGTTAGAATAGCTGGGAGAGCTTGCTTGCTTTAAAGTGATGCTGTTTTTCATATAGGAGATTTTGCTTGCATGTTTAGAAAAGGATGATGTTTCTCATATGAGGAGAGTTTGCTTGTTTAGAAAAGGATGATGTTTTTAAGCTAGTAGAGCTTTCTTGCTTTGAAACTGGCAGATGAGAGAGACAACTTTGAAACTGACAGATGAGAGAGACAACTTTAAAACTGACAGATGAGAGAGACAACTTTAAAACTGGCAGATGAGAGAGACAACTTTGAAACTGACAGATGAGAGAAACAATTTTGAAACTGGCAGATGAGAGAGACATCTTTGAAACTGACAGATGAGAGAGGCAACTTTGAAACTGACAGATGAGGGAGGCAACTTTGAAACTGCCAGTTGAGAGAGAGAGGCAACTGTGAAGGGACCAGCATGTAATATTAATGTGTGCGCATTAGCTAGGGAATAATGGAACTTGTACCGGAGTCTGGGAAGATATGCTGTGAAATGTTTCTTTTCATCATTCTTGCCATCGCTGCTCTCTCTCTCTCTCCTCTATCTCTCTCTCTCTCTCTCGTAATTCTATCTTCTTTTTCCAAATAAATAACCTTTCTATTTTCAGTAACTCGTCTTATCTTTATTTATTCATAAATTTCACTCCGTTCTTCTCGAAATCTTTTCTTCTGTTTTCTATCTTTCCCGTCGCCTGTAATCGATCCGCATGTTTAAAACGTCAAGCTTAACAGCCTGTATTGAAATGTTTGGAAACTGAAGGGAAATCAAATGATTTCATTATATAAGGCATTACTTAATATCATCTTCTTCATCATCATTCTCCATGGAACAGCGAGCTGATGTCCTTTGCAGCCGACGCGATGAAGATGTTGGGCCATTGTTTCGTGTCGGCTTGAGAGCGGGTTATGGAGACTTTGTTTTTCTTTCAAGTCTCTGAATGGAGCTAAAAATCAGAAGGTGTGCAGTACTTCTTTAGCAGACTCCACCACCTAGAGGACTATGGCGATCCCTGCCCCGTTAGTCAGACTAGGCCTGTTACTGGGTATGCCAATAAGGAGGTGGGGCAGTGTCTTGGTCAGTTATACTTCGCCAGCCATGCATATAAAATGACTGGAGGGGGGGGGGCGCGAAATCGCTGTCCTATCTGGCAGTCAGCGACTCGTAGCTGACATACTAGAGCCCATTCTCAGTCAGCGACTCGTAGCTGACATACTAGCGCCCATTCTCAGTCAGCGATTCGTAGCTGACATACTAGTGCCCATTCTCAGTCAGCGACTCGTAGCTGACATACTAGCGCCCATTCTCAGTCAGCGACTCGTAGCTGACATACTAGCGCCCATTCTCAGTCAGCGACTCGTAGGTGACATACTAGCGCCCATTCTCAGTCAGCGACTCGTAGCTGACATACTAGCGCCCATTCTCAGTCAGCGACTCGTAGCTGACATACTAGCGCCCATTCTCAGTCAGCGACTCGTAGCTGACATACTAGCGCCCATTCTCAGTCAGCGACTCGTAGCTGACATACTAGCGCCCATTCTCAGTCAGCGACTCGTAGCTGACATACTAGCGCCCATTCTCAGTCAGCGACTCGTAGCTGACATACTAGCGCCCATTCTCAGTCAGCGACTCGTAGCTGACATACTAGTGCATATTCTCAGTTAGACACGAGACTGTGATTCAACACCTTCACCGAAAAGAGCATCACGCTCGCAGTTCCAGGGAGAGAGAAGTATGTATACATATATAGAGAGAGATAGAAGTATGTATACATATATATAGGGAGATAGAAGTATGTATACATATATATAGGGAGATAGAAGTATGTATACATATATATAGGGAGATAGAAGTATGTATACACATATATAGGGAGAAGTATGTATACACATATATAGGGAGAAGTATGTATACACATATATAGGGAGAAGTATCTATACACATATATAGGGAGAAGTATGTATACACATATATAGGGAGAAGTATGTATACACATATATAGATAGAAGTATGTATACACATATATAGGGAGAAGTATGTATACACATATATAGGGAGAAGTATCTATACACATATATAGGGAGAAGTATGTATACACATATATAGGGAGATAGAAGTATGCATACATATAAAGGGAGATAGAAATATGTATACATACATAGGGAGATAGAAGTATATATACATATATAAAAAAGTATTTTTACTGTTGGTAGATTTTGCACATCTATGTGAACCAGTGTTCAATTCGATGTTTAGGCAAACTCGTAATAACAACAACAACAAAACAGAAGTAACGCATTTCTAACCCAATCCATATTTTGCTTTAAAAAATGTAGAACAGCAAACATATTCTTGAATGGACGCTGCGACATGCGGCGGGCCATATATGAGGTTGTCCCGAATGCAGTGAAGTCGGAGTCTTGCGTTCTGGACTTCGAACTTTGATGGAAATTAACTCGGAAATTGAACGAGTTTCAAATCTGGCCGTGGCTTCTCTTTCCTCTCCCCCAGCCTTCTCTGAGTTGTTCGTTCTACCTACAATATAGTACTAGTACAAGACCTGACAGTGAACGATTACGTTAGAATGACATTTGACAGATGAATGGCAGAATGTCAGACTGTTTTTTTGCGTCTAATTCATCAACCTTTGAAGGAGGAAAAAAAAATTCGCTGGTTCGTTCCGCGCTTCTAACATTCTCAGCCATTAACATTGTGTTTGTGTTTGTGTGCGCGCGCAATCAGAGAATTACTTGACCTTTTTTTTTTCTTTTTCCTTTCTCACCTTGTCTCCAAAGGCGAAATAAAATAAAAACAAAAAATATTGCGTCTCTCTCTCTCTCCCTCTCCCTCTCTCTCCTTCTCTCGCTCTTCCTCTCTCTTCCTCTTTCTCTCTATCACCCTCTTTCTCTCCTTCTTACTCTCCCTCTTTCTCTCCCTCTCTCTCTCTCACGCGCTCTTTCTCTCTCTCTCTCTCTCTCTTTCTCTCTCACCTTCTCGCTCTCTCTCTCTCTTTCTCTCTTCCTCTCGCGCGCTCTTTCTCTCTCTCTTTCTCGCTTTTCTCATCAAGTTTATTTACAAGTTGTAATTACATAGCAGAATTATTGCGTGTCGCTAATCAGTGTCATCTAATAATAATAATAACAACAAATAATAATAATAACAATCATAATACAAATGAAAGAATCACATTCTCTTGCACATCGTTTCAATTAAAACACGCCCACGCAAACACCTCTTGGCCACAAAACAGCCCAGTCTCCAGAATGATGAAGACAATGGTGCCCATGAAGCAGGCAACAATACGAAACTTAGAAATCGATAAAACGAGGTAAATGACTTCGTAATACCAACAAAGGCCCCCCCCCCCCCAAATTGCCCAATATAGGGAAACATAATTTAAAAAAGAAAACATTGAAGATGGGTCAAAATCAATCAACAGCCAATCTTCAGTAAGGCCACGCCCGCTCAAAATAGAAACCCGAATTAGATTAGATTAGATTACATCTAATCTCACCCCCCTCCCCCTTACATTTTGCACGAAAATATTGCCCCAGTAATAAAACAGGCCTCATCTCGTGATTATTTTGATAACCGCTGATTCTCATTTGCCGTAAGATTTACCCACATTTTGCAGTAAAGAACCATCTCTTTATAAATGAAACCAAATCAATATTTTGTGACAACCACTGATGGAAGGGATTTTTCCAATGATGATACAACATAATCCTGAACACAGAAAAAAGATTGGCGGACAGACAAATAGGTAAATAAACAGACGGATAAAATATGATCGGCGGACAGACAAATAGGTAAATAAACAGACAGATAAAATAAGAGCGACGGACAGACAAATAGGTAAATAAACAGACAGATATATACAATGAATGATAAAAATACTCTGTGTTCAAAAGAACGAATTCAAAACTAAAGCTGAGATAAAAGAAATGTGCTGCACAACAAAACAGTCTCTGCGGTGATCAAGAAAAGAAGGTGGATAGATGTAGGCCATGTGATGAGACGAAGCAATAAAAGAATCACAAAGCAAGCCATCAAATGGGAAACATCTGAAAAAAAAAAAACGAAAAAAAACAGAGGCCCACTTCCAGAGACCCTAAAGAGAACACTGATCAGAGAGACTAAAATGCTAGGCATCAAATCCCTTGAGACTGAGATGCTCTCCGAGAATAGACTCATGAAAAGACACACTGCAAGCCTTATGTGACTTTTAACGGCACGGGAATGATGTGAGAATATAGAACGAGTGAGTACCATTCATTATAACATTTATTTTTTAAAAAAGGAATACACAAAACAGGAGACCACAGCATAAAAAAGCAATAAAAAATAAGTAATTGCGGTCGCACTGAAGCAATCGCGTCTTGTATGGAATAGCCTCTGGACCAGCGGTTCTCAGACCCTTTTGCTGCACGGTCCACATTTAAAGTCAAACATGTTTGCGGCCCACTAGTAAAGTGCTTTATATCTGCAAGGTATAAATCTAATTTTATAAAGCATTATGTCTTCTTCTTCTTCGTTCGCTTCTACCACCAAGACCGCACCGTGATCTTCCTGAATTTACTCATGTGGTCCTCGATAGGTCCCGTGGTTCCCCCGTGTAGGGATCACACGAGATCCAAGAGAGGACCACAAAGAGGTTCAGAGTATCGCAGGGCTTGAGCCTGTATTCTTGGTGGGTCTCGGAAGCGGGAATACGTGGTTTTCGTTGCACCAGTTTAATCTAGAGCTAGACTTTCTCACCGGAAAACCTCGACGTGATTTGGATATCAGTATATCTCCGCTGGGTGAGAGGTGGTTGCCCATCCAGCCTAGAGTTGGACTTTCTCACCGGAAAACCTCGATGTGTTGTGGGATACATGGTTATCCCTGCCGGGTGAGAGGTGGTTGCCCATCCAGTCCAGCGTTGGACTTTCTCACCGGAAGACCTCAGCGTGATTAGGATACGCATACATCCCCGCCGGGTGAGAGGTGGTTGCCTATTTAGATTTTACTGGTCCAGTGTCTCCGACTTCAGCATTTTGTGATCGTGGCCGCTACCCTTCCTAGTTGTGACCAGGACGGAGCTTATGTCCAGGAAGACGAATCCTCGCCACTAGTAAGTTTCGCCCGTGGGTTGAGCAGGTTTAGGCATATTATCCCAGCATGGGCGTGTTTAGGACATGAACGACCTCTAGAGCGGAGGTACTGTGACATGAGTAGCCATCAAGTTCACCCCTGGTTTAAGCCGGTTTAGGCATATTTCACCAGTATGGGTATATATCTGACGTGGCCGGCCTCTAGAGCAGAGGTGCCGTGGTATGAGTAGCTCTCGCCGCGAGACCACTGGACATACCGACTAAACTTCACTTTATCCTTTCATCACCTTTTCACATCGGCGCCGCACGGCAACCATAATTTCTTTTTCGCATTTTCTTCATTGGCCGGGAGGTGTTTCACTCCACGCACGGCGTCCAAAGAATCTCGCCAGCAGTGTCTTAACCTAAGTTAAGCCAGTTCAGGCACTTCGATCGATATGAGTGCACATAGGAGGTGGCCGACCTCCAGACCAGAGGTGCCATGATTTAACTTCTGTTTACTTCGCTTAATCCTTTCTTTCACCTTTTCCACAGTGATGCCGCGCGGCAACCCCATTCGCATCTTTCTTCACTGGCCGGGAGGAGCCCCACTCCACGCACGGCAGCTGAATAATCTCGCCATCAGCGGTAGATGAGCTATCAAACATGACTCTCATCTACAGGAAGCATCTGGTTTTCAGGGGCCAGATATTCGCCTTCGGCCATTCTCCTGTCAGTTTGAACAGTTCTGCCACGAGAAGGCCAGGAGCTAGACTTGACTGTCAGAGGCTATTTGAGACGGACGCCATTGGAGTGGAGAGCGTATCCCCCACCCCACCTCCGGCTATACCAGTCCTTAGAACCTAAAGCATTATGTAATATTTTCTCTACTGTTTAACTGCATATTCAGTGCTACACACAAGTTTTTTTCATTTACTTTAAAGATGGCACTATTTCCGGATGGATATCATGTCTACTCTGGCTGGAATTTGCGACAAACACACTCGAAGATCATCTTCCACTTTCATTCTTGAACGATATTTGGTTTTCATGGCAGTCAATGCAGAAAATGAAACTTCACATAAATAAGATATTGAAAAAGACAGAAGAACTTTCATCGCCAGGGCTGACAAAAACGGATATTCCAGCGAAACAGTGCACCAAAAGGAAAAGATATCCACAGCGGGGTCGTTAAATTTGATTTGTAATGTGGGATCGCTAGACAGTTCAGCTAATTCTTCTTGTGCACGACCGGTTAATTCAGAGAATGCACACTGAAAAGGATTACGAATCTAGTCGTACGTTTTAATGTCTTCGAGAGTGAAGTATTTGTCAAAATATACAAGAGATGTCAGATGCCCTTTTATTACACCAGTGATCCCCCTTCCAGAATCTCGCCATTAACTTCATTGCTCTCTATAAACTAACAGAACAAGTGAACATTTTTTCTCTCTCTCTTTTTTTTTTTTTGGGGGGGGGGTAGGGTGCTCTGAGACTTCAGTGTGGCCCACAATACTCCCTGTCACGGCCCACCTTTGGGCCGTGGCCCATGAGTTGAGAATCACTGCTCTGGACCAATGAAAGATAGCTGCCCATTTAGATTTTACTGGTCCAGTGTCTCCGACTTCAGCATTTTGTGATCGTGGCCGCTACCCTTCCTAGTTGTGACCAGGACGGAGCTTATGTCCAGGAAGACGAATCCTCGCCACTAGTAAGTTTCGCCCGTGGGTTGAGCAGGTTTAGGCATATTATCCCAGCATGGGCGTGTTTAGGACATGAACGACCTCTAGAGCGGAGGTACTGTGACATGAGTAGCCATCAAGTTCACCCCTGGTTTAAGCCGGTTTAGGCATATTTCACCAGTATGGGTATATATCTGACGTGGCCGGCCTCTAGAGCAGAGGTGCCGTGGTATGAGTAGCTCTCGCCGCGAGACCACTGGACATACCGACTAAACTTCACTTTATCCTTTCATCACCTTTTCACATCGGCGCCGCACGGCAACCATAATTTCTTTTTCGCATTTTCTTCATTGGCCGGGAGGAGTTTCACTCCACGCGCGGCGTCCAAAGAATCTCGCCAGCAGTGTCTTAACCTAAGTTAAGCCAGTTCAGGCACTTCGATCGATATGAGTGCACATAGGACGTGGCCGACCTCCAGACCAGATGTGCCATGATTTAACTTCTGTTTACTTCGCTTAATCCTTTCTTTCACCTTTTCCACAGTGATGCCGCGCGGCAACCCCATTCGCATCTTTCTTCACTGGCCGGGAGGAGCCCCACTCCACGCACGGCAGCTGAATAATCTCGCCATCAGCGGTAGATGAGCTATCAAACATGACTCTCATCTACAGGAAGCATCTGGTTTTCAGGCGCCAGATATTCGCCTTCGGCCATTCTCCTGTCAGTTTGAACAGTTCTGCCACGAGAAGGCCAGGAGCTAGACTTGACTGTCAGAGGCTATTTGAGACGCACGCCATTGGAGTGGAGAGCGTATCCCCCACCCTACCTCCGGCTATACCAGTCCTTAGAACCTAAAGCATTATGTAATATTTTCTCTACTGTTTAACTGCATATTCAGTGCTACACACAAGTTTTTTTCATTTACTTTAAAGATGGCACTATTTCCGGATGGATATCATGTCTACTCTGGCTGGAATTTGCGACAAACACACTCGAAGATCATCCTCCACTTTCATTCTTGAACGATATTTGGTTTTCATGGCAGTCAATGCAGAAAATGAAACTTCATATAAATAAGATATTGAAAAAGACAGAAGAACTTTCATCGCCAGGCCTGACAAAAATGGATATTCCAGTGAAACAGTGCACCAAAAGGAAAAGATATCCACAGCGGGGTCGTTAAATTTGATTTGTAATGTGGGATCGCTAGACAGTTCAGCTAATTCTTCTTGTGCACGACCGGTTAATTCAGAGAATGCACACTGAAAAGGATTACGAATCTAGTCGTACGTTTTAATGTCTTCGAGAGTGAAGTATTTGTCAAAATATACAAGAGATGTCAGATGCCCTTTTATTACACCAGTGATCCCCCTTCCAGAATCTCGCCATTAACTTCATTGCTCTCTATAAACTAACAGAACAAGTGAACATTTTTTCTCTCTCTCTTTTTTTTTTTTTGGGGGGGGGGTAGGGTGCTCTGAGACTTCAGTGTGGCCCACAATACTCCCTGTCACGGCCCACCTTTGGGCCGTGGCCCATGAGTTGAGAATCACTGCTCTGGACCAATGAAAGATAGCTGCCCATTGCTCCATAATATTTGGTCTCTCTAGCACCTTTTTTTTTTTTTGAAAGTGTGAATCAGAGGTTCAGTTTCCACCTTTTGTTATTTTTTTTTTTTGTTTTCTCTCATACTCTTAATATACATATTACTGCTTGCAGTGAACTGAATATTTGAAAACTGAATGAGAGTTGAATGAAGATGTACAGAACGCTAGACGTGTCAACTTTTCCATTAGCTGAAAACATAATTCGCTTATTCGTTTACCCGTCTAATTCTGGTGATCATTTGTTTCTAATTACTTTTTTTTTTTGGTACTACAGCTAAGACTTTTTGTAGGGAGGTCATGCAACAAAAAACCTGTCACGAGAATTTGAACATTTCGAGACGTACACTAATATAAGAATCAAAATGAATGTGTCGAGATATAGACTAGTATGAGAAACATGGCGAACATGTTGAGAAGCCGACTAATGTAAGAAACAAAATGAAAATGTCGAGAAACAGACTAATGTAAGATACAAAATGAACGTGTTGAGGGACAGACTAATGTAAGAAACAAAATTAACGTGTCGAGGAGCAGACTAATGTAAGAAGCAAAATGAAAATGTTGAGTGACAGACTACTGTAAGAAACAAAGTGAACGTGTTGAGGAGCAGACTAATGTAAGAAACAAAATGAACGTATTGAGAAGCAAACTAATGTAGGAAACAAAATGAAAATGTTGAGAAGCAGACTAATGTAAGAAACAAAATGAACGTGTTGAGTGACAGACTAATGTAAGAAACAAAATGAACGTGTTGAGAAGCAGACTAATGTAAGAAACAAAATGAACGTGTTGAGGGACAGACTAATGTAAGAAACAAAATTAACGTGTCGAGGAGCAGACTAATGTAAGAAACAAAATGAACGTGTTGAGGAGCAGACTAATGTAAGAAACAAAATGAACGTGTTGAAGGACAGACTAATGTAAGAAACAAAATGAACGTGTTGAGAAGCAGACTAATGTAAGAAACAAAATGAACGTGTTGAGGGACAGACTAATGTAAGAAACAAAATGAACGTGTTGAGGGACAGACTAATGTAAGAAACAAAATGAACGTGTTGAGGAGCAGACTAATGTAAGAAGCAAAATGAAAATGTTGAGAAGCAGACTAATGTAAGAAACAAAAGGAAACCTGTTGAGGAGCAGACTAATGTAAGAAACAAAATGAACGTGTTGAGTGACAGACTAATGTAAGAAACAAAATGAACGTGTTGAGAAGCAGATTAATGTAAGAAACAAAATGAACATTTCTGCAGGAGAGTTGTATATGAAAAAAATGAACATGCCAAGATGGATATATATATATATATATATATATATATATATATATATATATATGCGTGAAAACATGTTAAGAATGTGATTACTGTGCGCAAATTAAATAAAGAACAAGAGGTGACTGTAGTCCAAAAAAAAACCCCAGAAAACAATGAACATGTCAAAAGGGAGAGTAAAGAAAATGTTCTAGAAAGAAAAACAAAACAAAAAACAAGGAACACGTTATGTAAAGTCTAGAACATACAAAAACCATGGGCAAGACTCACCAGATACAAAAACAATGGGCAAGACTCACCAGATATCTCGTTATCCCCTGTTTTATCCTTGAGCTTTTTGGCATCGGCACTGAACAGTTTCTTCTTGGCATTCTTGCCGCTGCTAGCCCTGTTGCTGTTTTTGTTGTAGTTGCTGCCGCTGTTTTTCAAGTCAGTCTCCGAGTCGTCGGGCGAGTGATGTCGGCTTTTCCCGCATCCCATAGTCCGTTTGCTCGCCGTCACGCACATGGATGCGGGTGCGCGCGCACTGGATACGCTGGACGCCCTGTTAGCGTGCTGGAGCTTGATCCGGGATCACATCGGCGTGATTCGAGTGACAGCGTGTGGGTTGGTAACCTTGTTAGCGCTGACGCGTTTGAGCGGAGCACTAGACGCGTCTTGTCAGATGTGACAGGCTACAATCTGTGGAGGAAACGGAAACGACGCAGTGTTATATGCGCATGCGACACACTGTTATATGCGTTTGCGACACAGTGTTATATGCATGTACAAGACAGCGTTATCTGCGTGTACGACACAGTGTTGCATGTGCGACACAGTGTTATATGCGTGTACGACGCGGTGTTATATGCTTGTACGACACAGTGTTATATGCGCATATGCATTCCTGTACAGAAAACAAGAGAAACTATGAGTGTGACAAAAATACAGAGGAATTATGAGTGTGACAGAAAACACAGAAATTATGAGTGTGACAAAAAACCCAGAGGAATTATGAGTGTGACAGAAAAACAGAGGAACTATAAGTGTGACAGAAAACAGAGAAACTATGAGTGTGACAAAAAAACAGAGGAATTATGAGTGTGACAGAAACACCGAGGAACTATATGAGTGTGACAAAAACAGAGAAACTATGAGTGCGACAGAAAAACAGCGAAACTATGAGTGCGACAGAAAAACAGCGAAACTATGAGTGCATGTGGAAACCGAGGCTGTCTATATTAATGAGAAAAGGAGAGTAGGGATAATTTTTTTTTTCACTTTGCTGTGGGAGGCATTACAAACAAGGACCCGAAAAACTTACAAGACCATATGAACATCTGCTATTATCACATTCATTCATTCATTCATTCATTCCCGAAAAATGTCATTTCCAGAACCTTGTCCCCTCTCACAACCTCCCTGAACGCAACCTGGTCTTGAGCAAGTTGACCGGCGTCTCGCAATAACACATTCAGACTTTCCCTGAGTCCACCTTGCGGCGATGTCGCCCATTTTCTCCTTTTA
Source organism: Achatina immaculata (assembly GCA_009760885.1). NCBI lineage: Eukaryota > Metazoa > Mollusca > Gastropoda > Stylommatophora > Achatinidae > Lissachatina > Lissachatina immaculata. The sequence continues at coordinate 22,828,650 of CM019695.1, forward strand.
CCAGGCACTACGTCTTCTACTGTCAGCCTCTCCAACCTGTTGTGTCTTTTGATGTGGCATAAGCATCTCAGTTTTCTGATTTTTATCGTGTTAACGAGTCAGTTTTCTGCGACACCTAATCCCATCAATATATCCTTATTTGATTTTTGTTCTATCCCTAATATCCTAATTGTCCTTCTGTAACATTTCATTTCAAAATGAGCTGATGCTGTTACATAACAGCTACCCCCCGCTACCTTTTCACTCCAACATGCCACTTCAAACTAAGAGACGACTAATTAATAGCACAGTTATACCAGTGTTGTGCTACCAATGCCAAAAGTTATACCAGCGTTGTGCTACCAATGCCACAGTTATACCAGCGTTGTGCTACCAATGCCACAGTTATACCAGCGTTGTGCTACCAATGCCACAGTTATACCAGCGTTGTGCTACCAATGCCACAGTTATACCAGCGTTGTGCTACCAATGCCACAGTTATACCAGCGTTGTGCTACCAATGCCACAGTTATACCAGCGTTGTGCTACCAATGCCACAGTTATACCAGCGTTGTGCTACCAATGCCACAGTTATACCAGCGTTGTGCTACCAATGCCAAAGTTATACCAGCGTTGTGCTACCAATGCCACAGTTATACCAGCGTTGTGCTACCAATGCCACAGTTATACCAGCGTTGTGCTACCAATGCCAAAGTTATACCAGCGTTGTGCTACCAATGCCACAGTTATACCAGCGTTGTGCTACCAATGCCAAAGTTATACCAGCGTTGTGCTACCAATGCCACAGTTATACCAGCGTTGTGCTACCAATGCCAGTTATACCAGCGTTGTGCTACCAATGCCAAAGTTATACCAGCGTTGTGCTACCAATGCCACAGTTATACCAGCGTTGTGCTACCAATGCCAAAGTTATACCAGCGTTGTGCTACCAATGCCACAGTTATACCAGCGTTGTGCTACCAATGCCACAGTTATACCAGCGTTGTGCTACCAATGCCACAGTTATACCAGCGTTGTGCTACCAATGCCACAGTTATACCAGCGTTGTGCTACCAATGCCACAGTTATACCAGCGTTGTGCTACCAATGCCACAGTTATACCAGCGTTGTGCTACCAATGCCAAAGTTATACCAGCGTTGTGCTACCAATGCCACAGTTATACCAGCGTTGTGCTACCAATGCCACAGTTATACCAGCGTTGTGCTACCAATGCCAAAGTTATACCAGCGTTGTGCTACCAATGCCACAGTTATACCAGCGTTGTGCTACCAATGCCAAAGTTATACCAGCGTTGTGCTACCAATGCCACAGTTATACCAGCGTTGTGCTACCAATGCCACAGTTATACCAGCGTTGTGCTACCAATGCCACAGTTATACCAGCGTTGTGCTACCAATGCCACAGTTATACCAGCGTTGTGCTACCAATGCCACAGTTATACCAGCGTTGTGCTACCAATGCCACAGTTATACCAGCGTTGTGCTACCAATGCCAAAGTTATACCAGCGTTGTGCTACCAATGCCACAGTTATACCAGCGTTGTGCTACCAATGCCACAGTTATACCAGCGTTGTGCTACCAATGCCAAAGTTATACCAGCGTTGTGCTACCAATGCCACAGTTATACCAGCGTTGTGCTACCAATGCCAAACATGGTCACTAACAAAGAAACGGCAAATATAAAACATATCTACATATAGAAGTGAATCATGGACAATAGGCAAGTCTGCACAAAAATCATTGGAAGCAGCAGAAATGTGGTTTATTAGAAGAATGTTGTGAATCCCCTGGACAGCAAAAATAACTAATGAAGAATGTATGAGGAAGAGCTGGAGAGACAAAAAAACCTTGTCAAAAAGATAAGAGAGAGACAATGTATTTTCATAGGACATGCAATGAGAAGAGGGGGCATTGAAAATATTATAACAACAGGAAAAATAGAAGGAAGAAGATCAAGAGGAAGACCAAGAGAAATGATACTGGACAGTCTGACGGGATGGTGTGAGAGGAGATCATCAACTGAACTGATGGCCTGCATGAAGGATCGGGTACTCTGGAGAAGCATAATAGCTAACGCCAGTCGGCACGGCACATGATGATGATGATCTACATGTGAAATGAAATGCCTAAAGAGAGCAGCAAACGTCACTAGGAAGGATAAGTTAAGAAATGACGGCTTAAGACATTCGGTAGGAACTACCCCATGCCTACAATACATACAGAAAAAAAAAAGTTAAGTGCTGATGATCAAGGCGCACATACGGCCAGCCGCGAGGGCATTCAGCCAAAGAACTACAGCCCACAGATCAAGATCAAGAGCCAGGAAAAGATGTTTAAATGGAGTTAGAGAAACGCTCATGAAATTACGCCATGATTATCAGTGAGGCCACAAGAGGACGGATAAAGTTAAAAGCGAGTACCTCCACTTCTCACTGTCTGGAGTCATGTTTTGCATGCAGGCTCTTCTGTGCTGCATTCTGCCCGTCTCGACTTCAAAAGTTCTGGGTCAGGCTAGACTTAACCTCTCATCCCATGGGTCTCGCTTTCAGTTGCTGTCATGCATGGGGGGGGGGGGGGGGGGGGGTTAACTCTTAAGGAAAACTGCGAAAAAACCTTGACCCAAAATCCTGCCATCGCTTTCTGGTTAAGCTAAATTTTATAGCTATACAAGTTCATGTAAGAATCATAGAATGAACTATTCTTCTTTGTCTCTTTTCTGTTCTTTTAGTATTTTTTTTAACAAGTACAGGCATGTTTACAATTTTGTTCATCTAAATACTCCTCAGTTTAGCGGTGATTACTTCCCTTGCATACGTGCGAATTAACTCCCGCAAAATACCAACACACACCGACAATGTTTGTAATATAAAAATGATTGTCGGCATGTTTTACCGGAAAATAATGTGACATCTTTTTAAGCATTTGAGGCACTTTGAACTCCCAGATACAGAACAAAACTATATCGTCGCAATCATTTTATTTTCATTTTTAAAAAGCCAGTTTAACAGATATGGTAGACTAAGAATGAACCCAGTGGATCCCATCACACTGTGGTCTGCTGAGAAACCAAGTAACTGCTGGGACTTTGAGAAATCTGGTAGCAGGCAACGACAACATCAGCTGTACAAGAAGCCATGGACTAACTAGAACAACTCACCATTTGACGATCAGATGACGTCAAGAAAACTTGTTAAATTTAGCTACGCTTTAACGTCTCCTGTGGACGTATACGTGAGATGACTGCTGTATTTTCAGAAAGGGAACTTTCCTGTGCCCGGCTGAGATTCTTCAGGAACGTCACGTGGGCTGCGTACCCGTGACGCGAGGGTAGGGGATTGGGGGGGGGGAGGTTGAGCGAGTTAGTTTACGTTTGGATGTTAAACGGAGATGAAGGCCTTTTTATATCGTTCTGTCGCGAAATGGATGTTGTTGACGTGAAGACTGGCTGTTTTATTGTTACTGGAGTCTTGGATGGATGAAGGGACACGCCATGTGGCAGGGGCAACCTGCCGGCTGTCAAGATATCGTCATTCTCATCCACATCTTCACCAGCTTCATCAATAAACTCATCGTGTATGTGATACACAAGACTTGACTGATATATGTACTAGTTGGTTGCTAACGCGAGGTTGTGTACAAGCTTGGAAGTCAGGTATAGCTGGACTCAGCGGATAGCTAACCCGGCATTATTCAGAAAAATCACGACCTGAAGGAAACATTCCCAACTGTACCTTACTGTACAACGATGAAAGTTAAAAAGGAACCAGTAGCACGAAGAAAAACTGTTTCACTCCGATGGAACCGTGCCGAAATGTTTTTATAAATATGTACACCTCATTCCACGGAACTTTCTTTTCGTTTTCATACATGCTTTGCAGACGGGTCTATGAAGTATGGTCTAAGAATAAGAGAGTACAGCGAGAAATGGAGGCCATGGGGATGTGGTTTATAAGAAGGATGTTGAAGGTACCATGGACAGCCAAGAAAACCAATGAAGAAGTCTTAAGAGAGGCTGGAGTTAAAAAGCAAGTTACAGTAAAGATCAGAGGCAGACAGGCGAGATTTATAAGACATTTCATGAGAAGAGGAAAATTGGAACACACTGTGGCAACTGGAAAAAATTGAAGGAAGAAGAGACAGAGGAAGACAGAGAGAGAGAGAGAGAGAGAGAGAAGTTACTGGATGGACTGTCACAGTGTGGCTAGGAAGAAAGTCACCGGCGGATCTCATAATCAACTCTAAAGACAGGGAATTGTGGAGAGAAATGATCGCCTACGCCACGCGGCATAGCACTTTAATAGAACTGAATTTGCAGACTGGGACATTTGGATATATCCACACAATGCGAGACAACCGGACTGATTGTAGCAGAATCTCGATACCTGCGAAGATTAAACTGCACTTTTAGCAACTGATCATGCCTACGGCGCAACCTTACACTGTGTGAAGAAAACACTAGATTTACGTAAATACTCAGTCAATTGAGGTTCTTTTTTCTTTTAATTAAAAAAAAGGGTAGAGCCATTAAAGGATATAAATCGGAATAATTGTTCCAATACAAACCACCTTTACACTGATTTCAAAACGCACATTTCACAAGTTCTGTTGTATCTTTCAAGAAAATATTGATGAGTGAGATTATATTGGTTATACACTGGATTACACTGGCTAAGCATTGGATTGCATTGGCTTAGAATTTAATTTCGTTTTTTTAAGTGTGTAGTTCTATTACTTGTTGAAACTGCTGGGAAACTACACATTTTTATAACAAAATTTCTCGACATTAAAGAACCAATGAATATGAAAATGAGTGATGTATTGTAGAACATTTACGTGTCGAATTCATAAACATGTTGCAGTATAAATCTACTTCAGGATGAAAGTAGTAGTCCTCCTCCATTGTAATGAAAAAAAATAACATTACAATGAGTTAGCTAAATCAGTGTTTCCTTAACAGTTTCAGACTGTTGCACATCTGATAACACAAATTTCTGTCGCTAGCCTGTGTTCTTAATTCTGGGTTCTCGTATTGTTAACCGTATATATATTAGCATTGTCAGAGTTTACACACTACATTAACCATATATATATATATTAGCATTGTCAGAGTTTACACACTACATTAACCATATATATATATTAGCATTTTCAGAGTTTACACACTACATTAACCATATATATATATATTAGCATTGTCAGAGTTTACACACTACATTAACCATATATATATATATATATATATATATATATATATATTAGCATTTTCAGAGTTTACACACTACATTAACCGTATATATTTTTGCATTTTCAGAGTTTACACACTACATTAACCGTATATATTTTAGCATTTTCAGAGTTTACACATTACATTAACCGTATATATTTTAGCATTTTCGGAGTTTACACACTACATTAACCGTATACATTAACCGTATACATTTTAGCATTGTCAGAGTTCGCACACTACATTAACTATATATACATATATATACATATATATATATATATATATATATATATGTATGTATTGCCATTTTCAGAATTTACACACTACATTAACAGTATATATTTTGCCATTTTCACAATTTACACACTACATTAAATATATTCAAATGACAAATGAAACAAAAAAAAAACAAAGAGCGGCTTTAAAAAGTTTCAATATACAAGGCATTCTTTTCAAAGTGAAATGTAGGCCTGCTTGGAGGGGCATATCTCTGAACATTTCAGCTGAAACTGGACCTGGTTCACTAACAATATTCCCGTGGCTTCTCTACCTGGCGGGTATTTATCACATAAATAAGCAGAAACAACAAGCATGTCTCACTGGAAACCACAAGAACTATCTATAAGACAATCTTCATACCAACATCGAGTTACCAGTGCCAGGCATGGACGATGACAGCAGAAAGACAGACGGAAAATTACAACAACTGAAATGAGATTCTATTCTTGAGAGAAGAGTTCTTGGAATGTCAAGAATGGACATAATCAGAAATGATGTCATTAGAAATAAAGTAGGAATCGAACCCGTTCTGAACCATATTCAAAAACAGCAAATAAAATGGTTCGGTCATGTATCACGACTACCAGCAGAACGTGTACCACAGAGAGCAATGTTTTACAGACCACACAAAGGCAGAGGAAGGGGCCGCCCATGCAAACGATGGACCGATAGTACAGCAGAATCCCTGAACATCTCAATGTACGAAGCCAACAGGCGAGCCATTGGGAGACAATTGCACTTCACCTCTACACCTAGCAGTAAATGAGGAAGGACAAGACAAGACATAAGTAGAAATGCGCTATAACTATATATATATATATATATATATATATATATATATAATATGTATGTATATATGTATATAACTTTGGCGGCACACTTCTAGATCTCTCGCTCTCACACCAGTGTATTGCGACATACTGTTCGAAAAAAAGAATTATGAGGTAAATTATCCTGGCCATAACAGAATTGCTGGTTCCCTTGTTTGTTTGTTTTTTCGCCTTCTAATGTTCGGTTTTATCCACAAAATTTTGTCTAAACTGATGGCTGCACATTACATTACTCTTTGCTGGTGAGGACTGGGACAAAGAGCGACCTAGAAAAGTCAGAATTTTCTGGAGAAAGATTCAGCATAGACCCTGAATAGGAGGATTCAGCAGACCAAGTTCTTAAAGAAGTTACACGACATGGAAAACTAATTAGAAATCTTAAGGAAGAAACAAAGAAGCAAAACTATTTGAACATTTCATGAATAGATAGAAAAAAAAGATAGAACATAGAACATGTCACTCACTGGAAATCTGTGCCTGTCTGTACTGTTTATTGATAGAATTAATGTTTATCTCAATGCCTTTCACGTCGCTGAAGAAATTTAGCAAGGGTCTCCTGTTCGGCTGAACAAATTTAACGATGGTCTCTGTGCCTTTGAAAAAATTTAACGATGGTCTCCATGTCCTTGAACAAATTTCTCGATGGTTTCCCTGCCTCTGAACAAATTTAAAGATGGTCTCCATGTCTCTAAACAAATGTAACAAATGACGATCATTCAAGCAGCTGTTAATACTCCTGCTAACACACACTTTCTTTGGAACTGTAGAAAACAATGCATTAGGAAAATCTGTCTCCTTTTGCGGCTTATTTTCAACTCTATATAATGCGTTGTCATCATAGTCCGTAAAGTTGACGGCACCAGTCTCCCTGAACTATAATCTACGTATTCAGTAAAAAGAGTTATGAAAATACTTATGATACGAACGAACGGTCAAAAGATGTGCAGCATTTTATGTGTGTGTGGTTTTGGTCTGGGTGGTGTGCGGGAGGGAGGAGGAGTGGGGGATTTAGAGTTTAGGGAGAGATTTAAAGAGAAGAGGGAGGAGAAATGGAAAAAAAAAAACTTCAGAATGAAACCAGGGGTGTGGAGTAGGTGCGCCAAACTCCGCCTATTCTTCTGTCTGATTCCAGCTCTCTTTCTATAATAATTATATTTTTACCACCTTCACTTACGCCTCTTTCAGGAAAAGGCGGTTGTAGTCCAATGAATCCCGTCACATTGTGGTCAGTCAGGAGACGAATTTACTGATGGACTTGACAAATCTGGTAGCAGGCAACGACAGCATCGACAGTGCAGGAAGCTATGGACTGATCAGAATAACCCACCATCTGTCTATCAAATGCCACAACCCTCGCACCAAGACAAAACCACCATCTTCATTCTACGCAAGGGACACTACGGATTGCAAGCGCACCTGTATCGCCTCGGTCTGTCAGACACTCCTGACTGCACATGCGAAGCAGGCACCCATACTCCAGAACACATCCTGCAGCTCTGGTCCCTCCACCAAGAAGCCACAACCCAGATGTGGTCCCAGGGAGCTACCCTGGAAAACAAACTTTGAGGTGCAAAGCATGACCTCCAAAACACTGCAGAACCTATCCAGAAAATAAATATGGATGTCTGAAACTAGAACCATGGAACGCATAAAAAGAACTAGAAGCTTAAATCCAAAATTGCTGTTTCTTCTACACTCCCCTTCCTCGACAAAAGGGTCCTTTCTTATGGACTCAGAATCAAAACTGCTTCCAACTTCCCCAGCTCTGCATGGAAGTAGAATCATCATGAGACAGGAGAAAATAGTGCATCGGCGTTTCCTCGTTTTTTCCAAGGAAGAGATTTTGCCAATCCATTAATCTGTGCCATCACCACTGTTCTTGCACTACTCGTCTATGCTATCTCGTGCAGCTTAAGCCTGCATTGATCAAGACGGAGAAAAATCAATAGAATATGCAGTCTGACAGGGAATATATAGTTTCTGCTCATGACTTTGACAGGTGAATGAACAAGCTGCAGAAAGAAATGTATTTTTAATGTTCTTGTCTGTCAGCCGTGAAAAAAAAAAGGATCTTGGCAAGGAAGGAAATAATATTTTAAACTTGTTTATTTGAAAAGGCTTACCTAACTTAAGAGACATAATTTAAAATGTTGTCTTTTATTATACTGTCAGTCAATTCACAAGATTTACATCCGTTTTTTTGTCTGGCACACAATATCAGGCTTATCTCCCAAACCATCAACTTATTCATTATACCATATTAGATACTTCTACCACCTATCAGCTTATTCATTATACCATATCAGATACTTCTACCACCTATCAGCTTATTCATTATACCATATCAGATACTTCTACCACCTATCAGCTTATTCATTATATCATATTAGATACTTCTACCGCCTATCAGCTTATTCATTATATCATATTAGACACTTCTACCGCCTATCAGCTTATTCATTATATCATATCAGATACTTCTACCGCCTATCAGCTTATTCATTATACCATATTAGATACTTTTACCGCCTATCAGCTTATTCATTATATCATATTAGATACTTCTACCGCCTATCAGCTTATTCATTATATCATATTAGATACTTCTACCGCCTATCAGCTTATTCATTATATCATATCAGATACTTCTACCGCCTATCAGCTTATTCATTATATCATATCAGATACTTCTACCGCCTATCAGCTTATTCATTATACCATATCAGATACTTCTACCACCTATCAGCTTATTCATTATACCATATCAGATACTTCTACCACCTATCAGCTTATTCATTATACCATATCAGATACTTCTACCACCTATCAGCTTATTCATTATACCATATTAGATACTTCTACCACCTATCAGCTTATTCATTATACCATATCAGATACTTCTACCACCTATCAGCTTATTCATTATACCATATTAGATACTTCTACCACCATGTATCAGTTATTAACCAAATGAGTTACTAGCCAAATGAAATCACCTTATTAGCTAAAACCAGATCAATTTACGATGTTATTAACTAAACCATATTAGTTCACTTTGGATGCTCTTTTTTGAAAAAGCCATGTCAGTTTCCTACTCAAGTAAGAACAATTTATTAGCCAACATATTTCAGCTTATCTGCCAAAATCAAATCAGATTATTAGCCAAAAAAAAAAAAAAGAACATCAGTAAATTATCAAACCATATTACAAGCTGTAAAGCTAAATCAAATGTCCTTGGCAAACATGACAGTGAATTAGCTTCTTCCCTTCGGGTGAGCCTGTTATCTAGAAAGAGTAGCACAGTTCTACAAGTTTCACTGCAAGTGTTGGCAAGCAACGTCCTGTGACTAGCTCACCATGATTTGAATGCTCGGGGTAGAAGACACTGTCCAATTCAGCAATCAGCGACTCATAGCTGGCATCCTGGCTTCAAGGTTGGCCAACTGAAGCTGACCAAGACCCCGTACCACCTCTCCGTTGGTCGCCCCCCCCCCAGAGGGGGCTAAGAGGGCAGAGATGGTTACAGTCGCCGTGGTGGTGGAGCCTGCTAAAGAAGTGTTGCGCAGCCCTGCTTTTCAGCAGCGGTCAGTGACTGAAAAAACTGGCTGCCATGACCCGCTCCTAGGCCATGACCCGCTCCTAGGCCATGACCCGCTCCCAGGCCATGACCTGCTCCCAGGCCATGACCCGCTCCCAGGCCATGACCCGCTCCCAGGCCATGACCCGCTCCTAGGCCATGACCCGCTCCTAGGCCATGACCCGCTCCTAGGCCATGACCCGCTCCTAGGCCATGACCCGCTCCCAGGCCATGACCTGCTCCCAGGCCATGACCCGCTCCTAGGCCATGACCCGCTCCTAGGCCATGACCCGCTCCCAGGCCATGACCTGCTCCCAGGCCATGACCCGCTCCTAGGCCGACATGAAGCTGTGTCTCAACATCTTCACAGCATCAGCTGCAAATACTTCATCTCGTAGTTCCAAGGAGGCTGAAGACAGGACAAGACAGGACAAGACAAGACAGGACAAGACAAGACAAAACAGGACAAGGCAAGACAAGCCAGGACAAGACAAGACAAAACAAAACAGGACAAGACAAGACAAAACAGGACAAGGCAAGACAAAACAGGACAAGGCAAGGCAAGACAAAACAGGACAAGGCAAGACAAGGCAGGACAAGACAAGACAAGACAAAACAGGACAAGACAAGACAAAACAGGACAAGACAAGACAAGACAAGACAAGACAGGGCAAGTTTTGAATAGTTTTAGCTGTGTAGGTTGGTTTCCAGAAGTCAGCACAAGTGCTTCACAGAGAAGATCGTGGAGGTGTATTGTGAACAGTGAGGATGTGAGGGCAGTCAGAGAGAGAGAGAGAGAGAGAGAGAGTGAGAGAAAGTGTGAGAGAGAGCGTAAGAGAGTGTGTGAGAGAGCGTGAGAGAGAGAGAGCGTGAGAGAGTGTGTGTATGTGAATGAGAGAGCGTGAGAGGGAGTGTGAGAGAGAGCGCGTGAGAGGGAGTGTGAGAGAGAGCGTGAGAGAGAGTGTGATAGAGAGAGAGTGTAAGAGAGAGAGAGTGTGAGAGGGAGTGTGAGAGGGAGCATGTGAGAAGGAGTGTGAGAGGGAGCATGAGAGAGAGTGTGATAGAGAGAGAGCGTAAGAGAGAGAGTGTGATAGAGAGAGAGCGTAAGAGAGAGAGCGTGAGAGGGAGTGTGAGAGGGAGCATGTGAGAAGGAGTGTGAGAGGGAGCGTGAGAGAGAATGTGATAGAGAGAGTGTGAAAGAAAGAGAGCTTAAGAGAGAGAGAGCGTGAGAGAGAGCGTAAGAAAGAGTGTGAGAAAGCGTGAGAGAGAGAGGGAGAGTGTGTGTGCGAGAGAGAGTGTGAGAATGTGAGTGAGAGAGCGTGAGAGAGAGTGTGATAGAGAGAGTGTGAGAGAGTATGTGAGTGAGAGAGCGTGAGAGGGAGTGTGATAGAGAGGGAGTGTGATAGAGAGGGAGTGTGATAGAGAGAGAGCGTGAGAGAATGTGTGCGAAAGAGAGTGAGAGAAAGCGCGTAAAAGAGTGTGAGAGCATGAGAGAAGCGTAAGGGAGAGCACGAGAGTGAGCGAGAGAGAGACAGCGAAGGAGAAAGAGAGCGAGCGAGAGAGCGTGAGAGAGAGAATGAGAAAGCATGAGAGAGAGAACGAAAGAGAGAGAGAGCGTGACAGAGTGAACGAGAAAGAACTAAAGAGAGAGTGCGTGTGAGAGAGAATGAGAAAGCATGAGAGAGAGAACGAACGAGAGAAAGCGTGAGAGAGTGAACGAGAAAGAACGAAAGAGAGAGTGCGTGAGAGAGAGAGCGAGAAAGAGAACGAGAAAGAGAACGAGAAAGAGAACGAGAAAGAGAACGAAAGAGAGCGTATGAGAGAGAGAGAGAGAAAAGAGAGAGAGAGAGAGAGAAAAGAGAGAGAACGAACGGATATTTATTTTCAGAAGGCGAAGAACCGGACGAGCAAGTTTGTCTTGTGTCCTTCGTCTCTCAGCTTTCAAATGCCATCATTCGACATCCTGCATTGTGCTAGTGTTACAAACACTAGACAGGGAGTGAGAGAGAGAGAGAGAGAGGGGGGGGGGGGGGAATAGAAATGGACAGCCGTCCATCAATCGATACCGAAATCAGGATATCTAAACCGCTTTCTCTGTAACTAACAGCAACGTGGACGCCACTGTCTGCACCGTTGTAGAACGCCGACACTGAAATGTATCACACGAGAAGGGCACTGATGTAGAGGGCGTAAAAGGTCTGACTGGAAACCTGTGTAAGGGCACTCTCGTGCCGCCCCCTCGTAACAGAGTTGTCTGTAATTTCTTGTGAAAACGAGGAAATCACTTACATTTAACTCAGAAAGGCGACTTATAGACTGCATGGAATGGAGAGCCCTACCCTGATTGCCTGGTTGGCTGAGTGGTTAGGCGCTCGGTTTACTAATCCGGTGGTACCGGGTTCAGATCCCAGCAATGGGGATTTTCCTGGAGCACACCAAAAAAGGGCATCGGGGTACACCTAGCCTCTTAAAAATTGGTACCAGAGAAATCTGGGAAGGTAAATACTGCCAGGTCTGATACTGACCAAACATCACACTTCACGTGCCAAAGGTCGTGGAAATACGGACCTAACATCGTATCCCGAACATTCCTTAATACCATGGAAACAGGGATTTTACCTTTATCTTTACCTACCACAACAAGTTAAGCTGATGGAGTATTAGACTGTTATTAGTACCATACGAATATGTGCACCGACCAGCCTTAAATTGTAGACCCTAATAACAGTTATATCGCCACTCTAGCATAGTTCTAACTGACTCTTAACTCTTTCACTCCAGAACAACACTGGCAGTGTTGGGAGATCTTGCACATCTACAAGAATCAATGGTCAGAACGATATTTATGCAAAGGCTAAATAACATGAGAAGCAGCACATTCTTAAACCAATCCATATTTTTAAATTATAGAGTAAATTCCTTCCAGGTTCTTTCCACCAACATTTCTAATCTGAATTTATTCTGGCAGAGCATGGAAATTAACTCAGAAATGAAAGGGTTAATAATAAGCCTTTCTGTGGGGGAAAAAAAAACCATGCTCTAAAACAACGGTTTTAAAAATTTTCTTTATCACAGACCCCTTTTAAATAACTTTAGTTGTCGCGAACCCACAAGACGTAAGTTATTTATCATATTCTATTCATATGTGAATTACGATATCCTCAACTTACGGATGGACTCATCGGGGACGTAAACCTGTCGTAAATCGAGGAGCATCTATATATGACTACTGTAAACATTTGTTTGTATTATAAGACGTTAGAAGACACAGAATACATGAATTTATTCAATCAGTGACAGCGTTAGGATTTTGGAAACCAGTACAGATATACGTGTCTTTCACATTGCTTGAAATGATCTGAGAAATACTGATTTCCTCAAATGCAGCATTCAGTACATTATCTTACATCTTACATCCTTCCCCTGCCGTTAAACGTCACATAGCATTCCCATGGTAGTTCGCCAAGATGTGATGTATTCGTCGAGTTTTTCAATCTCATCAAGGAATGTTATGCCCACTAATCTGGCTTCTCTTAACAATGTCCTCTTTAGAGTTTCACGTGGTCGACCTCCTTTTCTTCGGCCTGTTGTGTTCCATTTGATAGCTTGTTTGGGGATTCTCTCATTGTTTCGTCTCATCACATGACCAACATATGTCCATCTTCTTTTCTGATCAACCATGAGACAGGTTGTTGTTTGCTCATCTGCCATCAGTACATTATACTTTTTTAAAATGAAAAATTAATTAAACATACTTTACAAACATCAGCAGAAAGTAAATGTTCCTGCGATTTTTTTCTTATCTTATATGCGGCGAGATTTAATCTTTACAAAATGCTGACTTGCTGAACCAAAGCTAAAACTGGCTGATTCTTCACCACGCAAACTCAGCACCATCATCATACTGGCCCGGTTTCTGTGGTCGCTTTTAACCAGGTTTTTAAAAAAAATAATATCAGACAGAATGAAGGAGCACATCACTCAGAATGAAGTAGCACATCATTCAGAATGAAGGAGCACATCACTCAGAATTAAGAAACACATCACTCAGAATGAAGGAGCACATCACTCAGCATGAAGGAACACATCACTCAGCATGAAGCAAACTATGACCTTAAATTAAAAAGTTTCGGTTTGTCTCTCTTTCAACATGTAAATATACCGATAACTGCCAATTAATTCAATACACTGTAATTCAATATAGGAAAGTCTGCACTAATGAGATACAACAATAATACACAATCAGATTTACATATCATTTAATTAGATATTACACAAAAAATTATGTTTGTATTTATAAGGACATGACAACATACACAGAATACATACATGTTCAAGCTTGACCTACTTTGTTATATAAGTATAACAACGATTTATACGACCATCAAACACATCCTGACACAAATACACAGTTTACAAAGGATATCTATAGTTAACCGATATACAACATACACTTATCTACATGTATGATCTACACAGATAAAGGGAGAATTTACGTTTTACATCAGTATAAGATGTTAGGGTTGTTGGTCCTTCACACTTGAAGTCTCTTAGGATTTCGCTAGGCAAAGCGTCATTGTTTACGCAGGAAAATCTTATGTATAATAAGGCTTGTTAATTAAGATGTGAAAAACATGTTTTTTACATGTATAAAATGTGAAATACATGTTTAAAAAAGTTAAAACTCGGAGAAATGTATAACGGTGAAATACATATTTAAAAATATGAAAACTTCAGTGATTTTCTTACATGTATAAAATGTGAAATACATAAGTGTGAAAATGTGAAAACTGAGTGACATACATGCATAAAATGTGAAATACGTACATGTAAACATGTGAAAATTCCGAGTGATTTACGTGAGTAAAATGTGAAAAGCACGTAAAAATGTGAAAAGTATTGGGCGCTTTACATTAATATGTCATAGCAATATGGGCTATAATGAGCATGTATCAAACTTTTTCACAGAAGCCCAATCGAATCTCGTTAATTTGTCTGCATTATCCTGGGGCGCTGCGAGACTTGGCCCACGTTGTCTGAAGGCTACAAGCTGTCTCGTTCGTGCGTCCAGCGTCTGGCTACAGCCTCTAAATAAGTCTTTTGTTGGCCATCGACAGACTCGTAGATGCCTTTTCAAGTGAAATAAAGGAGATATACTGACGAGATGAACAAGAACAGGAGAGAGAGAGAGAGAGAGAGAGAGAGAGAGAAGGGAGGGAGGGAGAGAGGGAGAACTAACTATGCCAGTTTCGTTATTCAAAATGAAGAAAAAAGCATGTCATACAGATCTCTGCAGACATTTCTTTTCTTTGTCTCTTGACCCCACGTTGGTCGCCCCACCTTCCCTACATAAGAAGCCACAAACCTCCTTTTACTGCTGGATGACTGTAGCACCTACGGAAGGATTAGAGTCACCAATATCTACCATGACTGAAGAATGAACTTCCATACTCAGGTGACTTTCCTGACAAGGAAACATCTTTCACCTGAGATTTCAAGACAGTAAGGGAGATATCATTCACGTTCTGTTCATTCTCGCTGGCTGAACCTTCTAACTGATCGTACTGCTGTTCAGTTTTGTTCCATGTTTATCAGAAGATAAATAACGCTCCTCAACTTTGTTCCATGTTTATCAACGGATAATTACTTTATTCACACTTGTTCCATGTTTATCAACAGTTAATGATGCTTCATATTCATCAGTATATAATAACGCTCTTCATCAACAGATAATGATGTTCCATGTGCATCAGAAGATAAAAACGCTATTCACACTTGTTCCAAGTTCACTAGCAAATAACAACGCTATTCACACTTGTTCCATGTTCATCAGCAGATAATAACGCTGTTCACATTTGTTCTATGTAAGCAATATAGAACTTCCACAACCACGAACAGTCTTCAGTCTCACTTCTACTTTCACAGTCTCAAAACAGAGGAACACAGGAAGCATTGGCAACTGAACGTACACCAGCGGGCGTAGGAATATGTCATGTTAGTGAAGTCAGACCCACAAAATATATAAAGCACACTGTAAGCTCTAACATAACAATAATAATATAACTGAGGAGTAACTATTTGGGGATGTTTTTTGTCGGTCTTGGGATTCATAAAAGACGTGAAAGAAACTGTACACTTCAAGAAGGGCATGGGATCCTATTTTTCTGACAACCTACATA
The DNA here is from genome assembly GCA_009760885.1 of Achatina immaculata. Classification (NCBI taxonomy): domain Eukaryota; kingdom Metazoa; phylum Mollusca; class Gastropoda; order Stylommatophora; family Achatinidae; genus Lissachatina; species Lissachatina immaculata. The sequence goes on from CM019695.1 coordinate 22,844,743, forward strand.
GGATCACGAACGATGCAGCGAAACAAACCATTCATAATCTTAAGTCATTTAAAACCAGCAGATGGGAAAGAAGACATGTAATTTAGCTGTGGAGGAAACTTCAAAAATTTATAAAAACCAAAATGGAAAGCGTTGTATGACTAAGAGAGAGAGTGTCACGAGCAAAGACGACTGTGCTGTGGAGATGAACGGCTATCAGGGACAGCGAAAGACAATGTGTGCCATGACACTTTGCTGCCTCTTCGCGGGTTTTCCTTGTCACAGGGTAGATGTATACCTTTCAGCCCAGCTCATGTGCCCCTTCATTCTGAGTGATGTGCCCCTTCATTCTGGGTGATGTGCCCCTTCATTCTGAGTGATGTGCCCCTTCATTCTGGGTGATGTGCTCCTTCATTCTGAGTGCTGTGCTCCTTCATTCTGAGTTCTTTACTCCTTCATTCTGAGAGCTGTGTTCCTTCATTCTGGCTAAAAAATGTGAAGGTCACGTCTTTGGTAAAACCCCAGTCCTTCAAGCAAGATGGCGCAATCCACTTTCCATCCGACAAACTATATCCGTGCTTAAAATCATCACAGCGACGACTGCAGAAAATAACAAGACGGAAGTTTCAGCGAGAGAAGAAATAGAAGAAGAAACCACCACAAGAGGGGACTTAAGTAGAAGAGATATTGGAAGGAAGATTTCATTTAGACCAGTGACTGGAACAGAATGACAGATCAGGTCCTGGCCCATTGACTGGCAACTGGTCAGTGAAATAACCAGACGCTCAGAATACCAAATTATATGTGGAACGATGGTTTTCATTCTGTCAGTCTAGAGACCTTCTAGTTTTGACCAAATACTTGCACGGAGAGTGCGTCACTCAAGTCATTTCATTTCCAATTCTGAGTCCCTAGCGGTCAGAGATCTTGCATTCAGTCAGTACATCTTGCATCAAGTCAGCACATTTTGCAATCAGCTCATTTTGCAGTCAGCTCATCTTACATTCAGTCAGCACACACATTGCAGCTAGCACATTCTGCAGTCAGCTCATCTTACATTCAGTCAGTACATCTTACATCAAGTCAGCACACTTCGCAGTCAACACATTTTGCAGTCAGCTCATCTTACATTCAGTCAGCACACACGTTGCAGCTGGCACATTCTGCAGTCAGCTCATCTTACATTCTGTCAGCACACACATTGCAGCTAGCCCATTCTGCCGTCAGTTCATTTTACATTCAGGCAGCACATATATTGCAGCTAGCTCATTCTGCAGTAAGCTCATCTTACATTCAGTCAGCACACACATCTTACATTCAGTCAGCACACACATCTTACATTCAGTCAGCACACACATCTTACATTCAGTCAGCACACACATCTTACATTCAGTCAGCACACACATCTTACATTCAGTCAGCACACACATCTTACATTCAGTCAGCACACACATCTTACAGCTAGCACATTCTGCAGTCAGTTAACACACCCTGCAGTCAGAATATCTTGCCTGGCTTTATCATCGTTTACTCGCTCTAGAACACAAGGACAGGCCCTCTAGAACACAAGGACAGACGCTATAGAACATAAGGACAGGCCCTCTAGAACATAAGGACAGACGCTATAGAACATAAGGACAGACGCTATAGAACATAAGGATAGACGCTATAGAACATAAGGACAGGTGCTCCATAATATAAGGACAGGCGCTCTAGAACACAAGGACAGCACCGACTGCCAGCCACCGTCTTCTACTATCACTACCAATATTATTTTGCCAGCGGTAACGGCCGAGAATCCACGCACACGCGGTTTCTCTGACTTCAGATCATAAACGCTCAAACGCACGCACTTCAGATGACGAGACATGAACGCCTATGGAGACGTTATAATCATAAATAACCCTTGAAAATATTATGTACAATCATTACTACTCCGACACACTGACAAACTACTCACACTCGGAAGCAGAAATTGAATATATATTTTAAAAAATGACCTTTCCTTAACATAAATTACGGGTCTTGTATAAGATGCGTTTGGATCAGTAAGCCCGAAATCAGCTGTGTCGAGGACAGGAAAGTTTTGAAAGTCCCTGGTGTAAAACAGAAAACGAGGTACGTTAATGAGTTCGGAAATTGATTGAGTAGCAGAGGCGGCGGGTGAAACTGATTAATGAGGGTCTGTGGAGGTTAGGTGTCTGTGTGTATGTGGGGTTGGGGGGGGGGGGAGAGGTGTCAGCAAGATGGGTGTCTCCAGCAGCTTTTGAAAGTGGCCAGAGCAACGTGGGAGAGGTGTCAGCAAGATGGGTGTCTCCAGCAGCTTTTGAAAGTGGCCAGAGCAACGTAAGTCTTTGAAATAAGAAGATCCGGAAGGGTTGCTCTGCTGTGCAGGTGGGGCGCAGTTATACCAGTGTGAACGTGCGGAGCTGATGTATAACTGTGCTGGAAGTTAATTTACTGTGCGTTTCTGCTACATTAATGCATTCTATAGGATTTTATAATGAAGAAGTATGGGCTGGCCTCGGAAACTGTGAAGTGCAAGGACAAGCTGGAGGTGTGAATGGCGACGAGATGTCTGTGTGTGTGTATGTGTGTGTGTGAGTATTTTAGACGAAGCAGAGGACTTTCAGGTACTGGAATGTCGGTGACTTAATAGTGAAATGCATACGAGAGCCAGAGAGACCTAGGGTCTGGAACAAGATAATTAGGAGTAGATTTAGGTTACAGATGTTGTTACCCGCACTGTACTTTCCTTATAAGGGACGTGGTGTTCTTGCCCATATTCTACTTTCCTTTTAGGGAACACGATGTTGTTGCCCATATTCTTCTTTCCTTTTAGGGGACGTGGTGTTGTTACCCGCATTGTACTTTCCTTTTAGGGGACGTGGTGTTGTTACCCGCATTGTACTTTCCTTTTAGGGGACGTGGTGTTGTTGCTCATATTCTACGTTCCTTTTATGGGACGTGGTATAGTGTTGTTACCCGCATTGTACTTTTCTTTTAAGGGACGTGGTGTTGTTACCCGCATTGTACTTTCCTTTTAGGGGACGTGGTGTTGTTACCCGCATTGTACTTTTCTTTTAGGGGACGTGGTGTTGTTACCCGCATTGTACTTTCCTTTTAGGGGATGTGGTGTTGTTACCCATATTGTGCTTTTCTTTTAGGGGATGCTGTGTTAATGTCCACATTCGACTTTCCTGAAACACGCACTGAAACACCAAAAGATTAAAGGCCTGGACAACCTGCCAGAAGCCCCTATCACTACCAAGTGAAACATTCAATAAAGCAGCGGATGTTCACCCACAGCAACGTCCAAGGACATGAAGAGGCAGACAAACTGGCAAAAGAGGGAAGAAGAATGGATCAGACTGATAGAAGCACAACATATGAACAAACAAACAAACAAAAAACAGACTAAAAGCTATATATAAAAACAAATGGACTAAACAACACCACACAGCAAAAACAGATGACGAATTCTAAAAACTGTCAAGAAATGACCAAGTGACTGAGAACAGGTCAATGCAGGCATCATCTATACCAGAAGCTGAAAATTAGCATAACTGCCTGCAGCGAAGAACAACAGGTACTACATCACACCCTGCCAGCCACACAAGCCACTCAGGCAAAGCACCTGGCCAGACCCCCAGCCCCCTACACGAGAAGCTCTACGGTGATGCTGAAGAAGTGAGACGAACCACCGCATTTCTGAGACAGACAGACAGACAGACAGACAGATAGATAGATAGATAGATAGATAGATATAGATAGATAGATAGATAGATGGATAGATGGATAGATGGATAGATAGATAGATAGATAGATAGATAGATAGATAGATAGATAGATAGATAGATAGATAGATAGATAGATAGATAGATGGATGGATGGATGGATGGATGGATGGATGGATGGAGGGACAGACAGACAGACAGACAGACAGACAGACAGATAGACAGATAGACAGATAGATAGATAGATAGATAGATAGATAGATAGATAGATAGATAGATAGATAGATAGATAGATAGATAGATAGATAGATAGATAGATAGATAGATAGATATTGGTGTCAGTGTATGAGCGGAAGGCAAAAAGGAAAAAAAACTACCATAATGGCTTTCAAAAAAAAAAATTGCCGAAATCACATGACTTTGTTTCGTATGAGGAATTCATAATTTTTAAACTACCGTAAATCCTAAAAATAGACATTGCGTCATTTCCTGGTAACACATGGCAGCCATGATAAATGATAGTTTAAAAAAAAATACTGTTTTATGTGTCACGGGCGTTAAGTTTTCGTCTAAGATATTGTCAATTAGCCCTCGGGGAGGTAAGGGAGGTTATATCTAGAAACCTGTAGAGGCATTTAAACGTAGGCTGCACAGAAAGCTGTTGCCTTTAATCAACCATTCTCCCCCCCCCCCCCCCCCCCCCCACTACAACGTTCTGGTGAACAAACAAAGCTAATATTCTCCGCCTGCAGTATCAGCATAAAAGTTCCGTCTGCTCCAACTTAAACCACTCGGAAAAATCTTCCAAGCCCTTACACAAATTAAACATGCCAATCATCTCACTCCGTTTTAAATCAGTGAAGTCTTACAATCCTATTTATTTAATCCCGTAATTTGGTTTTCATTTTATTCGTTTAATATAATGCGGGAACATTAAAATCTGTATTTTTTTTATTTCTGCAAATGAAACCGGATCCGGCGTTATCTGAAGAACGAAGTCTGAGTGAGCCTGAAAGGTTACTGGCCCGACCAGGAAGGGACTGACCTATAGCCAAGAAAAGTGCATGCTGTTTTATATATTCACCTCGGAGTTCATTAACATACTTGGCACTTTGTATCTCAGGTCTCGGAGTTCATCAACATACTTGGCACATTGTATCTCAAGTCTCGGAGTTCATTAACATACTTGGCACATTGTTTGTAAAAGTTTCTTTAACCCTTCGAAATAAAAACAAAATCTGATATCTGGTCACTGAAATACGGCTGTATTGCTTCTATCAGGCCCGAATCATTCGAAAATGTCCTCCCTTTCAAACACTTTTTAAGGCTGAGAAACAGATGATGGTCAGACAGAGCAAGGTCTGGCGAGTAGGGCGGATAGTCTACGCACTCAGACCCCAAATTCTTCACATCATCACACGCCTTGTGAGCAGGGGCGCTGTTCTGCAAAAATAGAACACATTCCAGTTGTTTCCCTCCCTGCTTCTCTTTCAATTCATCCTTTAATCGACACAGAAAGTTAGAATAGTATTTTGCTTTAACGTTTTTGACTTTTTCTGAAGATATCCGGTCAATGACAGATAAAAGGGATGGCGAGTGCAGTAAAACTGGTTCAAATAATAAAGGTAGAGAGAGGTGTGTAGTGCAGTTTTACAAGGTGGCAGAGGGAGTGAGTAAAGTGAGAAAAGTGAAAATAAAACGAACAGAAAGTATGAGAGCGAGATGAGAATGTATAAATGAAAAACATACAACATCAGATATTTTGCCGTGAGCCTTTTTCGAGGATTACATACACAAACAAAACAAAAACGTATAACTAAACGAAAAAACTTATCTCAATGTGGCATCATCCAAAAGTAGGAAACACAGAAATACGTATCCACTAGACGAGGCATACAGACCACACGGGGCCACACAAAGGATAAGTCGATAGGCCCAATCGTAAAGAAGAGGCAGAGAGAGGGAGGGAAACAGGTAGGGGGAAGGGCAATAGACACATGATAGCCGCTAGAGAAACAGGTGTCGGGGGAAAGGGGAAGTGGAGAGATAATGAATGAAGAACACAGACACCTGCAATGAGAAAATGTGAAACTGGTGAATAGGACAAGACCCTATACACCTAAAGCGAGGAATAGAAGGTGGCGATAGGGAAGGCAGCTAGGAGAAAGAAACAATAAAGTAGAGTATAAATCACACACAAAAAGGGTGAAACATTAGAGAAGTTAACGGAAGCTGAAGACATTGTTAATTCCAGCTGGGTGGTGACAGCCAGCCTGGAAAATAAGGCGCTGTTCTAGTACCAACCCAGATCGTACATCAGCAGAACAAGAGCAGATCGCACTAACAGAAATGTCCTGTTTTCCCTTGTGGTTGCTAAGGCAAAAATGTTTAGCCACAGGTGTCCAGGCCCTCTTAGAAATATCGTTAAGATGCTGGCGAAACGATCTCCTAAGCATAAACCGGTCTCCACAGCGCTCTTCTTCTGTTCCGTTTCACCAACAGCGGCGAGTCTTTCCAAAAGGTTATCACTAGATCGCCCAAAACACTGCAGAATCAACGTGGGAGGTGTCCACTCGATGTCGTTTCTCTTCCACATTCACATATTTTGGCACATGCTTGGCAAACAGTTTCTGCATACCCAAATGCTCATGACTTATAAATCAAACGCGTTCCCTGGATACCTCTTATGTCTCAGCAATGTTTCGTCACTCTGCCAAGATCAGGTCATGAACATGATCAGCAATTTCTGTAGCTGATACTGCTAAGGCCGTCTAAATCTTGCTGTACCTTCCGTATCGAGATCTTCACGCTGGAAGTTAGCACCCCGCTTCTTCACAGGTGAGTATGACGGGCACTTGTCACACAATGTTTGCTGCAGACACTCCTGGATTCACTTTGGAATTTTCTGCTGTCGGAACGGTAAACATTATGACGACCTAGTTCCACGCTTGAAAATTCCATACCTTTCACGGACATGGTTCTGACATTGGCCTGAAAATCCTGCGAATTTACACTTTTCATGATAAAACAACACTCCTTCGTTGAAAAATAACACAGCGACAAAATAACGCTCAGATCTTGTGACGTAGGCCGGGGCCGATAACTTTTCAGCATGTCCTCGTAATATCTAGTTGTTCAAGATCATGACAGTCTCCTTCTTTGTTCGTGATTGTTTCTGTGATTTCGATGATCTCTTTTCTTGTGATGGTCTCTTTGCTTCTTATGGTTTCCTTGTGTTGCGGTTCTCTCTTTGTTTGTGGTTGTCTTTTTGTCTGTGATGGTCCTATTCTTTTCTTGTGATGGTCCTTTTCGTTGCTTGTGATTGTCTCTTTGATTGATTGTTTGATTGTGTCTCCGTCCGCTCTTGACTGTCTCTTTCTTTGTTCATGATTGTGTCTCTGACTGTTAGCGATAGTTTTTTTTCTTTGGTCAGGACTGTCTCTTTCTCTGTTCGCGATTGCCTTTGCTTTTATTTCTGATTGTCTCTTTGTTCGCCATAGTCTTCTTCTTTGTTCATGATTATCTCTTTCTCTGTTCGCGATAGTCTCTCTTTGTTAATGATTGTCTCTTTGTTTGAAGGATGATCTCTTTGTTCGTCACGGTCTTTTTTTGTTCTTAAATTCGTGACTATCCCCTTGCTTGTTCTTGATCGGCAAATTTGTTTGCTCTTCACCGGCAAATTTATTTGTTCCAGACAATTTGGTTTTCCGTCATGGTCTCTTTCTTCGTAATGGTCTCTTTGTTCACCCTTGTCTGTCTCTTTGTACGCCTTTCCTAAACATGGTCTGTCTTATTTCTAATCTCCAGAAATCCAAATCAGGCAATTGCAGCAAATTTTATCACATTTGTAAAAAAAAAAAAAAATGATGACAGAGGAGAAAAAAACAAGAGCTGGAAATGAAAATGTAATAAAATAAAAGAAAGGAACAAAAAGGAGTATTGGAGAGAATAGAGTAATAAAAAGAGTGAAAAAGACAGAACGAGAGGGGAAGGCAAAATAACATTGGAATTTACGAGGTCTTGCGTGGGCCCTTAAAAGCGAACTAAACTGAGATAAACAAGAAAAAAAAAATGTCCATTTATCGTGGAAGGGAAAATGATCATTTTCCAGTAGAGGTACAGTACAACAACAACAACAACAACAAAAAGCTAAATCTTATTATTTTTTTTTTCTGTCTCCCTGAAACTGCAGGCAAGTTGTTCTCTGCAGCCGATGCGGTGAAGATGTTGGAAACATAAGCATCGAGTCGAATGGGGAGTGGGTGAGTTAACGACAGCAGCCAGAAGACCTAGGGTGAAGCTAAACAGCGGGGGCGGAGGGAGGGGGAGGTATAGTGCTTCCAGGCAGGGTCCACTACCGTGGGGGAAGCAAACGATTCTTGCTCGGTTGGTCGAGATGAGCTTGTTTCAGGGTCTTGGCCAGCTGTATTTCGCTGGGCCTGACAAGTGCACTATCACTTTAGTACAGTCATCTTTGCTAACTTAAATAATACAAGTAGCAATATCAAGTAACATTCTCACCTTTTCTCTCTCACTTTCTCTATATATCTTTTTTCTCTCTCTCCCTCTTTCTTTTTTTATATCTCTCTCTCTCTCTCTTTCTCTGTCTTTCCTTCTCTATCTCTCTTTCTCTTTCTTTTTATGTCTGTCTCTTTGCTCTGTCTCTTCCTTTCTGTCTCTTTCTCTCTCTCTCTCATTCTCTCTGTCTTGCTTTCTTTCTCTATCTCTGTTTTTTTTCTCTTTATTTCTGTCTGTTCTCTCTCTCTCTCTCTCTCTCTCTCTCTTGCTTTCTCTCTGTCCTCTCTCTCTCTTGCTTTCTCTCTTTCTGTCTATCTCTCTCTCTCTCTCTATATATATATATATATATATATATATATATATATATATATGTTTTCTGTCTGTCTCTTTTCTCTGTCTGTCTCTCGTTTTTTCTGTCTCTCTTTCTCTTTTTCTCCTCCTATATATTCGCGAAAAAATCACGAGAAAATGTAAAAACGTGGCTGAGGAAACAAAAGTTAACACTGAGACAGAACCCACTGTGGGTCTCCAGGGACCTGTGGGCATGAGCAGAGAACACATCCCATCTTCTGGCATTGTTAGCGTGTAAACCCGGACCTATTTAAAGTTTATGAAAAGCTAGCGCCAGCAAAACACAAATCAACAAACAGTTCCTATTCCACAGAAACAGAAACATCAAACTCTTTCACGAAACGTTATCATCACAGTCTAGACTGAGTGAATGAGAAGAGAGAAAAAAAAAGTATCACAAGCTGAACCAAAGTCAAAACTGGCTGAATTTACTCCATGGAAACTTACCATCATCAACGTCCTGTCTTGACTATACTAAAACCGATCTCGCTGGTCGCTTTTCTGCTAGATTTTCCATCGGTAACAACGACTGACGACCTCCTAAAGTTAATTCCTCTATTTTTATTTAATCGATAATTACCGGTAACTGCCGGCTAACTCTAAAACTCTAACCCAGCCCCCAATCAAACTATCAACATAATATCACCATTATTATCTTACATCAAGCTCCCCATTTCCTAAAGAACAAATCAAAGCCATTTTTTCAAGAATTAGACTCAGAATCCAATTTTATAAATATATCTCCATCTCGACTTAAATCATTATTTGTCAAATCATTCCGAGAACAATGTAAGCACAAACAGTCCCCGATGGCTGTTAGTTCTTCGCCAAGACCTAACCAAAAATGTCAGAGAAGATGTACAGAAAGCAGACCTTGGCAACGAACTAACAAAATGTCAGAGAAGATGTACAGAAAGCAGACCTTGGCAACGAACTAACAAAATGTCAGAGAAGATGTACAGAAAGCAGATCTTCGCAACGAACTAACAAAATGTCAGAGAACATGTACAGAAAGCAGATCTTCGCAACGAAACTAACAAAATGTCAAAGAAGATGTACAGAAAGCAGAACTTGGCAACGAACTAACAAAATATCAGAGAAGATGTACAGAAAGTTGACCTTGGCAACGAACTAACAAAATGTCAGAGAAGAAGTATAGAAAGCAGACCTTCGCAACGAACTAACCAAAATGTCAGAGAAGATGTATAGAAAGCAGACCTTCGCAAGGAACTAACAAAATCTCAGAGAAGATGTATAGAAAGCAGACCTTTGCAACGAACTAACAAAATGTCAGAGAAGATGTACAGAAAGCAGACCTTCGCAACGAACTAACAAAATGTCAGAGGAGTAGTACAAACAGCAGGCCTTCGCTACGACCTAACCTAAATGTCAGAGAAGATGTACAGAAAGCAGACGAATTGATTTTACGTGACTTTACATGGGGACCTAGAAGTTTAAAGTCTATTTGACCTGCCGCGTCTACACCCCTTTACTTAACACACGTCTACCTGGTGACTTCGATTTACCAACCTCGATTGTAAAGCATTACCCACATCCAGGTAGGCTAGAAAAGAGGTACTTGATTATTTGAGAACATATCAGTTAATAAGGTGGCCTGGCTGGCTGAGTGGTTAGGCGCCTGGTTTACTAATCGGGGCGGGGGTGGGGCGCGTATGAAGGGGTTTGGGGAGGCGGGAAGGTTCAAGTCCCAGCAGTTGGGTTGCTTTTTTTTTCTGGTACCACCGCACTAAAAAAGTTCCCGGGGTCCACCCAGTCAGAAAAAAAATGGGTACAAAGAGAAATCTGGGAAGGTAGATGGGGCCCAGGTGTGATATATATATATATATATATATATATATATATGTTTCTGTTTGTCTCTTTTCTCTGTCTGTCTCTCGTTTTTTCTGTCTCTCTTTCTCTTTTTCTCCTCCTATATATTCGCGAAAAAATCATGAGAAAATGTAAAAACTTGGCAGAGGAAACAAAAGTTAACACTGAGACAGAACCCACTGTGGGTCTCCAGGGACCTGTGGGCATGAGCAGAGAACACATCCCATCTTCTGGCATTGTTAGCGTGTAAACCCGGACCTATTTAAAGTTTATGAAAAGCTAGCGCCAGCAAAACACAAATCAACAAACAGTTCCTATTCCACAGAAACAGAAACATCAAACTCTTTCACGAAACGTTATCATCACAGTCTAGACTGAGTGAATGAGAAGAGAGAAAAAAAAAGTATCACAAGCTGAACCAAAGTCAAAACTGGCTGAATTTACTCCATGGAAACTTACCATCATCAACGTCCTGTCTTGACTATACTAAAACCGATCTCGCTGGTCGCTTTTCTGCTAGATTTTCCATCGGTAACAACGACTGACGACCTCCTAAAGTTAATTCCTCTATTTTTATTTAATCGATAATTACCGGTAACTGCCGGCTAACTCTAAAACTGTAACCCAGCCCCCAATCAAACTATCAACATAATATCACCATTATTATCTTACATCAAGCTCCCCATTTCCTAAAGAACAAATCAAAGCCATTTTTTCAAGAATTAGACTCAGAATCCAATTATATAAATATATCTCCATCTCGACTTAAATCATTATTTGTCAAATCATTCCGAGAACAATGTAAGCACAAACAGTCCCCGATGGCTGTTAGTTCTTCGCCAAGACCTAACCAAAAATGTCAGAGAACATGTACAGAAAGCAGATCTTCGCAACGAAACTAACAAAATGTCAGAGAAGATGTATAGAAAGCAGACCTTCGCAAGGAACTAACAAAATCTCAGAGAAGATGTATAGAAAGTTGACCTTGGCAACGAACTAACAAAATGTCAGAGAAGTAGTATAGAAAGCAGACCTTCGCAACGAACTAACCAAAATGTCAGAGAAGATGTATAGAAAGCAGACCTTCGCAAGGAACTAACAAAATCTCAGAGAAGATGTATAGAAAGCAGACCTTTGCAACGAACTAACAAAATGTCAGAGAAGATGTACAGAAAGCAGACCTTCGCAACGAACTAACAAAATGTCAGAGAAGTAGTACAAACAGCAGGCCTTCGCTACGACCTAACCTAAATGTCAGAGAAGATGTACAGAAAACAGACGAATTGATTTTACGTGACTTTACATGGGGACCTAGAAGTTTAAAGTTTATCTGACCTGCCGCGTCTACACCCCTTTACTTAACACACGTCTACCTGGTGACTTCGATTTACCAACCTCGATTGTAAAGCATTACCCACATCCAGGTAGGCTAGAAAAGAGGTACTTGATTATTTGAGAACATATCAGTTAATAAGGTGGCCTGGCTGGCTGAGTGGTTAGGCGCCTGGTTTACTAATCGGGGCGGGGGTGGGGCGCGTATGAAGGGGTTTGGGGAGGCGGGAAGGTTCAAGTCCCAGCAGTTGGGTTGCTTTTTTTTTCTGGTACCACCGCACTAAAAAAGTTCCCGGGGTCCACCCAGTCAGAAAAAAATGGGTACAAAGAGAAATCTGGGAAGGTAGATGGGGCCCAGGTGTGATAATAATGACCTCATCATACTTTCACGTGTCATGGTTCTCGGAAATATGGGCCTAACACCGCAACCTCAATATGCCTTAATATATGGAAACGTGGATTTTACCATTACCTTACTGCTATTAAAGGAAGAGTTGAGATGCTTGCTACAGGGTAGAATATACATACAAGTATACTCTACTATACAGACGCATACTTCTTAGCATTTGCAAGCCGTAGGGCTGTGAAGTGTTAGCGCATTCACTTTTCTAAGCCACTACAACACTTCAGGTAGGGACGCCAGCATCTGTCCTCGCTGTCCTTTTCTTTCTAAGGAAACCCCTAGTGCCCATTTTTTGAGGCTCGGCTGACCCCCGGTGGCTTTCAAAAAAACGAAGAAAAGGAGGAGGTTAAGTCGAAGAAGAAGAAGGAGGAGGAGGAGAAGGAGAAGGAGGAGGAGGAGGAGAAGGAGAAGGAGGAGAAGGAAAAGAGGAGAAGGAGAAGGAGGAGAAGAGGAGGAGGATGACGAGAAGAAGAAGAGGAGGAGGAGAAGGAAAAGGAAGAAGAAGGAGGAGGAGAAGGAAAAGGAAGAAGAAGGAGGAGGAGAAGGAAAAGGAAGAAGGAGGAGGAGGAGAAGGAAAAGGAAGAAGAAGGAGGAGGAGAAGGAAAAGGAAGAAGAAGGAGGAGAAGAGGAAGAAATGAACCAGCTTACGAACATTAAAAAAAACACCAGTGACCGAGGTGGTACTATTTTACTTATTGATAACCTGGGACATAACAGCTGGAAGAAAATATTCTAATCTAACAAGATAGAACATGACAAGAATTCCATTTTGTTCCTTCGCTTGTGAATTCTTGTTCTAAAGCATTAAACAAGAAAGACTTCTCCGACAAGTGACTCGACACTGTGTACTCGCCACTGTGTACTCGACATCCGCCGCAGACAGGATAATGGGTTGTCATACAACACTGCACGATGCGCAAGGCCATAAGTACTCCGATCTCTTCATATAAATCAAGATCTCAAGACAGCTCTTAGCACCGGCGAGAAAACTCTTGACTAATTAAAAGTGATAGGTGGAATTCGAACCCACATCCTAAATCCGAGAGCCCGCGTGTCTACAGATTTCGCCATCTATCTATCTATCTATCTATCTATCTATCTATCTATCTATCTATCTATCTATCTATCTATCTATCTATCTATCTATCTATCTATCTATCTCTTATCTTATCTCTCTCTATCTTATCTTATATATCTCTTTCTCTTATCTTACCTCTAACTATTTCTCTTTATCTCATCTCTCTCTATATATCAATCTCCCTCTATATACCAATCTCTCTCTATTTCAGTCTCTCTCTCAATCTCTCTCTCTATCTCAATCTCTCTCTCTATCTCAATCTCAATCTCTCTCTCAATCTCTTTCTCTCAATCTCTTTCTCTCAATCTCTCTCAATCTCAATCTCTTTCTCTTTCTCTCAATCTCTCTCAATCTCTCTCCCTCTCTATCTCAATCTCTCTATCTCAATCTCTCTCTCAATATCTCTATCTGAATATCTCTATCTGAATATCTCTCTCTCAATCTCTCTCTTATCTTATCTCTCTATCTCTCATCTTATCTCTCTATCTCTCATCTTATCTATCTCTCATCTTATCTATCTCTCATCTCTCTCTTTCATCTTATCTCTCTCTCATCTCTCTCTTTCATCTTATCTCTCATCTTATCTCTCTCATCTTATCTCTCTCTCATCTTATCTATCTCTCTCATCTTATCTATCTCTCTCATCTTATCTCTCTCTCATCTTATCTCTCTCTCATCTTATCTCTCTTTCATCTTATCTCTCTCATCTTATCTCTCTCTCATCTTCCCTCTCTCATCTTCTCTCTCTCAATCTTATCTCTCTCTCAATCTTATCTCTCTCTCAATCTAATCTCTCTCAATCTAATCTATCTCTCTATCTCTCTATCTCTCTATTTCTCTATCTCAATCTTATCTATCTCTCTATCTCATCTCTCTATCTCTCTATCCATCCATCCATCCATCCATCCATCCATCCATCCATCTCTCGCTCTCTCTCTCTCTCTCTCTTATCTTTAGGTGCCCAAGACACATGGAACTTCTGCAAGGGTTCTCCACAAACGCCCGCCTTTTGCCTTTTTTCTTTCTGTTTATTGCCCAGGTGAGCCCTCTGTTGTTCAACATCCTCTCTGTTGCCCTCTTCCAAGCCTCCTTTAGTCTACATCTTCTACACCACGGTAAACGATCCGACTAACAGAAAACCTACCACCATCCTAGCAAAGGAGCTAATGCTGGAGATTCTTCCAGCCAGTATTCACTATAGGGACGTCCATACAAGATGTCGACCATCTCCGAAGCTTCAGACGAGACTAAACGATTGTCAGGGGACATCCGACACCTGCCTGTCTGCTTAATCTGACAGGAGACTGGCCACGCCACTGAGGCCCAAATTAAAATAAACCGCCCCTGTCAGTAACGACATTTCTCGCTACAGACGGATACCTCCATGATGTTCTCCTCAGATATTGACTTTCTATCGTAATCTTCCATGTTCCGGTTAAACTGCCAAGGAATCTGTGTATGTGTGGAGGATGAGAAGGGGGGGGGGGGTTGGGGTTGGGGGTGAGAGGGGTAAGAAGGGAGATACTGTTAATCAACAGCATTGAATCTGACATCATGGAATATCTCAATCACAAACAAGCTTAGATACGGACACGGTTAACTCTTTCATGCGGAAAGAAGCGTCAATAACTCCACCCTCAATTTCTCCCCCCCCCCCAATCCCCGCCCTCCTCCAAGGAAAAATGCCACCACGACCCCCCCCCCCCCCCATACTTTAATAATTACGCCATTAGTGAAATGAAGCTGTTATCAATCCGTTTGAGAATTAGAAAGAATGAAAAAAAAACACACACACATACAGACAAACGAAAAACAAATCGAACACAAAGTAATGAAATTCAAATATAGACCCCATTACATTCCACGCAACTTTTTTTCTTCTTCTTCTTCTGTGAGAGGAAACATTTTAAAAAATATTAACGAAACGAAATAATGATAATAATATTAATAATAATAATCATAATAACTACAACGGCACATTCTTTAACATTGACTCTCATTAGATATATATCGTATATTTTAGACGTTATCTGATTTGGAGGTAAAAAAAAAAAAGATAAAAGTTGATATTTTTTTTACCGTCATCATATTTAGGAATTTGGCAAGAACGGGAACAAAAAAAGGTGAAGGACAGGGGCTTGTGGGGAAAAACCCATGCAGAAGCCCCATGTGCCTTGGACGCCTAAAGATTCAGAGAGAGAGAGAGAGAGAAGATATTAAGGCACGGCATCGTGTCGGATTGGGAGCGGGTTATGCTAGCTATTTCTTCACTCCCTTTGAAGCTAAAAAAGACAACAGGGGGTGTGCAATACTTCCTTAGCAGACTCCATCACCGAGGGGGGGGGGGGGACTATGACAGACCCTGGTCCGTTAGCCAGGCTAGGCCTGTTACTGGGGGTACCAACGGAGAGGTGGGACAGGGTCTTGGCCAGCCGTGGCTCGCCAACCCTGATGCCAGCATGTCAGATAGTCGCAGCGTTTCCGCCTCTCGATGAAGTGAAAGAGAGAGGAGAGAGAGAGTGAAAGAGAGAGGATAGAGAGAGGGAGTGAAAGAGAGAGGAGAGAGAGAGGGAGTGAAAGAGAGAGGAAGTGAAAGAGAAAGGAGAGAGAGGGGAAGTGAAAGAGAGAGAGGAGGAGGAGAGGAGAGAGAGGGAGTGAAAGAGAGAGAGGAGAGGAGAGGAGAGAGAGGGAGTGAGTGAAAGAGAGGAGAGAGAGAGGGAGTGAAAGAGAGAGGAAGTGAAAGAGAGAGGAGAGAGAGAGGGAGTGAAAGAGAGAGGAAGTGAAAGAGAGAGGAGAGAGAGAGGGAGTGAAAGAGAAAGGAGAGAGAGGGAGTGAAAGAGAGAGAGAGAGAGAGGAGTGAAAGAGAGAGAGAGCGAGAAAACCTACCACCATCCTAGCAAAGGAGCTAATGTTGGAGACTCTTCCAGCCAGTCTTCACTACAGGGACGTCCATACAAGATGTCGACCAACTCCGAAGCTTCAGACGAGACTAAACGATTGTCAGGGGACATCCGACACCTTCCTGTCTGCTTAATCTGACAGGAGACTGGCCACGCCACTGAGGCCCAAATTAAAATAAACCGCCCCTGTCAGTAACGACATTTCTCGCTACAGACGGATACCTCCATGATGTTCTCCTCGGATATTGACTTTCTATCGTAATCTTCCATGTTCCGGTTAAACTGCCAAGGATTCTGTGTATGTGTGGAGGATGAGAAGGGGGCTGGGGGATGGGAATGGGGGGGGGGTGAGAGGGGTAAGAAGGGAGAGATTGTTAATCAACAGCATTGAATCTGACATCATGGAATATCTCAATCACAAACAAGCTTAGATACGAACACGGTTAACTCTCTCATGAGGAAAGAAGCGTCAATAACTCCACCCTTCATTTCTCCCCCCCCCCCAATCCCCACCCTCCTCCAAGGAAAAATGCCACCACCACCCCCCCCCCCCCCCATACTTTAATAATTACGC
Organism: Achatina immaculata; assembly: GCA_009760885.1. Classification (NCBI taxonomy): domain Eukaryota; kingdom Metazoa; phylum Mollusca; class Gastropoda; order Stylommatophora; family Achatinidae; genus Lissachatina; species Lissachatina immaculata. The sequence goes on from CM019695.1 coordinate 22,861,445, forward strand.
CATTAGTGAAATGAAGCTGTTATCAATCCGTGTGAGAATTAGAAAGAATGAAAAAAAAAACACACACACACATACAGACAAACGAAAAACAAATCGAACACAAAGTAATGAAATTCAAATAGAGACCCCATTACATTCCACGCAACTTTTTTTCTTCTTCTTCTTCTGTGAGAGGAAACATTTTAAAAAAATATTAACGAAACGAAATAATGATAATAATATTAATAATAATAATCATAATAACTACAACGGCACATTCTTTAACATTGACTCTCATTAGATATATATCGTATATTTTAGACGTTATCTGAATCATTGATTTGGAGGTAAAAAAAAAAAAAAAGATAAAAGTTGATATTTTTTGACCGCCGTCATATTTAGGAATTTGGCAAGAAGGGAACACAAAAAAAAAAAGGTGAAGGACAGGGGCTTGTGGGGAAAAACCCCTTGCAGAAGCCCCATGTGCCTTGGACGCCTAAAGATTCAGAGAAAGAGAGAGAGAGAGATATTGAGGCACGGCATCGTGTCGGATTGGGAGCGGGTTATGCTAGCTATTTCTTCACTCCCTTTGAAGCTAAAAAAGAAAACAGGGGGTGTGCAATACTTCCTTAGCAGACTCCATCACCGAGGGGGGGGGGACTATGACAGACCCTGGCCCGTTAGCCAGGCTAGGCCTGTTACTGGGGGTACCAACGGAGAGGTGGGACAGGGTCTTGGCCAGCCGTGGCTCGCCAACCCTGATGCCAGCATGTCAGATAGTCGCAGCGTTTCCACCTCTCGATGAAGTGAAAGAGAGAGGAGAGAGAGAGAGGGAGTGAAAGAGAGAGGAGAGAGAGAGAGAGGGAGTGAAAGAGAGAGGAGAGAGAGGGAGTGAAAGAGAGAGGGAGTGAAAGAGAGAGGAAGTGAAAGAGAAAGGAGAGAGAGGGGAAGTGAAAGAGAGAGAGGAGGAGGAGAGGAGAGAGAGAGGGAGTGAAAGAGAGAGAGGAGGAGGAGAGGAGAGAGAGGGAGTGAGTGAAAGAGAGAGGAGAGAGAGAGGGAGTGAAAGAGAGAGGAAGTGAAAGAGAGAGGAGAGAGAGAGGGAGTGAAAGAGAGAGGAAGTGAAAGAGAGAGGAGAGAGACAGGGAGTGAAAGAGAAAGGAGAGAGAGGGAGTGAAAGAGAGAGAGAGAGAGAGAAAAGAGAGAGACAGCGAGAAACATTACTCACTAAATCTGTGTCCTCAATGGTTGAGTAGCAAAGGGCATGGTGAACTCGTCCTTGACACGGTGATCTGTAGCTCGATTTCGGTTACAACAGTGTTTTCCAAAGTGGGCGATAAAGCCCCCCCCCCCCTTTACAGGCGTTGAAAAGGACTGGGGGTGGGAGCGGAGAAAGAAGAGGGTCAATAGGGAGGCAGTGGAAGAAAAGGGGGAGTGGGGAGTGGGGGGGGGGGCGTTGACGGAAAACGAAGCAGCAGACAGGGGCTGTCATACCTTCCTTCTTAGCACTTTTAAACCTGATACTGAGAAACTTGTGTCCCTACATGAAACTCATCCATCACAATAAAAGATGAGGAAATAATGCAGTAGGTGAGTTATAAGTGTACTCTTTCATGTTGTTAAATTGGTTTGCTTGTTGGAGCTTTTAACTGCGCAATGCATATCCTAGGAACCGGCCAGCGTAGTGGTTAGAGTACTCGTCTGGCAACCGAATAGTCGAGGGTTCGAATCCCCAGCTGAGCGGGATTTTTTTTTACCCGACCAATACGACCCCTAGGTTGACCCAGCCTCAGAAAATGGTACCAGAGAAAATCTGGGATGGAAAGGCAGCGAGGAAAGGAACTGGCCACCCTACCTCACACTCTGATGGCCCAGCATAATGAGGTCTCTAACGCTTCATCTCCTACGGCATTTGCTATGGGACTACCTTTACCTTATCTATACATATCCTAACAGACAGGACTACAAAAATAAGATTTTTCAAGGCCTGCATCTTTCCCACCGCAACATATGCCTGCGAGACCTGGACACTTAACAAAACGGGTGTGAACCACATAAATGCCTTTAAATGTAAATGCCCTAGAATGATCCTTCAAATATCATGGACCAAAAAGAACAAATATATCCATCCTACAAGAACTTAATATTGAATTAAGGCTGGCTAGTAAAGAAGATTAAACAGAGAAAACTTAAATATTTTGGACACATTAAACGTCACGATAATCTGGAGAAGACCATCTTGCAAGGGTACATAATGGGAAAAAGAAAGAGAGGAAGACCAAGGCGAAGGTGGCTGCAGGACATCGTTGATGATCTGCTAATCGACGCATCAGCATTAATGAAATGCCTGTATTAGTCATTAAAAGAAGAACAGGTAAAAGCCTGCGGTGAGAAGGTGACACACTCCCGTCAGCAGAAAATTTAGGTAACATTCCACATATGGGCAATCCCCGGCCAGTGGGTGGGGGCGACATATGGCTCGCAGCAACATTTATTGTGGCCCGCAGACAGTCTACACAGGTCCTTTTAAAATGGTTAATTTACTTATTCGTGAAACATGAACGAAATTTTTATATTGCAGATTTACAAGGGGAGAGAGAGAGAGAGATAGAGAGAGGAAGATCAATGCGAAGACGGCTGGAAGACATCGTAGATGATCTGGGAATAGATGCATCAGCAGCAAGGCATCTTGCTTACAACCGAGAGACCTACAGGAGAGCTGTTAGGGAGGCAAAGTTCCTCAAGGGACATACAAATGACTGACTGACTGTGCATGTCCTAGCTTAATGGATCACTGTGCGAGTAGTATATAAGGAAGGGATCGTTGCCCCTGTGGCCTGGGAGAAAAGGGGGCGGCATCCCAAACAAGCGTGGGAAACACTGGATTACGAGATACACGTCTTGTTTTAAACGATGGTTTTTTAGGGCAGATAACTTTCCTTCTTCACAGCTGAGTGGATTCGGTTGTCTTATCTTGTTACAGAATCTCCTTACATTAATGCAAAGTATACAAACTTAATACAAAGTTCATGGTATATCATGTCCGCATGCTGTCTGTTGTCATGACATCTGATTTCATAGCTTAGAACTTGGAACCAAAAGATGACCATCGGCAGTTTTTTTTCCCATCCCAAATTGGACTCAACAAACAAGTTTCACAAATTTCGCTGCCATTGGAAACATAACAAATTCCAATCCCGCTAGCTAAGTTATCATAGTAGCCAGTAAAGCATTGCATGACCGTGTTATAAAGTTGAGTAACAGCTCAGATCATCATCATCATCATCATCATCATCATGTCCTCTATACTCCCAATGGAGCATAAAGCATCAACAAAGGTTCTCAAGCCAATCCTGTCTTCCGCAAGTCTGGATATCTCAAACTGTCTTTCGCGCTTTCTTGAGTTCTTCCTGAAATGTGCACTAATATGCCGCTAATGAACTACCTGTTCTGTTAGAAAAATACCTCAAGCATCGACTGTAAAAAAGCATCACTTCGCACTTGCAGTTCCAATGAGACTGAAGAAGGAGGAGGAGGAGGAGGATGAAGATGAGGAGGAGGATGAGGAGAGAACTGTATCATGTTGTGGCCATACTAATTTTTATCAAGCATTTATGGCGTAAAAATGGCATACACATATAACCATGGGATAACTGTTTGTTAAAAAAAAATACATTAATTTGTTAGAATGCTTCATTTACTCGATCATTCTTTCATTTGCTCACCAGATACATAAACCTACCTTTACTCATTCACAAAAATCTCATGATAAGCAGACAAAAAAACAAGCAAATCTTTAGCACTTACTAATGTCTTGTCTTGGAACATTAATTTTCTCATTTGAAAAACGCCCACACAGAGCACACGAACATTAAATTTTCGTTAGACTGGCTTCTGATCCGGATGAACAGCTGGTAGCTATAAAACTGGAAGGTTCTCTACAGTAAGAGGGAACTGGCAGAAGCGCACATGCGTGTGTATATATATATAATAATTCGGGTGTTTCTTTTTCAGGAACAAACAAATAAACACGATCATCATCATCATCATCATCATCATCATCATCATCATCACCATCATCATCAACATCATCATAGATACACTCTGTTCTACCTCCTCTTCCGCATGTATTCTGTCTTCATCTTTTGTAAAATCTTACCAGCACTGTGTAATTCCGTCTTTAAGACTGCCCCCTTGACGCTGTGGATGTCTTGTCATTTACTTATGACAGACGTATGTGACAGGTATAAATATTCACTTTTCTGCGCATGGGCCTTATATTTCTATCCTTGTCATGGCCCTAAAGGCATGTGGCAGTTTCTTCAAGCAATTTTTTTTTTTTGGGGGGGGGGGTCCTATTCCGAGAAACGCATGCATTTATACATATGTTTAATCTTGAATCTAGGAACTATCTTCATCGCACTCGGGACACACCCACACATGCTCGGCTCTCTGCTTCGGTAACCACCGAAGAGTACGAACATTAGCTGTGAAAGTCAGCTGTTGGATCTGGCACCCTCGAATTCTATCATCCAGCCAACCGACTTCTCTTACACTCCCCAACTCCTCCCCCCCCCCCCCCCCCCATCTTCATCCTTCATCCTCTGTGTGTGTATGTATATATGCCAATCCTGCACCAGCTCATGGGCCATCGACTTCAGTATATCCTTCTTGTCCATAGATATCGAACCTGTTGCAACAGCGTTAAGAACAGCATGATTGGCTACCTCACTGCCTCCCACTTAAATCAAGTGTGAGGGAAGAATGAAAGTTGATGAAGGGCAGAATGTAAGACGGGCCTGCGTGCCCAATTCTTTACCCTTTAAAAATAAAGATTTATTCCACTCCCGCATGCCCTGGGCAATATATCCACATCAGCCTTGGTGACACTGGATTTTCCCCTCAAGAGCTGAACCCATTCACGAGGGTAGCAAACCCCATTCTCTATCTTGCGGAGCATGCTTTGAGAGCCGGCCACAATCACAACTTGTGTATCATCCTGCCGAACTAGCCAGGGCAGAGTCTTGATCACTGCCTCGTTTTCCAAATGTATGCATAAATGCGTACATAAAGAAGGACGCATCAGCAGCAGGGCATCTTGCTTACAACCGAGAGGCTTACAGGAGAGATGTTAGGGAGGCAAATCTCCGCAAGGGATATGCGACTGACTGACTGACGTACGTAAAGCAAAGTTACATACATGTGTACGCGTAACTAAATACTGTACATAAATAAGCACGCGGGCGCTTGGGTGGCGAAGTGGTTAGTGCATTAGCCTCTCATGACAAAGGTTGATGATTCGAATCAGTCCTGGGGGGTTCCAACTAGCTGTATAAATGCTGACCTGTTTTATCCCGAAACTGGAAAAGGAAAAGGCGATCAGGGATGAAGTCTGACCACATCACCTTCTAGTGTGCCGACACTAGACACAAGCAACACTCAACACCGTATAACAACTCACCTTACATAAGCGTGGACACTATGCTTACAGTTTACCTCTACACCCATTAATGTGTTCTCCCACGTCTCTGCTTATTTATCTTTCTACTTAAATATATTTTATGCCTATTACGTACATATGCCACACCTATATGCCATATATACACATAAATATATATGCTATTATATAATATGCACATTTATAAGACCATTACATACTTATATCCCCTCCGTTCACATTAATGCCGTTTACAAAAAACATAAGTTAAATGCAGATCTTCCTACCATATGCACATGCCCACTACATACACACACACGCGTACATATACTACCACATATATGTCTGACATTAGCTTGCATACAATACTCTTTCCAGTTCGTTGCCTCTTATTCAAATAGCCACCGCCCGGGGATGATTCACATAATTTCATTATGTCTTAAAAAGAGGCGGGGGGGGGGGGAACCTAAAGAAATTCATAATGCAGCCCCCGGGCTACGTTCATAATGAAAAATTTCAGAGTAAATGCTGGTCCATGTAAATCTTTCTTTGCTGTGAATATGTCTCGCTACTGTCTTCATGCTGATGTTCTGTATGACACGGCTGATGAATCATCAAGAGAGATCTCAGCTGATGGCCTGTCTCTGACATTGTCCCTGGGGGGGGGGGGGAGATATAAAGGACGGAGACGCTGTCCGTTTTTTTTTTGGCAACCAGTGGCCCATACCTGACATGCAGGGGTCAGGGTTGACGAACCTCAACTGATCAAGACCCTGGCCCACCTCTCCGTTGGTTATCGCCCAGTAGCTGGCCCAGCCTGGCTAACAGGGCAGGGATAACCGTCTTCTTCTTCTTCTTCAGCGTTCGATGAAAATTTGTCATACTAAACCTACAGCCCTGTCGCCCTGGTGAAGTCCATCGTCGTCTCCATGCTTGAGTCTGAGCCCCATAGGTTTCTTTCAGTTCCTCTCCCTCGGGCCAGATCGGGGGTCTGAGCAGGTTGGACAGGTCTGCAATTTGGATACCAGCGTTTTTTTTGCTTTCACCTGACTTCCAGCAACCTCCGGGTTTCTGTCCGTCTCTCAGGCGATTTTGATGGGCTCAGTGTTGGTGTTTCTCCTATTGAGATCGGCAGGAACGCAGCCATGTCGTGAGCCGAGACTGCTGCATGACCGTTTCTCGTCGTTGTTGTGTGTGTGTGGGTGTTCTGATTTTCCCCCAGACTGCGCCATTTGTAAGCTAACATACTCCTGGTGACTTCATGTTATCGATAATAGGGTCATTTACCAGGGCTTCCCTGTCCGAGTGCTTACCGGAGAAAAGATCCCGCTGCATGCATGAAAAATCATGTGAATCGCACACAGAATCGTAGAACATGATGTAATCCACATCAGTTTCACATGGGGGCTCAATCCGCGACGAAAATAAGCACAATTTTTCAGGCACTCGAACAGAAGGCGCAGACGTGGTCAGTACCGGAAGTCTTTGGGATCACCATAGTCTCCATGGGGTACAGCATGTTAAAGAAGTACTGCACACTCTCCGCTTTTTAGCTGCATTCAGGGACTGAAAAAAAACTGCCATAGCTCCGCTCCCATGCCGAAACGATGATGTGCCTCAATATCTTCATGGGATCGGCTGCAAAGAACACCAGTCTGAGTTCCAGTAAGAAGAAGAAGAAGAAGCCAGTATAGAAAAGGTGAAAGACCATGTCACGCAGAAAGAGACTACGAGCAGGGACTTTGTTGTAATCTGAGAGAAGAAAACAAAGGCCGAGACTAAAGGCTGGAAACGCGCTCATGAAGAACCTTGACCTTGTTTCAGAAACGTGATTTATCATTCCTATGGCCAAAATTATGCCAGTCAAATACTGTCCGAATCAACCACAAGAGAAGTTCCTCAGCAAATGATAACAAAACAGAAGAGAGGAGATGTGAAACTTAAGAAACTAACATTACTATGTCTAGTTATATCCAATACGGCGTCCAAGTTATTGATTCACATTTAAAAGGAAATAATAACTCCACTGACTTTCTGATCAGGTAAGAGGTGATTAAGACTTCCTCCCCAGTAGTACCGGGTTCAAGTCCCGGCAGTGGGGATTTTTTTTTCTAGTACACACCAGAAAGACCCCGAGGTCGGACCCAACCTCTAAAAATGGTTACCAAAGTAAATCTTGGAAGGTTAAATGCGGCCAAGAGTGATACTGACAACATCACAGTTTCATGTGCCGAAGGTCATGGAAAATACGGGCCTAACATCGTATCCCTAGTGTGCCTTAATGGCATGGAAGCGGAGAATTTTACCATTATCTTACCCTCCCTTAGTAAACAGAGCATTTTGGAAACGCGTCATTGCAAAAAAAAAAAAAAGAACGATGTCACTGGGTTTTAAAGTCCGGCATAACCGAAGCGGAGCTTTTTCATCTAAGCAGGTTCCCATGGATGACATGCCGGAGCACACACTAAACTTACGATGTATACAACCTCAGATTTAAGCACACATAATGCCTTTAGTGGGCTTGGGTCTGACTCAGTCAGTCAGTCAGTCATGTGCATGTGCCTTGCGGAACTTTACCTCCCTAAAAGCTCTTCTGTAGGCCTCTCGGTTGTAAGCAAGATGGCCTGCTGCTGATGCATCCATTCGCAGGTCATCAACGATGTCTTCGCCTTGGTCTTCCTCTATTTCTTTTTCCCATTATGTACCCTTCCAAGACTCTGTTCACTAAATTCTCATGACGTTTAATATGTCCAAAATATTTACATTTTCTCTGTTTAATCCTCTTTACAAGCCAGCCTTCTTCAATATTATGTTCTTGTAGTATGGATATGTTTGTTCTTTTTTGTGCCCATGATATTTGAAGGACTCTTCTGCAGCATTTACATTCAAAGGCATTTATTGGCACTGACTACAAAAGAACAAAAAAGAACTCTGTTTCATAAGTCTTGAATGTAAAGAAATAAGAAAAAATGTTTTTCATATGAGAAATAGATGCACTTCAACACAGACTCAAATCTACCTGCATCCATATTTAACCCCTTCACTACTGAATTAATTTCCAAGCTCTCTTTGAATAAACTTTTACGAGAAAATTTTGGTTGAATCAAGAAACTGGAAGGAACTTATTGTATAATTTAAAAATACGGCTTGTGTTAGAAATGTGCTTCCTTTCATTTCTTATTTAGACTTTGCCTAAATATCGCCCTGAGCACGATTCGTGTTAGGTAATGTACGATCTATCAAGCGTTGTTTCAGAGCGAAAGAGTTAAGAATTCTAAAGGAAGAAAAGCATTACAAAGGTCAATAAACTGTGAGGATCCCGGATCTACACGATATATCGAGCGCGCGCGCGCACACACACGCACACAGGTAAAAGGAACCGCACTCCATACGTTCGCGAGAGTACTTGTTAAAGAGGGTTAGTGATGAGACGAAGATAAAAATGGCACGTAAACTGAGTTAGTTTCGTAAATCCATGCATCATTTTTATTTACACACAACTTTCCCTCCGATTTTCTAGCTTCGTAATTGAATGCAGCATTTTTATTTTTACATACAACTTTTCCTCAGAGTAAACTGTGCGTATTCTTTATACACAAGGAAACTTTCATCAGAACCATCAGACAGAAACTAAAACTTGAATACCTCCACAAACTTCATGTCTTCTTCGCACGCAGCCCAAACTTCTAAAACGGATTGTTCACTGACTTCACAGATTCATATAAAATGAGTGTACATATGGGGTATTAAACTGAAAGAAAATCTTGCATGCTGCTCATTCATAAGGACTAAGACAATAAGCTAAGTCTATATTTTTCATATATTTGCCGTGTTTTTACCTGTTGTGTTGTTTTTGTATGTGATCCTTGAAAAAAGGCTTTTGCCGAAATATTGGATTGTTGTATGTCCATTTATATGTACTCATCTTACTTTCTGTCATTCTTGTATCTGCCCACTTTCCTCATTCTTTCTATCTTTTTTTGTAAAACTGTACCATACACCTCCATCTACTTTCGTTCTCAATACAACAGTGCATGTACTTTTGATACAGCATTTATGAGAGTAAAGTAAAATGATAGCAAATGTTTCTTTCTTACATAAAGCGTTAAAGTTTAAATTAGTTTAATATAAAGAATGGCTTTATTGTTGCATTTCTTACACTGCTTTACTACAAAATTGTTAGGATTATAATGATTGTGAGAATATCTCTCTCTCTCTGAACCTTAAGTGCCCAGGGCACATGGGGCTTCCGCAAGGGTTTTCCACAAATGCCTGTCCATCGCCTTTTTTTTCTGCTCTTGCCCAGGTGAGCCCTCTATTGCTCAGCATCCTTTCTGTTGTTCTTCTTCCTGTCTCTTTTGGTCTACCCTTACTTCTGTTCCCCTGTGGTGTCCACCTTAGTGCTGTTTTTGGTAGTGAGTTGTCAGTCATTCGGAGCACATGTCCCAACCATCGCCAGAATATGTGAGAATATACTGCAGGTTTATTGCATATATTTACATAAATCAGATTGTGGAGTGTACGGACAAAAGATGATTTTTTTTCTTTCGTGTTTATTATGTTCAAAAACTAATGCTAAGTGTCTGTGACAGAATTAAAGTTATATTCTGAAGGGCAGAAAGTCAGACTGGTTTGCGCGCCCAGTTCTTAACCCTCTGAAAAGAAAGTTCGTTCGTTTCAGATGACGGCTGGAAGCAGACAGACGTTAGAAGGGAAACTGCCAAACAACTAGAGTTAACGTTAGTTTCTCAGTGTAATTCCTGTCTGCATCTTGGCAAATGGTATAATAGAGAAAGTGTCTTGCCCATGTTTACCCCGGATTTTTCTGTCTGACCTCTTCTCTCTACTTGAATGATTTATAACTGTACTGTAAATGTACACATACATGTTCATGCACGATAGGCATGCGCAAGAGCATAGGGCAAGACACACTGACATATCAGCTTTCTGACATGCCAACTATATTACTCATAATAGTGGTCTGGTTTGTTCAAGGGGGCAAGGAAATGCAGTAAGGATGTTACAACTGGGGGGGGGGGGGGGGGGGGGGGAGAGAGAGAGAAAAGAAAACTAAGTCACTTCTTGTTAGAAAAGTTAACAAAGCCTACTGAAACCAAAAACAGAATCACAGCCTCTTAGAGCACCACGGTGTCACGCAATCCCGCTTCTGAGACCCACCAAGAATACAGGCTCAAGCCCTGCGATACTCTGAACCTCTTGTGGTCCTCTCGGGGATCTCGTGTGGTCCTTTTGGGGACCACACGGGGGACCACGGGACTTAACGAGGACCACAGGCGTAAATTCAGTAGGATCACAGGGCGGTCTTGGTGGTAGAAGCGAACGAAGAAGAAGAAGAAGAAGACAGCCTCTTAGATACTTCAAAACCCTACACGCTCTGATACTGTCAGAGAATTTTAACTTACCTCTGTAATCGAGGGGAAAAATCTTTGATATGATTAGAACGTGCGAACTGAACAGCAGCAACAACAACAACAATAAAAATCTAAATGTCAAGCATGTGTGAACTTCTTGGTCGAAAATAAGGGGAGAGAATCAGACAAGGTGAAACCGTGCACAAATGTTCTTTAGAGAAAACTGAACTATGTTTACAGAAAACCCGGGCATTGGCTGACAGAACTGGGATAAATGAGTTTGTTGAGAAAGCTTGTCTGGACCAGTGCACAAATGTTCATGCTCGCAACCCCTCTTTATACTTTAAAATTCTACGTGACCCCTTTTTACAGTTAAAAATAATATGCGATACTTTTCTACAGTTAAAAATTCGACGCGACCCCCTTTATAGCTAAAAATTCGACGCGACTCTTTATTGTTTTTTTTTCATTTCTAAAAGATTATATAAGGGCTATTCTAATCTCTGAGGAAACCCGACACCAGCATAGCAAGACAGGCACTGACATGTAATCCTCAAGGAAATAGAAAACGAGGAAGACCTAGACTTACTTGGAGAAGGGAAGTTATGACAGTGCTCAGAGACAAGGGGATAAACAAGGAAGGAAGCAGAGAATAATTCCAAGAACAGGGATGACTAGAGAGCCTTTATCCGTGGCCTATGTTCTCAAGGGAGTGAAAGATGATGATGATGATGACCATTATAAATAAAAAAAGAATCCATTTAATAAACGTATATGTTTTAATGTACTATATAGTATACAATTAAATTGGAGGTTAACACATAATATATAATACTATTTTATTTTTCTATATTTATTTTTATCTTTCCTCATCTCATATAGATAAAAACAGTAAGAATAGAGAATAGATGAAAAATGTACTTTTTGTCCGTTTTTCTTAAAGGAAGTTAAAAAAAAAAAGCTAAGTGTTTAATTTTTCATCTATTTTTCGTCGTTTTATCTGTTGTGTTGTTTTTGTATGTGATCACTAAAAAAGGGCTTTTCCCAAAGTATTAGATTGTTGCAAGTTCTTCATCTGTACGTGCTCGTCTTACTTTCTGGCATTCGTTGTTTCTTTCTGCTCACGTTCCTCACTCTCTCTCTTTTTTTTATTTTTGTAAAACTGAACCACACGCCTCCATCTCACTTTATTATGAGCCTGATCTCTTCACTGGTTGACTGTTCAAACCTTTATTACCTGTTGGTATGTTTCTACACGTGACTATCAAATCACACCCTTTTCGATATCAAAGACGAACTGCCCTAGAACTGTTTCTTTTTCAGTAAACAGCTGAAGCGTTTGTATACATTAGTTACGCATGTGACACCAGCGCTAGAAAACAGAACAACACAATGTACCTACTTTATTCGACTACTAATAACACTGCTACTACTAACCTCTCGTGCCGTTAAACGTCACATGGGGCTCGCAAATTGTTCCGCTACTTTTTGGTAAGTTCGTTGAGAGTTTCCATAACAAGTCCATTTCCCCTCTCCCCCTCCCCTCCAAATCAAGTAGGTCCCAGGACAAGGCTGTCAGCCTTATGCCCAACTCCCAATACAGGAGGGTTTGGATCTCATGACGGGGGATCAGTGGCGGAGATAATTTGTCCGTTTGGTCGCGAATAAATCTCCTAGTCCAAGGTGAAACATCAACAGTGAGCTTTTTTTGCATGGCTTAATCTTTGAGACAAGCATATATAGGGGCCGGCTAGCGTAGTGGTTAGAGCACTCGTCTAGCAACCAAATGGTCGAGGGTTCGAATCCCCAGCTGAGCGGGACTTTTTTTCCGACCAATACGGCCCTGAGGTCGACCCAGCCTCGTAAAATGGGTACCAGAGAAAATCTGGGAAGTAAAGGCAGCGAGGAAAGGAACTGGTCACCCTACCTCATACGCTGATGACCCAGCATAATGAGGTCTCTAACGCTTCACCCCCTACGACATTTGAAATGCTATGGGACTATCTTTACTTTACTATATAACTGCAACAACTTTCGACTACTAATACGGCTAAAATTAACATTAACTCTTTTGCTCCTGAATTAGTTTTCGACCTTATGCTAGAATAAATTTGATTGAGAAGTTTAGGTAGATAGAAAATTGGAAAGAAAGTTCCTCTATAATTTAAAAAAAAAACATGGTTCAGGTTAGAAATGTGTTGTTTTTTTTTTTTTTGGGGGGGGGGGGTCCATTTTACAGTACGTAAACTATGTCTAAGCACAATATAGGAAGAGCTAAAGGAAGTGAGAAACACATGGTTTGAGACATCCCGGCGTGGTCAAGACAGGATTGGCTGGGGAACCTCTGTTGATGCCTTATGCTCCCTTTGGGAGTAAGAGAGGACTGATGGGTGAAGATGTCTGAACGGTACTGTCTCAGACAATATCAAAGTACTGCACTGAATACTGATAAACGTTAGGCATGCAAGATCTGCCAACACTATCCGCTGTTGTTTTAGATGAACAAGCTAACCTTAAGAAAATTAGAAAAAAAAGTAATTCTCTACTACGTTCAGAACTGATGCCTGTAGTTCACCAGCACCAGAATTCAAGAACTTTGTAAAAAAAAAAATACAGGGAAACTCATAGAGAAAACAAAATAAGACTGCCGAATTTCCATTATATTGCTAACTTAGCTACTAATATCTTCACAACAGCCACCTTGACAGGCAGGCAGCTAGGCAGGTAAGTAGACAGGTACGTAAAATCCTCATTAAAGTATAGCGGGGGATACAGTGTTAGGCCCTTTTTCCAAGCGCATGAAAGTGTCTCGTGGTCAGCATCACGCCTGACAGCATTTATCTTCTCAGATTTCTCTGGCACACATCTTCAGAGACTGGATAGAGGCTGGGTGGAACCCCCTCCCACCCCCACCCCCAACCGGGGCCTTTTTTTTGGCGTGGTGGTACCAGGAAAAAAAATATCCCCACTGATGGGGCGTGAACCCGGTACCACTGGATTAATCTCGAGAGAACAAACAAATAAACAAATAATAAAAACCACGCGGTGTATTACTCATAGCAACAATTAGTCTCAGTACCTGGAGTCGCAACAGACTCAACAGAATCACCACAAACCTCACGTGCAGCAGACATATTACCCTGCCAATGAACTGTTACGACATGAAACAGCAGTTTTTCATGTTTACACTGAATTATGTGCGTTCACACAATAAACAACCGCGGGATAACTGAACAGCAGTAAAAACTGGCCAGCGGACTCGGACATAAAATAATTTGTTTTTATTACCCAACGATTTCTAATTACAACGAGGCAACAAATGACCGGGGATTACTGTAGAGGGGATTAACGAATATATTGTTACAACCTTTTTTTTTTAATCCCGTTTCTTCCGAAGTCGGTTTTGTAGTAAAAATGATGTTAGTTGTTTATGGAAGTTGAGGATCATTTATTAACTCATTCACTGCTGAAATTAACCTACACGCTCCGCCAGAATAAATTTTGATGAGAAATTCTGAAAGGAAGGAAGGAGGAAGGAAGCTACTCTATAACTGAAAAAAAAAATAAATAAAGGCAGGGTTAGAAATGTGCTGCTTCTCATTTTATCTTGACCTTGCCTAATTATCGGTCTGTCTTGGCGTTGGTTCTGTAATTTATGCAAGATATACCAACTCTGCCAATGCTGTTGTGGAATGAAAGAGTTAATCAGCTTCTCGCACGGATAATTCTATAATAATGGATGATGATTTTAAGATAATTCTATAATGATGGATGATGACTTCAGGATAATTCTATAATAATGAATGATGATTTTAGGATAATTCTATAATGATGGCTGATGAAAAATCTATCTTTAGAAAAGAAAATCACACTCTTTGCGGTCTTCATTCCAAGCTTAAAAGTAAAAACTACTTAGCTTTTACTTACAACTCAGCCTTGACAGCTGAACACTTGTGTCTTTTCCTAGTTTTAAATTCGAAGAGGAAAAAGGAAGAGGCTTTATGAACTGATATAAAAGATCAAAGTGGATAGCTTGCAATCACATCGTCTTCCTTACCGACAGCAGGTCTGTCAAGACAAAGTCTGCTGGTGTCCACGGAGGGCATAGAATGAGATACATTGTAATCATGGCCTCAGTAAGAAACTATTTTTCTATTACAGTCACTTTAAAACTTCTTCTTCTTCTTCTTCTTCCTTCTTCTTCTTCATCTTCTTATTCTTCATCTTCTTCCTTCTTCATCTTCTTCCTTCTTCATCTTCTTCCTTCTTCTTCTCCTTCCTTCTCCTTCTTCATCCTCATCTTCTTCCTCCTCCTTCCTTCTTCTTCTTCATCACCTTCTTTCTTCTTCTTGGGGCAGAATGTAAGACGGGCCTGCGTGCCAAATTCTTTATCCTTTAAAAATAAAGATTATTCATTCATTCATTCATTCTTCATCTTCTTCCTCCTCCTTCTCTTTCTTTCTTCTTCTTCCTTCTTTCTCCTTCTTCTTCCTTCTTCTTCTTCCTCCTCCTTCTTCCTCTTCCTTCTTCCTCCTTCTCCTTCTTTCTTCTTCTTCCTCCTCCTTCTTCTTCTTCCTCCTCCTTCCTTCTTCCTCCTCCTTCCTTCTTCCTCCTCCTTCCTTCTTCCTTCTTCCTCCTCCTTCCTCCTTCTCCTTCTTCCTTCTTCTTCTTCCTCCTCCTTCTTCTTCCTCCTCCTTCTTCTTCGTTCTGTGGTGCTAGCTTCACATGATACTATCTGATCTCGCCCAGAACTGAATCTGTGGTAAATCTGAGTCTCGATTTCTTTTCTCTGATTTCCCTGGAAATGCGAAATGCTGCCTGTTTGCAGTCAACGTTGTTACGATACCGAAGCCCAGGAACGGTTCTAATAGGAACTTATTTTGGTGGCTTCCCTGAATGTTCGAGGCGGACCCAAGAAATAAGTTTCTCAGAAGGTTTCTCTATCACGGGGACCACATCGTGAACCTGGAACTAAAGCATTAATTAGTCTGAGAAGTGAACCATGTATGAACTACGGCATTAATTAGGCTGAGACGTGAACCATGTATGAACTACAGCATTAATTAGGCCGAGACGTGAATCATGTATGAACTACAGCATTAATTAGTCTGATACGTAAGCCATGTATGAACTACAGCATTAATTAGTCTGAGACGTGAATCATGTATGAACTACAGCATTAATTAGTCTGAGACGTGAACCATGTATAAACTACAGCATTAATTAGTCTGAGACGTGAACCATGTATGAACTACAGCATTAATTAGTCTGAGACGTGAACCATGTATGAACTTTCATTCATTCCTTTGCATGTCCCTTGCGGAACTTTGCCTCCCAAACAACACTCCTGTAGGCCTCTCGGTTGTGAGCAAGATGGCCTGCTGCTGCTGCATCCATTTCCAGATCATCAACGATGTCTTGCAGCCATCTTCGTTTCAGTCTTCCTCTTTTTCTTTTTCCCATTATGTATCCTTCCAATACGGTCTTCTCTAAATTATCATGACGTTTAATGTGGCCAAAATATTTAAGTTTTCTCTCTTTAATCCTCTTTACTAGCCAGCCTTCTTCAATATTAAGCTCTTGTAGTATAGATATATTTGTTCTTTTTTGTGTCCACGATATTTGGAGAACTCTTCTATAGCATTTACATTCAAAGGCATTTATGTGTTTCTCAGCTGTTTTGTTAAGTGTCCAGGTCTCACAGGCATATGTTGCGATGGGAAAGATGCATGCCCTTAAAAATCTTATTTTTGTGGTTCTGTCTGCTCCTCTCCACAGATTCTTTATTTGTTTTACTTTCTGAAGAGCAATAGATGTCCTCCTTTTAATTTCCCGCATTGTATCTCCATTATTAGTTAGTAGTGATCCAAGATATTCAAAACTCTCCACTTCTTCCAGTTTTTCCTCACTGATACATATTTCAGTTGCCTTGTTTGTTTTGTCAGTTGTCATCACTTTAGTTTTCTTTGCATTAAGATAGAGGTTCTGCTCTTCGCTGTTCTTGCGGACTGACATAATTAGTTTTTCCATTCCTTCTGTGTTGTGGACAGCAATACTGTGTCATCAGCATATCTAATCTCTGGTATTTCATAACCTCCAACTGTTATGGCATCGTAATATTCTTTGTCTACATCTTCTCTAACATTCCTTATTATATTTTCAGTATACAAGTTAAATAAGTAGGGTGACAATATGCACCCCTGACGGACCCCTTGTTTTATGTCAAACCAAGTTGTTGTTTCACCATTTATTCTTACTGCTGCTTGTTGGTCTAAATACAGCAGTGATGTTAATTGTATCAAATGTGTTGGAAATCCCATTTTTTCCATTATTTCCCAAAGTTTCTGGTGTTGTACACAATCAAATGCCTTTGAGTAGTCTATAAAGGATAAATATAGATTCACATTAAACTCCCTGCATTTCTCTATTATTAATCTTAGATTGAATATATGATCTCTTGATCCTCTTCCTTGCCTGAAGCCATGAACTACAGCATTAATTAGTCTGAGACGTGAACCATGTATGAACTACATAGTAGTAGTAGTAGTAGTAGTAGTAGTAGTAGTAGTAGTAGTAGTAGTAGTAGTAGTAGTAGTAGTAGTAGTAGAAGGAGAAGAAGAAGAAGGAAGAGGCTGAAAAACCACATCAGTTTTTTACTAGGAGCGTTAAGAAAGCCTGGCATGGTCTTGATCAAGGTTAGTTCTTCCTCCTTCCTCTTTCTTCCTCCTTCCTCTTTCTTCCTACTTCCTCTTTCTTCCTACTTCCTCTTCCTCCTTCTTCTTCTTCCTTCATCTTCTTCTTCCTTCATCTTCTTCTTCCTCTTCCTCTTCTTCCTCTTCTTCTTCTTCCTCTTCTTCAGCTTTCCGAGCTATTAAGTCTCGTTGATTCAGATAAAGTTCTCTTCCATTCCTCTCTATTCCTAATCTTCTCACTCCAGTTGCTGACACCAATTTTTTTTTCATATCCTCTTCTATGTTGTCTTTCCATTTCTGTCTTGGTCTACCAAGACAGAAGTAAGAAACTATTATTTTATCACAGTCACTTTAGCTCCTAATTTATCCTCATCCTCCTCCTTCTTCTTCGTTCCACGGTTCTAGCCTCAAACGTCTACATTTATTGTCCGGATAAACTGTGCAGCCTTTAGGAGGTCATGCTTTGTGCCCTAAACTTTGTCTTTCAGTGTTGCTTCCAGCGGCCAGAGCTGGGGGGGGGGGGGGTCGAGATTCCTGGCGGAAGGGGCGGAGCTGCGGGATGCGTTATGGAGACTGGATGCCTGTTTCACATGCGCAGTCAGAAGTGTCTAATAGGCCGATGCGATACGGACGTGCCTGCTATCGAAGGTGCCCCTTGGGTAGTCTGAAGATGATGGTCGTGAAAGTTGCGGAGTCTGGTCGTTAGATGGTGGGTTGTTCTTGTCAGTCCATAGCTTCCTGTGAGGATACTTGGTTATAGTTTTAGCTTCAATGTATGAGATACGGCGCTGATGTTGTGGTTGCCTGCTACAACAAATACATCCACACTGCAAGAACTTAATATTGAAGAAGGTTGGCTAGTAACGAGAATTAAACAGAGAAAACTTAAATATTTTGGACACATTAAACGTCGTGAGAATTTAGAGAAGATCATCTTCGAAGGGTACATAATGGGGAAAAGAAAGAGAGGAAGACCAAGGCAAAGACAGCTGCAAGACATCATTGATAATCTGCAAATGGATGCATCAGCAGCAGCAGGGCATCTTGCTTACAACCTAGAGGCCTACAGGAGAGCTGTTAGGGAGGCAAAGTCCCGCAAGGGACGTGCAAATGATTGAATGACTGTCATCTTCTTTGTATCCCAGCAGACCACACTGTAATGGAATCCAAAGGACCACAATTACCTTTTCCTTAAACAAGGTGCACAGCATCTGCATTGCGTCTCTCCAAATGAACTCTATGGGCTACAGCAGACTTTGTATGATAGGTCTGCTGTCGGCGAGGAAGAAGATGTGACTGCAGATAACTTCTCACATGACCTATTAGCATACATTATCGACCACCCTGCATAAGAGCACACACTGACCTCGTTCTCTGAGATTAACTATGACCTGTCAGACCAGCTTGCTCTAGCAGACAGGCACCAGAGAATAAAAGCGGCTGCACGAAAACAAAAACATATGATAGAGTCTTCACTTTTTAATGTCACTGAATGTCGATCAATCTTCCATCTGGCCCCGGGGCATGTGATTAAAAATTTAAACCGGTCCCGGGGAGTTAACTTTATCAGGTGTGTCTCGGGACACGAAGAAGCTGACTGGGGATTTTGCTGTTTGAAACGTTGACATGTGTATCATCATCTTCTTCTTCTTCGTTCGCTTCTACCACCAAAACCGCACTGTGATCCTACTGAATTTACGCCTGTGGTCCTCGTTAGGTCCGGTGGTCTCCTGTGTGGTCCCCGAAAGGACCACATGAGATTCACGAGAGGACCACAAGGGGTTCAGAGTATCGCAGGGCTTTAGCCTGTATTCTTGGTGGGTCTCTGAAGCAGTTTGCGTGACACCGTGGTTTTCGTTGCACCAGTTTAGTCTAGAGTTGGACTTTCTCACCGGAAGACCTCGACGTGTTTAGGATATCAGTGCATCCCCGCTGGGTGAGAGGCGGTAGCCCATCCAGGGCAGAGTTGGACCTTCTCACCGGAAAACCTCGACGTGTTTTGAGATACCCGTGTATCACCGCCGGGTGAGAGGTGGTTGCCCATCCAGTCCTGAGTTGGACTTTCTCACCGGAAAACCTCAGCGTGATTAGGATACGCAAACATCCCCGCCGGGTGAGAGGTGGTTGCCTATCTAGACTGCCCTGGTCCAGTGTCTCCGACTTCAGCATTTTGCGGTCGTGGCCGCTACCCTTCCTAGTTGTGACCAGGATGGAGCTTTTGTCCAGGAGGACGAATCCTCGCCACTAGTGACTTCCACCCCTGGGTTGAGCCGGTTTAGGCGTATTATCCCAGTATGGGCGTGTTTGGGACGTGACTGACCTCTAGAGCAGAGGTACTGTGACATGCGTAGCCTTCAAGATTCACCCCTGGTGTGAGCCGGTTTAGGCAAAATTCACCAGTATGGGTGTATATCAGGCGTGACCGACCTCTAGAGCGGAGGTGGCATGACATGTCTAGCCATCAGGTTTCACCCCTGGTGTGTGCCGGTTTAGGCATATTTCACCAGTGTAGGTGTATTTCGGACGTGGCCGGCCTCTAGAGCAGAGGTGCCGTGGTATGTCAGCGATACTATTGGACATACCGATTAAACTTCACTTTATCCTTTCCTTCACCTTTTCATATCGGCACCGCACAGCAACCTTTATTTCTTTTTCGCATTTTCTTCCTTGACCTGGAGGAGCTTCACTCCATGCGCGGCATTCGAAGAGTCTCGCCAGCAGTGTCTTAACCTCTGGGACAAGCCGGTTCATGCATTTCACCCGATAGGACTGCACTCAGGACGTGGCCGACCTCCAGATCAGAGGTGCCTTGACTGGACTGTTTGCTTCGCTTTATCCTTTCTACCACCTTTACCGCAGTGATGCTGCGCGGCAACCCCATTTGCACTTTTCTTCGTTGGCCGGGAGGAGCACCGCTCCACGCACGGCAGCTGAAGAATATTGCCAACAGCGGGGTAGCTTCAGTTCTGCCAAATCCGCCATCTCTTTGGCTATCCATGAATGCCGAACGGGTAAAAGTTAACAAATAGTACAAAATGTGGAATAGGAAACATTCGCGATAACTACAAAAAAAATATATAGGCACGGAAAAAATGTTATCTTTTCGTATTTTATTCTACAATTCAACAATGTAGCTGAATTTCTCGTTGTGGGTGAATTATAATTGTGCTTTTAACAACTAAAGATTAGCTTATGATTTTTATACCACACAAAAGTAACCTTCGAAGATTTTTAAAAAACGGAAAATGGATACAGGTAACGATCTATTTCCGATAATTCGTTTCGTTGCCTTTGTCACACAACGGGAAACATTTGCTGAACGGGGGGGGGGGGGGGGGGGGGGCTGGAGCAAGAATCCCAGGTGTATCATGAATTCTACACTATTTTTTGTATACACATCCAAAGACTGTCATGTACATGATTAGCCTATGGGTATACGCTTATGATACTAAATATGTATACTATCCGCCATTAAAAAAACGCACCGCTTTATTTATTTTTGTCGAAGCATAATTCTTTGAATTAGATTTAAAATACATAAAACCACTGATTTCACACTTCTCATCCATTTACTGAGACAAACTTGCTGTGTTCTTAAATATGACACAGGTCAGGCGCGGTTCAGAAGCAACTGTCTGCCCTCGGTGTGAAAACAAAATTCACTGTCATGAAATACCGCGTGTGACCCCTCGTCCCATCCCCCCACCCACCCCGAAGCGTCAATGCAGGCTTGGCAACGGCGTCCCATGCTGTCTGAGATGCTTTCCGAGATGCTGTCGCAGAGTGCCAGGTGTCTGAGATGCTGTCGCAGAGTGCCAGGTGTCTGAGATGCTGTCGCAAAGTGCCAGGTGTCTGAGATGCTGTCGCAGAATGCCAGGTGTCTGAGATGCTGTTTGGAAACAATTGTGCAGATGTATCAGCAGCATCTGGCGATCTTGAACTACACAAGCTTGACCAGGCCTGGGACGGTTATTCGTGGCACCTGCTGCCTGACATCGCTGGGTCAGCCTTATTATGGTTGAAAGGTCACAAGGAAAGTGTCTGGCAACATCCCTGGTCGTCATTCCACCGCTGAGCACAGCAACAGCTTGCCATCGCTCACGTGAGAACAGCCGGGACGTGACAGAAACATTAACAGCTTCCATGGAAACAGATGATTTTTTTATGTGTGTGTGTGTCAAATTTCAAGGTCATGTGATATTTAATCAGGCCATAGATGAAGAAAAAAAGTTGACTTTCATATGCTGCACATGTCAAATTTAATGTAAATATCATAACGACTCGGAAAATATTATTACATTAACTGACACATTTGTACATCTTCGGAGCTTGAAAATCGCTCGCAAGTATAAACACGAGTCTCGCTTTCACTATTTCACACTATTTCGATCAAGCGGTGCCTTTTTAACTGTGGTTAGTACATAATTATACACAAGGTTAAAACAAAAAGATATGGTTACTTCTTCTTCTTCTTCGTTCGCATTGTCTGTCTATACCTACAGTCCTGTCTCTTGGATAAATTTCACCGTTTTTTTTTTGTAATTCATGTATGGAACCGTATAGCTTATCTTCTTTAGTGGTTTCACTGGGCCAGTAATTATTTCTCAGTGTTTCATAGTTAGTCCAGTTCTGGAGGATATGTTCCACAGTTTGGGGCACCTGGGCACATGTACATAGATTAGTAGTACCAACCTTAAACTTTGTATACATATGACCTCGGAGTCGGGTGTGTCCTGTTCGGAGACGGAAGATGGTGACTTGTTCCTTTCTGTTTAGCATGTGATAGTCATCATGTGGTGGTGTTTGTGGCTTCCTGTAGGTTTTTATCATGCTTTTCTTCTGATTATAGGTGACTGGTATGTCTGGTTGCTCCATTTCAGTGCCCTCTTTGGCCAGATGGTCAGCTTTCTCATTGCCTGGTATCCCACAGTAGGAGGGAATCCATTGCAAAGTGACTCCATGTTGTAAGCCAATTTTTGACAAAGATATGGTTACAACACAATAGATTATTAAAAATGTAGTGTAACAGAATATATGTGCAAGTATATGCAACCCTGGAAAAACTCATGTAAAGTTAACGCCCCTGAGTTTGTTTGTTATACTCTGGCTGTCGAGGTGACTGCATTACAGAGTTTTTTTTTAAGCTCAATTTTGGGCGTGCAATAGTGTTATCATCATTGCCTTTCACTCCCTTGAGAGCATAGGCCACGGATAAAGGCTCTCCAGTCATCCTTGTTCTTGGAATTATTCTCTGCTTTCTTCCATGTGCATCCCTTGTCTCTGAGCACTGTCATAATTTCCCTTCTCCAAGTAAGTCTAGGTCTTCCGTTTTCTTCTTCTTCTACGTTCCAGGTTGTTGGTCACTTCAGGTCTTTATCCCTGTCGACATGGCAAAGCCCGCAGTCCCATCCAGATCCTGATAGGAGCCCCAAAGGTTTTGCCCCAAGCTTGTGTCCTCTGGCCGTGTCTCACGCCTCAGGTCTGCATGGTTTGGGCACTCTTGTAGGATATGTTCTGGGGTCTGGACTCCACTGCCACATGGACACTTGTCTGGGCGAGACATTGAGTGGTGGCTCAGTTGTCTGCAGTGGCCTGTCCTTAGGCGAAAGGATGCTGATGTATTTGCAGTTGGTATATTGGCCTCGTTTTCTATTTCCTTGAGGATTCCATGTCACTGCCTGTCTATGTTGGTGTCAGATTTCCTCAGAGTGTGGTCAGTCCACCTCTACTTCCTAGACACGATTTGTAGGTTCATAGGTTCTTGTCCTGCCCTTTTCCCAGACCTCCTCGTTTCTAATCTATTCCTGCCATTTAATATTTAAAATCCTCCTCAAGCAGTAGTTCGTGAATGTTTGTATCCTCTTTTGTATTGTCTTGGTCATAACCCATGTCTCTGAAACTTATAGTAGGACAGTCTTTATGTTTGTATTGAAAAGCTTAAGTTTGGTTCTAGTTTTGATGCTATTAGATGACTATATTTTGTTTACCTGGATAAATGCTGTCCTGGCCTTGGTTATTTTAACTTTAACATCATTTTCCGCCCATTCCCCCCCCCCCCCCATATTTATCCACTATGCTGCCTAAATATGTGAAATACTCTACTTCCTCAATCGGCACTCCCTCAATTACCATTTGTTATGGCCAGGATTTATGTGAAGGTCTGAGCGATCGTTGGAAAAGTACGGAAAGTACAGCTTTTTAAAAGTCAGTCTAGGTTTTCGTCAACTGTTGTGGGGATGTAGTGATGCTCTTTCAGGCGATGTATGTCACTTCAGAGTGAGGCAGAATGTCTCCACTGCTTGTGTTTTGTCGTTTTCTGTGAATTCCAGGTGGATGTACTGGAAATGCCACAAGAACTTGATGACTGTGTCTGGCAACCTGTAATTTGATATGTAACGCCATGTAATTCATCTACCACTGAACATCATCATCATTTTCGGCAAGAACAATTAAATTCGCCTTGAGCTGCTAGATTGATGCGTCGAGTGTTCCAACTGCGCGTGTGAGATGTCTCGACTATGTAACGACCTGAATGTGTAAATGTCCACTTCCTTAAACCATAAAGTAAGAGAACACAATTTTGTAGGATTAGATCTCGAAAAAATCCTAGACAAAGCACTTTAGTGAGACGTGAGAGAAAGAAAAATCACAAGAGAATTACTTGGGATTCGAACACGGACTCCGGTAGGACGAGCCAGCCGTCTAGCCGCAAGAGATCAGCGTACTAACGAACTGAGCCATCTCGCGGCTAGACGGCTGGCTCGTCCTACCGGAGTCCGTGTTCGAATCCCAGGTGTAATTCTTGTGATTTTTCTTTCTCTCACGTTTCACTAAAACGCTTTGTCTACGATTTTTTCGAGGTCTAATCCTACAAAATTGTGTTCTCTTATTTTACCGTACAAAAGTCTCGTTGTTTCCTATTTATAAAAAAAATTGTTTCCGAAACTTCCTTAAACCATCTCCCTATGCGCTCCACCTGAAGACACTTACGCTTGTTAAGCTTAAACAACTTAAATGATCGTAGGGGCTGCCATAACTATTTCTACATTACTAGGACCAGCTTTATTCGTTAATCAGCACACATCGTTAGATGTAATAGTCTAACAAATAACGAGCGTACATCATTAGTCTATAGAATGTTTAACGCGCACACATTCAGATTTAATGGTTTAAGGAATACTTAACGAGCACACATTCAGATGTAGTAGTGCAACGAATAGTTAACGAGCACACATTTAGATGTAACAGTCTAACACCTTATATATGCCTCTTACGAGTATATATTTAGATGTATATTTAATCTAAGGAATAGTTAACGAGCACACATGTAATAGTCTAAGGAATAGTTAACGAGTACACATTTAGATGTAATAGTCTAAGGAATAGTTAACGAGCACACATTTAGATGTAATAGTCTAAGGAATAGTTAACGAGTACACATTTAGATGTAATAGTATAAGTAATAGTTAATGAGCACACATTTAGATGTAATAGTATAAGTAATAGTTAATGAGTACACATTTAGATGTAATAGTATAAGTAATAGTTAATGAGTACACATTTAGATGTAATAGTATAAGTAATAGTTAATGAGTACACATTTAGATGTAATAGTATAAGTAATAGTTAATGAGCACACATTTAGATGTAATAGTATAAGTAATAGTTAATGAGTACACATTTAGATGTAATAGTATAAGTAATAGTTAATGAGTACACATTTAGATGTAATAGTATAAGTAATAGTTAACGAGTACACATTTAGATGTAATAGTATAAGGAATAGTTAACAAGCACACATTTAGATGTAATAGTATAAGTAATAGTTAACGAGTACACATTTAGATGTAATAGTATAAGGAATAGTTAACAAGCACACATTTAGATGTAATAGTCTAAGTAATAGTTAATGAGCACACATTTAGATGTAATAGTATAAGTAATAGTTAATGAGTACACATTTAGATGTAATAGTATAAGTAATAGTTAATGAGTACACATTTAGATGTAATAGTATAAGTAATAGTTAACGAGTACACATTTAGATGTATAGTATAAGGAATAGTTAACAAGCACACATTTAGATGTAATAGTATAAGTAATAGTTAACGAGTACACATTTAGATGTAATAGTATAAGGAATAGTTAACAAGCACACATTTAGATGTAATAGTCTAACACCTTATACATGCTTCTTACGAGTATATATGTAGATGTAGTAGCCTAACGAATAGTTAACGAGCACACATTTAGATGTAGTAGCCTAACGAATAGTTAACGAGCACACATTTAGATGTAGTAGCCTAACGAATAGTTAACGAGCACACATTTAGATGTAGTAGCCTAAGGAATAGTTAACGAGCACATATTTAGATGTAGTAGCCTAAGGAATAGTTAACGAGCACACATTTAGATGTAATAAATAGTCTAACACGGTGTACATGCCTCTTAGAGGTTTGTACACAGTAAAAATATGGAATTTCTCAGACATTCATGCATTCACAGAGGCTTACGGCATCCGGGCAGGAATTACTTTCCATGATCTTCCTACATTCTCGGGTGTCAATCGGATATTCTCGAGAAACTTAGAAGTCCGGTTGTCAATATTGCCATTTAGCTTGTATCGGACTGACGTTTGTTAGAGGTTGGCAGCCTGCGGGCTACATAATACTAATTATCATGTAATTGTTGCATAATGTTACATATACAAAATAGTTATTATTGATAATTCTGTAACATTTTATTGCTGTTATTAGGTTTATTTATTAGCTACAGACATGAATGTGGCCCACCAACCACTCTCATTATGTAGCATCCGGCCACTTTGTAGTCTATATAAAACAATCTCTCTCTCTCCTCTCTCTCTCTCTCTCTCTCTCCAAGACACATGGGGGGGGGGGGGCATCCGGAAGGATTTTCCACAAATGCTTGTCCGTTGCCTTTTTTTCTGCTCTTGCCCAGGTAAGGTCTCTATTGCTCAACATCCTCTCTGTTGTTTTTCTCCATGTCTCTTTTGGTCCACCCTTACTTCTGTTCCCCTGTGGTGTCCATCTTAGTGCTATTTTTGGTAGTGAGTTGTCAGTCATCCGGAGCACATGTCCCAACCATCGCCAGCCTAATTTCTCAATAATTGCTGTCAGTGGCTTCATCTGCATTTCTGCCAACAAGATGTTATTGCCCAAAATATTCTTCTAATTCTTCGTAAACTTTTCGTCTGGAAAGAATTCAACTTGTTTTCTATTGTTTTGGTGATTTTCCAGCATTCACTTCCATAGAGTAGTACACTTAGAACATTACTCTTAAATATCCTGATTTTCGTTTTCATGCTTATTATTTTAGATTTCCATATAGTCTGCAGCATTGCAAAAGCCTGGTTTGCTCTACTAAGTCTGCTGTTGATGTCCTCTGTGCTGTCTCCATTTTCTACTACTCTACTGTCAAGATATACAAATTCGTTGACCTCCTCCACTAACTTGCTGAACATTTCTATTGTTCACATTTTGCTTCATTAACTTTGTCTTTCCTACGTTGATCTCTGGTCCTATGTTGTTTGCATTCTGAGTTAGCTTGTTTATTTTATCTTGCATATCTTTGTGACTGCTTGATAGTAGACAAATGTCGTCCGCAAAGTCAAAGTCCTTTAGCACTGTGTCAAGGGTCCATTGTAATCATCTGCGTTTGTCTGATGTTGCCTTCTTCATTAACAAGTCTACTGCCAAGATAAATAATGTTGGTAATAGTACACATCCCTGCTTCACTCATACAAAACAATGCTCCTACATAAAACATAAAAAACTGGTTATGTCCCTTTTGATTCCCATGCTTTCGGCAAAAGTTTGTTGTCCCATGTCTGTGATGTCCACTGTGTGGCCTCTTTGCTCCTTGCATGCCTGGTAATCGAGAAAACTACGATGGGCTACAATTTTTCCCGTGCCACAGGTATACTCATGGGGTTTTGAATATCGGTTTGTGGTAATCAGCGCCTCATAGCTGACACGACAGCGTTAGGGTTGGCGAACCATAGCTGACCAAGACCCTGTCCCACCTCTCCGTTGGTACCTCCACAGTAACAAGCCTAGTGTCTAAGGAGGCAGGGATCGTCATTGTCGTCATGGTGATGGAGTTTGCTAAAGAAGTACTGCACACACCCTCACCCCTTTCTATTTAGATACACTCAGAGTGTGAAAAAATAATTAGTTGCCATGACCCGCTCCACATCCGACAGGATGCTGTGTCTCAACATCTCCATAGCTTGGGCTACAAAGATTTCACAATTTCAGGGAGACTGAAGAATAAGACGAAGAAGAAGAAGAAGAAGAAAAAGAAGATTGAATAAATGAATGAATAATTTTTATTTTTAAAGGGTAAAGAATTGGGCACGCAGGCCCGTCTTACATTCTACCTTTCATCACTCCATCTTTCATTCTTCCCACACACTTGATTTAGTACAAATATACAAATTAAATTAGGAAAGAACATATTGAAAGAGTGTAAGATTTAACTGCTACATTCAAAGTAAAAGTGAAGAAGTCATTAACCTAATAAAATAGCACTCACGCACACATACACACGCAGACATATACATAAACAAAAATACATTGTAAATACAGATCTTCTAACATATGTTTTTTTAACAATCATTAAAATAATTTCTAACAATATCTAACAGGTTGCTTTTCTAACTATGTCATTTTAGTACTTGATGGCTGGCGAGTCATGTGTTGAGAGAGTGCTGGTTATTTTATGGAGGCATATAATTCATTCATTCCTTTGCATGTCCCTTGCGGAACTTTGCCTCCCAAACAGCACTCCTGTAGGCCTCTCGGTTGTGAGCAAGATGGCCTGCTGCTGCTGCATCCATTTCCAGATCATCAACGATGTCTTGCAGCCATCTTCGTTTCGGTCTTCCTCTTTTTCTTTTTCCCATTATGTATCCTTCCAATACGGTCTTCTCTAAATTATCATGACGTTTAATGTGGCCAAAATATTTAAGTTTTCTCTCTTTAATCCTCTTTACTAGCCAGCCTTCTTCAATATTAAGCTCTTGTAGTATAGATATATTTGTTCTTTTTTGTGTCCACGATATCTGGAGAACTCTTCTATAGCATTTACATTCAAAGGCATTTATGTGCTTCTCAGCTGTTTTGTTAAGTGTCCAGGTCTCACAGGCATATGTTGCGATAGGAAAGATGCATGCCCTTAAAAATCTTATTTTTGTGGTTCTGTCTGCTCCTCTCCACAGATTCTTTATTTGTTTTACTTTCTGAAGAGCAATAGATGTCCTCCGTTTAATTTCCCTCATTGTATCTCCATTATTAGTTAGTAGTGATCCAAGATATTCAAAACTCTCCACTTCTTCCAGTGGCATATAAACCTGTTTCATTATTTACTTGCTTGTAATTGGCATATAATTACAAGCAAGTAAATAATGAAACAGGTTTGAGTTAAAGAAGAAGAAGAAGAAGAAGTAGAAATTGGATTCGAATATGGGACAGTCTATTGCAGGAACAGTATTACTATGGTACTATTGTGCTACCGTATAAACACCCACAGAATGACCCGTGTGATGCTCACAGCATCATAATAAAACAGCTGTCCAGGTAGATGTATACGAAACAGCTGACACAGACATAAGGTCACTCATCAAGACCGCAGAGACAGCAGGGAAATTCCTGCCATTTAACGCCAAACACAAGCAAGAAAGTTATGAACAAATGAAGTTTGTTTACAAAAATATCACGTGAAATATATGACACATAACTCATGTGAAATACTTTCTTGTGGCAGCTACCTCATGTGAAATACATTCTTGTGGCAGCTACCTCATGTGAAATACATTCTTGTGGCAGCTACCTCATGTGAAATACTTTCTTGTGGCAGCTACCTCATGTGAAATACTTTCTTGTGACCATCTACAAACAAACAAAAAACTCAGTGAGGAGAAGGAATACACGGAAGCAGGACCCATGAGAATGAGTGCAGTGTTCTGTGGCTCAAGGGGGCTTCCCATGTTAAGGGAATTTTCGAAAGCTTCTTCTTTGTTAAAATGGGGGGGGGGGGCATAATAGATGATCACAGAATGGCTAATCATAAAGGCAATCGCTTGACGGGGGTGGGACATGGAACAGTTAAGGTCAGCAAATGTAAAACAGGTCAGTCGATGTGGCATTATGGCACCCTGTAAAACAGGTCAGTCGATGTAACCCCGTAAAACAGGCCAGCCGTCACGACAGACTGTCGAAATAGTTATTATGACACTCTTTTTGTAATCCCAGTCAGATACGAAACCCGAGTGAAATAGGTCGCTGTGTTTGATCAAGATGTAGGTTTCAAAAGCCGGGGTTAAAAGCGTGGGCAAACTCCGTTTGTGTAGCCCCAGCTTGTTCACATGCCAAAACTTGGTTAGGATGTCACCAAGGTCACTTCAGAACCGCGTCAATGGCACAGAGTTAACAATATCGATGTAACAAATCTCTGTTTACCTCGTGGTTGACTGAGAGATACGCAGTCTAGAGCGCGTTGACAAAGGGAAGCGGGAAAGTGGTCGTCTTTCCTCTACGCCAGCGGTTTCCAAACTTTTTCAAACTGAGGCACACTTGATAACACATATGTCTGTCCTGGCACAACTGTGCCCTTAATGCTGGTTTCTCGTGCAGTTAATGTTTTTTTTAGCATTTTTCAAAGAAACTTCATTTATTACCTTATTACAAAGTCAGTCAGTCAGTCATTTGCATGTCCCTTGTGGAACCTTGCCTTCCTAACAGCTCTCCTGTAGGCCTCTCGGTTGCAAGCAAGATGCCCTGCTGCTGATGCATCCATTTGCAGATTATCAAAGATGTCTTGCAGCTATATTCGCCTTGGTCTTCCTCTCTTTCTTTTTCTCATTCTAAGACGGTCTTCTTTAAATTCTCATGACGTTTAATTTGTCAAAAATATTAAAATTTTCTCTGTTTAATCCTCTTTACTAGCCAAACTTCTTCGGTGTTAAGTTCTTGTAGTATGGACAAATTTGTTCTTTTGTGTGTCCATAATATTTGAAGAACTCTTCTGCAGCATCTACATTAAAAAGGATATATGTGTTTCTCAGTTGTATTGTTAAGTGTCCAGGTCTCATAGGCATATGTTGCGATGGGAAAGGAGCATGCCCTTAATTTTATTTTTGTAGTTATCTCTGTTCCTCTCCACAGCTTATTTAGTTGTTTTACTTTTTGAAGAGCGATAGATTTTCTCCTTTTAGTGTCCCTCATTCTATCTCCATTATTAGTTAGTAATGATCCAAGATAGAAAACGAAGTAAAAAAAAAAACTAATTAAAGACTTTGCTTAGAAATGAAAATCGTTCCAACAGTCCAGCGCTTGATTGATGTAGCTCGCAAATCTTTTCAATCCTGGGTTTAATGTTTGAGCACGAAACTCTTAGATCGGGTTCAACGTTAGACAGACGGTTCCTGGAACCTGATTTTATATTGTTCACTGCTGGAAATATCTGCTAACGCAAGAGCGAGGCTGAGAAAGGTAACAACTATATAAAAGCTGGTTGGTAGGTTGGTAGGTAGCCAGGTAGGCAGGCAGGCAGGCAGGTAGGCAGATAGGTAGGTAGGGTAGGTAGACTGGTAGGTAGGGTAGGTAGGCAGGTAGGTAGGTAGGTTGGTAGGTAGGTCGGTTGATGGGTATGGTAGAGACGTAGAGACAGACAGACAGACAGACAGACAGACAGACAGACAGACAGACAGACAGACAGACAGACAGACAGACAGACAGATAGATAGATAGATAGATAGATAGATAGATAGATAGAGCGATTAGGTAAATAGCGACACATAACTGACATGCTAGCTTCAGAGCTGGTGAAACATGGCTGACCAAGACCCTGTCCCACCTCCTCTTTGGTACTCCCAGTAACTTGGCTAACGGGGCAGGGATTGTCACAGTCCCCATGGTAGTGGAGTCTGCTACAGAATTATTGCACACCCCGTGCTCCAATCAGGGACTGAAAAAAAAAATAGTGCCATAACCTACTTCCAATCCGACACAGTGGTGTGCCTCGACATCTTCACCACATGGGCTGCAAATAACACCAGCTAGCAGTTCCAGGGTTTCAGGAAGAAGAAGAAGAAGAATTTAGCACCGGTTAATGAACGACGTCCACGTCTGACTGGCGTAGTGATTAGCGCGTTTGTCTCTTGCGGTGAGGTCGGTGACTGAATGACTGGAGACATTCTCAATCGCTAAGCTGTAGAAATAGCTACCTGGCTCCTAGTTTTGGTGAAAGGAAGTGGGCCTGGAGTGAAGCTAACCACATCGGCCTCTACTAGTCCGCCGCCGGCTGGTCAAGGACAATAAGGGCACTAACACGAAGGACACTAAGGGCACATCCACTTAGATGTTTGTACGGCATGACAGGAATATGTTAACTCTTTCACTCCAGAAACAACACTGCCAGGGTTGGTAGATCTACACGTCTATCCGAATCAATGCTAAGAGCAATATTTAGGCAAAGTCTACGTGAAATGACAAGTAGTATATATCTAACCTAATCAATGCTTTTATATCACAGAGTAACCTCCTTCCCAACTCCTCCTACCAAATTATATTACCAAAATTTATTCTGGCAGAACGTGGAAGCTGATTTAGGAAGTGAAAGGGTTAATGGACAACGAGGGACATGAATAATGTCATCATCTGAAGCAAATTTGTTACCACTGAGCACCTTTTTGAGTTTGGTAAACAGGTAATAGTCCGAAGGGGCCAAATCTGCCGCGTTCATGAATGGCAGCCATTGCCACCGCCGACTTGTTAACTGGAGCATTCGTCAATTTACCTTGACACTTTTCCTTCAGTTTGACCCGCAGTTGCTTCACAAGATTAGCGTAATAGGCCCCGGTGACCGTTCTGCCCTTTTGAAGATAGTCTACCAACAGCACACCTTCTGAATCCCAAAAGATGGAAGCCATCACTTTGCCTGCAGACAGAACTACCCTTGTTTTCTTTTGAGGCGGGGATCCATGATGTTTCCACTGCTTTGACTGTTCTTTGGTTTCAGGTTGAAAATGATGAACCAAAGTCTCATCGATAGTCACAAATTGCTGAAGAAACTTTTCAGTATCTGCAGAAAAATGGCCAAGATTGTCTCTTGACATGTTTAGACGCTGTCGTTTGTGATCAGCTCCAAGAAGTTTCGGGACCCATCGAGCAGAAACCTTTGTCATTTGAAGATCATTGTGAATAATGGCATGAACACGTTCCTGGGAGATGCCCAACTCAGTAGCAATGTACTGCTCAGTTAGTCGTCGATCCTCCATTATCATGTCATGGATTCTGCCGGTGGTTTCATCGGTGATTACCGTTCTTGGTCTTCCTGGACGGGGATCATCTTCCAGACTCTATTTTCCATGTTTGAATTGATCTGCCCATTTCTTCACTGTGCTGTAAGAAGGGGCACTCTCACCTAGAGTCTCCACCATATCCTCATGTCGATGATAAGCCCTTGATGCAGAGGTAGAGAATGACTGCTCGATGAGAAAATTTATCCATTTTCTCAATTTCTGCCACCCCTTACCACTTCAGTAGCCTGTAAAAAAATTGGTTGCAGTTAATTTCTTGAAACTTGGTGTTTAATCTTACATTAACCTGATCTACAAATGCACCTAATATCAACTGTGCGTTTCAAGTATTTGTACATCAGCCTCATACCGAGAACTTATCGATCACCCCTCGTATACTGTATATAATATATATATATATATGTGTGTGTGTGTGTGTGAGAGAGAGAGAGAGAGAGTGGCTAACGGGGCAGGGATTGTCACAGTCCCCATGGTAGTGGCGTCTGCTACAGAATTATTGCACACCCCGTGCTCCAATCAGGGACTGAAAAAAAAAATAGTGCCATAACCTACTTCCAATCCGACACAGTGGTGTGCCTCGACATCTTCACCACATGGGCTGCAAATAACACCAGCTAGCAGTTCCAGGGTTTCAGGAAGCAGAAGAAGAAGAATTTAGCACCGGTTAATGAACAACGACGTCCACGTCTGACTGGCGTAGTGATTAGCGCGTTTGTCTCTTGCGGTGAGGTCGGTGACTGAATGACTGGAGACATTCTCAATCACTAAGCTGTAGAAATAGCTACCTGGCTCCTAGTTTTGGTGAAAGGAAGTGGGCCTGGAGTGAAGCTAACCACATCGGCCTCTACTAGTCCGCCGCCGGCTGGTCAAGGACAATACGGGCACTAACACGAAGGACACTAAGGGCACATCCACTTAGATGTTTGTACGGCATGACAGGAATATGTTAACTCTTTCACTCCAGAAACAACACTGCCAGGGTTGGTAGATCTACACGTCTATCCGAATCAATGCTAAGAGCAATATTTAGGCAAAGTCTACGTGAAATGACAAGTAGTATATATCTAATCTAATCAATGCTTTTATATCACAGAGTAACCTCCTTCCCAACTCCTCCTACCAAATTATATTACCAAAATTTATTCTGGCAGAACGTGGAAGCTGATTTAGGAAGTGAAAGGGTTAATGGACAACGAGGGACATGAATAATGTCATCATCTGAAGCAAATTTGTTACCACTGAGCATCTTTTTGAGTTTGGTAAACAGGTAATAGTCCGAAGGGGCCAAATCTGCCGCGTTCATGAATGGCAGCCATTGCCACCGCCGACTTGTTAACTGGAGCATTGTCTTGATGAAAGATGACGCATCTCGTCAATTTACCTTGACACTTTTCCTTCAGTTTGACCCGCAGTTGCTTCACAAGATTAGCGTAATAGGCCCCGGTGACCGTTCTGCCCTTTTGAAGATAGTCTACCAACAGCACACCTTCTGAATCCCAAAAGATGGAAGCCATCACTTTGCCTGCAGACAGAACTACCCTTGTTTTCTTTTGAGGCGGGGATCCATGATGTTTCCACTGCTTTGACTTTCAGGTTGAAAATGATGAACCAAAGTCTCATCGATAGTCACAAATTGCTGAAGAAACTTTTCAGTATCTGCAGAAAAATGGCCAAGACTGTCTCTTGACATGTTTAGACGCTGTCGTTTGTGATCAACTCCAAGAAGTTTCGGGACCCATCGAGCAGAAACCTTTGTCATTTGAAGATCATTGTGAATAATGGCATGAACACGTTCCTGGGAGATGCCCAACTCAGTAGCAATGTACTGCTCAGTTAGTCGTCGATCCTCCATTATCATGTCATGGATTCTGCCGGTGGTTTCATCGGTGGTTACCGTTCTTGGTCTTCCTGGACGGGGATCATCTTCCAGACTCTGTTTTCCATGTTTGAATTGATCTGCCCATTTCTTCACTGTGCTGTAAGAAGGGGCACTCTCACCTAGAGTCTCCACCATATCCTCATGGATCTCCTTCGATGATAAGCCCTTGATGCAGAGGTAGAGAATGACTGCTCGATGAGAAAATTTATCCATTTTCTCAATTTTTGCCACCCCTTACCACTTCAGTAGCCTGTAAAAAAATTGGTTGCAGTTAATTTCTTGAAACTTGGTGTTTAATCTTACATTAATCTGATCTACAAATGCACCTAATATCAACTGTGCGTTTCAAGTATTTGTACCTCATACCGAGAACTTATCGATCACCCGTCGTATACTGTATATAATATATATATGTATGTATGTGTGTGTGTGTGTGTGTGAGGTTGATCTAGCATAGCGGTGCCCCGTGGATTGGCCTGGGCTTAATGCCCCCTAATCAGTCAAGCTGTAAAAACTGATACATGGCCCTGTAGCTAAGGAAGGAAAGTCACCAGACGCTGACCACATAACCTTCTAATGTTCCGGACGTGACGCTGACCATATAACCCGCTAGTTTGTCGGATGTGACACTGACTACGTAAGCCTTTAGTATACCGGACGTGGTAATGACCATGTAACCTTCTAGTGTGTCAGACGTGACGCTTGCCATGTAACCCTCTAGTTTGTCAGACGTGACGTTTGCCATGTAACCCTCTACTGTGTCAAACGTGACACTTGCCATGTAACCCTCTAGGGTGTCAGACGTGACGCTTGCCATGTAACCCTCTAGTTTGTCAGACGTGACGCTTGCCATGTAACCCT
Organism: Achatina immaculata; assembly: GCA_009760885.1. Lineage (NCBI taxonomy): Eukaryota > Metazoa > Mollusca > Gastropoda > Stylommatophora > Achatinidae > Lissachatina > Lissachatina immaculata. The sequence continues at coordinate 22,897,005 of CM019695.1, forward strand.
CTAGTTTGCTGACCACGCAACACTAATGTGCTGGAAGTTGTACTGACCACACAACCCACTTATGTGCCGGACGCGACACTGACCACGCAGCCCTCTAATGTGCAGGCGTGACACTGACCACGCAACCCTCTAATGTTGCCGGACGTGACACTGACCACAAAATCCTCTGGTGTACTGAGACGCCAAGTAAAACATGAACCTTAAACGCCTCGGTGGCACCCAGAGGGACTGCAGTACTTTTTCTTTTCACCTTCTACATAAGGATGACATATGTTGGTCACTTGATGAGAAGAAATGATCAGATAATCCCAAAACAAGCTATCAAGTGGAAAACAACAGGCCAAAGAAAAAGAGGCAGACCGTGTGAAACTCTGAAGAGGACATTGTTAAGAGAGACCAAATTAACAGGCATAAAATCCCTTGATGAGGTTGAAAGACTCGCCGAAGACAGGAACAATTGGCAAACTACTTTGCGAGCCCTATGTGACGTTTAACGGCACGGGAAGGATATAAGTTAAGAAGAAGAAGATAAGGATGAAACTTTTCATCTCATAATTTTCATCTGCTCCTTTATCATCTTGACAAGTTCGCGTACAATTCAGATAACAAAATCTTCATCTACGTTTCTTAACGACATCATTGCACTTCATTTTGATATCGATATCGTCGTTCGAATGACTGATAACTCACTACCAAAAATAGCACTAAGATGGACACCACAGGGGAACAGAAGTAAGGGTAGACCAAAAGAGACATGGAGAAGAACAACAGAAAGGATGTTGAGCAATAGAGACCTTACCTGGGCAAGAGCAGAAAAAAAGGCGAAGGACAGGCATTTGTGAAAAACCCTTGCGGAAGCCCCATGTGCCCTGGGCACTTAAGGTTCAGAGAGAGAGAGAGAGAGATCGTCGTTCTAATTTCACCATCTGCTGACTCTACGGGCAGAGGTTACAGCAGTATAAAGACGAAGGGACGAGGCTAGATAAAGGACAAAGTTTGAGGCACCGAAAGCGAAGCACAGTTGGTCAGTTTCTTCCCTTCGGTTTTTACCTTACGCCAACCTCTCCTAGCAGAGGGGAAACGATCGATATGTTGCTCACAGCAGTGGTGTCTTCCAAGGAACGTGCATTGATTCAGGGGAATTAATAAAAAGCAATCGGTATCTGGGTAATAAAGAGGATTCAACAGAGAAAATTTAAATATTTCGGACGCATTAAACGTCATGAGAATTTAGAGAAGATCGTCTTGGAAGGATACATAATGGGGAAAGAGAAAGAGAGGAAGACCAAGGCGAAGATGGCTGCAAGACATCGTTGATAATCTGCAAATGGATGCATCAGCAGCAGGGCACCTTGCTCACAACATAACCTTCTATTGTGCCGGACATGACACTGGCCACATAACCTTCTAATGTTCCGGACGTGACGCTGACCATATAACCCGCTAGTTTGTCGGATGTGACACTGACTACGTAAGCCTTTAGTATACCGGACGTGGTAATGACCATGTAACCTTCTAGTGTGTCAGACGTGACGCTTGCCATGTAACCCTCTAGTTTGTCAGACGTGACGTTTGCCATGTAACCCTCTAGTGTGTCAGACGTGACGCTTGCCATGTAACCCTCTAGGGTGTCAGACGTGACGCTTGCCATGTAACCCTCTAGTTTGTCAGACGTGACGCTTGCCATGTAACCCTCTAGTTTGCTGACCACGCAACACTAATGTGCTGGAAGTTGTACTGACCACACAACCCACTTATGTGCCGGACGCGACACTGACCACGCAGCCCTCTAATGTGCAGGCGTGACACTGACCACGCAACCCTCTAATGTGCAGGCGTGACACTGACCACGCAACCCTCTAATGTTGCCGGACGTGACACTGACCACAAAATCCTCTGGTGTACTGAGACGCCAAGTAAAACATGAACCTTAAACGCCTCGGTGGCACCCAGAGGGACTGCAGTACTTTTTCTTTTCACCTTCTACATAAGGATGACATATGTTGGTCACTTGATGAGAAGAAATGATCAGATAATCCCAAAACAAGCTATCAAGTGGAAAACAACAGGCCAAAGAAAAAGAGGCAGACCGTGTGAAACTCTGAAGAGGACATTGTTAAGAGAGACCAAATTAACAGGCATAAAATCCCTTGATGAGGTTGAAAGACTCGCCGAAGACAGGAACAATTGGCAAACTACTTTGCGAGCCCTATGTGACGTTTAACGGCACGGGAAGGATATAAGTTAAGAAGAAGAAGATAAGGATGAAACTTTTCATCTCATAATTTTCATCTGCTCCTTTATCATCTTGACAAGTTCGCGTACAATTCAGATAACAAAATCTTCATCTACGTTTCTTAACGACATCATTGCACTTCATTTTGATATCGATATCGTCGTTCGAATGACTGATAACTCACTACCAAAAATAGCACTAAGATGGACACCACAGGGGAACAGAAGTAAGGGTAGACCAAAAGAGACATGGAGAAGAACAACAGAAAGGATGTTGAGCAATAGAGACCTTACCTGGGCAAGAGCAGAAAAAAAGGCGAAGGACAGGCATTTGTGAAAAACCCTTGCGGAAGCCCCATGTGCCCTGGGCACTTAAGGTTCAGAGAGAGAGAGAGAGAGATCGTCGTTCTAATTTCACCATCTGCTGACTCTACGGGCAGAGGTTACAGCAGTATAAAGACGAAGGGACGAGGCTAGATAAAGGACAAAGTTTGAGGCACCGAAAGCGAAGCACAGTTGGTCAGTTTCTTCCCTTCGGTTTTTACCTTACGCCAACCTCTCCTAGCAGAGGGGAAACGATCGATATGTTGCTCACAGCAGTGGTGTCTTCCAAGGAACGTGCATTGATTCAGGGGAATTAATAAAAAGCAATCGGTATCTGGGTAATAAAGAGGATTCAACAGAGAAAATTTAAATATTTCGGACGCATTAAACGTCATGAGAATTTAGAGAAGATCGTCTTGGAAGGATACATAATGGGGAAAGAGAAAGAGAGGAAGACCAAGGCGAAGATGGCTGCAAGACATCGTTGATAATCTGCAAATGGATGCATCAGCAGCAGGGCACCTTGCTCACAACATAGAGGCCTACAGGATAGCTGTTACGGAAGCAACGTTCTGCAAGGGACTGAACCGGTATCTCAAACTCCATCCGATTCCATGACTATATTACAAAATCTTCACCACGTACTGCAAAAGCACTCGTGTTTCGGAGCATACCACCCAGCCAGCTTTAGCTGCCACATACGTCGCTCTTAAATCACTTTCAAATATTTTCATCAAAACTTCAGAAATCAGAAAAATCTGGCATCACTACAATCAGAAAAGTCCCATACACGTTCCCCCCTGTGCCCCAACATCAACTGAAGCGTTTGTCTGTAAATGGTTCCTGTCAAATATTAATTGTTCATTATGTGTTTTCTCCCACGTAATTGTTCAATATATGTTTTCTCCCGGCTAGCGTAGTGGTTAGAGCACTCGTCTAGCAACCAAATGGTCGAGGGTTCGAATCCCCAGCTGAGCGGGATTTTTTTTCCGACCAACACTCTAGTTTGTCAGACGTGACGCTGACCACGCAACACTCTAATGTGCTGGAAGTTGTACTGACCACCCAACCCACTTATGTGCCGGACGCGACACTGACCACGCAGCCCTCTAATGTGCAGGCGTGACACTGACCACGCAACCCTCTAATGTGCAGGCGTGACACTGACCACGCAACCCTCTAATGTTGCCGGACGTGACACCGACCACAAAATCCTCTTGTGTACTGAGACGCCAAGTAAAACATGAACTTTAAACGCCTCGGTGGCACCCAGCAGGACTGCAGTACTTTTTCTTTTCACCTTCTACATAAGGATGACATATGTTGGTCACTTGATGAGAAGAAATGATCAGATAATCCCAAAACAAGCTATCAAGTGGAACACAACAGGCCAAAGAAAAAGAGGCAGACCGTGTGAAACTCTGAAGAGGACATTGTTAAGAGAGACCAAATTAACAGGCATAAAATCCCTTGATGAGGTTGAAAGACTCGCCGAAGACAGGAACAATTGGCAAACTACTTTGCGAGCCCTATGTGACGTTTAATGGCACGGGAAGGATATAAGTTAAGAAGAAGAAGATAAGGATGAAACTTTTCATCTCATAATTTTCATCTGCTCCTTTATCATCTTGACAAGTTCGCATACAATTCAGATAACAAAATCTTCATCTACGTTTCTTAACGACATCATTGCACTTCATTTTGATATCGACATCGTCGTTCGAATGACTGATAACTCACTACCAAAAATAGCACTAAGATGGACACCACAGGGGAACAGAAGTAAGGGTAGACCAAAAGAGACATGGAGAATAACAACATAAAGGATGTTGAGCAATAGAGACCTTACCTGGGCAAGAGCAGAACAAAAAGGCGAAGGACAGGCATTTGTGGAAAACCCTTGCGGAAGCCCCATGTGCCTTGGGCACTTAAGGTTCAGAGAGAGAGAAAGAGATAATGAAAGTAGATCTCTTGAAGATGTAATTACTATGTAATCATGAACCTTAAGTGCCCAGGGCACATGGGGCTTCCGCAAGGGTTTTCCACAAATGCTGACTCTACGGGCAGAGGTTACAGCAGTATAAAGACGAAGGGACGAGGCTAGATGAAAGACAGAGTTTGAGGCACCGAAAGCGAAGCACAGTTGGTCAGTTTCTTCCTGTCGGTTTTTACCTTACGCCAACCTCTCCTAGCAGAGGAGAAACGATCGATATGTTGCTCACATCAGTGGTGTCTTCCAAGGAACGTGCATTGATTCAGGGGAATTAATAAAAAGCAATCGGTATCTGGGTAATAAAGAGGATTCAACAGAGAAAATTTAAATATTTCGGACGCATTAAACGTCATGAGAATTTAGAGAAGATCGTCTTGGAAGGATACATAATGGGGAAAGAGAAAGAGAGGGAGACCAAGGCGAAGATGGCTGCAAGACATCGTTGATAATCTGCAAATGGATGCATCAGCAGCAGGGCACCTTGCTCACAACATAGAGGCCTACGGGATAGCTGTTACGGAGGCAACGTTCTGCAAGGGACTGACCGGTATCTCAAATTCCATCCGATTCCATAACTATATTACAAAATCCTCACCACGTACTGCAAAAGCACTCGTGTTTCGGAGCATACCACCCAGCCAGCTTTAGCTGCCACATACGTCGCTCTTAAATCACTTTCAAATATTTTCATCAAAACTTCAGAAATCAGAAAAATCTGGCATCACTACAATCAGAAAAGTCCCATACACGTTCCCCCTATGCCCCAACATCAACTGAAGCGTTTGTCTGTAAATGGTTCCTGTCAAATATTAATTGTTCATTATATGTTTTCTCCCACGTAATTGTTCAATATATGTTTTCTCCCACGTAATTGTTCAATATATGTTTTCTCCCACGTAATTGTTCAATATATGTTTTCTCCCACGTAATTGTTCAATATATGTTTTCTCCCACGTAACTGTTCATTATATGTTTTCTCCCACATAATTGTTCATTATATGTTTTCTCCCACATAATTGTTCGTTATGTTTTCTACCACGAAGTTCAGTTTTTCTGTCAGCACCCTTCCTATGTCCTAACGTCATCAATCTCCCCACACGCACACTCCCCATCCTCCCGCAGCCTGTCCAAAACGGCCTTCACAATGTCCTCATTCTCAGCCTGCCTCGTATTTCATCAGCCTGTCCAGCCAATCTTTCAGCCAACTCATTTTCACGCACGCCCGCACGGCCTGGACAGAATATCAACGTGAATCCCCTGACAATGTAACTTCGCAGCATTCTCTTCGAAGAACATTTTTCCTATACTTTGATCAATATCTAGTGTTATGTAAACACACAATTAAGCTATAGCTCACAGTTCTGACCACGAAAATCAACCCCACGCCTGTAAATTACTTTCATCAAAAGAGACATGGAGAATAACAACATAAAGGATGTTGAGCAATAGAGACCTTACCTGGGCAAGAGCAGAACAAAAAGGCGAAGGACAGGCATTTGTGGAAAACCCTTGCGGAAGCCCCATGTGCCTTGGGCACTTAAGGTTCAGAGAGAGAGAAAGAGATAATGAAAGTAGATCTCTTGAAGATGTAATTACTATGTAATCATGAACCTTAAGTGCCCAGGGCACATGGGGCTTCCGCAAGGGTTTTCCACAAATGCTGACTCTACGGGCAGAGGTTACAGCAGTATAAAGACGAAGGGACGAGGCTAGATGAAAGACAGAGTTTGAGGCACCGAAAGCGAAGCACAGTTGGTCAGTTTCTTCCTGTCGGTTTTTACCTTACGCCAACCTCTCCTAGCAGAGGAGAAACGATCGATATGTTGCTCACATCAGTGGTGTCTTCCAAGGAACGTGCATTGATTCAGGGGAATTAATAAAAAGCAATCGGTATCTGGGTAATAAAGAGGATTCAACAGAGAAAATTTAAATATTTCGGACGCATTAAACGTCATGAGAATTTAGAGAAGATCGTCTTGGAAGGATACATAATGGGGAAAGAGAAAGAGAGGGAGACCAAGGCGAAGATGGCTGCAAGACATCGTTGATAATCTGCAAATGGATGCATCAGCAGCAGGGCACCTTGCTCACAACATAGAGGCCTACGGGATAGCTGTTACGGAGGCAACGTTCTGCAAGGGACTGACCGGTATCTCAAATTCCATCCGATTCCATAACTATATTACAAAATCCTCACCACGTACTGCAAAAGCACTCGTGTTTCGGAGCATACCACCCAGCCAGCTTTAGCTGCCACATACGTCGCTCTTAAATCACTTTCAAATATTTTCATCAAAACTTCAGAAATCAGAAAAATCTGGCATCACTACAATCAGAAAAGTCCCATACACGTTCCCCCTATGCCCCAACATCAACTGAAGCGTTTGTCTGTAAATGGTTCCTGTCAAATATTAATTGTTCATTATATGTTTTCTCCCACGTAATTGTTCAATATATGTTTTCTCCCACGTAATTGTTCAATATGTTTTCTCCCACGTAATTGTTCAATATGTTTTCTCCCACGTAATTGTTCAATATATGTTTTCTCCCACGTAACTGTTCATTATATGTTTTCTCCCACATAATTGTTCATTATATGTTTTCTCCCACATAATTGTTCGTTATGTTTTCTACCACGAAGTTCAGTTTTTCTGTCAGCACCCTTCCTATGTCCTAACGTCATCAATCTCCCCACACGCACACTCCCCATCCACTCCCTCTCCTCATCCTCCCGCAGCCTGTCCAAAACGGCCTTCACAATGTCCTCATTCTCAGCCTGCCTCGTATTTCATCAGCCTGTCCAGCCAATCTTTCAGCCAACTCATTTTCACGCACGCCCGCACGGCCTGGACAGAATATCAACGAGAATCCCCTGGCAATGTAACTGTCCCAGCATTCTCTTCGAAGAACATTTTTCCTATACTTTGATCAATATCTAGTGTTATGTAAACACACAATTAAGCTATAGCTCACAGTTCTGACCACGAAAATCAACCCCACGCCTGTAAATTACTTTCATCAAAAGAGACGCCCTAACGCCATCTGAAAGAAACTTGTAGAGTACTGAAAGAAACTTGTAGAGTACTCTAACACTTCGCAGTTCTATGAGCTTCGCATAAGAAATTTACTTAGAACAGTACCGTGGTAATTAACCAAACTGTCTTAAAGAATAACCACACTTAGATGTTCTACAAGTGCTGGTATTTAGTCCCTAATGAGGTACTTTGATCCCAGACGGCGTCACTATCGGTTCGTACGGTCCAGAATCCACATTCTCATGTGTCAAGAGCTGGGTTTACAGACACTATAAAAGGCAAGTTTCTCTCGTCTTCTGCTTCATCTCCACAGATAAAAATCGACAGAGAACATTAAGATACGAGACACGTTTACATAACAAAACTCAGTTAGTGGAATAGAATATCTTTTCCTTCCTATTAAACCACATTAAATGCACAATGAAGATGGCTCTTTTTTCAAAAAAAAAAAAAAAACAAAACAAACAGGCCCAGCTAGATTTATCAACAGAAAGTAGATATTCAAAGAAAACAACATACAAGATGTACTAATGAAAACGCAAGTAAAAGGTTATACTAGACATACAAAGAGAAGATGGATCCCGGGGTTCACCCAGCCTCAAGGGAAAAAAAATGGGTACCAGGGTTAACGTTCTGGGAACGAAGAGGAATGACGCCGCTAGCTACGGAGTTCGCGCTGACGGCGACACTAGCTGACGGTTTCTGGGTCAAACGCTGACTAGGCCAGCAGAGCACTTACTGTTTGACCGTGAGAAATGATGTAAGTTCACAGCTCATACCTCTGGCTTTTACTAAGAGAAGACATGCTGTCTTTACGTAAAAAAAATCACACTAGATGTATTAAGAGAAGGCAAGCTATTTTCTACACAAGAGGGTCATGCTAGATATACTAAGAGAAGGCATTGTATTTTTATATAAAACGTCTACATAAGAGAAGGCAGACTACTTTTTTGCACATAAGGCCATACTAGATATACTAAGAGAGAGCAGAACTATTTTTCCATAAAAGGTCATACTAGATATACCAAGAGAAGGCAGACTATTTTTACATAAAAGGTCATACTCCGTATGAGAAGGCAGATTATTGTTACACTGAATGTAACATTAGATATACTACGAATGTGATGCAAACATCGAGGCTCTCAAAACAATTAAAGTTGCCTGTCCGACAAAAAAAAAAGCCGCAATGCCAACTCAGCCGAAGATCCACAGTTCCCTTGCCGCAGAAACTCTTGCGGTTTCCATGGCAACTGTTTCATTGATCCCAAGAGCTTCCATCTCAGAAAGATTTTCATGTTCTGGACTTTCTCAAATGAGATTCTTACAATGCCAGTCTGTCCGCGGGAGAGCTCTTCAGGCCCAGCCAATAACTGATTCCAATCAAAGTTCTGTTGAAATCACAGTTCTGTTGAAGGGATCTGGCACAAAGCGCTCAAAATCCTTCGCAAATTCAGCGTAGATTTGTTTGGAGCGAGGAGGAATTAAAAACTCAATGTTGATCTATGTCGACTTGAATCGCAGGAGAACATAAAGCAGCCACGTATTCACAAAGATAGAACAAACAAACAAAAACAGAAAAGAAGAGAAAACAAAAATTGAAATCAAAGTCGGTTTATCTGGGAAGGTAAATGCGAGCCAGGCGTGGCACTGACTACATCACGCTTTCCTGTACCGAAGGTCGTGGAAATGCGGGCCAGGCGTGGCACTGACCACATCACGCTTTCATGTACCGAAGGTCATGGAAATGCGGGCCTAACACCGCACCCACAATATCCCTTAATAGCGTGGAAACGAAGATTTTTACCTTTTTTTTAACCTCATAAAACTGGTGTGGGAAAGTGGCGTCAGATTTATATTTCTCTTTCATTTATCTAAATAGTAAAGTAAAACAAACAAAAGTAATGCGAAAGTAATATTCGTATACTCATTAAGTTGTCTGTATTAACAACACACAGTGAAAGAAATACCACTTGTGTACAGACATACTGAAACAGGGCAGATATCACGTACTGGACCTTGCCAATGGCGCTATATTACCTGTTAAAGGTAAAAGTAAAAAATCTCCGTTTCCATGCCTCAAAGGCACATTGGGGAATATGGTGTTAGGCTCATGAGCCTCGGCACATGAAAGTGTGATGCGGTCAGTATTACGCCCTGGCCTCCTCTTCACCTTCCCAGATTTCTCTGGTACCCATTTTTAGAGGCTGGATCAACCCTGGGGCCTTTGTGATGTGTACCAGAAAAAAAAAAAATCCCACTGCTGGTACTGAACCCGGTACCACCGGATTAGTCAACCGAGCGCCTAACCACTCAGCTAACCACTCAGCTAACCACTCAGCTAACCAGGCCGCCTATATTACCCGACGGCTGAGTAACAAAATGGTTGATCCTTCTGGTTTTGAAAGTCGGTTGTTTTAATTGGGCTGGAGATTCCTTAATCACTCATTTGCTCGTCATATGAATGTAAAATGTGTTATAATGTCGTTCTTCGCATTTCTGCGTCACTCTGCGCTCTGGACCCAGTATATCCTCCTTCAGCACGTATTTCTTTCAGGTCTTCTTCAGTAGCATTTGGTTGAGGACAGCCATCTTGCAAGACAGCAGGGTTTGCATCTTGCAAGACAGCAGGGTTTGAGTTGTGCTTTGTCTGCCCCTCTTTGCTTTCAGACCTGACTGGTTCCCCTACCCTCAGAATGTAGAAACTAGGAAGAAAGTAGGAACAGCTTTTATTATTTAACGATAGCAAACTTGTAACGTTTCGGCGCGAGCCTTTATCAACAGAAACAAACAGGATGAAGAATTAGAGAGTTCCTACTTTCTTCCTAGTTTATACATTTTGGTATCACAGCTTTACTGCAGTGCTTCGTGTATAGTTGTATGACTATACGCTCAGCCGAAGATCCACAGTTCCCTTGCCGCAGAAACTCTTGCGGTTTCCATGGCAACTGTTTCATTGATCCCAAGAGCTTCCATCTCAGAAAGATTTTCATGTTCTGGACTTTCTCAAATGAGATTCTTACAATGCCAGTCTGTCCGCGGGAGAGCTCTTCAGGCCCAGCCAATAACTGATTCCAATCAAAGTTCTGTTGAAATCACAGTTCTGTTGAAGGGATCTGGCACAAAGCGCTCAAAATCCTTCGCAAATTCAGCGTAGATTTGTTTGGAGCGAGGAGGAATTAAAAACTCAATGTTGATCTATGTCGACTTGAATCGCAGGAGAACATAAAGCAGCCACGTATTCACAAAGATAGAACAAACAAACAAAAACAGAAAAGAAGAGAAAACAAAAATTGAAATCAAAGTCGGTTTATCTGGGAAGGTAAATGCGAGCCAGGCGTGGCACTGACTACATCACGCTTTCCTGTACCGAAGGTCGTGGAAATGCGGGCCAGGCGTGGCACTGACCACATCACGCTTTCATGTACCGAAGGTCATGGAAATGCGGGCCTAACACCGCACCCACAATATCCCTTAATAGCGTGGAAACGAAGATTTTTACCTTTTTTTTAACCTCATAAAACTGGTGTGGGAAAGTGGCGTCAGATTTATATTTCTCTTTCATTTATCTAAATAGTAAAGTAAAACAAACAAAAGTAATGCGAAAGTAATATTCGTGTACTCATTAAATTGTCTGTATTAACAACACACAGTGAAAGAAATACCACTTGTGTACAGAAATACTGAAACAGGGCAGATGTCACGTACTGTACCTTGCCAATGGCGCTATATTACCTGTTAAAGGTAAAAGTAAAAAATCTCCGTTTCCATGCCTCAAAGGCACATTGGGGAATATGGTGTTAGGCTCATGAGCCTCGGCACATGAAAGTGTGATGCGGTCAGAATCACGCCCTGGCCTCCTCTTCACCTTCCCAGATTTCTCTGGTACCCATTTTTAGAGGCTGGATCAACCCTGGGGCCTTTGTGATGTGTACCAGAAAAAAAAAATCCCACTGCTGGTACTGAACCCGGTACCACCGGATTAGTCAACCGAGCGCCTAACCACTCAGCTAACCACTCAGCTAACCACTCAGCTAACCAGGCCGCCTATATTACCTGACGGCTGAGTAACAAAATGGTTGATCCTTCTGGTTTTGAAAGTCGGTTGTTTTAATTGGGCTGGAGATTCCTTAATCATTCATTTGCTCGTCATATGAATGTAAAATGTGTTATACTGTCGTTCTTCGCATTTCTGCGTCACTCTGCGCTCTGGACCCAGTATATCCTCCTTCAGCACGTATTTCTTTCAGGTCTTCTTCAGTAGCATTTGGTTGAGGACAGCCATCTTGCAAGACAGCAGGGTTTGCATCTTGCAAGACAGCAGGGTTTGAGTTGTGCTTTGTCTGCCCCTCTTTGCTTTCAGACCTGACTGGTTCCCCTACCCTCAGAATGTAGAAACTAGGAAGAAAGTAGGAACAGCTTTTATTATTTAACGATAGCAAACTTGTAACGTTTCGGCGCGAGCCTTTATCAAACAGAAACAAACAGGATGAAGAATTAGAGAGTTCCTACTTTCTTCCTAGTTTATACATTTTGGTATCACAGCTTTACTGCAGTGCTTCGTGTATAGTTGTATGACTATACGCTAATTATTTGTGTGTTACCCTCAGAACTGTCTGGCCCCCTACCCTCAGAAATGTCTGGCCCCCTACCCTCAGAAATGTCTGGCCCCCTACCCTCCCCCTATCCTCAGAACTGTCTGGCCCCCCTATCCTCAGACCTGTCTGGCCCCTACCCTCAGACCTGTCTGGCCCCCTACCCTCAGAACTGTCTGGTCCCCAAACCTCAGACCTGTCTGGTCCCCAAACCTCAGACCTGTCTGGCCCTCTACCCTCAGACCTGTCTGGCCCTCTACCCTCAGACCTGTCTGGCCCCCTACCCTCAGAACTGTCTGGTCCCCAAACCTCAGAACTGTCTGGTCCCCAAACCTCAGACCTGTCTGGTCCCCAAACCTCAGACCTGTCTGGCCCTCTACCCTCAGACCTGTCTGGCCCCCTACCCTCAGAACTGTCTGGTCCCCAAACCTCAGACCTGTCTGGTCCCCAAACCTCAGACCTGTCTGGCCCCCTACCCTCAGATCTGTCTAGCCCTCTACCCTCAGATCTGTCTGGCCCTCTACCCTCAGACCTGTCTGGTCCCCTACCCTCAGAACTGTCTGGTCCCCAAACCTCAGACCTGTCTGGCCCTCTACCCTCAGACCTGTCTGGCCCCCTGACCTCAGACCTGTCTGGCCCTCTACCCTCAGACCTGTCTGGCCCCCTGACCTCAGACCTGTCTGGTCCTCTACCCTCAGACCTGTCTGGCCCCCTACCTTCAGACCTGTCTGGCCCCCTGACCTCGGACCTGCCTGGCTTGAGTGACCCTGCCAGAAGCACAGTTTTTACGTTCACGAGGACACGAAAGCTCTCTCACAGCGACATGGCAACGAGAGCTGCCAGCTACACAACCTACCCCGGCAAAGGACCTGGCCAGACCCCAGCCACCCTACAGGCGAAGATCTGCGGTGACAGTGACAACCTGAGACCAACTGCCGCATCTGTGAGAAAGACTGGTGACCTTGTCTGAGCCGACGATGAAGAAGACTCACCTGCACAACTATACCTGGCTTCTTGTAGAAATGGTAATGGTACAATCCCAGTTTCCGTGCCATTAAGGCAATATTGGGGATACGGTGTTAGGCCCATATTTTCAGGACCGTCGGCACAAGAAATCGTGATGTGGTCAGTACCACGCATGGCAGCATTTACCTTTCCAGATTTCTCTGGTACCCATTTTTAGACGCAGGGTGAACTCCGGGAACTTTTTGATGGTGTGGGTGGTACCATTAAAAAAGCCCCGCTGCTGGGACTTGAACCCGGTACCACCGGATTAGCAGGCAGATCGTTTGTAGAGCTTGTAGAGTTGGAAAGGAAAGAAGAGATAACGACTGCAGTAAAACTGGTTCTAGTGAATATAGGTAGATAGGGGTGTATAGTACAGTTTTACAAAGCGATAGAGGTAGTAAGGAAAAGTCAGACAAAACACAAATAATGAAAAACATACAACATCCAATATTTCGGCAAGAGCCTTTTTCAAGAATAAAAAGGAAAAAAAGGGAAAGGGGCGGGGGGGGGGGGGAAGACAGTATCAAGCGCGATGCTGACCACATTTCCTTTCTATTGAGAAGGAAAATACGGACACTTAACACTGTAGTCCCTATGTTCTGCAAGGGCACAACCGCTCACGCAAGTTTCCTAGGTGTCGCTCCCTTGCTTCTCAAGCTACATCCCTACATCCCTACCCTACCCTCACACCCCCCCCCTCCTCCATTAAAAGCTTTTATCCCCTCTGAACTGGGTTTGATGCTCTTTGCTAGAATGAACCCACTGGGCTGGCTTTACCTGTACCATCTACCTGCGCGAGTTATTTAGGCGCGCACGAAGTATCTAGACCTGCGTATGTAATTTCAGCACATTTTCTTTCTCTGTATCTCAGACGTGTACGCGGGTATATGGCAGAAAGTTGCCAGCTTGTGGTAGTAATAAATAGGCAAAGACAAACATCCACCCTGGAAAACACACAAACAGGTAGATAGCCTGACATGGACAAGCACTGACACAAAGATAGTGTAGGATAGGGTTTCCTCTTTGTCTTCATTTTTTTTCTTTTGTTCATATCTCGCTTTTGGCTTCAGTTATAAACTTTGTTGTTGTTTCCTGGTGTATATATATATATTGTATATATATATATATATATATATTGTATATATATATATATATATATATATATATATATATATATATATATATATAAAGATGAAAAATACAAGGAAAATGAAACATAACAGAAAAACGATTCCATTAAAAAGAAAAGTGAAAAGAAAACTAAAACTAGTAACTATAACCCACTCAGTATCCGACTCGTATCCTATTTCAATATCTTCATGACAGCGTCGACTGCAAGAACTCAAAATTCGCAACCAACTAAACAAATGCAAGAGAGATTTAATATATGCTTTCTCTCTCTCTCTCTGTCTCTCTTTTCTCTTTCTCTCTCTCTTTCTCTTTCCCTCTCTCTCTCTCTCTCTTTCTCTTTCTCTAATTATTTGACAAGCATGTTCCTATTAAAGAGGTGAGAGTTAAACATGAAGTGAAGTCCCCCTGGATAACACCTGAGATATTACAAGTCATGAGGGAAAGGGATCAGGCCCACAAAATTAAGGATCTCACTAGCTACCGATTACTTAAAAATAGAGTTCAGTATTTAATTAGGCAAGAAAAGAGAAATTACTTTGGGAACCTAGTTCAGAATAAATCAGACAGTAAGACTGTCTGGAAAGCAATTAACAATCTAGCAAACAAGAGAAAACAGTCTGACTTGCAGAGTTATAATCATGTTCCCGCATGTGAAGAGTTCAGCAATCACTTCAGAGAAGAAGTCAATATCTTACAATCTTCACTACCAACACCTACTTTTGATTTAAGCGAATTAAATAAATTTATTGGTAGCAAATGCGCAAATCTAAAGCAACCCAATATTCCTTTCATGTCAGTTAGTGAAGTTTACAATTATCTTTTATCTTTAAAGAACAAACAACACAGCAGGACTTGATGAAATCAGCAACAAGATATTACGCTACTCAGTCCCAGTAATTACAGATACACTAACATACACTTACAATCAGTGCATTGCATATTTTCATTTTCCTCACGCTTTTAAAATTGCAAAAATATCTCCTTTTTAAATCTGGTTCGGAGAATAATGCCTCAAGCTATAGACCAATTTCCATTCTATCAACTTTGTCAAAACCCCTAGAAAAACACATACAAAAAAAAAACAACCTTACAACACATGCAAGAAAATGATTTGATTGTTGACTGTCAGTCAGGTTTTAGACCGAAATATTCCTGCCACACAGCTCTCACAAAAATGACAGAATGTTGGTTATCTAATATAAACGATGATAAATTATATGGCGCTGTCTTTGTTGACTTAAAAAAAAGCATTTGACATGATTGATCATGAAATCCTAATTAGAAAGCTTGAGACTTATAGATTACACACTGACTTGACAAAATTTATTACATCTTTTCTTTCCAACAGACAACAGGTAGTTTGCCTCAAAAACTCTAAGTCAAATTCATTCTTGGTCCTCTCCTGTTTATCACCTACATCAATGATCTTCCATTTCATTAAAAAAAATCATCTTGTGACCTCTTTGCTGATGACTGCACAGTTTACACTAGTGACACTGACTGTATTAACCTTGAGTCAACTCTTCAAATTGAAATAAACAGTCTAATTAACTGGAGCAATAACAACAGACTGCTCATAAACATCAGCAAAACAAAATCCATCCTCATTACAACAAGAAAGAAATGAACAAATTCACCAACAACACTAGAGCTCCACGCTGGAACTTCACAGATAGAGAATGTTAGTGAACATAAAACTCTAGGTCTCATGATTGATCACTACCTCAGCTGGATTCAGCATGTAGACAACCTAACCAAACTCACTGCACAAAAAGTTTACCAGTTTACTAAAATGAAACATTTTCTTGACATAGACACCAGAAAAATATACTACATATCACAGATACAAACACACTTGGACTACTGCTCCACAGTCTGGGATGGTTGTTCCATGTCAAACATGAAAAGACTTTAATCACTTCAAAAACGAACAGTAAAGCTTATGGATGACAAACATGCAGCACGTATTACAAATAAGGACAAACATATTGATATTCTACCCCTCAAGAAGAGATTTCTTTTCAACAAGGCCAAGTTAATTCATACAATCCTATCGCACAATACTCTACCCTATCTGTGGTCATTGTTCAAATCCAACCCAAAACACAGTCAACGCTTAAGCAATTGTATTCTCCCAAAACCAAGGCTTGACATGTTTAAAAAAAGCTTCTCTTACTCAGCTGCCCAACTTTGGAATGCCCTACCAAATCACGTAAAACTTAAAAGTAATACTAGTTCTTATAACTTTAAGCTTTGTCAACATCTGTTTTATATGGACTATGTGCCTCCCTAAGCATAGTTTAAAGTATGGCTTGAGTGTTGTAATTTTTTAAAATACTACTTTTCTATAAATTTGTTAGTTTTGAATGAATGTAAGAATGCAAGTTATTTCATGTTGTTGCATAAATCAGAGTGTAGAGTGTATGGACATAAGACAAGTTTATTATTTATTTATGTTATCATTTATGTATCTTCATGATTATTATGCTCATTAACAAATGCTGAATGAATGTGAATGAGTGAAAGCTGAATGATGAAGGGCAGAATGTCAGACGGGCCTGAGTGCCCAATTCTTAACCTTTTGAAAATAAATTATGTTCGTTCGTCGTCTCTCTCTCTCTTTTTCTCTCTCCCTCTCTCTCTCTTTCTTATTTTTCTCTTTCTCTCTTCTCTCTGTCTCTTTTTCTCTCTCTCTCTTTCTCTATTTCTCTTTCTCTTTTTCTTTCCCTTTGCCTTTCCCTAGCACTGCACGTTTTCAAGGCTGAGAACTGTGAACACATTCTGCCTCCATCCATCTCTGTTCCTGGCCTTCTCTCTCTCTAAGTCGTTTACTCCAAGTTCTACTCCATTCCTTGTAGGTCCTCTGCCACTTTGTGTCTCCGTCCATTCTCTCGTCAGTCTCTTGGCCTTGTCCCCTCCGACAAACCACTTTTTTTCTAGTATTTAATGATTCAGTGAAGGTAATTTGTCTGAGATTTATAAGAGAGAAAAAAAAATCAAATTACAGGACACGGCAATCTCATGTTTGCTATCATTTACAGAATCCTCATCAATATTTCTCGCCAGCCAAAATGCATTACTAGCGCCTAATGAGTAATAAACACTTTCAAGTGCGGACTGTTTCTCCATTTCAATTCTATGTTAGAAACTAACGTGGCAAGAAAACAAATCACTCTTGTTAGCATAAGCAATCTCTCTCAGACTAATCTATCACAGTATTTGCACTGTAACGGAAATAATCCCACCCCGTTCAACTGAGGTGTAAAGAGCCAATCACTACTGGATTTAATCACTGGGTAGGTTGAATTTTTGTATTTTTCCGAGAAAATAATTTCAAGACCATGCAAAAAATTTATAATAAATATAGATTCCTTGTTTTTGTTTTGTTTTTTTTTTTACCGAAAAATCACCAGAAGCCATTTATCCATCTTTTATAAGAATTGTAAACTTAATTTTGCTGCCCTCAGAGTTAATGTGACGCTGCCATTCTGAATAGGGCACAATTGGCAAGGAAAGGTGCCTGTCTAGAAACTCATACTGAGACTCTTATGTCTGAATATTAGGATGTATTGTGCTATAATCGACTAAATATCCTCCTATATACTACACACAACGTGCTAGGGATTACTACAAAACGTAAACAGCATGACTTGTTTGTAATCAAGGTCACATGCCATCATTTAAATTACTGAGATTCGCTGGAAAGGATACAAAAGCAGCAAATAGGCAGAGGCATGTCAAATAGCGATGCTGGGCTCCAAAGTGTCCCCACCCCTAAAATGTCACATTATTTTCAGTTTAAACCAATCAAACAAAGGTCACAAATCATGTCAAATAATGATGAAAAGAAACCAAATGCATTATTCCCTCCTCGTCTGATGACATCCTAACAACGCCTCCCCATGCTGTAGATAATGTTCCTGACACGCTGTTTTGGAAATCTTAACCGTTACTGTAGAAGGGTTAATATGTCACTGTGGAATCCTTACCCACTATTGTAGAAGGGTTTATATGCTGCTATGGAATTCTTACCCACTACTGTAGAAGGGTTAATATGCTGCTATGGAATTCTTACCCACTACTGTAGAAGGGTTAATATGCTGCTATGGAATTCTTACCCACTACTGTAGAAGGGTTAATATGCTGCTGTGGAATTCTTAACCACTACTGTAGAAGGGTTAATATGCTGCTGTGGAATTCTTAACCACTACTGTAGAAGGGTTAATATGCTGCTGTGGAATTCTTACCCACTACTGTAGAAGGGCTGACATGCTGCTGTGGAATTCTTACCCACTACTGTAGCAGGGTTAATATGTCACTGTAGAATTCTTACCCACTACTGTAGAAGGGTTAACATGTCAATGTGGAATTTTTACCCACTACTGTAGAAGGGTTAACATGTCACTGTAGAATTCGTACCACTACTATAGAAGGGCTGATATGCTGCTGTGGAATTCTTAACCATTACTGTATAAGGGCTGATATGCTGCTGTGGAATTCTTAACCATTACTGTATAAGGGCTGATATGCTGCTGTGGAATTCTTAACCATTACTGTATAAGGGCTGATATGCTGCTGTGGAATTCTTAACCATTACTGTATAAGGGCTGATATGCTGCTGTGGAATTCTTAACCATTACTGTATAAGGGCTGATATGCTGCTGTGGAATTCTTAACCATTACTGCAGAAGGGCTGATATGCTGCTGTGGAATTCTTAACCATTACTGTATAAGGGCTGATATGCTGCTGTGGAATTCTTAACCATTACTGTAGAAGGGCTGATATGCTGCTGTGGAATTCTTACCCATTACTGTAGAAGGGCTGATATGCTGCTGTGGAATTCTTACCCATTACTGTAGAAGGGCTGATATGCTGCTGTGGAATTCCTACCCATTGTTGTAGAAAGGCGTCTTCCAGCTCTTGAAGGGTACGAGGCTGGTATATTCTGGCTCGCACAGCACAACCAGGTACGTTGCATAAGAGCTCGATTGGATTTAAGTCCGGGGATTGATCTGACCAGTACAAGCCGCTCAATGGATTCGGCTTCCGGGTACAAGTCTCCTAGCCTGGCATAGTGCGGACCTACATTATCATCCAGAAGAATAAACAAACTCAGGACCGATGTCACCAGGATCTGATCTGACAGTAGGGTATAGGATTTCATCGCGGTACCGAACTCCAGTCACTGGGACATTCTGGAAGACATGTGGGTCCGTTTTACCATGTATGCTGACTCCCCGCCCACCCACAGTAATACTGAGCCACTTCCATGGTGGTCATGTTGAGCCACATTATGCTTGTCAAAACGCTCATTCCTCCCCCCCCCCCCCCCCCAATCTCTCTCCACACTCTCCTCATGGAATCAGTCACGCCAGGACAAAACCTGGACTCGTCTGTGAACAAGACAGGAGTCCAGTCTGCAACAATCCAGTTCGCATGTTCCCTTGCACATGCTAGCCTGACTTGCCTGTGGTTTCTCAATAAATGATCCGAATTGCAGCTGCTTTCGACTAAAGGCCAACCTCGTGAAGCCCTATTTCTTAGCCTGAGTACAAATTCGATTATCTGTTGCTTGTTGTAGATGGGTGGCAGTTATGAAAGGATTACGTCGTGCCAGAAGAGCGAGAAGGCGTTCATCTCCGAGTGTCGCCAAGCGCTGTCCATCTTCGGAATGCATTGGGAGTACAGAACCCGTTGTCTGTTATCTGTTCCACATCCTGGAATTCACGCTGTGACTTTTTCTTCTTCTGTGTTCGGGGTTGTTGGTCACATCCCTGTCGACATGACAAAGTCCGCAGTCCTCTCCAGATCCTGACAGGAGCCCCAAAAGCTTCTTGCCCCAAGCTTGTGTCCTGTGGCCATGTCTCACTTGGGAAGGAAAAGGGATGAATCCCACGCCTCAAAAACACTGTGACTGATGTTTTAGGACTGCACCAACTTGCCGTTGTGAGGCGCCCATTTCCAGGTATACTCTGTCTCTGCTCATCTCAGAGTCTGCCAAATGTCTTCTTATCACTTGCAGATGCATTTGACCATGTAGTGTGAACTCATCAAATGACCGCTTTGCGTACACATTTCAAAAATCAGGTTTTGCCACGTGCTTGAAGTGGAATTTTTTTTTGGGTGGGGGGTTGGGGGAGGGGGGGTGACAATATTCACGTGGTTTATTGAAGTCGAATTTTTGGGATGTAACGATATTCACGTGCTTTGTTGAAGTCGAATTTTTGGGAGAGGGGGTAACGATATTCACGTGCTTTGTTGAAGTCGAATTTTTGGGAGAGGGGATAACGATATTCACGTGCTTTGTTGAAGTCGAATTTTTGGGAGAGGGGATAACGATATTCACGTGCTTTGTTGAAGTCGAATTTTTGGGAGAGGGGGTAACGATATTCACGTGCTTTGGTGAAGTCGAATTTTTGGGAGAGGGGGTAACGATATTCACGTGCTTTGTTGAAGTGGAATTTTTGGGAGGGGGTAATGATATTCACGTGCTTTGGTGAAGTCGAATTTTTGGGAGAGGGGGTAATGATATTCACGTGCTTTGCTGAAGTCGAATTTTTGGGAGGGGGTAATGATATTCACGTGCTTCATTCACGCAAACATGGACTTACTCAGATTTTTTTTATGACCACCTGAGGAAAAGTTTTGTGTGATGAGTGAGGAAACAAACACAATTTACAATGACAACCGCTCACGATTTTTTTTTGGGCAATGCGCACGAGAACAAGTGATCCCTAGAGCATTGTCAGCTTGCGTGTGCGTGCGTGCACGTGCGAGCGTACGTGCGTGTATCTGCAAGTTTAACCGTTGTCCTACAGACCAAAAGTACTGTGTCCTACGCCCTGTATTTCTCTACTCATCACAACTTCTTTCTATACAACTTCCTCCTTTCATTTTTCAATAGCCCCCATTACCACAACTTTCCCCCTCCTCCGACCGCCTCCCTTCCCCCCCCCCCCCCGAATCCCCTGGTCTCTAAGAAGAATTTTATCAGTACAAAACTATTTCCCCATGCCCACCCGCGCCCCCATCCCCCCCCCCAAACTTACTGTATATGATTAATCATTCCGTTTTTCTCCCTCTACGTAGGCCTTCTCCTCTCAGCGAAGCCCTCCTTTGAAATGACGAAATAAAGAGACCTCGGTTTGTTTGTTTTGTTTTCTTTTTTTTAACTTTTGATAAATTTCCCTCCCACATAATCACTCTATAATGCCCAGAAGCAAAACTGGAACTTATCAGCCGAGAGTCCGTGTTTAAGTTAGTTTCGTTCTGACAGTGATAATTGATTTCAAGCTGGGCGCTTTCGAAACAGAAGTACTTCATGTTCAAAACTCACATTATTTAGGTCTCCAATCCAAGACTTCTCTGGAGTGGATGTTTGTAGTGATCAGCAGAATGGAGGTTTGTAGTGGTAAGAAGAGTGGATGTTTGTAGTAATCCGCAGAATGGAGGTTTGTAGTGGTCAGAAAAGTAGAAGTTTGTAGTTGTCAGAAAAGTAGAAGTTTGTAGTTGTCAGAGGAGTGGACGTTTGTAGTTTTCAGAAGAGTGGGCGTTTGTAGTGGTCATTAGAGTGAATATTTTGTAGTGGTCATCAGAGAGGAAGTTCTCTGCAATGGGTGTTCAGAGTGAATATTTGTACTGGATCGCTAGTGTGAATGTTTGTATGGGTAAGCTGAAATGGATGTTTGCTGCTCATCTCCAGAGTGCATGTTCGTTTCGGTAAGCAGAGTGGGCGTTTGTAGCTGGTCTCCAAAGAGGATGCTTGTAACTGATCTCCAGAGTGGATTGTTTATAGCGTGCCTTCAACACTCTCGTGTTTCGTGTCTTGATGGCTTGAACAATGTGCCGTCTCTATCCCTGCAAGATACACCCAGTGAGCCAGTGTCATCCACCGTGTTTTCCTTCCACCATAGATCACATCTTCGTCCATCCAATATGTTTTGAACTATTTGGTTTCAAGATTTAATTGTGTATCATATTACGGTCAGTTATTCCGATACCTTCATAGTCCTTCATTATGGATACAGTCAAATAGATTCATATCCAACAAAGCCAAGCTAGTTAGGAAAATCCCGTCTAAGAATCCTCCACCCCCATCTCCCTCTCTCTCCCTCTCTCTCTCTCTTAAAATTTAACCTAAAACATAACCAGGGTCTAAACAACTGTTTTCTCCCAAAACGTAGGATTGACCTATTCTGGTTTACTCTCCTGCTCACCTTTGAAATACTCTTCCATCCCATCTAAAACTCAGAAGGTATATTCTTTTTTCTAATTGTATACTTTTCCCAGTATTTGCTTGACTATGATTACATAGTAATTACATCTTCAAGAGATCTACTTTCATTATAGTTTTTTTTTTAAATATTTAGCAATTTTCATATAGATAGATTAGATGAATTGATTATTGTACCAGATTTATTTATCAATTTGGTTGAGGTTAATGTGGGAAAACGTGAAATAACATTTTATTTTCATATTTTTGAATGTGTAAGTAGGGCGTTATATGTAATAATTTCATGCACATTTAGCATTGCTTTTTTATATGTTTGTAACATAAGTAACTAAATTATGTAGAATGAATGGGTTTGAGAGAAAGAGGAAAGACACGAGTGTTAGATTGGCCTACGTACCAAATTCTTTAGTCTTTGAACATAAAGTTCGTTCATTTGCTCATTCTGCCACTGAAACACTTCTTTACATTCGGTACACCCCATTTATCTGAAATATCATTACTTTTATAACTCATTCCCTGTTTAAAACAAAATGAAAAGAAGAAGAAGACAAGTATAGAACACAATACAGACTATCTCATCATACAGTACAGTCTGCCAAAATCGTGTTAAAATCACTTACTTGACCGGAAATGGTTTATATTCCTTAACTGGCATGATTACTCTTGATTCTAGTCTCTCTTATATCAAATCAAGCCAGATAAAACTCGCGTTTATCTCCAATTTTCCTAAGCACTTACAGATATTTATACACAGAGTGTTCTATGTCAAACTTTGTCTCGCTTTTATCTGGAACTCCTCGTTTCCGTTCAATTTTCTATGACCTTGCATATTTCACTCGCGGATTAATTTTTTTTTTTTGTTGTTTATTTAAATTGGTCATGTCTTGTAACACTAGAACTATTTCTTTCGGCCACGTCCATTTTGATTTACAAGGTTTTACTTTCAGAATAAAAAATAGTCCATGTTATTTTATAAATGGTTCATTTTGACAGACATTTCTATGGCAATGAAGGCGAACTTTTTCTCTCAAATATGATAGAGCCACTAAAAGATCTGTAAAAAATCTCTCCTTGTCCGTGACCTTCAGCTAACTTCCTTTCATGGAAACGTTTAATTCTGTAAACTTTAGCTGTGTTTTATGGCGTTTATTTTGCCCATACTTCTTTTCATTGTGTTATCTTTTTCTTTCTTCCTTTCTTTCTTCCTGGGACACAGGAACAGTAATTTGTCCCACTCTGCTTGCTTCTCAGTAGAAACAATCATTCCTTCTTTTTCTGCTTCCCCAACAGCCACATTAGGAAGACATCTCTTCTAAGCAAACACGTATTTCTTGATCTAAAACAGCACAAAACCTTATAAGTACGGTCTCCCTTGTGTGATCAATATCAGACACTGAACCTCCCACTTAAAATAATTTATAAAGTAAATAATGGGGAGGTAATCCCTTTGTAAATATTGTGGGACTTCACATTTTCTGGATATGCGATGTTCTCTCCTGCTTTAGAGAGAGAGAGAGAGGGGGGGGGGAGAAGAGAGAGAAAGAGAGAGAGAAAGAGAGAGGGGGGAAGGGAGGAGGGGGGCCCAGAAATATTAAATGGAACTAAATTTATCTCCTGACCCACTTCCCGAGACAGAGACCGGATCGAAGGTCTCAAGAAAGAGAAGAAGATGGAAAGTTTTCCATTAAAAATAACACACGTTTAGTACGAAAAGGTGCAGGGTGTGTGTGGGCGTGGGTGTGTGTGTGTGTGTGTGTGTGTTTGAAGGGGAGGGGTGGAGAGGTGGAGGGGAAGGGGGTGGAGAGGTGGGTGGGGGTCTCGGGTTCCTATCGGCGATTATCTGTAAGAAGTTTCCTCGCCTGCAGATTCTGCTGAGAAATATAAGTATATTTTTTAAAACCCATTTCAGAATATGTGAAAAGGGGTCGAAGCCGAATCAAAAAAAATCTCTTCATAAGTTTTTCAATTGTTATGTTGCTTGATATGCGATTACTTTTTTTTTTTTTACTCCTCCCTTATCTTTGCAGCTTTCGGGAGTGTTACGGAAAGATGTACTAGGTTAGACAGGAGGCAAGTTTAACTGAAAACTGGAAAAAAAACCCCATTGAAAACACTTACGATGCAGCCATTGCTACCCACAGCCAGGCTGGTCTGTACTCGTTGATTAACATCATGGTCATGTTTGTTGTTGTTGTTGTTGTTTTAATATAAAAGGAGGTGCGAGATAGAGCAGTTCGTTAGTACGCTGTTATCTCGTGGCTAGGCGGCTGCTCGTCCTACCAGAGTCCGCGGTTCGAATCCCCCAGGTAATTCTCTTGTGATTTGTCTTTCTCTCACGTCTCACTAAAAATGCTTTGTCTACGATTTTTTTTCGAGGTCTAATCCTACAAAAACTGCGTTCTCTTACTTTAGCATCATGGCCAGGGGCATGTGATTTATTTTCACTGACATTAAATGCTGATATAACTGACCTTTATCGCCGCCGCGCTGGTCAACATAATTGCCAAGGGAAAATCCGCCTGAATCTATGACGAAGCTTAACTTTCTCTTGAAAAGCGGTTAATCCATTTGACATGCTATCTAAAAGGCAAGTAGAAACAAATGATTAATGCGAAATACGAGGATTTTTGTGTCTGACGAGCGTTCATAGCACTCTTTTATAAGGGCCTCAAGCATGGACAACGTATCCAGGGAAGATCTATGCAATCTCCATCTCTGCTGCATGCATAAAATAATGGCCACCAAATGGGAAAGAAGACATCGTAACCTGGTATGTCTCCACCCGCCATGACAACACGACAGGAGAGACAGCTGACTGACAACACGACAGGAGAGACAGCTGACTGACAACACGACAGGAGAGAAAGCTGACTGACAACATTACAAGAGAGAAAGCTGACTGACAACACGACAGGAGAGAAAGCTGACTGATGTTTCAGGGGCACGTGGCGCATGACTTTACCTGTTTAATGTTATGTAAAATAACAATTCAAAAACAGAAAGGTAAAGGTAAAACTGCTGCTTCTATGCCCTCAAGTCAAAGTGGGTATACGGTGTTAGGTCCTGTATTACCACTATCTGCGCTTATAACATGGAGTCACTTTGCAGTGGATTCCCTCCCACTGTGGGATACCAGGCAACGAGAAAGCTGACCATCTGGCCAAAGAGGGCACTGAAATGGAGCAACCAGACATACCAGTCACCTATAATCGGAAGAAAAGCATGATAAAAACTTACAGGAAGCCACAAACACCACCACATGATGACTATCACATGCTAAACAGAAAGGAACAAGTCACCATCTTCCATCTCCGAACAGGACACAGCCGACTCTGAAGGCATATGTATACAAAGTTTAAGGTTGGTACTACTAATCTATGTACATGTGCCCAGGTGCCCCAAACTGTGGAACATATCCTCCAAAACTGCACCAACTATGAGATACTGAGAAATAATTACTGGCCCAGTGAAACCACTAAAGAAGATAAGCTCTACGGTTCCATACATGAATTACAAAAAACAGTGAAATTTGTCCAAGAGACAAGACTGCAGATATAGACAGACAACGCGAACGAAGAAGAAAAGAAGACCACTATCTGCTGCATATTAAATGTGTGATGTGGTCAGTATCATGCCTGGTAGGCATTTACTTCCCAGATTTCTCTGGTACCCAATTTATGAGGCAGGGTCAACTCCGAGGCCTTTTTTTTTTTGGTGTGTACAAGGAAACAAACAAACAAACAAACTAACAGAACAGCAATTCAAAAACTGACAGAATTCTATCAGGCATTCATATTCTGATTTGAAATGTCCAAAAAGCCTGAATACAATTTCTGGGGCACACACAGTAACACACAGACTCTACGCAGAAACCCCCTATCTATCTATCTATCTATCTATCTATCTATCTATCTATCTATCTATCTATCTATCTATCTATCTATCTATCTATCTATCTATCTATCTATCTATCTATCTATCTATCTATCTATCTATCTATCTATCTATCTATCTATCCATCTATCCATCTATCTATCTATGCCTCTGACCCCTCGTGGAGCATAGGCCGCCAACAAGAGCTCGCCAGGCAGTTCGGTCCTGGGCCACTCTTTCCAACTGTCTCCATGTCTGGTTCATTATTTTGATGTCCGTGTCCAGACTTCGGCGCCAGGAGTTCCTTGGTCTCCCTCTCCTCCTTATATCAATATCAATATCTTATATCTTATATCAATGGTTCTAAACTTCTCCCCCCCCCCCCGCCCTCCCTAAACCACGTCTATAGTGCTCCCTTCCCCGTTTCACAGCTTTGTTTGCTCAGCTGGTTCTGATGCTTCCTGCCACCCCCTTTTCTCTTACTGCTCCTGTGATCTTCCGATCACCCAGTGGGTTGGGGGAGGGGTGGTGAAGGATACTGCCTATTTGAGAACCACTGCTCTGACTATAATCATTTATGTTTCTATGCCGCGTGAGTCCACCGTCTTTTACCTCGTTCTCACGCAACTGTACCTACAAGTGTATCAAATAAACCCGCTGATCGCGATAACAGGAAATTAGGGACAGAGAAAGAGAAGAACCGAAATTTTTAGGAGGTCATAGGTTACCACAACCGGTTAATGTTATACTTGTATATCAAAATATCGAAAATCTGGAAAGAAAACAACCAGTGAAAACGGTCGGAGGACAGTCAAGCCAGTAGACAGATGATGCCAAATTTGATTGGAGGAGAATCAGCCAATAGACAGATGATGCTCGGTTTGATTGGAGGAGAATCAGCCAGTAGACAGATGAGGCTCGGTTTGATTGGAGGAGAATCAGCCAGTAGACAGATGATGCTCAGTTTGCATGGAGGAGAATCAGCCAGTAGACAGATGATGTTAAGTTTGACTGGAGGAGAATCAGCCAGTAGACAGATGATGTTAAGTTTGCATGGAGGAGAATCAGCCAGTAGACAGATGATGTTCAGTTTGACTGGAGGAGAATCAGCCAGTAGACAGATGATGCTCAGTTTGCATGAAGGAGAATCAGCCAGTTTTGTTGCAATTAAAGTAAGTTGGAAAGCACCGAAACTTACAAAAACCGGTAATTTGGGAAGTACCTCGCGCAAGGAGAAAGGCAGGTAAAATTTTACCGGTTTCACAAATTTCTACCTCGATCGCTGTAAACCCATTCGAGATAATCGGAACAACACGAAAAACCGATGTGAAGTAACTAGATCTGGCTATCACACTTCGTGAAACGGTGACAGGAAAAGCCAGCTACTGCGACACGAGAAACCTATTTCGCAGACATAAAGAGATTAACCCTTTCAATCTCTCATTAATTTCCATACTGTGCCAGAACAAACTTTGATGAGAAATTTTGGTAGAAACTGGATAGAAATTACTCTGTAAATTCAAAACATGGCTTGCGTTAGAAATATGCTGCTTTCCATTTTATTCTTCACGTAAATATCTCTCTCTCTCTCTCTCTATCTCTCTCTCTCTCTCTCTCTCTCTCTGATTAGCGTAGGTTTACAAGCTCTACCAACACTGCCAGCACCGTGAAAGAGTTAATCTATTAAGGTCAAGGATAAATGAATCAGGAACATCTAGCCTTTATACCAGGATCTGAAATCCTGAAATAAATGCCCCAGCCCCCCTCCTTTTTTTTTGCAGGGTGTTTATTTCAGCGAATAAGATCCCAAACGGGATGGCGAAGGGTAAAGTGATCCTCCCAAGAAGTAAGTTTAGATTTTAAAAATATGAGGGTTTTTAAATTATAATACTAAATGGCGTACAATCTTTCAGCTACCAAACAAGATGGGGGGGGGGGGGGTGTGATGTAGTCTAAATTTGAGCTGGCGTTTCCCGGGACCCTTATTCCTTGCTTCTGCTGTCCCGTATGTCCAGTACTGGTCCTGAAACTTTGCTCTTCAGATGTCGCAGTACCAGGGCGTGGAGCGGTTCTCGAGTTACACAGAATCACTGTGGTGCTACAGCGTTGGATCCAGTCAAAGAAATGTCCAACAGCTCCATGGAAAAAAAGTCTATTTCTGAATATGCTATGTCCTCTACTTAGAGTACTTAATATAGTGTTTCCCAGAGTGGGGCGATAACCCACGTGGACGCTGAAAGGGACCAGGGGGCGATGGAAGAAAAGGGGGTTATTGGGGGGGGGGGGTGTTGAGGGAAAACGAAGCAGCAGACAAGGGGAGTAATACATCCTTTCTTCTTAGCCTTTTCCAACCTGATATTGAGAAACGTATGTCCGTACATGGAACTCATCCATTCCATTAAAAATTCAGAGAATAATGCAGTAGGTGAGTTATAAAAGTACTCCTTCACATTGTTAAATTGGTTTGTTGGCTGGAGTTGTTAGTTGTGTAAAGCATGTCCTAGCTTAATGATCACGGGTAGTACATAATGCAGGGGAGAGGAGGGGGCGTTGAGGATGTGGCCTGGTAGAAAATGAGGAGGCAGCCCGAAAAAGCATGGGAAACACTGACTTAATACAAAGAAAATTCTCGGTAAATATTTAAATTTTTAAAAATCTTATCGACTTATATGTGCTTCCATATATTTTCAGGTGAGATCGAGACACTCAAATATTGCAGACTCCAGGGACCTTCCAAGATTATTCTCCTCTCTACGTCATGAAGCTCTCAGGCTACACAACTTCGGGCCTGGACTTCTTCTCTACGCTGCCCCAACAGAGCTGACCCGTCTCTCTTCTGAAAGAACTTCAGGTTACATAGCCGCCAATTCAGACTTCTGCTCTACCAATACTTGCACGCCGAAACCAAAAGAATGCGGTTCCTACCTTCATGAGGTCCACCCCAACTTGTTTAGACATTCGCCTGATGACGCTTTCTTCCTTCTCTCTCTCTCTCTCTCTCTCTCTCTCTATCCACCCCCCCCCCCCTCCTTCATGTCCTGCCTATGCACTTCCATCCGGTCAAACCCTTCATCCCGTTAAGCGACGCGATCAGCACTCTAACAGAGAGAGACAGATAAAGAAATCTCTCACCACTGTCACACAGAGATCTAAACAAACCTAGTTTTGGTCTAATCTCGCGGCCTGTCTTCTCTCTAGAAAACGGCCAAGTTAAATTTGGTCAAAAGAACCTGTTATCATCCACTTTTCTCATCAACCCACCCTTTTCCTTCTAGCTGTGAAATAGCTAGCAGTAACAGTGGCAGAAGCCACATTTATCTTCTGTCATAAAATCTTAATTTGAAGAAAGAAGGCAAACCCAAATATCTGTACCTGTTTTGAAAATAACGACCAATCACAAAGAAAATTATGTACACATGTCAAACAATTTAGTACGTGTACTCAGCATGAGCTGTACATTCTCTGGATTTATGGCAATGCGCATGTCTGATCTCCTGTACTTCAAATCTCGCCTATTCTCTTGAGACTTCCTTTTCCTGCAAATTGTTTGGAATTTTAATTGCCTTTTCCTAGCACTTATGTCCTCTCCTTCACGCAAAAAAAAAGGTAAATCCATTGAAACGAAACACCTGCACAGTTACGTGGTACAGCCCGTACTGGGCCGTGCACATGTATTTCCCGAGTTCTACCGAGTTTACCAGCAGAAAAAAAAATATTTCAAATGAACAGGTAAGAGAGAGAGAGAGAGAGAGGGGGTGTCAACTTATCAAAGAGAAGAAATGTCTGTTTGTCTGTGTGTATGTGTGTGCGGTGTGGATGTGAGTGTGTGTGACTGGGTGTGAGAGTGGGCGTGTAGGTGTGGGTTGGTGTGTGTGTGTGGATGTGTGAGAGTGGGCGTGTAGGTGTGGGTTGGTGTGTGTGTGTGGATGTGTGTGAGAGTGGGCGTGTAGGTGTGGGTTGGTGTGTGTGTGTGGGTGTGTGTGTGAGTGGGCGTGTAGGTGTGGGTTGGTGTGTGTGCTGGTGTGAGTATGAGTGGGTTGTGTGTGGGCGTGTGTGTGTCGGTGGGTGTGTACGGGTGGGCGTGTGTGTATGTATGTGGGTGGGTGTGTGTATGTATGTGGGTGGGTGTGTGTTTGTATGTGGGTGGGTGGTGTTATGTTGCTTATTATTGCTGGCAGAATGTAATCATTTAACCAATTGAAACTTCTTGGAATTTTGAGAAAACTATTATTATTCACGTTAAAAATGAAATAAAAATCGTTTTTTGATCGACAATAATTCACGAAGAATTACTTATTAATGACATATTACACAACCATACAAAAAAGCAGAAGAATGGAGAAAAATTATTTTTATCAGCTGGATAGATATTGGGCACATTTTGGAGGGGAGAGGAGAGGGGAAAGATATACAGAGTTAATGCCCTTAGTTACGAACTTATGGCAAAGTCGGACGAAGAAGAGAAGACGAGAAAAAGATGACTTCTTCTCAAGGCTGTTAAGAGCGAGCGTCCACGAGTTGAGTTTGAAGTAGTTTTCTTTGGTGTGGTCAGAGTGGATGCGGGACCAAAAGTATCGCTTATGAAGGAGACAGAAGACAAGCAAAGAAATGGGAGCCGCGTTTGTGCAGTGGATTAGGCACTCGCTTGCCGACCAGGCGATTCACCACGTGATGGTGGTCAGCTCTTAAAACAAAATAGAACTCCCGGGGTTCATTCAGCCTCAACAAAAAAAAACAAAACATGGGGTTAATGCTCTGGGAAAGAAGAGGAATGATGCCGCTAGCTACGGAGTTCGTGCTGATGGCGTCACTAGTTGTCAGTTTCTTGTCAACTACTGACTCGGCAACAGAGAGCACGTAAGGTTTGACTGTGTGCAGTGACGCTGCTTCACAATTCATAGATTTACCTTTACCTCCACAAGCAAAGAATTCGAGGTCTGTTCAGAACAGTTTTGTGCGAAGTCCTCAATTAGATTATGATAAGGATGTACCATTTGTGAAGGAACAGCGAATAGTACGTTAGTTACGATGCTGCAAGAATCTGTCAACACGTTACCGCCAGAGAGGAAGCATATCACGTGGTTTCATCACGACAATGTCACAGCCCATACAGCCAGAAAGGGTTGTTTACCTGGACGAGCGTTTTCCCAAGGCCGCCTCTCTTGCAAGAGGATTGTGACCCGCGCTATCTCCAGACTTAACAAACCCTAATGTGGGGCTGCATGAAGGAGGTACCATATGCAACTCATCCTCACACTATGGATGAATTACAGGTGAACTATTCAGAACTGTTTCGAAGCAATCCCACGAGAAAACACTGCAAAAGGTTTCAAGAACATGGTTAACCGCGTCAACTTGTGTGAAACACAGAATGGCGGCCGTTTAGCATTTGCTTTGAAATAAATGGTTCCTTCATAGGATTGCGCTACTTTTTGTGTGTGTGTATATATATATATATATATATATATATATATATATATATATATATATGCGAGCTTTTCAACCTCATCAAAGGATTTTATGCCTATTAATTTGGTCTCTCTTAACAATGCCCTCTTTAGAATTTCACGTGGTTGACCTTTTTTCTTTGACCTATTGTGTTCCACTTGATAGCTTGTTTTGGGATTTTCTGATCATTTCTTCTCATCACGTGACCAACATATGTCCATCTCCTTTTCCTGATCACCCATGAGGCTGGTTGTTGTTCAGTCATCTGTCTTATCTCTGCATTGTTCTTGAATTCGTTCCACTTGATGCCGAGTATTTTCCTTAGGCTTTTCTTTTCAAAAGAGTCTAATTTCTTGTCTATTTCTTTAGTTGTTTTCCAGCTTTCGCATGCATAAATGAGGGTGGATATCACATTTTAATAGAATAATCTCAACTTGGTATTTGTGTTTATAACTTTTGAATGTCATATGTTCTCAAGATTCTTGAAGATCGATGCTGCTTTCCCAATTTCTGATTCTAACTTCCTTTCTGGTGTCACCATCCTGGTTTATGTAGCTGCCAAGGTATGCAAATTGATTGACTTCTTCAATATCTGTCCCTTCTATGTGTATTTTTTCATTTTGATTAAGGGGAATTTTCATTATTTTTGTTTTGTCCTTGTTAATTTCAAGTCCGATTTTGCTAGCCAGTGATGCTATATATATATGAAGATATAAAACTGGCGAACTACCTTGCGAGCCCTATGTGACGTTTAACGGACGGGAAGGATATATATATATCTTGCTATTAGAGCAGAAGATGATAGAAACAGCACAAAGGACATCACCAATAAATGTACTAGAGCAACTCAGGCTTTTGCACTGCTGCAGACTATATGGAAATCTAAAAAAATAAGCATGAAGACGAAAACTAGCATGTTTAAAAGTAATGTTCTAAGTGTACTACTCTATGGAAGTGAATGCTGGGAAATCACCAAAACTATTGAAAACAAGTTGAATTCTTTCCAGACGAAATGTTTACGAAGAACTGGAAGAATATTTTGGTCAACCACAGCAAGAAATAACATCTTGTTGGCAGAAATGCAGATGAAGCCACTGACAACAATTATTGAGGAAAGACGCTGGCGACGGTTGGGACATGTGCTCCGGATGACTGACAACTCACTACAAAAACAGCACTAAGATGGACACTACATGGGGAACAGAAGTAAGGGTAGACCAAAAGAGACATGGAGAAGAACAACAGAGAGGATGTTCAGCAAAAGAGGGCTCACCTGGGCAAGAGCGGAAAAAAGGCAAAGGACAGGCATTTGTGGAAAACCCTTGCGGAAGCCCCATGTGCCCTGGGCACTTAAGATTCAATATATATATATATAATATATATATATATGCGAGCTTTTCAACCTCATCAAGGGATTTTATGCCTATTAATTTGGTCTCTGTTAACAATGCCCTCTTTAGAGTTTCACGTGGTTGACCTTTTTTCTTTGGCCTGTTGTGTTCCACTTGATAGCTTGTTTTGGGATTTTCTGATCATTTCTTCTCATCACGTGACCAACGTATAATTTCTTCTCATCACGTGACCAACATATGTCCATCTCCTTTTCCTGATCACCCATGAGGCTGGTTGTTGTTCAGTCATCTGTCTT
Source organism: Achatina immaculata (assembly GCA_009760885.1). Classification (NCBI taxonomy): domain Eukaryota; kingdom Metazoa; phylum Mollusca; class Gastropoda; order Stylommatophora; family Achatinidae; genus Lissachatina; species Lissachatina immaculata. Next base: position 22,930,526 of record CM019695.1, read on the forward strand.
ATCTCTGCATTGTTCTTGAATTCGTTCCACTTGATGCCGAGTATTTTCCTTAGGCTTTTCTTTTCAAAAGAGTCTAATTTCTTGTCTATTTCTTTAGTTGTTTTCCAGCTTTCGCATGCATAAATGAGGGTGGATATCACATTTTAATAGAATAATCTCAACTTGGTATTTGTGTTTATAACTTTTGAATGTCATATGTTCTCAAGATTCTTGAAGATCGATGCTGCTTTCCCAATTTCTGATTCTAACTTCCTTTCTGGTGTCACCATCCTGGTTTATGTAGCTGCCAAGGTATGCAAATTGATTGACTTCTTCAATATCTGTCCCTTCTATGTGTATTTTTTCATTTTGATTAAGGGGAATTTTCATTATTTTTGTTTTGTCCTTGTTAATTTCAAGTCCGATTTTGCTAGCCAGTGATGCTATATATATATGAAGATATAAAACTGGCGAACTACCTTGCGAGCCCTATGTGACGTTTAACGGACGGGAAGGATATATATATATCTTGCTATCAGAGCAGAAGATGATAGAAACAGCACAAAGGACATCACCAATAAATGTACTAGAGCAACCCAGGCTTTTGCAATGCTGCAGACTATATAGAAATCTAAAAAAATAAGCATGAAAACGAAAACTAGCATGTTTAAAAGTAATGTTTTAAGTGTAGTACTCTATGGAAGTGAATGCTGGGAAATCACCAAAACTATTGAAAACAAGTTGAATTCTTTCCAGACGAAATGTTTACGAAGAACTGGAAGAATATTTTGGTCAACCACAGCAAGAAATAACATCTTGTTGGCAGAAATGCAGATGAAGCCACTGACAACAATTATTGAGGAAAGACGCTGGCGATGGTTGGGACATGTGCTCCGGATGACTGACAACTCACTACAAAAACAGCACTAAGATGGACACTACATGGGGAACAGAAGTAAGGGTAGACCAAAAGAGACACGGAGAAGAACAACAGAGAGGATATTCAGCAAAAGAGGGCTCACTTGGGCAAGCGCGGAAAAAAGGCAAGGGATAGGCATTTGTGGAAAACCCTTGCGGAAGCCCCATGCGCCTTGAGCACTTAAGGTTATATATATATATATATATACTGTCCAAAAAAAAAAAAAGAAACCCATAGCTTTTATAAACTTCCTTTTTTTATATGTTATAACAAACATTTTTACCAAAAATTGTCACCAAGATATCACGTCTATGATTTAGCGTGAATTTTGCTATTCTCGGGTATAGTCCGAACGCAGTAGCTGCCCTTGCTAATCACGCAATTTTTAACCATAACTCGCGTTGCGTTTATGGAAAAATCGTGATTTTTGTGGTGAGTACAACTCACTTCCCACGCAAATGAAACCCTACAAAAGGATGAGGTTACACAAACAAATTCAGTTAATTTTCAGGCAGACAATTCTGGCGCGTCTATCGCAAAATTTACGAAACATTGCTATTGGTTGCCTGCAAGCAGGCGACAGTTAACATTAGGTTGCCAGGCATTTAAACGTGAAGCAGAGTACCATCAGTCGACTTTGGCACCGTTTCCAAGCCACTGGCCCAGCTGAAGACCAGCACCGCAGTGGGCGACTCAGGGTAACAACAGTAGCTGATGATCGCTTTACTCTGGTTCATCATCTCAGAAACAGGTTTACAACAGCTTCCTCAAGTGCCCAGTCATTGCTTGCAGGACGTCATGTGTCTGATAAAACTGTCCAGAATAGACTGGATGAAGATGGACTGGTGGCACAACGACCTTACCGAGGTCCTGTCTTAACGAGACGCCATCGCCAAAATCGACTTGTTTTGGCCAACCAACATCAGCCCTGGACAATTGACAATCAATGGAGACGTGTCTGGTTTAGTGATGAATCGTCCTTTTTGTTGCACCGCCATGATATGCGGAGAAGGGTCTACCATAGGCCAAATAAACATTTTGCCCAAAATTGCGTTGATGAAGCTCCGCCGCATGGTAGTGGAGGTGTAATGGTATGGGGAATGATCAATTTCAACGGAAGGAGTCCATTGGTGCAGATTGAGGGGGGCTTGAATGAATGCGCTACGATCATCATCATCATCATCAAGTGCCGTGCCGACTGGCGTTGACTATTATGCTTCTCCAGAGTACCCGATCGTTCATGCAGCCCATCATCTCAATTGGAGATCTCCTCTCACACCATCCCGTCAGATTGTCCAGTATCATTTCTCTTGGTCTTCCTCCTGATCTTCTTCCTTCTATTTTTCCCGTTGTTATAATATTTTCAGTGCTCACTCCTCCTATTGCATGTCCTATGAAAGTACATTGTCTCTCTCTTATTTTTATAACAAGATTTTTTGCCTCTCCAGCTCTTCTCGTACATTCTTCATTAGTTATTTTTGCTGTCCAGGGCATTCGCAACATTCTTCTAATAAACCACATTTCTGCTGCTTCCAATGATTTTTGTGCAGACCTGTCTATTGTCCATGATTCACTTCCATATAACAAGATAGGTTCAATATAGCATTTTAGGACTTGTTTTCTAACATTCATTGGTGAAGATGTGGGAGTATACTACTTTGGCTCTCCCAGGCGCGCGCGTGTGTGGAGAAGGGGTGTGAGTTGTAAACAAGGCACCATTGTAAACACGCTTTTTGGTGCATATTATAATTAACTGATGAGGGAATATTTATCAGCATTTTATCCTCAATCATTCCCTTGGCCATGTACTAACGTACTAGGGGCCAATGTAACTCCCCCCCCCCCGTCATGGCCACCAACCTAGGTTCTCTATTCCTTGGTATATAGTATGCCAATGCTCTCTATTCTAAGGCCGTAACTCAATACAACAGTGCGGTGCCATGAAGTACAGATCACAAAAGTCGGAATTCAATCATATCTGACAATTTAATCTCATACAGAAACAACAACCACAACACTAGCAACTACAATCAAAATGACATAAAGTACAATCACTACCATAAATGGCAACATGATTGCAATTAGTATCCATTAAAAAGGTAACAATGTGGTGAAAATTAATCAATGCCATTGCAATGTTAGTCAAAATAACAACATTAATAATGGCTTCTGAAGGCCACATTATGTATATTGTTCTCTGGGTACTGGGGCTCTCATCTTACTGGCCCTTATCTGTGGCATCCACCACCATTATACCATAAATTCTATGTTAGATTTATATGTGCTATCGCATTTTATCTTGCAGTCATTTGCTGCTATCTTCTACCTTCATTCTATGTGCTAACGCACTTTATCTTGCAGCCTACTGTTGCCATCTTCTGCATTCAAACTATATGCTATCGCACTTATCTTGCAGCCTTCTGCCAATGCCTACTTCTCCTATGAGCCATTGCACTTTATCTTGCCACCTACATAAAAAGCATAATAATAAGGCATACATGTTTATATTAATACGTAGCAATCATCACGGAATCAACACACTATCGTCTACACAAAATGACACGAATACCTTACACTACACAACCACATGAGGTCGGCACGGGTTGAATATCACATAAACGTCCATAAGCACAACGAACAGGACCTCGCCCGGCCACTGCCTCCAATTTTACTGATCTGATGCAATCCAATGCTTTTAAATATATATATATATATATATATATATATATATATATATATATATATATATATATACATATTAAGATTCGTCCGCACAAACTAATCACGTGGACGATGACGCTCTGTCCAAGGCCGTACACCCCTTGAACTTTGCGTGACCGTTCACGGAGTGATGGTTAAGTCCCGCTACTGAGTGTATCACTTGTGGGAAGTCGAAGGTTTTGCATGCTGACTACACAAGAGTGAGTGAGAAAAATCTGTTTTTCTCTACAGTAGCTTCATGGTTTTAAATATCTATGTTCCTGGTAGCGATAAAAAAGATCATTTAAAAAACTTTCCTGTTAAGCGCAAGAAGGGCAGGCACCCAGGGAACGGTATCTTTGCGCTTCCTGGTATGAGCAAAGGGGGGAGGAGGGGAGATGTGGACATGCAAACCTGCATTGGTATAGAAAATCATGTTTTTAATGTTCATAAACATCACCTTGAGCCAAGCCGACAAGTTGGCTATCACGTTTCTGATAATAACTCAAACAGTGATATGTTTGACGTAGTTTCTTTCACAAGACAGTTGATGAAATTCTATCATGCGGCACATTACACAGTTTTGTTTTTTTTTTTTTGTTATCGTCTTTTCTCCAGCCTTCTCTACTTCTCTTCTTGCAAATATTTCCTGTTTTGATGTTTTAACTTCCTTCCCTCTTTTATTCCACTTCAAACGGGACGTTGATCGCACGTTTTCTTATAACTTTAATTAAAACCATTTTTATGGCTCCAACGTTTCTTCCTTCTCAGCATCAGATGTAAAGGGACATAGAAACCAATATCAGGAGCTTGCCTACGGCAAGGACGCATGCTCATAAAGCTATCATGAAGCAAACAGTATTCCCTCATTTCTGTACAAGGAACTAATCTTTTGAGCTTGATTACCACTGATGAATGCTAGTGAAAGAATATGTACAGGTTATTAAATCTAAGTTTTTCTTTTAATACCAGAAGCAATTTTTAGAAAACCCTAAGATTAGCGACCGGCCTAGTCGAAGGGTGCGCAACTCCGAGTTAGAGCGGTAGCGACGAAATATTATAAATAGAAGATTGTAAAGGGGTGGGAGGTGTCATGCTTTCGTTTAAGCGCGAATGATTATGTTTATTTCGTCGATGGACATTATATATATATATATATATATATTGATTTGGATATGGTTTATATTCTTTGATGCGGATGCGTGCAAGGTGTGACTAACTCCTTAAATCCCTCTCGACCCTCTCAGGTTTAGCTCTTGATATATATAACTGACATATGATTAGTTATATTTTTACAATAGGTATGTTGTAAGTAAAGTTTTAAAATTTGTTAACATGCGTTGACGGTTTATATGTGGATATAAATGTTTGTATTACTGAACTTTATGTATGTGCATATATTTGTTATATTTTAATTGTCAATAACTCTGCCTCTTTCTTTTTTTTACTATTAGATAAATAATCATTTGAAGTCAACAGTTTGAAATTATATACGGGACGATTTTATTTAATCATACTAAAACCATATTATGCACAAGATGTTAATTAATTTCGATTATTCCATTTTAAGTGCCTGTGTTTTATTGAAGGAATCGAAAAATGTTGACAAAAGCTGATAAGGTTGATTTTTTTTTCATTCATTTTATAAATGATTATCTTTGATTAAAAAAAAAAATCAGTATTTGTGTTTTCCTTTGCTTTTACTGTGGACGTGAAAGAATGAATGGAAATAAAAATTGACAGAGTTAAGATCAGCATAAGACAAAAGGAAAATTACAACAACTGAAATGAGATTCTTGAGAAGAATTCTTGGAATATTAAGAATGGACAGAACCAGAAATGATGTCATTAGAAATAAAGTAGGAGTCGAACCCGTTCTGAACTATATTCTAAAACAGCAAATAAAATGGTTCGGTCATGTATCACGACTACCAACAGAACGTGTACCACAGAGAGCAATGTTTTACAGACCACACAAAGGCAGAGGAAGGGGCCGCCCATGCAAACGATGGACCGATGGTACAGCAGAGTCCCTGAACATCTCAATGTACGAAGTCAACAGGCGAGCCATTGGGAGACAATTGCACTTCACCTCTACACCCAGCAGTAAATGAGGAAGGACAAGGCAACACAAGACAAGAGTTCAGATCATGGGCCTTAGATATATTTATTAAGACACTGATCAAAGTCAAACACCAAAAACACCCGTACCTGAGAATATAAAAGAACAAACTGAATTATATATTTTAAATATCCTACAAAATCATGACACAAACCGTATACATCACTTCTGTACAAGGAATTACAAATCTCTGGTTTTTTTTAGGCTGTTTGTCGCTGACGAATGCTCACAGAGCTGTCATGTAACAAACGGGTCTATCAGTTCCCTGACTTCTGTGGGAGGAGGTGAGTGGGGGGGGGGGGGGGGGAAATGAGAGAGGGAGTGGGAGAAAGAACTAAACTGTGCTCTCTTGTACTCTTCACTTCTACACTTCAGGGAGGGAAGGGTATCAATGAGTTAACGGACAATTCTTCAGTAGCCAGATAACAAAGTGTGAAGTTTTCCTGCAGAACTTTCATCAATATATATGCTGAACATGGCTGTGTGTGTGTGTGTCGGAGCTTCAAATTTCGACTATGGCTTTGATTTCTCAAACCTCGACTATGGCTTTGATTCCTCAAACCTCGACTATGGCTTTGATTCCTCAAACCTCGACTATGGCTTTGATTCCTCAAACTTCGACTATGGCTTTGATTTCTCAAACCTCGACTATGGCTTTGATTCCTCAAACCTCGACTATGGCTTTGATTTCTCAAACCTCGACTATGGCTTTGATTCCTCAAACCTCGACTATGGTTTTGATTCCTCAAACCTCGACTATGGTTTTGATTCCTCAAACCTCGACTATGGTTTTGATTCCTCAAACCTCGACTATGGTTTTGATTCCTCTATTTTTATTTAATTCCTGACTACGACTCCTCTGTTTCTCACTGCCAAACTCCGACTTCTCTATTTTTTCTTTGCCAAACTCCGAATCCTCAATTTTTTTTCATTTCCTGAATCCGACTCCTAAATTTTTTTTCACTGCTAAAATCCGACTCCATTATTTGTGTAAATTGCCAAACTCCGACTCCTCTATTTTCTTTCATTGTCATATTCAAACTCCTCATCGGGCACACTTTTACAGAGTCAGATTTCACAAAATTTCTACGTCGAGTCCTGTTTATGTTTCTGCTGCACTTCTTCATAGAAAGTAAACTTCTACCGATCCCTAATCCTCTAGGCTGCCGTTGCTGCTCCATAGCCCTAAATCCCTACTCCTCTAGGCTGCTGTTGTTGCTCCATAGCCCTAAATCCCTACTCCTCTAGGCTGCTGTTGTTGCTCCATAGCCCTAAATCCCTCCTCCTCTAGGCTGCTGTTGTTGCTCCATAGCCCTAAATCCCTACTTCTCTATGCTGCTGTTGTTGCTCTGTAGCCCTAAATCCCTACTCCTCTAGGCTGCCGTTACTGTTTCATAGCCCTAAATCCCTACTCCTCTAGGCTGCCATTACTGCTTCATAGCCCTAAATCCCTACTCCTCTAGGCTGCCGTTACTGCTTCATAGCCCTAAATCCCTCCTCCTCTAGGCTGCCGTTACTGCTTCATAGCCCTAAATCCCTCCTCCTCTAGGCTGCCGTTGTTGCTCCATAGCCCTAACACTATGAGCATTATGTTCTGATGCGTCCCGACTTCGATACACTAAAAACTATTCTCACAGAGACAGTTTCCTTAACATAAGAGTGTCAGGTACATTTATTTTACGCAGGTGCGTTGGTTGGTTGTAGTATAGGGATACAGGTGGGGGGGCGGGGTGGGGTGGGGGGGGGGCCCGAGGAATCGGGGATCCCGGGTCAGACAATGGGAACCTAAACGAGTCAGTATAGTAGAAAGTTCGGTGTAGCGACTCTACTTTCTTGTTAGCTGGTTAACACCCCCCCCCCGTTTTTCGCCTTTCCCCAAAATCTACACGAGAAGACAGTTCACTACAACTATACACTTCTCCTTTTCGTTCTCGGCACCTTTCGCTTTAGTCGCTTTTTATTCTGATCTGCAAAAAAAAAAAGAAGAGAGAAAAAGCCTACACCCGAAAACCAACGCGGGCGTAAACATGCTAAAACAAATGGGAAGAGTTCCAAACCGGCCGTAAATCACAGAAGGCAGATAAAATGTTAACCCGCGCCGCCATGTAAACACTGAAAATTGTTAATCAAACAAGGAATGCCAATCCTGATTGAAGAAAATGATAAATGCAACTGAGAAACCCATAAAGACTGAGATGCGTATGCAGTTTCTCACTGAAAGCAATTACTTCGTTAATATCTGTATTTTGTTTTTCCCCCTAAGATTTTAAAAATGGGGATTTTACACGCCCACAACATTTCTGGATTTCACGAATCCAAATGAGCATTCCAAAGAGTTGTTTATTGGAAGCATCATGGGTTTCATTTCGTGCAGTTACAAAATGTGTCTGTAACCGAATTCTCGGAAATAAAAATTAATCGCATGTGAATGCCAATTTTCATTTAGGAAAAAAAAAAGAAAGAAAGAAAGAAAAAGGAATAATTATTTTCGCTACAGAAGACGGTTTTGAAGCGGGTAGGCGATAACTGTTTACAGATTCCCCACAGAGTACTTCTACTAAACAGCTTCCTTCACATTTGATTTGACCAATGTCTGAAATTCAAATACCTTGGAGCAGTAATAACTTCAGATGAGAAATGCAGAACAGAAATTAGGAACAGAATAGGCCAAGCAAAGACTGCATTTCAGAGAATGAGAAACATATTGACCAACACATCCTTATCAATGAATGTTAGAAAACGAGTCCTAAAATGCTATATTGAACTTATCTTGTTATATGGAAGTGAATCATGGACAATAGGCAAGTCTGCACAAAAATCATTGGAAGCAGCAGAAATGTGGTTTATTAGAAGAATGTTGCGAATCCCCTGGACAGCAAAAATAACTAATGAAGAATGTATGAGAAGAGCTGGAGAGACAAAAAACCTTGTCAAAAATATAAGAGAGAGACAATGTACTTTCATAGGACATGCAATGAGAAGAGGGGGCATTGAAAATATTATAACAACAGGAAAAATAGAAGGAAGAAAACCAAGAGGAAGACCAAGAGAAATGATACTGGACAGTCTGACGGGATGGTGTGAGAGGAGATCACTAACTGAGCTGATGGCCTGCATGAAGGATCGGATACTCTGGAGAAGCATGATGGCCAACGCCAGTCGGCACGGCACATGATGATGATGATGAAGTCTGATTGTCTAACAGAGAATTTGACCCAATTTGTCTTTTCCATTGGGCTCTACGTTGAGAGTCAGGAAGGGAGTGCTACACTGAACCAAATCTGTTCTATGGATGTGAAGCCTGGGTGGTCAGAAAAGAGATTACAAGAAGGCTGAGATCAGCTGTATTTTGGTTCTTAAGAAGAATGCTGAAGGTACCATGGACGGAGAGAAAATCGAACGATGAAGTTCTGAAAGAGGAACAAGGAAGACTATAACAAAGATAAGATAAGGAAGACTATAACAAAGATAAGATAAGGACAATCCAAGCTTGTGGGGCAAGTTTGAAGGAGAGGCGGGCTTGAGCACCCAGTAGCAACTGGGAAAATCGAAGGTACAAGAGACAGAGGTGGACAGAGAGACTTGATGCTTGATAGTTTGGCAACCTGGCAGAGGAAATGCTCAGTGACAAGCCTGTTAATATACACCAAAGGATCGATGGTTATAGAAGGACATGATATCCTACGCCTGTCGGCAGAGACGGAGAGAGAGAGAGAGAGAGAGAGAGAGAGAGAGAGAGGGCGCGCACTTGTGGAATGAAACTTTGATCACATCACTACAAACTTTTATTGATAGAAACACATATTAATAGAACACATATCAAATCCTGAAAGTGCTTTATTTAATAAGTATAGTTATTTTGAATAAGAGATAACCCAAGACACAAGTAAGTCTTATATATATATATATATATATATATATATATATATATATATATATATCGGTCAGATTAGAAAATCCATTTTCACAGCAGCATGCTATGGATAACCGTAGAAGATAACTGCTCTTGAAGAGACGTATGGATACTGTTTCTGGTGGTATATCCAAAGAGAGAACAATCTCATGTTACACTCCAAAGTGCACTCTCTAGCAATCGTGGCCAAGTCCTCCATTTCATCTAATGCTAAATCTTAACAGTCGAATTTTCATAGAAAGATACCTAACCCAGTTGAATTTGTTTTTCTGTAGACAAAGATTGGAAGCATTGATCAAACAAACTACGATGTTGTAAGATGGTGCTGAATGAACTCGCATAGGTCACAGTTTTAAAATGTTGCACTGGAGGTAGTAATCTCATGGTCTTAACGCTTTGCTGTTTCGAGACAGAGCAAAAGATCTTTTTTTTTTGTAATTGTCGATGTTGCTATTGTTGTTGCTGGTGTTGGTGTTATTATTGTTGCTGTTAATGTTTTAGCTGTTTTTATTGTTGCTGTTGTTGTTTCTGTTATTGTTGTTGCTATTTTATTGTTGCTATTGCTGTTGTTGTTGTTGTTGTTGATATTGTTCTGTTGCTGTTGTTGATTCTGTTGTTTTTTTTGTTGCTATTATTGTTGATGTAGCTGTTGTGCTGTTGTTTGTGCTGTTGTTGATATTGCTTTGGGGCTGTTGTTGATACTGCTGTTTCTCTGTTGTTCTTGTTGATATAGCTTTGTTGCTGAAGCTGCTGTCTTTGTTGCTGCTGCTGTTGATATTGTTTTGTTGCTGCTGTTGTTGTTGGTATTGTTTTGTTGCTGTTGCTGGTGATGATGTTTTTGCTGTTGTTGTTGTTGATACTGTTTTGTTGCTGGTGATGATGTTTTTGCGTTGCTGTTATTGTTTTGTTGCTGTTGTTGATCTGCTGTTTTTATTGTTGTTGTTTTTGTTGATATTATTGTTTTAGCTGGTGTTGTTGTTATTATTTTGTTGCTGTTCTTGATACTGCTGTTTTGCTGCAGTTGTTGATATTGTTATTGCTGTTATTAAAATGAAGCTTATCTTTCTGTTGTCATGTAGATACTGTCACCGCAGCCTTGTACAAAGTATGGCTCAGAACATTCAACCGAGAAAATATGTCGGTCAAACACGCCAGTTTTCTTTTTTTTTTTTTTTCAAACCAGTCATTCTCAACCACGTGGTTGACGCAACGGCTCTTCTTCTTCTTCTTCTTCAACAATCAGTAGTATTTTAAACTGGTTCTTAAACCGCAGACAGTCTTTTCTCATTTGTTATACGGAGAGCCTTTGCTGTGGAGATTTTAGACGCTTTTGTTCTGATTCCACATCTTCACAGAACTGAACAAATAAACGGTGCCATTAGCGGCTTTTTTTTTTTTTTTTGCTTTTGATAAAAAGCCCACAACGCACACATGCGCTCCTAGAACTGACGTCAAGTCAGCTGAAAGAGCCCTGTTCCCTAATGCCTTTTCTTTGTTGCAGAACACACGGACCTGGTATCACGTCCTAGACGTTTCTGCCCCATCAAGCTTCTTACGTTCCTCTTCGGTGGAAGAGTGGGGAAAAAATTGCACGCGAAAAGTGCAAGTACAGAAATGTAGGTCATATTGAGCAGGTCGTTTCAGTAATGCAGAACCTGTTGCAAGCCCGCCAGAAAATGAAATTCCAGGAATAATCTGTTGGCACATGAAAGTGGGTGGGGGTAGGGGGGAACTCTGGAAAGCATAAAGCTGGATGTCTGGTGAAGGGAACACGTGACTGTATTTTCTGTCTTAGTAATTTTATGATGTTAAAAATCCAAAATTCTGTAAAAATAAAAATAAAAAAACCACCATAGTAACATTCTACATAGCTAAAATAAGACCAGGCGTCATGTATGGATCAGAAACGTGGAGTACAACAAAGAAAAATTAATAACAATTACAGGTCTTTGAGAACAATACCCGAAGAAGAAACTGTGGGCTCTTAAAGGAAACCAACAGTGGGGGAATGGAGAGCTGGACAGAACAACTTATAAGTCCCAACAAATTCTTGAAATTCAACAGTTTACGCTGGTTGGGTCATGTATAAAGATTGGAATAGAATCATCATCATCATCATCATGCGCCATGCCTGGAGGCGTATGCGGTCATACTCCTCCACAAGAGAATGGACAAACGAAAATGATTTATATACACCTCGTAAAGGAAACAATACAAAAGGGTAGACCAAGACAGAGATGGAAAGACAACATAGGAGAAGATATAAAGGAAATTGGTGTCACCAACTGGAAAGAGAAGATTAGGAATAGAGGGGACTGGAGGCGAACTTTATCTGCAACAATGATCCTTAATGGCTCGGAAAGAAGAAGAAGAAGAAGAGGAAGAAGAAGAAGAAGTTATTTGTAGCCTATGTTTTGTTTTTCAGGAGAGAAAAACATTGAATATTTACACGCATTATTTGAACTATAACAAAATGCGCTGAAAGGTAACTTAAATATACTTAACTTAAACAAAGTCCATCCATGTTTCTGGATAAAACTACGAAATAAACACGATAGTTAAACTCCATAGATTTATGCTCTTGCTTCGCTACCGACTAGCGCTCACATCTTATGTACATAACAAAGATCTTTAAACATATTTTTTTCTGGTTGCTGGACCAGAGCGACTCTCAATGGATCATATTAACAGACTCCCAAAGCATGTCACGGAGAATCAAACGACATTTCTTCCGAAGGCAGTGGATCCAGCTTCTAGAGGGCGCTCGGTTATCCCAGCCAGTTTGACGTGGATAAACTGCCCAGGTCATGCGGGAGTCACAGGCAGCGAGAAAGCGGACAAGCTGGCGGGCATCAATTCAGGGCACCCTAATAATGGACAAGGAGGAGATTGCAAGAGCCACCTTGGGTAGGCTGGCTATGGAGGACGACATCGGGCTGAGTCACGACAATCACATCAGGAGGAGGATGATCGAATTGGGGGGAGAAGAGGGGAAGTGGACGTTTTCCCGAAAGAAGTGGCTTGCGCGCGTTAACCACAAACCAGTGTGTGTGACTGGCCAGGCGCACGCTTCAGTGGGTGTTGGAATGGAAAGCGAAGCACAAATGGGAATGCCCGGAGCGCGGGGATCACAGTTATAGCAAACAGAACAGGGCCTACTGAAACACTTAACTGAATGATACAGGGTTCTGCTGCACTGGTATCACAGCGTTACACGTAAACAAAAACACTACAAACAAGCATCAGCAGAATACAGAATGAGGTAAGAACTTTACAATAAAGATGAGGGAGAGGAGATGAGGGAGAAGAGACGAGGGAGAGGAGACGAGGGAGGGGAGATGAGGGAGAGAAGACGAGGGAGAGGAGACGAGGGAGAGGAGACAAGGGAGAGGAGACGAGGGAGAGGAGATGAGGGAGAGGAGACGAGGGAGAGGAGACAAGGGAGAGGAGACGAGGGAGAGGAGACGAGGGAGAGGAGATGAGGGAAGGGAGAGGAGAGGAGGGAGTGAAAACATAAATAAGAGACAGGACATCCAGTTCACTAAGGAAGTGATATTCATTGCCAGATATAAACGAACAAACATAAAATGATAATATCCCGACTCCGTGAGTGATAAAACAGAATTACCAAATCAAAATCTTGTTTACGCCGAGGGATTCGCAAAATGCTAGCCCCCCCCCCCCCCCCCCCTCTTTACAAAACCTCTAATCAAAAGGAAATCATGAAAAACTGACTGACAGCTATTTCTCATCTAAATTCTGAAGTGACCTTTGAGAGTTTTCATGTTTTTTTCTGAAGGTCTGCTTTCCAGCACGGCTCGTTGGTTCTTCAGAGATTACAAGGTTTTTGCAGCCCAAGACAGCAACATGTTTTCAACGGGCATATGCAGAGTCAAGACTTCAGAGTTTCTAGAAACCATTTTTGTTTATCGCATATGCCATATGCATCGAACTCTAAATGATGTTTGAACAAAAAAAAAGAGATAATGTTAATAATCACTAACATAACAAGCTGGGATCACTGATGCTTTAATTTCTGCATCGAGCCAGGTTGTAAACTGCTGCCCTGCTGATGTATATTACAGGCAAGCAGATTGCTAAACCCTATCATTAGGCTTCAGGAAGCACGCAGACCAAGTCAACCATCAAATCAAGCAGAATTAGAACGCTGGAGCAAGCCAGCCCGCCTCCAAACACATGAACTTAACATTGATACGTCTGCCCAGCTAAAGAATATCACAATAACACTGAAACGTTCACCCAGCAAACAGAATATCAAGTTAACACTGATAAGTCTGCCCAGTAAACAGAATATCATGTTAACACTGATAAGTATACCCAGCAAACAGAATATCAACTTAACACTGATAAGTCTGCCCAGCAAACAGAATATCAAGTTTAACACTGATAAGTCTGCCCAGCAAACAGAATATCAAGTTTAACACTGAAAAGTCTGCCCAGCAAAAAGAATATCAAGTTTAACACTGAAAAGTCTGCCCAGCAAACAGAATATCAAGTTTAACACTAAAAAGTCTGCCCAGCAAACAGAATATCAAGTTTAACACTGAAAAGTCTGCCCAGCAAGAAGACGAGCAGGCAACTCTACCTATTCAGAAAGAAGGCTATATTAATGTTGATACGTTTGCCCAACAAAGAGACTAGTGTAACATTGATACGTCAGTCCAACAGTAGACTAGGGTAAAACTTACCTAGTTTTCACTAACACATATACATACAGCTCTCATAAAATCCTTCCTTTAGCGAAAAGACTATTCGTCGCTCTAAACATTCAGCCAAGAGTAAATTCGTTTCAGGATTTTTCCAAAGTTCAAGGACGAATCTGCAAAATAATGCGACCTTGCATTCAGCAAAATTTCAAACACAAAAACATCAAGCGGTGAGATTTATTCGAGCGAGATGACCTACCTGCTTCCCTGTTTAGATTCTCAGAATCAACTAGGACAATCTGGAGCTTTGAAAAAGCGAAAAAAAAAAACAAAACACGTGTCTGTCAAATCACACAAGTGAAAAATATTCAAAACCGGATATGACCTCTTGTGAAAGGTTAAATATTTATTCCTGGAAGTGATCGTTTCTACAGATTGAATGGGACGTAATGCAGGCTGTTGTAAAGAATTTTCGGCTCTTGAATAGAACCCACGCAAACTACAGACTACTGAGCCATCAGCATGCGGTAGTGGTGTTCAGATTATAGAACTTATCCTACAAGAGTGCCCAAACCATGCAGACCTGAGGCGTGAGACATGGCCAGAGAACACAAGCTTGGGGCAAAAGCTTTTGGGGCTCATCAGGATCTGGAGAGGACTGCGGGCTTTGCCATGTCGACAGGGATCAGGATCTGATATGACCAACAACCTCGAACGAAGGAGGAGGAGGAGGAGGAAAAGAAGAGGAAGAGAAGAAGGAAGAAGAAGAAGAAGAAGAAGAAGAGAGGAAGAAGAAGAAGAAGAAGAAAGAAAGGAAGAAGAAAAGAAAGGAAAGAAGAAGAGAAGAAGAAAGAAGAAGAAGACAAAGAAGAAAAAGAGAAGAAGAAGAAGAAGAAAGAAGAAGAAGAAGAGGAAGAAGAAGAAGAAGAAGAAGAAGAAGAAGAGGAAGAAGAAGAAGAAGAAGAAGAAAGAAGAAGAAGAAAGAAGAAGAAGAAGAAAGAAGAAGAAGAAGAAGAAGAAGAAAGAAGAAGAAGAAGAGAAGAAGAATAAGAAAGAAGAAGAAAGAAGAAGAAGAGAAGAAGAAGAAAGAAGAAGAAGAAGAAGACATTATAAAACTCTTTACTTCATTTCTTTATAATACATAAATGCTAAAGTCCCCAATGGCTGCGGGGCTTTCTAAGAAACTTGTCCCTTTGATCCGCTCCCAACCTTAAAGACAACCAGCTTTACATCCATCTCCAGGGCATGTTATCTATATCTTCATCCCTGTCATCAGGTGTCAAAACAAATTAAGTTTGCCAAAACAGACATGGATGTGGAGATGGCACATCAAGACTACTTCTGCCCAGCTGTTTTTTTCAACTGTCCCATTCCTAGTCCGTGATATATAATACAATCCTCCCCCGACTTACGGCCCACCGAGTTACGGCCATATTTTACCAAAGAAATAATAAAACACAGAGTACAGGAACTACGTAGCAAAACAGTTTAATTTATTTTCTTGTTACTCCGTCGATCAGAAGGTCCCGGGTTCGATTTCGAACTGGGGCCGCCGGCGCTCATCATCTTAATCCACCCTTTAAAAAATGGGTACCTAGGGTTTACTTAGGAAAAGAGAGACAGCCAGGGCAGGTGCTGGTGTCCCTACCTAAAAAGCTGTAGAGGCCTAGAAATATGAAGGCGCTAACGTTTCTCTAGCTCCTACGGCATGCAAATGCTACGGGCTACAGTTGTTACTTGTGAAGTGATATTTCATTTTTCAATAAAATCTACACCATCATGGACTCCTACCGCGCTGATCTGGTGAGTACAGAATGCATGAATCTGGGTGTGTACGCAGTGTGTATATGTACTGTTTTACGTGTCACTGAAAAGTTATTACAGTACGATTCCTTATTCATGTTTTGTGTTTTAGATTTATAATTTATTTCCACACATTTACCGTGCGCATTCTGTTCAGACTTTGAAAGTGGTGCGAGCTGTGAACCAGCCTCACTGCACACGGCCAAACCACAGGTACTCTTGCTGCCTGCCTAGTTGGCAGCTGACCAGAAACTGCCGACTACTGCCGCCATCAGTAGGAACTCCGTAGTTGGCGGCATCTTTCCTCTTCCTTCCCAGAGCGTTAATCCTGGTGCCCATTATTTTCTTGAAGCTGGGTGAACACCGAGTGTTTTTTTTTTCTGCGAGTCACGGTTTGACCGTCACTGTGAATGGGAATCGAAACCTGGTCGGCTGGTCGGCAAGCGAGTGTCTAATCCACTACACTAGCGGGACTCACTCTTCAAAGTGATGGTAAACATGTCTGTTCATCTTTTAAGATGTTACACCAGTGAACTTTACTTAGTGACTGACCTCCCTCCGTAACCACCAATATATGGCCATATGGCCAGTTCGATTTACGGCCAGATGACAGGTCTTTTTTAGTGTCTGACCTCCCTCCATAATCATCGATATATGGCCAGTTCGATTTACGGCCAGATGGCAGATCTTTTTTAGTGTCTGACCTCCCTCCATAATAATCGATATATGGCCAGTTCGATTTACGGCCAGATGGCAGATCTTTTTTAGTGTCTGACCTCCCTCCATAATAATCGATATATGGCCAGTTCGATTTACGCCCAGATGGCAGGTCTTTTTTAGTGTCTGACCTCCCTCCATAATCATCGATATACGGCCAGATGGCAGGTCTTTTTTAGTGTGTGACCTCCCTCCATAACCACCGATATACGGCCAGTTCGATTTACGGCCAGACGGCAGGTCCCAAAATGCGGCTATATGTGGACACACGACTGTAATCGAAATGAATGGAAATTTAAACACTTTTTGTTTTTCATTTATAATATAAACAAAAGACATTTCTTTGTCACGAACTGAACTTATATGCCAGCGTCCCAGACTACTCTATCACGGGCTGTCTTGTAGTAACAGTTTCATAACCATATCACGATCAATACTCTCCACTCACGGTTTCGAACGCTTAAAACAACGGAAGACAACAATCTATCCTTACTTCTATTTTGTTGTTTGTTCTTGCTTGTAGTCCAAACATTACGTGATATAATGACTTTGCCCTTTAGAAAAGTCTGTTTTATTTATGTTTTTATTTCACACTGGCCATTCATTCATTAGCATGTCCCTTGCGGAACTTTGCCTCCCTAACATCACTCCTGTATGCCTCTTGGTTGTGAGCAAGATGCCCTGCTGCTGATGCATCCATTTGCAGATCATCAACGATGTCTTGCAGCCATCTTCGCCTTGGTCTTCCTCTCTTTCCACACTGGCCACATAGTTCAAATTATGAATCTTGAAACTTTCTTATAAAGGGAAAAGCATAATACTATTTAGTTCTTAATCTTGACACATCTTATAACGCGAGGGGGGGGGGGGGTGGGTGTGGGTGGTATAATTAAATTTAGCTCTTAACTTTGAAAGATCTTTAATGAAGTACTTGTTAATGGCAAAGTATACTGATAACAAACTACGAGGATTCAAAACATTTTAAGTAAAAGCCTTCTAAAGAGAGCAGTACTAAAACCAGTACTTTGTAGCCTTCAGTTCAAACAGTGCCAAACGACCGATTACCGCATGGAAACAAGCACTTGTCTCTCTCTTTCCATAACAGCATTGGCAAATATTGTTAATGTCTAGCATGCCTATGGTCTCGCAACCATAGCCGACCAAGACCCTGTCTCGCAACCAAAGAAGACCATGAACATGTCTCGCAACTATAACAGACCAAGACCCTGTCTTGCACCTATAGCCGACCAAGAACATATCTCGCAACCAAAGCCGACCAAGACCCTGTCTTGCAACCATAACCGACCAAGACCCTGCCTCGCAACCATAACCGACCAAGACCCTGCCTCGCAACCATAACCGACCAAGACCCTGTCTTGCAACCATAACCGACCAAGACCCTGCCTCGCAACCATAACCGACCAAGACCCTGCCTCGCAACTATAACCGACCAAGACCCTGCCTCGCAACCAAAGCCGATCAAGTCCCTGCCTCGCAACCAAAGCCGACCAAGACCCTGCCTCGCAACTATAACCGACCAAGACCCTGCCTCGCAACCAAAGCCGACCAAGACCCTGCCTCGCAACTATAACCGACCAAGACCCTGCCTCGCAACCAAAGCCGACCAAGACCCTGCCTCGCAACCAAAGCCGATCAAGACCCTGCCTCGCAACTATAACCGACCAAGACCCTGCCTCGCAACTATAACCGACCAAGACCCTGCCTCGCAACCAAAGCCGACCAAGACCCTGCCTCGCAACCAAAGCCGACCAAGACCCTGCCTCGCAACTATAACCGACCAAGACCCTATCTCACCTCTCCGTTGGTACCCCCAGTAACAGGCTTAGCCTGCCTAACGGGGTAGAGATCGTCATAGTTCCCCATGGCGGTAGAGTCTGTTAAAGACGTACTGCACACCCTCCCACCCACCTGACCCCAACCCCCCCCCCCCCCCCGCGCTTTTGTAATCCTTTCAGGAACTGAAAAAAATAGCCGCCATAACAAACTCCCAATCCGACACCATGTTATGCCTCAATATCTTCTCAGCGTCTGCTGTAAGTAACATCAGCTGGCAGCTCCAGGGAGACAGAGGGAGGGGAAGAGCTGACTGTGTTTAGCACTGTAACCAAGGAGCTTCCTGATTACATCAACGCGCTGTGAAAAATGTGTTCACCATATTTTCATTTCCTGCACTTGTTCTCCCACATCTGTTCTAACTTTAGATCCTGTTAAACACATGTATCTGAAATGAATGGAGGGGGAAAAAAATGAACAAAAACTATTGTTCATGAAATTTACGACATCCGTTCATGACTAGAGTCAAACAATTGTTCTGTTTCTAGCGGTATGTCTTCAGAGGGACTACTTTTTAGTACACAGCGGAGCCCCACAAAAGTAGTCTGTAGTAGTCTTCTGTGTTCTCTTTGAGCAGGTTGTTGTTTGTTATCATGTTGTTAGCTGTTAGCTGGGTATTGATCGATTATGTTGTCAGTGTCGCGTAGAAGGTGGGTGCTGATCGATTATGTTGTCAGTGTCGCGTAGAAGGTGGGTGCTGATCGAGTATGTTGTCACTGTCGTATAGAAGGTGGGTGCTGGTCGATTATTTTACCAGTGTCACGTAGAAGGTGGATACTGATCGATTATATTACCAGTGTCACGTAGAAGGTGGATGTTGATCGAGTATGTTGTCAGTGTCACGAAGAACTTACTGGTAATGATGTGAGTGTCAGATGACTATTGAACAACTATGTTGTCAGTGTCACGTAGGATTTACTGGCTATGGTGTCAGTGTCAGATGGTTATTTAAGTGTTATGTTGTCAGTATCACGTGGGACTCATCTGGTTCTATTGTCAGTGTGTACTGATCCGCTATGTGTCAGTGTAACGTAGGACTCATTTGGTTCTATTGTCAGTGTGTATTGATCCGGCTATGTTGTCATTGTCACGTGGGACTTAATGATTATATTATCAGTGTTTGATTGGTGCTGATCGGTTATGTTGTCAGTATCACTTAGGACTTATTAGTTACAGGTGGGTGTTGATTGGTTATGTTGTCACAGCCACGTAGAACTTACTGGTTATATTGTCAGTGAGTATCACATTGGATTGGTCAACAATTTCACATGTATAACTTTCTGTTGCAGGTTAAGTGTGATAGCAGCCGTGGTAAGGCTGGTACTAGCAGAGGTACACAGAACTGCATAGTGCAGTTTTATGAGAGAGTGAGAGAGAGGGACAGAGAGAGACAGACAGACAGACAGAGAGAAAGAGAGATAGGATGGAAATGAGCTCGTATTATCAGTAAGACATAAGAACAGTGAAATGGTCATTAAAAACAACAATATTTCGACAAAAATGCCTTTATCATAGGCAACATAAAAAACAAAACAAACGGATATATATATACGCGAAAATGAAACTTTTTCGTTTTTTTTAACAGGAAACCTATTTTTGAAGTGTTTTATTCGTTATCTTGGAACGTAAATTTCTTTAAATCGAAAACAAACACACCATTTAAATAAGACGCAGATGTCCCTCGATATAAACAAAACCGAAATACGTAAACCCGCACTTATGTAAGAAATTTCCGACAGACACAAAGTTTGGCTAAAGCTCTTGCAGAAACCGTCTGGTATACGCGGGAAAGCGCAAGTCACCACAAACGCAAGCTACAGAAAGGTGAGGCGATGACCAAGTCAGTGATTCAGTTATAACAGAGAGAAATCATAACAGACTTTAGTTAGTATTACAGAAAAGTCTACAGATTGTAGAAAAGGAATGAATGTCCATTTATAGCAGTATTCGTGTAACAACTGTTGGCTTGATAGTAAGGGCATTATTATGGGTTTTTCTTTTTCAATTTTCTCCTGAGATCCTTCGAGAAGGTCACGTGGGCTGCAAAACCCGTGACAGGAAATTGTGGGGGCACGGCTGAGTGCGTGGAGTCGGTCTTGGTTTAAACGTGTAACTTTGTGGAGGTTTTTTGTGTGGTGTAATGTCTTCGTGGAACATATGAACGTGATAGTTGTACTGCAGTTGTACGTATGAACGGACTGGCCACATGGCAGGGATAACCAGCCGGCAGTCGGATTTAACGTTATTTTCATCATCATTATCATCCTTCCATCAATAAATGTTCCAAGTCACCGTTACCCAGGATTTACTTGACTATCTGTACCAGTTGTCGTCAACGTGAGGTTGTGAAGAACCTGGATGAGAAGTATGTCTGGAACAGTGTTTAACTAATCCAGCAAGTGAGAGTGAGAGCTGGAATTCTGTGTATAACTAGTCCAGTAACCTCAACTCACGAAGATCAAGATGAAAGTCTACCCTGTTATTCACGTGCGTAATGTGATCACTACGATACATTGCGGCCTAAGTAAAGCCCCATTAACACAATGTACATACCAACGGTACAGACAGAAAGAACAAGACTACCAAAAAAATCCTATTATACATTACTTTATAATTATCGGTTTAGATCTGACAAGAATAACCTCCCACTTCAGGCGTTCATCATAGAAATGGGCTGAGTATATTAAATGTTCATACTGGCTTTAATGGTGAAGGGAAAAAAACATTTACATCTACCTCACAAAGTCGTTTCAATCGACTTAGAGATGAAACTGAGAAACACACGAACGTATGAAGGTGGACAAAAGGACGTGAAGAAGGTTTGGCGGTAACAACAGTGAACACTGTTGTGAAAGATACTTCTCACACACAAAAAAGAGGCTGTGATAGGAATGGCTGTGAACATTATTGTGAAAGATACTTCTCACACACAAAAAAGAGGCTGTGATAGGAATGGCTCACACACAAAAAAGAGGCTGTGATAGGAATGGCTGTGAAAGATACTTCTCACACACACAAAAAGAGGCTGTGATAGGAATGGCTGTGACAGGAATGGCTGTGAGCAGTATTTTGTGGAAGATACTTCTAACACGCAAAATAAAAAGAGGCTGTGAAAGAAATGGCAGCCATGAAGTCGGCGATAACAACAAGAATGCACAATAAGCGATGATGGAAAAACTGTTCCCTACTGTCTTTTAGTGCAGCAGTGCATACCTTCGTGCACATAAAGTCTTTCCCTGATGTCAAACATTTATTACACAAAACTATGCTAAGTACAGACATGTGGCTTTTTTGTGGGAATTTTTACCTCAATTTTTGTTAACGTTATTCCTGCACTTCAGCATGTGTTATGTCTGTTGCCCGAAGAAAGTTTAAGCGATACTAGAAACCCATGTGTTCCCCATCATATCTATAGTCGCCGTCGCTAAAGCGTCCATTATTCTTGCCTTTCTTGCCTTCAAAGCTTCAATATAAGGAACTGGTGAACTGAACACTTTGTTAGTAGTATATTCATACAAAAAGAAAATAAAAAAGTCAAGAGGAGGGATGGTTGATTGGGTTGATTGTACAATCTCCCTATAACTGAGAGCAGGTGTCCTTTGCAGCCGATGCTGTTGGGGTGTTGAGGCACAGCATCGCATCGGAGTGGGAGGGGGTTATGGCAGCTACTTTTTTTTTTTCAGTCCCGGAGTAAAAAGCAGGGGGTGTGCAATGCTTCTTTAGAAGACTCCACCACCATGGGGACTACGGCGATCCCTGCCCCGTTAGCCAGGCTAGGCCTGTTACTAGAGGTACCAACGGAGAGGTGAGACAGGGTCTTGGTCAGCTATGGTTCCCTAACCCTGACGCTAGCATGTCAGCTATGGTTCCCTAACCCTGACGTCAGCATGTCAGCTATGGTTCCCTAACCCTGACGTTAGCATGTCAGCTATGGTTCCCTAACCCTGACGCTGGCATGTCAGCTATGGTTCCCTAACCCTGACGCTGGCATGTCAGATATGGTTCCCTAACCCTGACGCTAGCATTTCAGCTATGGTTCCCTAACCCTGACGCTAGCATGTCAGCTATGGTTCCCTAACATTGACGCCAGCATGTCAGCTATGGTTCCCTAACCCTGACGCTGGCATGTCAGCTATGGTTCCCTAACCCTGACGCTGGCATGTCAGCTATGGTTCGCTAACCCTGACGCTGGCATGTCAGATATGGTTCCCTAACCCTGACGCTGGCATGTCAGCTATGGTTCCCTAACCCTGACGCTGGCATGTCAGCTATGGTTCGCTAACCCTGACGCTGGCATGTCAGCTATGGTTCCCTAACCCTGACGCTGGCATGTCAGCTATGGTTCGCTAACCCTGAAGCTAGCATGTCAGCTATGGTTCGCTAACCCTGAAGCTAGCATGTCAGCTACGGGTCGCTGATTTTCTCATCGGACAAGACGTCTTCACCCTGACTCCCCCACCCCCACCCCCAGAACGTGCCACTATGATGTTGGAATATCCCTCCTGTTCCATTTGTTTGGAAAGTCTGCGTTCAAGATCTGAAGAGCAAACCCCCCAGTGTAGCGGTGCATCATCGATTTGCATGACAGTAACAGTAATAAAAGCTCTGAGGATTGGCCAACGTAACGTCACAGTGTCTCTCGTTTCTCATCGTCATCATCATCATCATCATCATCATCATGTGCCATGCCGGTAGATGTTGGCCATCGTACTTCTCCACAGAATCTCGTCCCTTGATGATTTCTTTCAGCTCAGTTGAGTGATTTTTTTGATGTGCCATCGCCTTAGACTGTCCACGATTTTTTTTCTTCTCTTGATCTTCCTCTGCTATCTTTCCAGTTGTTATGATGTTCTCAAGCCCTCCTCTTCTCACTGTATGTCCAGTGATGATTGTCGCTTTCTTATAGATTTAATTAAATTTCTACCCACATTTGCCTTTGTTAGACATTCGCTGTTCGTCATCTTGGCTGTCCTTGGTATTCCTAACACTCTTCAAATTGAACCACATCTCTGTTGCCTCTAGCGATCTTTCCATTGATCTACTGATTGTCCATGACTCACTTCCATAGAGCAGAACAGATTCAATGAAACACAGTAACATGCTTCTGTCCAGCATAGTTTTCAAGATCTGATATTTCTCAGTCAGGGAAGGACTTCATCATCACCTTGCATTTCTGGCTTACGTGTTTATAGTGTAAGCCAGTGGTTCCCAATTAAAAAAAGTTCGCCGACCCCTTTGCTGTTTCACAATCCAGGCCACGAGAAAGTTTCGCATATGTGTATGGTGGCCATGTGCTTTTAATTCGAATAATTTTCTTCCAGAAAATGTGGGCAACTTTTAATGAATAAAAAACGCTACATTGCGCTAAAGACACAGTACAAACTTGACGAATGTTCCAAATGACAATAATGCAGTAAAGAAGGAAAAAAAACACAAGACAGCGATTAACATTCCTGCTTGTTCTGACACATGAACAGAACACGAAATGTGTGACAGCTAACCAAACTAAATAGGTTGAGACTGATTGATCGATTGAGTGATTGACTGATCTTTATTTGGAAAGGGTTAAAAATTGGGCACGCAGGCCCGTCTGATAGTCTGCCCTTTATCATACAACTTTCACTCTGTTCCTGACATTCCACAAATATGCTGCTCACATAACAAACATAATTAACACTGAAACTGAGAGACATAACATACAATATAACATTTACGCTTCGCTCTTATCCATGCACTCAATACAGAAAGTAACTACATACATATATAAATGACTACAGAAAGTAACTACATACATATATAAATGACTACAGAAAGTAACTACATACATATATAAATGACTACAGAAAGTAACTACATACATATATAAATGACTACAGAAAGTAACTACATACATACATAAATAACTACAGAAAGTAACTACATACATAAATAAATGACTACAGAAAGTAACTACATACATACATAAATGACTACAGAAAGTAACTACATACATAAATAAATGACTACAGAAACTAACTACATACATATATAAATGACTACAGAAACTAACTACATACATATATAAATGACAACAGAAAGTAACTACATACATATATAAATGACTACAGAAAGTAATTACATACATATATAAGTGACTACAGAAACTAACTACATACATATATAAATGACTACAGAAAGTAATTACATACATATATAAGTGACTACAGAAACTAACTACATACATATATAAATGACTACAGAAACTAACTACATACATATATAAATGACTACAGAAAGTAACTACATACATATATAAGTGACTACAGAAACTAACTACACACATATATAAATGACTATCTACCAAAGAAAAATCATGCCTCTTTTTTTTTTATTCCAAACAATCGCTTCCACATTGGGTTCAATATTTCCTATTTTTAAAAGAGAAAAAAAAAAGTTCTTTCCTCTACACAGAATTCACTGAAACAGCGGTTCTTAAACATTTCGAGGTGAAAATTTAAAAAAAAAGGACTTGCGCTTTTGTCACAGACCCCAACGGCAGGTTCAAAGACCCACCCCCCCCCCCCCAGGGGTCAGCGGACCGTCAATAAGGAACCACTAGTGTAAGGTACAGTAATCTGAAGGGTTTTGAAAGACAGAAAGGGAGAGACGTCCAACATACGTAAAACTGACTTACGTTAAGGGTTATGAAACGTATTAATTACGTTAAGTCGAGACCCGTGTGTACGCCAGTTACGACTGCAGCGGGAGCTGCGAAGCCCATAGTAAACAGACTTCTCATGAGGCAAGGTATATACTCTAGACCAGCTGATTCGCGTTACAGCTAAACCAGTATAGAAAAAAATACTATATTTTTTACTCAACAAAAAGCTTCTGCAGTACGAGAATGTTTGCCTGCAAGAGGGTCACTCTAGAAGAAATGGTACAACAGCCGTTTGTGCTTTAAAGGGTAAACAAATACTCGCACAAAAGCAGTCCGGTGTATGTATGAGACAACGTTCAAATTCATTCAGGGTGAACAGAAGTGGACCCCCCCCCCCCCAAAAAAAAAAAACCCCATTAAATTTTCCCTCGGTTTACTAATCCAGTGGTACTTGCATTCATGTCTCAGCAGTGGGTTTCTTTTTTCTGGTACACACCAAAAAAAAAATGTCCCGGGGTCCATCCAGCCTCTAAAAATGGGTACCAGAGAAATCTGGGAAGGTAAATGCGGCCTGGCCTAATACCGGCAACATCAACGCTTTCAAATATCGAAGGTCGTGGAAATACAGGCCCTAACACGTATCCCCAATATGCCTTAATGGCATGGAAATGGGGGGATATTTTTCCTTTATCACTAAATTCTATTGATCAAAGTCTGTAGCTTGTTCAGCAGTAAATGCTTTAGCCCAAATTTTCTAGCACGGAACTTGCTATGATCCCATTTCACACTCGGCGGCCAACATGACGTCACAGAGAAGAGTTTGCCCGTCTCAACAGCCAGAAAATTGGGATAACGATGACGATGAGGGGCCCCCCCCCCCTTCTTTCACCCACCGAACCCATTCACTGGGCCTCTGTGGAGAGGTTTGTGAGGCTCGGATAGTTCCACAACCACCGAAAAGAAACAAACAAACAAACAAACAAACAAACAAACAAACACACACACACACGACAAAGAGAATAAAAGAAAGTATTTCAAAGGAAAGCGATGTTTTAATAATTACTTCAGCTACAACGTTCTACCGCCATTCTGACAAAATTCTATACATGGAGACAAAAGACCCGGCTTGTCTCCCCCTGGTTATAGCGAAGTTATATAAAATAATAACCATACAAACACAGAAGAGAGTTATGTGCCCTCTCATAATGATTCTGAATGATTTAATACAGGAAAGATTTAAAAGGATTTAGCTCCGATACTGGTCGTGAAATACATGCACATTATTAACAGCAATTCCTAGATGGCGGTTATGCTTGGCCATGTTTTCTTTTCGTGCCGTAAAGATGATGCCAGAAAGAAAACCGATGAAGATATCCTCGGTATATACAGCCTGCCTGTGAAACGTTCTGACCACTTTTCTGTGTGCAGGTCGTGGGAAAGTGAAACCAGCTCACTCAAATGAGCCAAGAAGACGCCTCCATGATAACCAGTGGGGTTGTTTTTGAGAGGGGGAGGGGCTGGTAATGGATTTACACGTGCTATATAAGGCCATCAGCACAACCGCATGGAATGTCCTACGCTGGACACTTCAAGGGGGGGGAAAAAAAAGAAGGAAAGTGACCAGGGCAAGGACATTTTGCAGGAAGACAGTTGAGAATGAGATGGATGGGCGTGCTATATGTAGCCATTGTTAACGTGAAGTTTGTGCGAGATATTAAAACGAGTGAGTGAGTGAGTGAGTGAAAGCGAAAGAAGAGACGACAAATGGGGACACAGAACCAACTTTGTTAATGTAAACAAAAACAAAAAACAACAACAGAAGCTCTTTATCTTTTTTAACCCTTCAAATCTTAAAGAAAAACTGTTCCTGTTACTAGACACATCCTATCTTTGTTTAGCTTTCTTCTGTTCTTATATTTTATTTAGCCATCAGTGGCTGATATGAAACTATAAGCTGGCCCTTCAAGTAACGGGCCCCGGTCTCTGACGTTTGTGTAGGAAAAACGACAAAGCATCAATTACCAACTCGTGGTCCCTTCGTTCAGGAAGTGTAAATACTAACTTGTGGTCTGTCTGTCCGTGTAGTAAGTGTAGATAGTGACATGCGGTCTGTCTTGTCCGTGTAGCAAGTGTAGATAGTGATATGTGGTCTGTCTTGTCCGTGTAGCAAGTGTAGATAGTGACATGTGGTCTGTCTGTCCGTGTAGCAAGTGTAGATAGGGACATGTGGTCTGTCTGTCCGTGTAGTAAGTGTAGATAATGATATGCGGTCTGTCTGTCCGTCTAGCAAGTGTAGATAGTGACATGTGGTCTGTCTGTCCGTGTAGCAAGTGTAGATAGTGACATGTGGTCTGTCTGTCCGTGTAGTAAGTGTAGATAATGATATGCGGTCTGTCTGTCCGTCTAGCAAGTGTAGATAGTGACATGTGGTCTGTCCGTGTAGCAAGTGTAGATAGTGACATGCGGTATGTCTGTCCGTGTAGCAAGTGTAGATAGTGACATGCGGTCTGTCTGTCCGTGTAGCAAGTGTAGATAGTGACGTGCGGTCTGTATTGTCCGTGTAGCAAGTATAGATAGTGACATGCGGTCTGTCTTGTCGTATAGCAAGTATAGATAGTGACATGCGGTCTGTCTTGTCGTATAGCAAGTGTAGATAGTGACATGTGGTCTGTCTTGTCCGTGTAGCAAATGTAGATAGTGACATGCGGTCTGTCTTGTCCGTGTAGCAAGTGTAGATAGTGACATGCGGTCTGTCTTGTCGTATAGCAAGTGTAGATAGTGACATGCGGTCTGTCTTGTCCGTGTAGCAAGTGTAGATAATGACATGCGGTCTGTCTTGTCCGTCTAGCAAATGTAGATAGTGACATGCGGTCTGTCTTGTCCGTCTAGCAAATGTAGATAGTGACATGCGGTCTGTCTTGTCCGTGTAGCAAGTGTAGATAATGACATGCGGTATGTCTTGTCCGTGTAGCAAGTGTAGATAGTGACATGCGGTCTATCTTGTCGTATAGCAAGTGTAGATGACATGTGGTCTGTCTGTCCGTGTAGTAAGTGTAGATACTAACCTGTGGTCTGTCAAAAGTGAAGGTTATGTAAAATACTAGAAATATGTGAGTTTTTTTTTTTTACAAGTGAATGGTAAGTATGAAGGAGGAAAGAGTCAACGAATTATTAATGGTTTCAGAGGTTCGCGACCTGCAAAAGTTGAGAACCACTGAGACAGAACAAGAAACATGCAGTGACACACTGTTTCACGAGAAAATCTGTCGGTTCTTCTTTCTTTCTGTGATTTCTTTTACTTCTTTCATTATTAACTGAAATTATCCGATTTCTAGTGAATTTTACTGCACTGTCTTACACTGCCGCTGCATGGGAGTGCATCGATTCATCTTCCAATTTTACGATACAGCAAAATCTTGTATGTCACAGCTACCTGAAATTAATGGCAATGTTCAGGAAATCAATGCTCCACCCAGCCTTCATCAGACGCGGCCATCTCAATAACATAATCATCATCGCTACCATTATCAGATATAATAATGAAACACTCATATCCCAAACTTTCAGAACATAATCAATAACGCACTTCAACGTTCAATCACGCCATGTTTTTGCGGTTCAATCCTGCCCGCACCATCATTCCCACATGGTCGGCCAAACAAATGTTTCTGTAAAAATGCACACAGATATTTCACTTACCCCAATCTTCACACGCAAGATATCCGCCTTCGTATTCAAAATCCCGGGTCTGTTTTCTCCGTAGCACAGATCCTAAATCCTGCTCTCCTTCTCTCTCTCTCTCTCTCTCTCTATAAACGTTTTTCAGCTGAAGTCGTATTCTCAGAAACGGAGAGAAGAGAGCCAAACAACTCAGGTAAAGCAGGTCCAAACCACAACCTGTCTAGCGAGCAGCGTTCTGTGGACTGAGAAGGTGTTGGACGAGGAAAGACCACAGCGTTACTGCCAGTTGTTGGAGGGGTTTAAAACTGCATCAGTTTCACGCTGGGGCCGAGTTTGTCTGAAAAACAAGAGCATGTCACTGTGATAAGGCATGGGGGAAACTATTTCTAAGTAACAAGACAGCACAAAACCACGCATGAGTCTACAACGAACGAAGGAACGAACAAATGCACTTTATTTTCAAAGAGTTAAAAAATTGGGCACGCAGACCCGTCTAACATTCTGCCCTTCATCATACAGCTTTCACTCAGTCACAGTCATTCAGCACTCGTTAATGAGCATGATAATCATGAAGAAACAATTAAATGATTACATAAATAAATAATAAACTATCTTTTGTCCATACACACCACACTCTGATTTATGGAACTACATGAAATAAACTTAATTATATTCTCAAGAAGAAGCAGAAGAAGAAGAAGAAGAAGAAGAAGGAGGAGGAGGAAGAGGAGGAGGAGGAGGAAGTGAAGAAGAAGGGGAGGAGGAAGTGAAGAAGAAGAAAGAGGAGGAGGAGGAGAAGAAGAAGAAAGAGAAGAAGAAGAAGAAGACTCCTCTACTAGCAATAGTTTTATCCCAGCAATCAATGAAAATGTAAATTCATTTCTCCCTTTCTATCTTCATAGACCAAAAAAAAAAAAAAATCCACTTTCCCTAAATTTTCTTTCAGAATAATCCGTAATATAAAGTATGACGAAAGTTAACAAAAGAGAAATCTGGGGAAAAAAAAGGGGGGGGGGGGGTCATACTGAACCAAAATAACGCGTACTTATTAAACCGAGTTATGATTGCAGTATTCTCGCAATTATTGTAAAGTCAGGACCCAAATAAATGAACAGTTTGGCAATTGCCAACTCGGAACGAAAAAAAAAAAGCAAAACATTAAACGGGGGAAAGTTAACAAGCACTTCACATTCTGGATTCTAAAACAACTAAAAAGTAGAATCTTCTGTGAAAAATCATTAAAATTTCATCTGTCTCAAGACGCTGCATTAAACAGATTCAGACATTCTCTCCCCCCCCCCCCCCCCGCTCTTAAAAACAGCAGAGTTTGTTTCCCTGTAGAGTTGGGAACCCTACGGACGGCCCTAATTATATAATTAGCTTAATTTTCATCCGCGAGGAAAAGACGAGACGCGGGCGATTGGGCTAAGCATGCGATCAGTGTACAAACCGTCACGTGATCACAACCTTCAAATCTTGGTGAACTCTGCTTAACGATATCCCGACTAGTTGCTTCTCTGACAACCTAATTTCATGACGAGCGCTGAGATGCAAGCTTGAGTGTACTTGGCACAAGTGTACACATATTGACATGTGTTGGGCAAGAAAGCCACCTTGTGTGACCTGCATACAGTGGATGTAGAGAGCGAGAAGAAGGAAAGCCACCTTGTGTGACCTGCATACAGTGGATGTTAGAGAGCGAGGAGAAGGAAAGCCACCTTGTGTGACCTGCTTACAGTGGATGTAGATAGCGAGGAGAAGGAAAGCCACCTTGTGTGACCTGCATACAGTGGATGTAGAGAGCGAGAAGGAAAGCCACCTTGTGTGACCTGCATACAGTGGATGTAGAGAGCGAGGAGAAGGAAATCCACCTTGTGTGGCCTGCATACAGTGGATGTAGAGAGCGAGGAGAAGGAAAGCCACCTTGTGTGACCTGCTTACAGTGGATGTAGAGAAGGAAAGCCACCTTGTGTGACCTGCTTACAGTGGATGTAGAGAGGGAAAGCCACCTTGTGTGACAAGCTTACAGTGGATGTAGAGAAGGAAAGCCAACTTGTGTGACCTGCTTACAGTGGATGTAGAGAAGGAAAGCCACCTTGTGTGACCTGCATACAGTGGATGTAGAGAACGAGGAGAAGGAAAGCCACCTTGTGTGACCTGCTTACAGTGGATATAGATAGCGAGGAGAAGGAAAGCCACCTTGTGTGACCTACGTACAGTAAATGTAGAGAGCGAGGAGAAGGAAAGCCACCTTCCGTAACCTGCTTACAGTGGATGTAGATAGCGAGGAGAGGGAACGCCACCTTGTGTTACCTGCTTACAGTGGATGTAGAGAGCTAGGAGAGGGAAAGCCACCTTGTGTAACTTGCTTACAGTGGATGTAGAAAGCGAGGAGAGGGAGAGCCACCTTGTGTAACCTGCTTACAGTAGATGTAGAGAGCGAGGAGAGGGAAAGTCACCTTGTGTAACCTGCTTACAGTAGATGTAGAGAGCGAGGAGAAGGAAAGCCACCTTGTGTAACCTGCTTACAGTGGATGTAGAGAGCGAGGAGAAGACACTTTTAACTGAAACTGCCAGTTTATCCTTCGCCTGAGGGAAACAGGGTAGATGTTAGCAGATGTTTTTGGCGGGGATTACACAGGAAAAATAGAGAGAGACAGAGAGAGACAGAGAGAGAGACACAGAGAGAGAGACACAGAGAGACAGAGAGAGACAGAGAGAGACAGAGACAGAGAGAGAGAAGCAGACAGAGACAGAGATAGGTGAAGACAGATATATATACAGAGAGAGATAAAGCAGTTTTAGGGTGGTGATTCTTCTGCTGCGATTCTATGTGTAAAATGTAAACTGTAAATGTAGTGCTATTCATCTCTGTGTAAATTTCCACTACTGCCCACTGGAATAATGTTCTTTCTGTTTACAACGACAAGTGTTGACTTTATCCATTACTGTTAATATTTTATCTCATTTAATCTACGACTATTCTACGTTGTTTTGCGTCTGTTTTGTTACTCACTTCACAGACTTACTTGCTCCCAGGTTCATTCTCTCTCAGTGGAAATAGTAATACAGAAGCAGCAACTTTACAGCTGAAATGATTTTAATGATGCACAGGGTGACGATGAGTCGATGAGCGATATGATGAGAGCGACAAAGGCATCAACAAAATCCATGGACACAAGACTGGACATCTCCACGATATATGTTCCCGGCAGACTACTGTCGCCATCAGAACAACCTAATACGCTCTATTCTACATCTATTTCACTAAACAACAACATTTATAACAGACTAATCTACGTCTATCCCAGACGATACACAAAACACAACTGTCCCTCAGTCATATGATTTCTCTCTCCCCTGACCTTTTTCTTGTCATACCTTAACCGTGACCCTCGTGCAACCCGAGACAAAGCAGATGGACTCTACTCACAAACAGCTGATTACTTTAGAAGATAACTCATTTTATACAAATGTTCCACTTCTCACATGAGTTATATCTTACATCCTAACATTCAGTATGCTGCTATAGATAGAGA
Organism: Achatina immaculata; assembly: GCA_009760885.1. Lineage (NCBI taxonomy): Eukaryota > Metazoa > Mollusca > Gastropoda > Stylommatophora > Achatinidae > Lissachatina > Lissachatina immaculata. The sequence continues at coordinate 22,963,060 of CM019695.1, forward strand.
GAGACAGAGAAAGATAAACAGAGAGAGAAAAAAAGGCAGAGACAGAGGCAAAGACAGATGAAAACAGAAATAGAGACAGAGAGGCAGAAAAAAAGTAACTAGAGACGAAGAAAGAGAGAAAAGAGACACACACAGAGAGTGAGACAGAAAGAGAGACAGAGACACAGAGATAGAGAGGGACAGAGACAGAGAGGGACAGAGTCAGAAAGAAAGAGAGACAGACAGAAACATAGAAAAGAGACAGAGAGACAGAAAGAGGGACAGAGACACAGAGATAGAGAGGGACAGAGACAGAGAGGGGCAGAGATAGAAAGAAACAGTGACAGACAGAAAGAGACAAACAGAGACGGTGAGAGACAGACAGAAAGAGACAGAGACGGTGAAAGACAAACATAAAGAGACAAACAGAGACGGTGAGAGACAGACAGAAAGAGACAGAGACGGTGAAAGACATACATAAAGAGACAAACAGAGACGGTGAAAGACAGACATAAAGAGACAAACAGAGACGGTGAGAGACAGACAGAAAGAAACAGAGACAGACAGAGAGAGACAAATAGAGACAGTGAGAGACAGACAGAAAGAGACAAACAGAGACGATGAGAGACAGACAGAAAGAGACAAACAGAAAGAGACAAGAGTCAAAGACAAAGAGACGCAGACACAGCCAGAAAGAAACAGAGACAGACAGAAAGAAACAGAGACAGACAGAAAGAGACAAACAGAGACGATGAGAGACAGACAGAAAGAGACAAACAGAAAGAGACAAGAGTCAAAGACAAAGAGACGCAGACACAGCCAGAAAGAAACAGAGACAGACAGAAAGAGACAAGAGTCAGAAACAAATAGACGCAGACACAGCCAGAAAGAAACAGACAGACAGAAAGAGACAAAAGAGTCAGAGACAAAGAGACGCAGACTCAGCCAGAAAGAACCAGAGAAAGAGAGGGGAAGAGGGGTGAGGGGTAAAACAATTGACAGGTTAAACGCAGCTGAACTAAAATACAGCAGAAACTCTGATCCCCTTTTTAGCTGAACCTAATTTCATAACACAAAATCTCTCCTTGTTATTGTTTGACCTTTCTGTACCTACACAGATACATGCACTTGCGACGTATCAGAAGCAACCAGGCCAGTAAAAATGGCTCGCGTGAGGATTGTAGATGACTGTGGCTGAATATCGACACACTGTAACACTGCAGCACAGAAGAAAACAGAAGGTCTTTGATTACTCCGATTACTAAACTCCCGACTACTAAACTCCCGTCTACCTTCAGCATTCCCTCTCTGTGACAATGTTCATTATCATCATCAGTCCTCTGTACTCCTAATGGAATACAAGACATCAACAAAGGTTCCCCAGCCAATCCTGTCTTGAGCAGGTCGACTTACCTCAAACTATGTCCTTCTCGCTTCCTTTAGTTCTTCCTGTGTCTTGCGTCTCTATGTTCCAAATGACCTGACTGTCTTTTTCCGTGCGTCCAAGTCAAGATGGTACAGGGATGTGACACTGTTACAAAGGTTTAAATGGCTGACGAAGAACCTGTGGCCCATTTTCACGCTGCTTCTGGTAGAAAGCTCATGTCTTCATTCTCTGACATAGCAACATGGCTTACAGCGGTCACCAAGAACATGACAGTTCTAACCCTTTGTCCGGTATCATCACGTCCATAATTATCGTCATCTCATCGACTGTAAAGAACAGAGCTCGCAGTCCAAGGGAGATTACAACACTATTTTTTAAAAGTAAAATTCTTTTCCACGCCATTAAGACACATTGGAGACGCGGTGTTAGGCCCACATTTCCAAGACCTTCAGCGCACGAAAGTCTGATGTTGTCAGTATCACGCCTGGCCCCATTTACCTTCCCAGATTTTTCTGGCACCCATTTTTAAGTGCTGGGTGGGCCCCGAGACCTTTTTTTTTCTTTGGTGAGTACCAGAAAAAAAACCCCACTACTATTTATTCAACACATACTGAAATACTGCAAGCATCAAGATGATAGTGCACGCAACTGGCATCTTTCCATAACTTTTAATGTAAGAAACAGACCATAAATGAGCCTTTCAGCAAACAGATTTAGCATGAACTTGCAACATGAGAACGATCATAAGAAAAGTTTGTTTGTAATGAGTTGAGAGCGCAGCAATGCAACAATCTCAGCGTGTGGATTACTTCACCAGATTTATTTTGTCTACCACACGGAAAACAGCCTCTTACTTCTTCTTCTTCCTCTTTTTCTTCCTGCCGGAAATAAAGAGTTAATGACTGGTCCCAAGTTGCATCCTCTCTCTCTCTCTCTTCCTTGTTCTGGCCCTATATCCAGACACGGATGTAGCTGGGATACGCCCACTGTAATTAATGGCAATGTTCAGGAAATCAATGCTTCACGCAACCTTCATCGGATACGGCCAACTCACGGAAAGTAAAACGCTCTCATCTTGTGGTTATGCACGCCAAAACAACAGTACTTTTTTTTCAATACACAAAAACAAAGACAGAAAAACATATTATCAAAATGCCACTGGCAAACAAAGTTACCATAATTACTATCATATTACATATAATTTAAATACGAGCAGTTATTGTGTCTTTGTCAGTGCAGGAAACATTTTTTTGCACGGTATTAAAATACCATCTCTTATTTCGTTCAAGGAATAAACATGACTTTAACACTGGAATTATCTTAGCATCTAACAGACTAGACACGAAGGAACGAACATATTTTATTTTCAAAGGGTTAAGAATTGGCCCGTCTAACATTCTGCCCTTCATCATACAGCTTTCACTCAGTCACAATCATTCAGCACTCGTTAATGAGCATAATAATCATGAAGACACAATTAAACAAGGTCTATACTCCAAAGTGAGTGACGGGCAATGAGGATTAGAAGTATGACGGTCTTACAGACTGTACTGGATGTCTTTCAGCTAAATGTTTCTGAGAATCTATGTAAGCTCTTTACTGATTAGCTACAGGTGAAAGATGTGGTCTCTCTTGTCCGTTTGTCCACGCATTCATCCACTAAGCAATCACTGCCCAATACTCTTGCTGAGTTTTGCAACAAATTCTCTCCACTTTTCACTATCTGAAGCCAGCTTTTGCACGGTGTCAAGTATGTTACATAAAGGAAGCGGGAAAGGCATGGTTGAGGTATCCCGACTTGCTCAAGACACGGTTGGCTGGAGAACCTTTGTTGATGTCTTATGCTCCACTGAGAGTACAGAGGATTGATGAAGAAATATGTTATATACCGCTCATCGCTAAATGCATTATACACAACAACTGCAAGCAGCAGTGGATGGACAGCTGGGCCAGTAATCCAACTGGAAGATCCCCATATACACACCTACCAAAGCCTAACCCCGGAGACCACATCAACAACTTATGTCGTAAAGACCAATGCACAATTTTCAGGTTGAGGACAGGACACATCACCCTCAATAAGCACTTACACAGAGTGACTACTGACCACACACCATACTGCATGCACTGCAACAGACAAGAAGAAGAAACTGTCAAGCACCACCTGTTGGGCTCAAGTGCACTGAAGGACCTTCGGAAGAACCTGATACCACCAAACTCCCCAATCACCGACATCCTGTATGGAGATGTAGAACAGCTGAAGAGGACCTGTACGTTTCATTATCTGGCACAAGGGAAAAAGAGTGAAAACTCGTAAACCCGGGGGATCGGAAAAGTCAAAGTCAAATAAAGTCATACCGCTCATCTCGGCTTCTACCTATCTTCAACAACTTGTCCTTAGTTAGATTCTCTCATTCCTTCACTTGTGTCCGTTGCATGGCTTTTGGGCGATCGCGTTTCAATCTCCCCGGACCACATGACCAGTCCATTTTCTAGAGTATTTTTTGCTGTAATTACGTGCGTGTTTTCTCGTTTCCGTTTGGCACGCAGATCTGTTGTTGTTTATTATCTGTGGTCAGAAAGTATCCGAAATCTTTCAAAGGCACGTTATGTGGAACACGGGTAGTTTAGCTGTTTCCTCCCTTTTTGTGTTCCACAACTGTGCTCGATACAGAAGTATGGATACAACACAGAAATGATGAAACACGAAGTTTGTTTGTTTGTTTGTTTGTTTTGTTTTTTTTGGGGTATATCGGATTAGATAGTGCCATGCCAATGGGCATAGGCCGTCATCTCTCTCCATCTCGCTCGGTCCTCCGTGTCTCGAATCAAGTCGAATGGCTGTTTTCCCACCAACCTGCGAAGTCAGGTCATCCAGGTATTCCTGTCTTCTCCGCCAGCTCTATCTTGTGCCATTCATCTTTCTAGTCATGACCAATTTTTCGAGACCTTCACGTCTGCTGATATGTCTGAGAAACCTTGTCTTTTTTTCTTAAAGTAAGAGAACAAATTTTGTATGATTAGACCTCGAAAAAATCGTAGACAAAGCACTTTAGTGAGACGTGAGAGAAAGAAAAATCACAAGAGAATTACCTGGGATTCGAACACGGACTCCGGTAGGACGAGCAGCCGTCTAGCCACGAGAGAACAGCTTACTATCGACTTAGCCAACTAGCACCCCAAAAAAGGTGTTTTGTTGACATAATCTTTAGTAACCGCTCAGCGAAACTAACTTCATGTAATAAGTATTCGTTCGTTTGTTATTGTTGTCCAAGTTTGCACCAGACATGACAGGAGACCGTGTGTATGTTTGTCTAGCTGGTACCTGCTAGAGAGAATGAATCTAAGCTACGGAATTTCTGTATCACGACCTCGTTTCTTTCCGGGTGTCACGATCCCTTATGTTTGCTGAGCGATTACTAAAGACTATGTCAACAAAACACCTTTTTTTTGGGGTGCTAGTTGGCTAAGTCGATAGTAAGCTGTTCTCTCGTGGCTAGACGGCTGCTCGTCCTACCGGAGTCCGTGTTCGAATCCCAGGTAATTCTCTTGTGATTTTTCTTTCTCTCACGTCTCACTAAAGTGCTTTGTCTACGATTTTTTTCGAGGTCTAATCATACAAAATTTGTTCTCTTACTTTACTATACCAAAGCCTCGTAGTTTCCAAATTATAAAAAATTGTTTACTTTTTTTCTTAAGTACGACACTAACCTGAGACATTCCTGTGCCTGCTGTAATACTTCTTCATTTGTCTGTCTGGCTGTCCATGATGTGCGAAGCATCCTACTTAAGAACTACAACCCAGTAGCTTATATTCATTACTCCAATTGCATATTCATAATCCATGCTTCGCTCACATAAAGTAGTATAGGTTCTATATAGCATTTTAAAACTCTCTTTCTTATTGCTAGTGACAGTTTTTGATTTGTTAATGTTGTTCATTTTTCCAAAAGCTGTCTTTATCGTTGCTGTCCTGATTCTAATTTCTTCAATGCACCTGCCATCAGATGTTACGACTATACTTAAGTATTTGTATCTATTGATCTGTCTGAATGTCTTTCCCGGGGCTATAATTCTGCATTCTTGCTTTTTCTTTTTTCCTGGATATCACCATTACTTCTGTTTTATTGGTGTTTAATCGCTTTTTGCGCTTTCTTCTGTGACTTTGTCTAGGAGTTTTTTGTAAGGGTTTCCCACTCTCTGTTATCAGTACTGTGTCACCTGCATATCTGATGTTGTTTACTTTCTTTCCTCCCAGTCTTTACTCCTCATATTTTCTTGATTTCTCTCATTATTACTTCCCTGTATAAAGAAAAGAGGTTTGGAGACAGAATACATCCTTGTGTCACATTTTGGGAATTAGTACATATAAGACTAAACATACAGATACACACAAAGCTACTGCAGTAGAGCTGTGATAACAAAACGACTATTTCAAACAAAAGTAGGAACAACTGTTTCAGTTACCCAGCACATAGACGAACTCTCCCTGTGCTTCCAGGTGTGTCTCGAACCTAGAATATCACATCTTCTTCTCTAGCCCTCTCGCCACAGATTTTCATAACTTCTTCTTCTTCTTCTATTTTTCTTCTTCTCCTCCTTCTTCTTCTTCTCTTCTTTTTCTTCTACTTTCCTTCTTCTTCTTCTTCCATTCTTCTCTTTTTCTTCTTCTCCTCTTCTTCTTTATCTTCTTCCTCTTCTCTTCTTTTTCATCTTATTCATCTCCTTCTTCTCCTCATCCTCCTCCTCCTTCTTCTTTTTCTTCTTCATCATCATCTTCTTCTTTTTCATCATCTTCTTCTTTTTCATCTTCTTCCTCCTCCTCCTTCTTCTTCTTCTTCTTCCTCGAATCCTACGAGCTGGTGTTCTCTGAAGCCGACGCCATGAAGATGCGGAGGTAGATCATCGTATCGGACTAGGACCGGGTGATGATGGCAGCCATGAGAGGGAGGGGGGGCAAGGTCTTGATCAGCAGCCATAGTTCGCCAACCCTAACATCAGCATGTCAGGTCCCTGATTGCCTAAACGGATAGCATCTTCTCCCCCCCCCCCCTCCCCCAAATCCTTCTCATGACCTATTTTAAAGAAAATAATGATCGTATGACATCTGTTTCCTTAAAATTTAATTCTTTACTTTACAGAATATACGCTCCTAATTTAATGTAAAATGGCTGCAATGTCCCCTCACGCCTCCGGAAAATTATGAAAAGAGAGAAATAAACCGAAAGAAACCGAAAGAAGAAATAAACAAATGATGGCAGGTTTAATTTCACGACCAAAGACTTGGGGGCCTGTATGGAAGATTTATATCGGTTTCCCTAACAAGCCGCATGAATTCTTAATCATGTAACGTCTCAATCGGAGATTTCACAAAAGTCTTATCTGAATTCTGTGAATGCTGCGCAATGGGTTTCTTCTACAAACTGAGAGAGAGAGAGAGTGGGGGAGTAAGAATTAAATGAATTACATGATCCTACAGCTGGGAGGAACCGGAGAAGAAAGGTAGGAACAGAGGTATACCGTTTCTTCCATTTCGTTCAGTTCTTTATTTTCTTGTCACCGTTTTGTAGCAGTAAGGGAGATAACTGGGTTTTTTTCCTCCACAGAAAAGGCATTTCTTGCCTTATAAGTCTTTATTTTGAACGTCCGGGTAAGGGTCGAGATACTTCCAGAAGGTCACATGGATTGTGAATCCCGTGACCTGGAGGGGGGATAGTGGGAGAAAGGCTGAGTGAGTTAGTCTGGTTTGGGATGTGTACCTGAGTGGATAGTTTTCATGATGTCTCTGTCAAGTAAATCGACGTTTATATCTGTTCTGGAGTTTTGTGAGTATGAATGGACTCGCCATGTGGCAGGGCAAGCCTGCCGGAGGTCAGATTATCGTCATCACCATCTGCACTTTCATCCATTCCATCAATAAAACCTCATGTCACGTGATGCTCAGGACTGGTTTGACTTCCGTATCAGCGTGTTCCTAACTTTAGATTTGAAAGAGCCTGGAAGTGAAGGATGGCTGGAGACAGTGATTAACTAATCCAGAAACGTGACGCTGATGGCTGGAGACAGTGATTAACTAATCCAGAAACGTGAAGTTGATGGCTGGAGACAGTGATTAACTAATCCAGAAACGTGAAGTTGATGGCTGGAGACAGTGATTAACTAATCCAGAAACGTGAAGTTGATGGCTGGAGACAGTGATTAACTAATCCAGAAACGTGAAGTTGATGGCTGGAGACAGTGATTAACTAATCCAGAAACGTGAAGCTGATGGCTGGAGACAGTGATTAACTAATCCAGAAACGTGAAGTTGATGGCTGGAGACAGTGATTAACTAATCCAGTAACACTCAGAAAACACGGCTTCAAGGTAATGTACAAATCAGAATCATCGTGCGCATCAAGACACAACACCAGCTTAATAAATTCCCCGATAGCACAGTAAAGACAGAGGCACAACACCGGCTTAACAAATTCCCCGATACCACAGTAAAGACAAAGGCACAACACCGGCTTAACAAATTCCCCGATAGCACAGTAAAGACAAAGGCACAACACCGGCTTAACAAATTCCCCGATAGCACAGTAAAGACAAAGGCACAACACCGGCTTAACAAATTCCCCGATACCACAGTAAAGACAAAGGCACAACACCGGCTTAACAAATTCCCCGATAGCACAGTAAAGACAAAGGCACAACACCGGCTTAACAAATTCCCCGATAGCACAGTAAAGACAAAGGCACAACACCTGCTTAACAAATTCCCCGACACCACAGTAAAGACAAAGGCACAACACCGGCTTAACAAATTCCCTGATAGCACAGTAAAGACAAAGGCACAACACCGGCTTAACAAATTCCCCGACAACACAGTAAAGACAAAGGCACAACACCGGCTTAACAAATTCCCCGACAACACAGTAAAGACAAAGGCACAACACCTGCTTAACAAATTCCCCGATAGCACAGTAAAGACAAAGGCACAACACCGGCTTAACAAATTCCCCGACAACACAGTAAAGACAAAGGCACAACACCTGCTTAACAAATTCCCCGATAGCACAGTAAAGACAAAGGCACAACACCTGCTTAACAAATTCCCCGATAGCACAGTAAAGACAAAGGCACAACACCGGCTTAACAAATTCCCCAATAGCACAGTAAAGACAAAGGCACAACACCGGCTTAACAATTGCCCCGATAGCACAGTAAAGACAGAGGCACACATAACACTTCAGTTTGAGTTAAGAGCTATAACGCAGCTGTGGCCTGTATGAGATAATTAAACTAAGTGAAATATTCCTCTAGAATTCTCGGGGTTTTTTAAATTATTTTTTTGGGGGTCTCATTTCTAGTTTTTTTTTTTTCGTATCATTTCCGCTTGGACTCCTAATGAAAGCGAAGGACCACTGGAGAGGAAAATCGATGACACGAGGCATTTGGACAAAAAAGGAAAAAAGAAAAAAAAAAAGAAAAGAAAAACTTTGAAAAGAAACGAAGATATCAGCGCATGAGAATCAGAAGATATTTGTAACGTTTGAAAGAGATTACCGGGAAAATAAACTATCCGAGACAGGAGGGGCTGGTTTGAAATATTAATGAGAGAGCTTCGTTGAAAGTATTACAGGAATCAAAGCAGGAGAAATCATTTGTTGAGAACAATGCCAAACAGTTGGAAGATTTGTAGGAGAAATTGTACGTCTGGAAAGAGATATAATTAGCCTTTTATGGGAATAAAATTTTTCTTCTTCTTTTTCGTCGCTGTCGTCTTCTTCGTCGTCGCCGTCTTCTCTTTCTTCTTCTTCTACTTTTTCTTTTTCTTTCTGGGTTTAGAGTCCCATGCTTAGCCAACTGGAGTGAGGAATGTAGGCAGAAACAAGAATGGCAGAAAGTAAGATGAGAACGTTATAAACGAAGAACATACACAAATTCAATATTTCGGCAAACGTTTTTATCAGGATCATATAAAAAAAAAGACAACAGATAAAAACACTAAAATTATATGAAAAATTAAATGCTTAGCTTTTTTTTTTTGTATCCTTCTCTTAAGAAAGACGGGGACAAAATGCGCCCAGATAGATGTAGGTAAGCACAAAGTGTAAACATGCGATGGGCTGAGAAATGACATTTCAGGTGTTTGCGAAATATTGGATTATTTTATGTTCTCCATTTACATATGTTCATGGTTCATCTTACTTTCTACTATTCTTGTTTCTGCCCAGTTTCTTCACTCTTTCTATCTTTTTTATTTTTTGTAAAACTGAACCGCATACCTCCATCTACCTTCATTACTAGAACAAGTTTTACCGCAGCCGTCATTTCTCTTATCTCCCAGCCAGCTAGATATAGGAGGCGGATTGCATCCATGAATATATCTTCCGTAGGAGGTGTCCCTATGTGAGACCCCACAGTTTCCTATCCATGCTCTTTGAGCTGCCTAGATCTATGTGGAAAGCAGGTTTCGCAGTTGAATACACTAAAAAAAAATGAAATGAAATTACGAGAGCTCGCAATGATGAAACCTTCCTTCTGCTTATCTCTCTGCAAGTCTGTCTCATACCAAGGGGAGAGTATGGGTTTAGACTATCGCGTGTACCTATCACTCTATATAAAGCCCTAAAATACACAAAGTCACATGAAGTTACTATAGTCATGGGAGATTTTAATGCCAAAATTGGTAAAGGAAGAGCTTCTGGCATCGTTGGTGACTATGGACTGGGGGAGAGGAATGACAGAGGTTATAAATTAATTGAATGGGCAAGAATACACAGCATGGTAGTAGGAAACACCTGGTTTAAACAACATCCTCGAATACTGGCAACGTGGTGCAGCCCAGACGAAAAGGCTTTTAACCAGACAGACTACGTATTAATCAACAAACGATTCCGGAATGCATAGGCCAAGCAAAGACTGCATTTCACAGAATGAGAAACATATTATTATCCAACACATCCTTATCAATGAATAAAAAAAATACTAAAAAAAATACTAAAATACTATATTGAACCTATCTTGTTTTATAGAAGTGAATCACGGACAATAGGCAGGTCTGCACAAAAATCATTGGAAGCAGCAGAAATGTCATTTATTAGAATAATGTTGCGAATCCCCTGGACAGCAAAAATAACTAATGAAGAATGTATGAGAAGAGCTGGAGAGACAAAAAATCTTGTCAAAAAACATAAGAGAGAGAGACAATGTTCTTTCAAAGTACATGCAATGAGAAGAGGGGGCATTGAAAATATTATAACAACAGGAAAAATAGAAGGAAGAAGACCAAGAGAAAGACCAAGAGAAATGATACTGGACAGTCTGACAGGATGGTGTGAGAGGAGATCAGCAAACTGAGCTGATGGCCTGCATGAAGGATCGTGTACTCTGGAGCTAACGCCAGTCGGCACGGCACCTGATGATGATGATGATGATGATGATGATGATGATGATGACATTTTATATATGACAGTGCTGGCATGTCACTATGGCTCTATATGCATCTGAAAATGAAACTACAGTTAAGATTAACTTTTTGACATTGATCAATCATATCAATCAAGAAATCAATCAATGCCCCTAGGCCCCTCCTCCGAAGCTTAAGCCACAGACAATGGAATTATTTTTCCGTTATCTAACTTCAACCCATATCTCCCATAAGTCACACGGCGAGATACTGGTTTCAAGTCTGGGAACTGAAAAATAACAAATAATAACTTGCAGATCTCCAGGAGTTATGACCCAGAAAGGTCATAACTTTGAGTGTCCGGAGTTTAAATGGCCTACTAACACTTTTTTTTAGAAAAGGAGTAGGGTAGTTTACTTCCTTGTTTTGCTTTCTACAACAGAGTTTCATCCTTTCTACAACAGAGTTTCATCCTTTCTACAACAGAGTTTCATCCAAGCATTCCAGCCACTTCTACTTTTGGCCTAGTCACTCCAGGTCACAGCATGTAAGTATCTCTTCTTCCAGAGCCTTCATTATTCCGTTCTCCGTGTATCCTTTGGTCTCGTACACCTTTTTAACATTCCACGTTCGAGCGCTGACAAGTGTCTTGGTCTTCTTCTACCCATATGTCATATCTTCAGCGTCCATCCGACTTTGGCTGCAAAAAGTTCTTTAGGTTCTATTTCCAAAATCCCTCTTCTTTTCAAATACAAAATTTTCTATTTCCTTTGTCTGTGTTTCTGTAATCTGGCATTTTTCCCCCCAGGTGACAGGTAATTAGGTAAACCCCAACAACCTCCCCTTAATCATTCATCTCTTTAACCATTCATCCTTTTAATCATTCATCTCTTTAACCATTCATCCATTTAATCATTTATCTATTTTAATCATTCATCCCTTTAACCATTCATCTCTTAATCATTCATCATTTTAATCATTGATCACTATAATCATTCATCTGTTTAACCATTCATCCCTTAAATCATTCATTTCTTTAACCATGCATCCCGTTAATCATTCATCTCTTTAATCATTCATCCATTTAATCACTGATCTCTTTAATCATTATCGGAGTAATATCTATAAAAGCTAACACTAAAGGACATCCTGATATAGAAAGATGAACGCCCACGGACAAGCCACGAGTTTATGAGCAGCTCTCCCAGGACCAATGTCTTGAGTGGTGTTTTTCTCTCTCTCTGGCAGTTTCCCACTTCAGCCCTATTTGTCCGGCTCTTCTGGTCACTTGTTTCATCCACTCTTTTCTCTCTGGCACTCACCTCTGACTCTCTCTCTCGCCTCTCTCTGACTCTCTCTCAGACTCTCTCTTCTCTCTCTCAAATCTTCCTCCTCTCTCTCACCTCTGACACTCTCTCACCTCTTTCTCACTTCTGACTCTCACATCTCTATCTCCTCTGACTCTCTCTCGCACCTCTGACTCTCTCACCTCTGACACTCTCTTCTCTCTCTCACGTCTGATTCTGACTCTCTCACCTCTGAATCCCACCTCTCTCTCACCTCTGACTCTCATCTCTCTCTTACATCTGAATCTCTCTCTCCTCTCTCTTGCGTCTGACTCTCACCCGACTCTCTCTATAACTCTCTCTCTCTCACGTCTGACTCTCTTACCTCTGCCTCTCACTCCTCTCTCTCAAGCTTGACTCTCTCTTCCACATCTCTCTCACCTCTGACTCTCACCTCTATCTCTCCTCTAGCTTTCTCTCTCACCTCTGACTCTCTCTTCTCTCTCTCACGTCTGACTCTCTCTCTGATTCTCTCAACTCTCTCTCTCACTTCTCTCTCTCACCTCTGACTCCTCAGACTCTAACTCTCACCTCTCTCTCACCTCTCACCTCTGACTTTCACCTCTCTCTCTCACCTCTGACTCTCACCTCTCTCTCTCACCTCTGAATCTTACCTCTGACTCTCACCTCTCTCTCTCACCTCTGAATCTTACCTCTGACTCTCACCTCTCTCTCTCACCTCTGAATCTTACCTCTCTCTCACCTCTCTCTCACCTCTCTCTCACCTCTGAATCTTACCTCTGACTCTCACCTCTCTCTCTCACCTCTGAATATTACCTCTGACTCTCACCTCTCTCTCTCACCTCTCTTTCTTCTCTCTCTCTCCTCTCTCTCTCTCACCTCTGAATCTTACCTCTGCCTCTCACCTCTCTCTCTCACCTCTAACTCTGCTCTAACTACTCCAACTGCCTGGTCCCCAAACTTCGCTTACGTCACCCCTTTTTTGGTGATGTCGTAACTCCTCCTAGCGACCGTCTTACCCCCTTTAGGTTACAGAATGTCTTGGCAACACCAAAGCCACGACACCAGCAACAGAAAATGCTCTTTTCCCCATTTTCCATTCATCTCTTACAACTTTCACTGAAGGTAATGGAAGCAGTAATCTCCACTCCCCCTAAACCAACCTACATGCTCTTCTCCGCTTTCACTTCAGCCCAGCCATCTCCGATCCCAGAAGACATCACTAAAACCTCAAATAATTACACGAAAACATAAAACAGAAGCTTTGTTTTTTCAGTCCAGTAATTTACTCTGAATTATGAGACGCGCACATTCAAAGCAAGCTTTGTGAGAAATGTGGAAAAGGGGAGGGAACAAGAAAATAATTTTCCGTGAGAAATAAAACTAAACTTTATCTCAGCTAAAGAGGAAAATACTTCCAGGAAGAAATCCAAGAAAATTAATCTCTATGGAAATATTATGATATGTATCAACAGAAGCACGAAAGGTCACCGTGGAAGAACATTATAGCATATACACACAGCTATAGAACGCCTGATGGTCTTTAAAGAAAAGATATTCTAGAAAAGCAGGGGGCTTATCTGAGAACAGCGTTTAGAGAAGACGACCATGGGAAAGTTATGTCTACGAGACTGGGAGAAATAAGGTTCCTTGTTGACTATTGTACATGATGCAGATAAGAGATAACTTAACACGGACGAGGTCAGCAACATGGAACAAACAAGAGAATAGTTTTAAACCAGCAGTAAAGTCAGAAAGTGAATATGCTGGAGATGTTAGAAAAATCTTGTTTCTAGGTTTGGCAGATATACGCTGATATGATAACCCATAGAGAAGGAGAACCGGGAGATCTGTCAGAACATTCGACCGTGTGAAATCACTGAAGCTGAGAGTCAGATATGACGGCGGAGGCAGATGTGATGATTACAGTGATAAATGTCATGGCGGGGGCAAATGTGAAAGTTAGAGTGACAAATGTGGTGGTAGGAGAAAATGTGAAGGTTACAGTGATAAATGTTATGGTAGGATAAAATGTGAAGGTTAGAGTGACAAATGTGATGGTATGAGAAAATGTGAAGGTTACAGTGACAAATGTGATGGTATGAGAAAATGTAGGCTATGAGAAAATCTATAGGCTACAAATAGAAGGGACAGAGAAAAGGAACAGATAAAAGGGACAGAGAGAGAAGGGACAGAAGGAAGATAGAGAGAAAGGAGAGAGAGAGGGGAGAGAGAGAAAATGAACAGAGAGAAGGGACAGAGAGAAAGAGAGAGAAGGGAGAGAGAAAGAGAGAAGGGAGAGAGAAAGAGAAAGAGAAGGATGAGAGACAGGGGGAGGGGAGAGTTATTTCCAAAGAGCAAAAAATTTGGCACGCACGCTGGCCCTTGTGCATTCACACTGTGACATGATTCAACTTCAGCTTAACCTGGCCCTTGTGCTTTCACACTGTGACATGATTCAATTTCAGCTTAACCTGGCCCTTGTGCTTTCACACTGTGACATGATTCAATTTCAGCTTAACCTGGCCCTTGTGCTTTCACACTGTGACATGATTCAACTTCAACTTAACCTGGCCCTTGAGCTTTCACGCTGTGACATGATTCAACTTCAGCTTAACCTGGCCCTTGAGCTTTCACGCTGTGACATGATTCAACTTCAACTTAACCTGGCCCTTGAGCTTTCACGCTGTGACATGATTCAACTTCAACTTAACCTGGCCCTTGTGCTTTCACACTGTGACATGATTCAACTTCAACTTAACCTGGCCCTTGAGTTTTCACACTGTGACATGATTCAATTTCAGCTTAACCTGGCCCTTGAGTTTTCACATTGTGACATGATTCAACTTCAACTTAACCTGGCCCTTGAGCTTTCACGCTGTGACATGATTCAACTTCAGCTTAACAGACAGACAGACAGACAGACAGACAGACAGACAGACAAGAGGAGCAAACAAACTTTCTTTTCAAGAGGCCGCGCAGATTCGTCTGACTTTCTGTCATTTATCATACAACTTTTCTATTCCACACAATCTACATCTGACAGTACAAACATACTACGCGTATAACATACATAATTATACTGAAATAACGAAAGTGAAATAGCAAAAATGTCTACGCTTCACTCCTTATCCACGGGCTCAGACAGACAGACAGATGGATGGACAGAGAGACGGACAGATAATCAGAAAGGCGGATAGATATATAAACAGACAGACAGACGGATGGACAGACAAACAGATAGACAGACAGACAGTTAGAAGAACAGACAGACAGACAGACAGACAGACAGATAGATAGATAGATAGATAGATAGATAGATAGATAGATAGATAGATAGATAGATAGATAGATAGATAGATAGATAGATAGATAGATAGATAGATAGATGAAACAACCACTGATGAACGCTTTTTAATATGCGCTCCTATTTATAAACACTGCTGAAAGAAGATTTGTCACGAACAAGCAAAGTAGCAAATCTGTGGTAGACAACATTAACAAAACTGGTAAGACAAATACAAACTATAGGAAGCAGACTGACAAATAAACAAACTATAAGAAACGGATTGACAAATAAACAAACTATAAGAAACAGATTGACAAATAAACTATAAGAAACAGATTGACAAATAAACAAACCTATATAAACAGACCAACAAATAAATAAACTATAAAAACACAGATCAACTAATAAACAAGCTATAAGAAACAGACTGATAAATAAAGCAGCAAGATGAAACAGACTGACACATAAACAAAAAATGAAAACACGGATCAACAAATACACAAACTATAAGAAACAGACTGACACATAAACAAAAAATAAAAACACAGACCAACAAATAAACAAACTATAAGAAACACAAACAAACAAACTATAAGAAACACAAATAAACAAACTATAATAAACAGACTAACAAGTAAACACACTATAAGAAACAGACTAACAAATAAAAAAACACAAGAGACAGGCTAACAAATAAACAAACAATAAAAACACAGACCAACAAATAAAAAAAACTATAAGAAACAGACTGACATATAAACAAACAATGAAAACACAGATCAACAAATAACAAGATCAACAAATAACAAACTATAAGAAACAGACTAACACATAAACAAACTATAATAAACAGACTGATAAACAAACAAACTATAAGAAACAGACTAACAAATAAACAAATAATAAAAACACAGACCAACAAATAAACAATAAAAATACATACAATCAAATAAACAATAAAAAACACATACAAACAAATAAACAAACTATAAGAAACGGGCTAACAAATAAACAAACTATAAGAACAGACTGATAAATAAAGCAGCAAGATGAAACAGACTGACACATAAACAAAAAATGAAAACACGGATCAACAAATACACAAACTATAAGAAACAGACTGACACATAAACAAAAAATAAAAACACAGACCAACAAATAAACAAACTATAAGAAACACAAACAAACAAACTATAAGAAACACAAATAAACAAACTATAATAAACAGACTAACAAGTAAACACACTATAAGAAACAGACTAACAAATAAAAAAACACAAGAGACAGGCTAACAAATAAACAAACAATAAAAACACAGACCAACAAATAAAAAAAACTATAAGAAACAGACTGACATATAAACAAACAATGAAAACACAGATCAACAAATAAACAAGATCAACAAATAAACAAACTATAAGAAACAGACTAACACATAAACAAACTATAATAAACAGACTGATAAACAAACAAACTATAAGAAACAGACTAACAAATAAACAAATAATAAAAACACAGACCAACAAATAAACAAATATAAAAACACAGATCAACTAATAAACAAGCTATAAGAAACAGATTGACAAATAAACAAACTATAAGAAACGGGCTAACAAATAAACAAACTATAAGAAACAGACTAACAAATAATAAAAACACAGACCAACAAATAAACAATAAAAATACATACAATCAAATAAACAATAAAAAACACATACAAACAAATAAACAAACTATAAGAAACGGGCTAACAAATAAACAACCTAGAAGAAACAAGCTGATAAATAAACAACATATAACAGGAGTACAGAGAAAACATCCCATAAAACAGAAAAAAAACCCACAGCACGTATCACATCACGGACACAATATAATCACAAACGCCAGAACACAGAATCAATCAAAGCGAGGCAGTTCTCTACAGAACTAAGAAAAAGAGCATCTGCTGACAAAGGAAACTCGATAGCGTTCGCTTAATTATTTATGCACATGATCTATGCATCTCCGAAGATGGGATTAACTAGGAAGGAATGTTTCCTATTTCTCTTCGACAACTGATATCTAGAAAGGGATTTGGTCAGGGTGCTCCCACATTCCTTTCCACGCTGTGGGTTAGATCACACACATTGAGCATGGCCCGTAGACAAGGAGACTGAGAGTCAAACAATGAAACAGTTCCTCTGATCATCGAAGTATCCCCCCTCCCTTCTCCGGGCAAGCGTACCCGCCCTTTAACTCTTTCACTCCTGAATTATTGTCTCCCGAATTAAGCTCTGCCAGAATAAATTTTGATGAGAAATTTTTGGTAGAAATAAACTCCAGGGATGTTACTCTATAATCTAAATTTGGGTTAGGGTTAGAAATGTGGATTTGTTCTTCGCATTTCTTCCCAGATGGGACAGTAGCACGAGACCTATAGAGCGGATTTGGGGGTGGGGGTGGGGGGGGGGGGCTATGCCGTCTACAGCAACGGCAACACCATCCGAAGCCTATGAACTAGCACTTCCAGCACGAGAATGGACGTGCAGGCAGCATCAGAAGCAGTTTCCTGGCTGGTAGAGCCGGGCGACTCGCGTGGAGTCTCTGTAGCAGACCCCCAAAGCATGATACGGAGAATGGAAAGACGTTTATTCTGCAGGAAGTGGGTCCAGCTTCTAGAGGGCGTTCGGTTGTCCAGTTTGACGTGGATGTACTGCGCCGGGGGGTCATGCGGGAGTCAAATGCAATGAGAAAGCGGACAAGCTGGCAGACTCGGCATCAGCGCAGGGAACTGTAAGAATGGACACGATAAATAGTCTATAAGTATACGCCTATACACAAAGCACTGCAGTAAAGCTGTGATACCAAAGTGTATAAGTATACGCCTATACACAAAGCACTGCAGTAAGGCTGTGATACCAAAGTGTATAAACTAGGAAAAAAAAGTAGGAACAGCTTTATTGTTTAACGAATACACAGTTGTGACGTTTCGGCGTTTGCCTTCGTCAGACAATAATAAACAGGACGAAGAATAAGATAGAGGAGACAAAGTATAGGATTACATTAAACTGGACGAAGAATAAGATAGAGGAGACAAAGTATAGGATTACACTAAACTGGACGAAGAATAAGATAGAGGAGACAAAGTATAGAATTACATTAAACTGGACGAAGAATAAGATAGAGGAGACAAAGTATAGGATTACACTAAACTGGACGAAGAATAAGATAGAGGAGACAAAGTATAGGATTACACTAAACTGGACGAAGAATAAGATAGAGGAGACAAAGTATAGGATTACACTAAACTGGACGAAGAATAAGATAGAGGAGACAAAGTATAGGATTACACTAAACTGGACGAAGAATAAGAGAGAGGAGACAAAGTATAGGATTACACTAAAATAAGTCAACGAAATAACAAACAAACATTCTCACTTTTTGCACTTTGTTTAGACACTTCATGAACCATCCCACTGCTACTCCTCTATCACAACCATTATCATCCATTTCACCTTCTCTTATATAGACTCCCTTCCATCATCCACTATCCAACATTACAATTCCCTATCCACTAACGACTATGTAACCCCACTTTTCACTCCCTTATGAGCTAAATCCACGGATATTGACTCTCCAGATATCACTGTTCTTTGTAGAATTCTGTTCTGCATCCCTCTTCTCTTAACATTTTCTATACTCAATCATGCACCATTTTATACCTTTCAGAACATACGCGTCCTCCCCCTGGTAACAGACATTTCTTGTTTACATTGGTGACGCCGAAAAAAGGGACACCTCACAGCGCTCTCAATTATTCAGCTTAATTGCCGTTTAATTTTAACGTTTTATTTTGTATTTCTCGTCCTTTGTTGTTGTTGTTGTTGTTGTTATTTCGTTAACTTAGTTGAATGTAATTCTATACTTTGTCTCCTCTATCTTATTCTTCGTCCTGTTTGTTATTGTCTGAAGAAGGCAAACGCCGAAACGTCACAACTGTGTATTCGTTAAATAATAAAGCTGTTCCTACTTTTTTCTACTTTATACATGTAAGAATGGACAAGAAGGAAACTGCAAGAAAAACTTTGGATAGGCCGCGTACGGAGGACGACATCGGGTTGAATGACGATAATCACATCTGGAGGATGATCGAATTGGGAGAGAAGAGGGGAAGTGGACTTTCTTTTCCGAAAGAAGTCGTTTAGCGCGTGTTACTCACAACCAGCGCGTGACTGGCTCCATAAGAAAGGGCACACTTCAGCGTCTGCCGGAACAGAAAGCGGAGTACATATGGGAATGCACTGAGTACGGACAATAGTCCTGCAGAGACTGCCAGAAAATAGCAGCCAACGCCTTATTAAAAGTCCCTTTGTCCCGATCGTTACTTCAATGTTTGCTCACTCAGATTCTGTGGAGCCCTCATTTGGTGGTAGCAGAAATGACAGCTGCTGGTAATACTGTGTTCTGTAACACGTCCAAGTTCAGTGACTTGCCGGGCCAGTCTTCTACGGTCAGTGTTCGAAAAGTGTTAGACGAAGCATTTTAGACTCAGAGAAAGAAATATGATAACACAGATCTGTATCACTTCTCTTGGGTGAGGGGGGGGGGGGTGAGTAATGAGGGCGTGAGCGGGGAGCGAGAGGGGAATGAGGTGTTGAGAGAGGGGAGAGGTCGTTGTTTTGTAAAAACAGTTTTTTTTTTCAGATAAGTAACAAGAAGGGTTTCCCCACAGTGAATAACAAAGTGTTATATGGTTAGTCTTTGAAGATGTGAGACGGTCGAGTGGCTAGGCGGCAACTCGCCCTACTGGTGTCCGTGGTTCGAGCCATGGTCATTTTCTTGTCATTTTTGTTCTTTATCTCACGTTTAAAGTGCTCTGACTACTATTTTTTCCCCTCCAAGGCTAACCATACAACATTGTGTGCTCTATCACCGATTTTTTTTTTCCAAACAAGAGGCCTGAACTGGAGGGGGGGGGGGGGCCAACGCGGAAACCAGAGCTTTAATGACTTCCCTAACTAACCCATCTGGACATGCCATTTTCATTAACACCCATCTTCTTCTACGGGACGCATATCACGCAAGCCAGTGTAACCGTGAATGAATAGCACGTTTCACTGAACTATATTACGCACATACACTCACGCGCATACACTCACGCACACATACGCACGCCCCTGTACAGCTCTGAAATTTAGATTCTCCAGAAATCTCCAGCATCCAGGACACGATTGGCAAAGACAAAAAAAAAAAAAAACGTCACAGTGTAGGAAATTGGGTCATCCATCTTCCTATTCTACGGCCATGACTGACCCTGAAGCCATATTTCCAGAACGCCACGTTCTCAAGTTCAGCACTCACAAAACATTCGCTCACACCACAGAGCGTAACTACCATTACGGTGATGGAAGCTTCGCTTTATTTTTTTTTCCCGCAAAATTACTTTAATAATAGTTTTACATTTAATAAACTGTACAATTTATACTCTAACTCCGGCCGCTTTTATAACATGAGAATTTTTCATTGTCGCTCTATTTTACACGACGTTATCAGCGACCTGTGTTATGTAAGCCCCCTGCCCAATTTATTTCTTTTTAAAATTTAAATTGGGTCTTTGTCCATGCCTAAATTACATCTGGAAATAAAAAAGCAATTCAGCGACCTCATTAAAAAAAAACCCAAACATTTTCAAACATTTACGATGTGTATCGATCGCATTAAAACTTATAACAAGTTTTAAATTATCTTTTGCGACCAATTTTTCAAAACTAATCAATCGTTTACATCTTGCGACAGCTAATCTACGGACATGTAGCCCTGGCTATAAATGAATACATTTTTGAACAACCAGTGATTTTCTCCGATGTATTTCAGAAATATTGATTATTTTTGTAATTGTATTATCGGGTACACTAACCGACGTACAAGAAAAGTAGTGAAAACAAAGTAGTTTAACTTACAAATAACACTCAGTGTAAACATACTTGTTCTCGTTTTATTCACATTTAACTCAAACCAGAACCTCTAACGGTTCCTACTTTTTAAATCTTTGTTTGAGAATGAACAATTTGTTTCGGTTATTTCCGGTTTTCAAAAAAAAAAAAAAAGAAAAAAAAGAAGCACGTTGGTAATATTTTCCGGTCTTAGTAGCTGCGCAGTTTGTACATCGAGGAGGAGAGAAAGAGAGAAGGAGGAGAGAGAGAGAAAAAAAATAGAGAGAGAGAGGTGAGACAAGAAAAGGAAACGGAAAGAGAAAGGGAGGAAAAGAGAGGAAGGGAGAAAAGGAGGGGGAGAAGGAGAGAGAGAGAGGGAGAGGGAAAGAGAGGAAGGGAGAAAAGGAGAAGGAGAAGGAGAGAGAGAGGGGGGAAGAGAGGAAGGGAGAAAAGGAGGGAGAAGAAGGAGAGAGAGGGGGAAAGAAGAAGTAGAAAGGGATAGAGGTGGAAAGAGAGAGGGAAGTAGAAAGAAAGGAAGAGATAGAGGGAGAAAGGAAGAGAGAAAAAAGGAGAAATGGAGATGGGGGAGTGGGGGAGAAAGGGAGAGAGAGAAGGGACGGAAAGAGAAAGGAGAAGAGAACGGAAGAGATGAGGAAATAGGAGAGAGAGAAGGAGGGAAAGAGAAATAGAGAGGGGGATGAAGAGTAAGAAGAGGGAAAGTAAAGCGATGGGGGAAAAAGAGAAAGAGAGAGAGAGAGAGGGAAAGAGCAATGGAGAGAGAGGGAAAGAGGTAGAAGGGAGAGAGAGAAAGAGGAAAAGAGAAATGAAGAGGGGGATAGGAGAGAGAGAAGAAAAGGGAAAGGGCGAAAGAGAAATGAAGAGAGAGGGGAGATGGAGAGATGAGAGAGAGAGAGGGAAAAGAGAGGAGAGAGAAGAAAGAGAGAGAGGGAAAGAGAGAGAGAGACTGAAAGAGAGAGAGAGGGGGAAAGAGAGAGAGGAGGGAAGAGAAATTAAGAGAGAGGGAGGGGGTGGGGAAAAAATGAAGAGAGAGGGGGGGAGAAAGAGAAATGGAGAGAGATGAGGGGAGAGAGAGATTTAACAGAATAAACCGTTATCTTAACTCTGGAGTAAAGATATGATCGGACTGTTGCCTGGGCAACGGTCACCTGTCGTGTCACCTTACTTGTCCGCGGACCTGACTGGATTAGTTTGATCTGTCAGACATTTTGTGTGACGTGCTTCACTTACGTCCGCGCGACAGATAACTGCTTCAGCAGCGTTCTGGCTGTGCGAAGAGCCCGGGGGTGAGGGGTGGGGGGTGGGGGTGGGGCCTGTTTCATCTCGTCGTGATTTATTCATCTCTTCCGCCATGAGCGAGAAATAGATGACATTAGCGATGATAACGGGCGATACAGAAGAGTTAATGACAGTGAATGAATAATGGTCGCTGTTGAAGAGCTGTGAACTGATGGCGCTTTGTGAAGCAATGACAGATTTACGCAACTTGGGAGGGGGGAGGGGAAAGGGGATGGATGCATCAGCAGCAGGCCATCTTGCTCACAACCGAGAGTCCTACAGGAGTGCTGTTAAGAAGGCAACGTTCCGCAAGGGATATGTAAATGAATGAATGACTGACTGACTGAATGAATGAATGAATGGGAGGTGGGTAACCCCGTTTAAGAATGAAATGTGCTTTAAAAGGGATGGATGGATGGATGGATGGATGGATGGATGGATGGATGGATGGATGGATGGATGGATGGATGGATGACCATGTAGACAGCGTAAACAGACTGACAGACGACATGCTCATGTCCAGACTCCCCCCCCCAACCCTCCTTCCAAAAAAGAAGACGAGTGCCAAGAAAGTTATGTTGTTATCAGAAAGCTATGTTATTATCAGAAAGTTATGTGTTATCAGAAAGCTATTTTATTATCAGAAAGTTATGTGTTATCATAAAGTTATGTGTTATCAGAAAGTTATGTATTATCAGAAAGTTATGTTTTATAGTAATAATTAATATTAAGAAAAAAAAACGCTGACCTTTATGTAAAAAACATATAAATCTCCCTCTCATACAGGCGGCCTGGTTGGCTGAGTGATTAGGAGCTCGGTCTCCTAACCTGGTGGTATCAGGTTCAAGTCCCAGCAGTGGGGATTTTTTTTCCTGGTACCACCACACCAAAAAGGCCCCCCGGGGCCCACCCAGTCTCTAAACATGGGTACCAGAGAAATCTTGGAATGCAAACGGACGCCAGGCGTGATACTGACCACATCAGACTTTCATGTGCCGAAGGTCTTGGAAATACGGGCCTAACAAGGAATCCTTATATCTCATTATCAAAAAACCCCTTCGTGGATCCGATGAAGCTCAAGTCCACATACATCCATCAGAATCACAGACTTTTAACAGACAAAACCATAATCTTCATATACAGGCCGTGATCAACCCGTGCAACAAAAAGTCAGGTGCTCCCCATGTGCCTTATTCTGCTCACCTCCGCTTCTTACAGTTCTCTGCCAGGTGGATCTGGATCGTCCTCTTTCTTCTTTTCCCTTTGGGTGTCCATCTCATAGCACCACAATGGTCTTCAAAAATAAGTTTCGACTGTTACCTCAGTTCGCACTCAAAAGTTGTTATTCGACCTTTTGGTAAAGTAGAATTCTGTTCAAATGCTGTTTTTTTTTTCTCTCCTTCTTTCAGCTTTATTGAGCAGCGTCATGAAAGCTGATATGACAGCTGAAATGAAAGCTGACATGAAAGCTGGCATGAAACAAATCTGATGGTAAATTTCCAGTACGTGACTGAGCACGGGACATAGAGTAACTAATTCTGTGTCGATGACATTTATTTATAGGGCACCCTTATGATGTTATCAGACCTGGGAGATCTCCCTGCTTTTAAATGTCACTGTAGCTTTTCTTTAAGTGATTTCTAACGCTTCGGTATTAACCGTGTTATGTGTAATTATTTTTTTCTTACAACTTCTATTATATTCAACTGTGCCATCAGCCACGCCAAAGCTTACGTGATCGTAATATCTTCACTTTCCATCCACAAGCTCCAGCTTTATATATATATATAAAAGAAAAAGGAAAGAAAAACATTTGATAAATTTATACATATCTCAAAAAGAAACAGACTGAAAGGAGGAAAATCATAGATGGCGGATGCGGAAGATTCATTCCGAACAATAACTGACCCACAACTTATCTGCCCAGAATCTCTGAGTGGATTCAGCGCAACAATTTAAGGTTTCCTAAATTCAACTGAAGTACACATCACACCCGACCAGAGAATGCCGATACTGGACCTCAGGGGAAAACAAAACAAAACAGACATAAACGAATTAGTTTAAGAGTTCAAGCCTCGAAGACATCATCATCATAATCACAGACGGGTCCGTAAGCAGAGGAGCACAAAGCGACTGCAGCTTTTCATGCATACTTCCAAAAAAAAAAAAAATAATCAAGATTATGACCGTAGCATGCAACACACACTCAAGTATGTGGATGGAAACTGAATATATTACGGAAACATTAGAATGTCTGATGACCGAAAAAGCACAACGAACTACAATCATGACGGATTCTCAAAGCTTCTTAAGAATTACAGACCATCGCAACAGTAGAACTGAGCGGTTAAACAAAATCTCCTAATCGCAAATCAGAACCATCACATGGATATACTGCCCGGGGCAGTCCGGAGTTGATGGCAAGGGAGAAGGTGATCAGCTTGCGGCAAAAGCTAACCCACTAGGAGACATCGAAATGGACCAAACAAGACATACGATTATATCAATCCTCCACGCAGCAAGTAGAAGAATCAGCCAGGAAACTTTTCTCAGAAGTACACACTACACACGCCTCAGTGCTTCACACATGATCATAGGAAATAGAAGCAAATCCCAGCAGTGCGCTAGAACTTAACCATCACAGTGCTAGAACATAACTATCACAGTGCTAGAACATAACCATCACAGCGCTAGAACTTAACCATCACAGTGCTAGAACATAACTATCACAGTGCTAGAACATAACTATCACAGTGCTAGGACTTAACCATCACAGTGCTAGAACATAACCATCACAGTGCTAGAACATAACTATCACAGTGCTAGAACATAACCATCACAGTGCTAGAACATAACCATCACAGCGCTAGAACATAACTATCACAGTGCTAGAATTATACCAGCAGAAACATTAGAGGGCATCCTGAATGTAGAACACTTATGGGCTTGTCCTCCCGGGGCTAGCAACTGTGCTAGGTCTCATCCAGTATCAATTTCTTGTTAGCATGTTTGAATCACATCAATGCCTTTGAATGTAAATGCTACAGAAGAGTTCTTCAAATATCATGGGCACAAAAAAGAGCAAATATGTCCATACTACAAGAACCTAAAAGGTTGGTAGTAAAGAGGATTAAAGAGAGAAAACTTAAATATTTTGGACACATTAAACGTCATGAGAATTTAGACATGGCCGTCTTGGAAGGGTACATAATGGGAAAAAGAAAGAGAGGAAGATCAAGGCGGAGATGGCTGCAAGACGCCGTTGATAATCTGCAAATGGATGCATCAGCAGCAGAGCATCTTGCTTATAAATGAGAGGACTACATGAGAGCTGTTAGGGAGGGAAAGTTCCGCAAGGGACATGCAAATGACTGACTGACTGACTGATGTTTGAATCATGAGACGATTAGCAAAACTTTGAAAGCAAAACAGATTATGATTAGCCTTGAGAAAAAAAAAAGAACTGCAGATAAAATACGTTTAAGAGAAAGATAAAACACGTTTAAGAGAAAGATAAATAATAAAAGCATAACAGCGAATCGAACCCCGGGCACTAGTAGAAGGGCTACCGCCTCGTCACAGGTGGGCAGAGTGTCATTCATATTCTCCCCTAACATTTAATTAGCCACGATGGTTACTTCATTTCTACAGTTCTCTAACAAATCTCTTACATGTTCTGGCATCAGACATTTGTTTTCCTGAAGTTTAAATACTTTTTTTTTGTTGGTATTCTTGTGGTGGCAACAACTGAAGCATGACAACCTGGAAGAAGACATACGAGTCCTGGGAGAGGACAACTGGCAGGAGAAGACTAAGAAAAGAGAGGAATGGAGACAAATCTCGTCTGCAGCAGTAAGCCGCAGTGGCTCGGAAAGCTGAATGAATGAATGGAAGAAGAAACGAGATCCTTGTAACAAAGGATTCTTTATCTTAAGAAGTTCTGCACGTAATAAACGAGTCTAGTACATTGCCCGTGTAGAGAGTATTCAAAGGGAAAAAAAAATTAGTAATGATGAGAATAGAATATTTTCTGTGTTTGGAATTACCGAACTTCTTATAATAGCCTACACACAGCGCTCGGGAAAATGTTTTTAAAAACATAGGGATCGTAACAAACGTCAAAGTGTTCATTTAAACAAATACGGTATTTTACCTATGGCAAAGAATAGAACAGAAAGGGAAATGTCCTAAATTGATGGGGGTTTTTTTTAATGTTATAATGACAAGCCTTCGTCAAATTCAGCAGTGACAAGCAGTGACACCAATATTTCAGTACTCCCAGAGTTCCGACAGTCAGGCATGTGTTATCTGTTAGATCGATTACCTGAGTCTGTGTATCGTTGATTTACAAGTTCTAAGGACTGTTATAGTCGGAGGTGGGGTGGGGGATACGCTCTCCTCTCCAATGGCGTGCGTCTCAAATAGCCTCTGACAGTCAAGTCCAGCTCCTGGCCTTCTCGTGGCAGAACTGTTTAAACTGACAGGAGAAGGGGTGAAGGCGAATATCTGGCGCCTGAAAACCAGATGCTTCGGGTAGATGAGAGTCATGTTTGGTACCTCATCTACCGCTGCTGGCGAGATTCTTCAGCTGCCATGCGTGTAGTGGGGCTCCTCCTGGCCAGTGAAGAAAGGTGCGAATGGGGTTGCCGTGCGGCACCACTGTGGAAAAGGTGAAAGAAAGGATTAAGCGAAGTAAACAGTAGTCAAATCACGGCACCTCTGGTCAGGATGTCGGCCACGTCATATGTGCACTCATATCGGGCGAAATGCCTGAACCAGCTTAACCCAGAGGTTAAAATACTGCTAGCGAGACTCTTTGGATGCCGCGCGTGGAGTGAAACTTCTCCCGGTCAATGAAGAAAATGCGAAAAAGAAATTAGGGTTGCCGTGCGGCGCCGATGTGAAAAGATGATGGAAAGGATAAACTGAAGCTTAGTCGGTATGTCCAGTGGTTTCGCGGCGAGAGCTGCTCATACCACGGCATCTCTGCTCTAGAGGCCGGCCACGTCCGATATACACCCATACTGGTGAAATATCCATAAACCAGCTTAAACCAGGGGTGAAACTTGGTGGCTACTCATCTCACGGTACCTCCGCTCAAGAGGTCGGTCACGTCCTAAACACGCCCATACTGGGATAATGTGCATAAAGCAGCTCAACCCACGGGTGAAACTAACTAGTGGCGAGGATTCGTCCATCTGGGCAAAAGCTCCGTCCTGGTCACAACTAGGAAGGGTAGCGGCCACGACCACAAAACGATGAACTGGAAGACACTGGATTAGTGCAGTCTAGATAGGCAACCACATCTCACCCGGCTGGGATGTATGCGTATCCTAATCACACTGAGGTTTTCCGGTGAGAAAGTCCAAACCTGGACAAGATGGGCAACCACCTCTCACATGGCAGGGATACACATGTATCCCAAAACACGTCGAGGTTTTCCGGTAAGAAAGTCCAACTCTAGGCTGGATGGGCAACCACCTCTCACCCGGCGGGGATATACTGATATCCAAAACACGTCTAAGTCTTCTGGTGAGAGAGTCGAACTCTAAACTAATCTGATGCAACGAAAACCACGGTGTCACGCATTACCGCTTCTGAGACCCACCAAGAATACAGGCTCAAGCCCTGCAGTACTCTGAACCTCTTGTAGTCCTCTCGTGGATCTCGTGTGGTCCTTTCGGGGAGTAAAGTCAGTAGGATCACGGGGCGGTCTTGGCGGTAAAAGCGAACGAAGAAGAAGAAGAAAAGAAGAAGAAGAAGATTGATTTACAAGAAGTTCTTGTAAATCAATCTTCTTCTTCTTCTTTTACTCCTGTGGTCCTCGATAGGTCCTGTGGTCAACCTGTGGTCCCCGAAAGGACCACACGAGATCCACGAGAGGACTACAAGAGGTTCAGAGTATTGCAGGGCTTGAGCCTGTATTCTCGCTGGGTCTCAGAAGCGGTAATGCGTGACACCGTGGTTTTCGTTGCATCAGATTAGTTTAGAGTTCGACTCTCTCACCGGAAGACTTAGACGTGTTTTGGATATCAGTATATCCCCGCCGGGTGAGAGGTGGTTGCCCATCCAGCCTAGAGTTGGACTTTCTTACCGGAAAACCTCGACGTGTTTTGGGATACATGTGTATCCCTGCCGTGTGAGAGGTGGTTGCCCATCTTGTCCAGGTTTGGACTTTCTCACCGGAAAACCTCGACGTGATTAGGATACGCATACATCGTGTCGTGAATGCAGGAAGGGTTGATGTCTGTCTCTCCGCTGGTTTTCACATTTCTTCTTTCCGTGGTTTAACTAAACTCTTTCACTACAAAACAACATTGGAAGTGTTTGGTTAAGTAGATATTGCACGTCTATGCAAAACAATTCTTAGAGCGATATTTAGCGGTCATGTTTTCTTCTTCTTCTTCTTTCTTCTGTGTTAGAGGTTGTTGGTCACTTTAGATCCTGATCCCTGTCGACGTGGCAACGCCCACAGTCCTCTCCAGATTCTGATTGGAGCTTGTCTTCTATTGAAGAAGGCTGGCCAGTAAACAGGATTAAGCAGAGAAAACTTAAATATTTTGGACACATTAAACATCATGATAATTTATGGAAGACCGTCTTGGAAGGGTACATAATAGGAAAAAGAAAGAGAGGAAGACCAAGGCGAACATGGCTGCAAGACATCGTTGATAATCTGCAAATCGATGCAACAGCATCAGAGCATCTTGCTTACAACCGAGAGGCCTACATGAGAGCTGTTAGGGAGGCAAAGTTCCGCAAGGGACATGCAAATGACTGACTGACTGTCTTGTCTTGTGCTGTCTTCCTGGAACTACGAGCTTATGCTCTTTGCAGCCGATGCTGTGAAAGTGTTGAGGCCTGAGAATGGATTATGGTATCTACTTTTTCACTCACTCACTCACTCACTCACTCACACACACACATAAATATATGTAGGACAAACTATTAAAGAGAATATCGAGCAGTTCCCTTGAATATGCTGCAATTATTTACAATCATTCCCCGATACAAACTTTTACGGTTACACAATATCTGCTTACACCGACCAGAGCAAACAAAACAAGAATAACCAAATGTCTATATATAGAGCAAAGCTTGGCAAACTAAAACGTATAGCCAGCCAAATTGTTTCTGTCGTTTGCAGTTCTTCCAACCTGGCGTTTAATTTTCGCAGACTTCCCACCACCTGCACTTATCTTCCACCCTCTGGATATAGTGTGACAATAGATGAATTCCACTATGCTTCATTTTTCACCATTCGAAAAAAGTTCTCTCTCTCTTTCTCTCTCTCTCTCTTCTCTTCTCTTTTTTTTTCCTTTCTTCTCCCTCTTCTATTTCCTGTCTCTCTCTTTTTTTCTGTTTCTTCTCACTCTCTTTCTCGTCTTTCCTTTCTTCATCTTTCTGCTTCTCCTCTTTCGCGTTTTTCTCTCTTCTTTCTCTCTCTTTTTTTCTCTCTCTTCTCTCTTTCTCCTCCCTCCTCTTTCTCTCTCTTTCTTATCTCTTTCTCTTCCGTCTTTTTCTCTCTCTCTCTTTCCCTCTCTCTCTCTCTCTCTTTCTCTTCCATCTTTTTTCTCTCTTCTCTCTTTCTCTTTCTCTCTCTCTTTCCCTCTCTCTCTCTCTCTTTCTCTTCCATCTTTTTTCTCTCTTCTCTCTTTCTCTTTTATCTTTTTTTCTCTCTCGCTTCTCTTTCTCCCATTCTCTCTCTCTTCTCCTGCCCTTCTCTCTCTCTCTCTCCTTCTTTCTCTCTGACAAACTCTTGCCTGAGTTCAGTTGTGAAATGCTTTGATAAAATTAAAACAACTATATAAAGGACAGAAAATTAACATACAACGAAACAATGAGAATCGAACTCGCACTCGCATCGAAATGACAACCGCTCATCCATTGTAGTCTTCACAAGTGTTTTTCATCTGTGGCCGGACCAAAAAAAATAATTGCTACACACCAGGAAAGCACGGCTGAAATGATATATTCGTTCTCTGACTAAGCTACAGACCAAACTCTACCTTCGGCAACTGCATCTGTCATCCTTGCTTAGTGTCTTCTCTAATAAGGTTCCTGTGATGTAACCATGGGGGAACTTTTGGTATGAGAATGTTCAGTATGAAGGGTTTACAACCGAAACAAGCTTTGTGAGACAGATGGGATTTTAACTGCACTTCACGTAGGCTCGAGAGCGGGAATATCTGGGGTTGGCATGTAGGCGGCGGTGAATTGTGGCCCCTTCGTCGCGCCACCCATTTCACTCCTCAGGATTCTAGCCGGCGCTACGGAGCTACGGAAAACATGCACTACAATGAGATTTTACCGTAACAAAAGAGGAGATCAGACCAACTACGGGCTTCCTCTGAGTACAAAATTCTTGTAACACTTTTGTGGAGCAACTTCTTCCTTTATCTCTGAACCCCAGTTTGGTTAAAAGAATGTGTCGTATTTCACTGGGTTCAGGACGAAAGATCAGGGACCATTGTCCGCCTCCATTTCGGTCACATCACGAGAAGGTACTTAAATCCAGCCATAATGAAAAACGATGATGAACTATCACGGCACCTTGGGATGTGAAGAACTGACTGAATATCAGAAATTTAAAATATTTAGTTCTGTATGGAGCCAATTCTTAAGCTAGCTTACTTACTTTCTTACTTACTTTCTTACTTACTTTCTTACTTACTTTCTTACTTTCTTACTTTCTTACTTACTTTCTTACTTACTTTCTTACTTACTTTCTTACTTACTTTCTTACTTACTTTCTTACTTACTTTCTTACTTACTTTCTTACTTACTTACTTTCTTACTTACTTTCTTACTTACTTTCTTACTTACTTTCTTACTTACTTTCTTACTTACTTTACTTTATCCTTACTCTTGTACCGTAAAGTGCCGAAGGGAGATGCAAATGGCGTTGTTTTGGGGCCAAATGAGTGGCCTCAGTGACTGTCATGCCATAGTTAGCTAATGTTTCTCTGATAATGAGGGATATTAAAATGAAGACATGTATCGCTCTTCAGATGATAAAACAACTGAAGATACCGTGGAGAGGAACAGACAGAACTGCATCTATCGCACCGCAACACATGCATGTGAGACCTGGACACTTAACAAAACAGCTGAGAAACACATAAATGCCTTTGAATGCAAATGCTACAGCAGAGTTCTTTAAATATTATGGACACAAATATATATATATATATATATTATATATACATATATATACATATATACACACAGACATACATATAATATATCCATACTACAAGAACTTAATATTGAAGAAGGTTGGCTAGTAAGGAAGATCAAACAGAGAAAACTTAAAATATTGTTGACATATTAAATGTCATGATAATATTGAGAAAACAGTCTTG
Organism: Achatina immaculata; assembly: GCA_009760885.1. Classification (NCBI taxonomy): domain Eukaryota; kingdom Metazoa; phylum Mollusca; class Gastropoda; order Stylommatophora; family Achatinidae; genus Lissachatina; species Lissachatina immaculata. The sequence continues at coordinate 22,994,989 of CM019695.1, forward strand.
GAAGGGTACATAATGGGAAAAAGAACAAGATGGGAAAAAGAATGAGAGAAAGACTAAGGCGAAGATGGCTGCAAGACATCGTTGATAATCTGCAAATGGATGCATCGCTTACAACCGAGAGGCCTACAGGAGAGCTGTTAGGTAAGCAAAGAGTTCCGCAAAAGGTCATGCAAATGACTGACCGACTCTCTGGTACCATCTAACCATCTCTTTCTGGGTCTTCCTCTTGATCTGTGTCCTAATTCTTAAACAATTGTTGCATATCATAACAGACGATCACTGTAGATAACCTTCCCTGGGGAGAGGGCACATGATGATGACGCATGTTTTAGAACGGGATTTAGAAGGTCATCGATCCCGAAAGCTCCACATGACAGAAAATTCACGGAAGACAAAGCAGTATGTCCACTCGTGGAATATAAAGTTTATGAGGAGAAAAATATCACACTGGCATTCACTGCACAAGAGCGATCAGCTCAGAAACAGAAAGTTCACACTTTTGTGCTAGACAAAGTTCACTTGCTTTTTTTTTCTTCGCTACAAAATCGATTCCACTGCCTCTGTGCTAGCGACTAACCTAGATTCTTTTTTTTTTTGTTTTTTGTCTGGGGCTGATAACAAAGTTCTTGTTGGGAAAATGCTGAGCTTATCTTACCATGGCCTGCTCAGGCTCAACAGCCCGAAACGTACATATGCTGTATGCACTTCGTCATGATTCACAAGGACAAACGTCTAGTCCTTGGATTCTAGACCTTCTACAGAATGATGAATTCACTGGTACAGACTAATTCGTGAGCAAACTGGGGAAATGTCTACTGAAAGAAACGAAGCAACCACGGCTTCCTAATCGATTTTTTTCCCATAAGCTTTCTCAGACTGAATGAAAGTAATGGTATAAAACATAAGGCGCTGGCTCTAACCTGTTTACCACGGTCTCCTAAATCTTCTTCTACTTCGTTTGCTCTCTCGTGTGACTGTAAGTTCGTTGCACTGAAATTCTTTGCTTATCTGCATCACGTTGCGCCTTGGACCCAGTGCGTCCGTCCTCAGCACGTACTTCTTTCAGGTTCGTTTTCCCAGATTTTGGCTGTCCCCAGCCACCCTGGTTTGAGTTGTGGTCTCTCTGGTCCCCTGCTCTCAGACCTGTCTGACTTGGGTGACCCTGCCATGAACTGCTGGTCAAGTCAGCATAGCTCTTAAGTCTCTTACTATGGGATAGTAACAACCCACGAGAGAGAGGAGAGAGAGAGAGAGAGAGAGATCCCTTAAATCAGGCTGTCGGGGTGCTTGGAGCTCCAGTTTTCGATAGAAATGGCCCGGTCTTTTCATGTAAACAATGACACCAATCCAGTGGTAGCGCTCCAAAATACAAACAGGGAACTCTGATGAATGGAAGCGGCGACGAGTCCGGCAGAAGCTACAGCCTTCAGACTGTGAAGTCGCGTCAGTATCGATTCCTGTTCCCAAGTCTAGTCCTAGAGCATCTCCCTGCTTCAGGAATTAAAGAAATCAATTGCGGCTCGCACTTCACACGACGCGGAGCTTGGGTCACTACATCTCCACCCCTTCAAACAATCTGTCAAAAGCGCTGACATCATAATTAAAAGAGATTCAACAATACTTAGAACAGGCGAGAAGAAATAAGGGCGGAGTGTCCCACTCAATCATAACCTCCCAAATGGTCAATTAATGGCTTTCAGCAGACTTCCTCCCTCAGTACTCTAAGTTGTTTATAGGCGCTCTTCAGGCATTTATGTTTCCATCATCATAATTAGCACGGAATTTCATTTTTTTTAACCGAACACCTTTACCTGTACAGCTAAACTTCCATGAACGCCTGGACCACTTTCAGAATAATCTGGCACATAACTAGGCTAAGTGAATGAAGATAAACAGAAAAAAACAAACTGCCTGAATTTCTTTCGGTGTAAAAATGTTACAGCTTGTCTTGTCTTGTCCTCCTCCTTCAAATACCTTTCGGTGTTGAGGGGGACAAATAGACGTCTTGATAGAGCTAGGCAGTTTGCTTCATATAATGGGATATTTAAGGTTTCTGTAATTTCCTTCCTCATTCTCTTGTAAGGGCGGCCTCTTCCTCTGTTATCTACAAATCTTAGTGTGAATGCTGTTTTGTGGTATATTTGTCTGGTGGTAACTGTGTAATGTGACCAAACCATCTGACGTCCTGTTTCTGGAAATAGTGTAATGCTGGTGTTACTCCAACCTGTAAGGTGGGTGCCATGGTTGGCACTGCATCCAGCTCTGCTGGGGAAGCGAAAAGCGAAAATTAGCAGCCTGTCGATGTCCTGTGTACACAGGTCAACCCGACAGCCTCGTTTGTACAGGCTGGGTAGGGTGGCTGTGAGGCAACTGACCAACAGGGCTCTGACTCACTCTGGGAGACGGGCTCCCCTGAGTTAAATTCTGCCCTCAAACCGCGACTGGCCCAGCAAGCCGACGGTGGATCTCTTTACAGCTCATAGAAAACACAGGAAGAATAGACGGATTGAATATGACAGCCAATTCATAAAAATTGATCTTTATACAATTATAATATAGAAATTATTCTGAATTATTACAATACTGATGACGAAGTGTTCTCTGTTGTAGTCTTTATAGTTCTTTTACATGATCGTTAGGTTAGCTTTCTCCCATTCTGTGGCCGTGACAACCAGTGCACTTTCATACAGCACTGTTAACACACTGTGGCCGTGACAACTTATGCACTTTCATATAGCACTGTTAACATGTTGTGGCCGTGACAACTAACGCACTTTCATTCAGCATTGTTAACATGTTGTGGCTGTGACAACTAAGGCACTTTCATACATCATTGTTAACATGTTGTGGCCGTGACAACTAAGGCACTTTCATACAGCATTTTTAGCAACGTTGTGGCCGTGACAACTAAGGCACTTTCATACAGCACTGTTAACAAGTTGTGGCCATGACAACGAAGGCATTTTCATACAGCACTGTTAACACGTTGTGACCGCGACAACTAAGGCACTTTCATATAGCATTGTTAACATGTTGTGGCCATGACAACTAAGGTACTTTCTTACAACATTGTTAGCACGCTGTGACCGCGACGATATTATCTTTTTCCATTGTCACCTTTAAACGTATGAGTGCACGTTACTACTACTTCTTTTTGTTCACTTCAACAGTTCAGAATGTCACTTCAACAGTTCAGAATGTCACTTCACCTGATACAATATGATTCACCACAAGACTGAAATCTTAACTCACACAGTCACTATAAAAATTCAGATGGTTCTTTCTTGAATCAAGTTACAGTTCACTTGTAATACTCATCAAACGAAAATTCACAAGTATCAAATTGAGACATCGCCGAGAGAATTTTACACACAGTTCCAAAAATATCAAATCTTTTGTATTTCTCACGGCAGTGCTAGTAATCACTTTTCATCTTGAGATGCTGTCTTCTCTCTGCCATAATTACTTCTGGTTCTAAACTGTTTCTCTGTCTCCTGAATATCTATTGGCTCTACTTGTCCATCTGTTCTATCTTCTGTTGCTCTCCTATCTATCCTTCAATTCTTATTTTCTCTTTGTTCCCTTTGTTCTTTCTTCAAAACTGCATGACTGTGCTATATATCTTAAGTCGGTTGCCCAACAGGACACACCCCTAGATCTTTCTACTGGTCAGCTGGTTGACTACATACTGATTGGACTTTGGGATGAGTCGATCCACTCCTTTTGGTCATCTTATTGGTCCGCTGGACTATTCATGTGCGCAAATTGCGTCCTAAGATTAGTAAATAAGCCTTACCTGTCAATAAATCCGTTGCGTCAAATCCATCTATTCAATTTTGTCTCGTATGTAAACTATTCTTATCCAGTATCAGATGTTTACAATACCTGGCGGGGATTATACCATAACTGTTTACATAGTATTCGTCTGTCTGTCTGTCTCTACATGTACTATTGTTATCTGAGTAAATCCTTCTAGACCATATTCAGCGTCCCTGTACCTAGTATTTTCTAATATCCGCTTAATTCTGTTATAGTAATACTAATACTGTAGGAGTGTTCCTCTCCCACCGGTTCTCAAAATTTCCATCGTTTCTAGCCCGCTTTCTGCGTATCAATAATAATCATAACTATAGTAAAAATGCTAATAGTAATAATAAAAATAAGTTTAAGAACATTAATAATAATAATTATTATTATGCTATCTTAATACACAAAGCACTACGTTACACAGAGTATATTATTTCAAACCTATTCGTGTGTAGTCTTCATCAACGTCTAAAATCGCAGTTTATATGTGGGGACGTAACAGAAAACGACTGTTCAGGAGGAAGCAGGCCACAGGTTACAGGATACGGGCCCCAAGACTGACCAGCTACGGAAACCTGCGAGGCAGAACCTGAACAGAGAGTCCGTATCAGAGGGGCGGCAGGTACGGAAATACTGACAGAACGAAGAGAGAACTTTAGGTTTCGTAATTAGAACAAAGTTCTGGATTTAGCAAGCACTTGTTGCTTTGGAAGAATTGAAAGGAAGAAAATAGGAAGCATGCAAGGAAGCATTTTTGTCTATCTGTCTGTCTGACTGTCTGTCGGTCTGTCTGATTGTCTGTCTGTCTGACTGTCTGTCTGTCTGTCTGATTGTCTGTCTGACTGACTGACTGAATGTCTGTCTGTCTGACTGACTGTCTGTCTGACTGACTGACTGTCTGACTGACTGTCTGTCTGATTGTCTGTCTGTCTGTCTGTCTGACTGACTGACTGTCTGTCTGTCTGACTGACTGTATGTCTGTCTTCTGACTGACTGACTGACTGTCTGTCTGTCTGTCTGTCCATCCGTCCGTCCGTCTGTCTCTGTATGTTTGTCTGTCAACTTAATACAGCATAATATATATTTTTTACTAGAAAATGTAATAAACATGGAGAAAACCATAAAACCAACCATTTTCAGTTTTCTATACATCTCTGACTCTAGAAACACAGCTAACGAATCCCCTAGAGAATATACGTGCCATTATATGTATTTGTTAATAAATCCTATTCAATTATGCCCCTTATTCGTTCAATGATAAATTCATTCCCATTACAAGTAGGGTCGACATCCAGTGCTATTGTCCTCTACGGCGCACAAAGCCGATAGTGGAATGAAACTACAGAAAGAGAAGTTTATCTGCATTCAGTAAATTGCATTATCAGAAACATAAAATATGAAACGAAATGTAGAAAGAATAGGTCACAGACAAAGGAAATACATGAATGATTCAAGCAAATATATGTACTGTGATCTAGTATTCATGAAAAAGAAATGGCTATTTACCACCAAAGAAAAAGGCAGGCAGGCAGGCAGGCAGGCAGGCAGGCAGGCAGGCAGGCAGGCAGGCAGGCAGGCAGGCAGGCAGGCAGGCAGGCAGGCAGGCAGGCAGGCAGGCAGGCAGGCAGGCAGGCAGGCAGGCAGGCAGGCAGGCAGGCAGACAGATAGATAGATAGATAGATAGATAGATAGATAGATAGATAGATAGATAGATAGATAGATAGATAGATAGATAGATAGATAGAGTGCTCATGTCAAGGTAGGCAGGTAGGTAGGTACAATGAAAAAGTAGAAAACAATAACTATAAAAAAACGAAACAGAACAAAACCAATCAAGAATAAAAACTTGGCCCAAGCAAAAATGTGCACCGGATATTTCAGTGTGGGCGCACATGATGATAAATGCTTCCTGGCCAACTTTACCTCCATCATCGCCATTTTCACCCCATTTACTATCTATCTATCAAGAACACACATACACACAAACTGAAATATGTGTGTGTGTGTGTGTGTGTGTGTGTGGTGTGGTGTGTGTGTGTGTGTGTGTGTGTGTGTGTGTGTGTGTGTGTGTGTGTGTGTGTGTGTGTGTGTGTGTGTGTGTGGTGTGTGTTGTGTGTGTGTGTGGTGTTGTGTGTGTGTGTGTGTGTGTGTGGTGTGTGTTGTGTGTGTGGTGTGTGTGTGTGTGTGTGTGTGTGTGTGTGTGTGTGTGTGTGTGTGTGTGTGTGTGTGTGTGTGTGTGTGTGTGTGTGTGTGTGTGTGTGTGTGTGTGTGTGTGTGTGTGTGTGTGTGTGTGTGTGTGTGTGTCCCCGTAAGTATTATGCTAGACTGAACATATGAACACACATAACAAAGACTGACCGAGTAAGGTTACTCACGTTCTATTGTCTTGTAATGAGATGACTCTCAATCTGACCAAGCAAGATTACTCATGTTCTAGTGTCTTGTAATGAGATGACTCTCAATCTGACCAAGCAAGATTACTCATGTTCTATTGTCTTGTAATGAGATGACTTTCTATCTGACCGAGCAAGATTACTTACCTTCTATTGTCTTGTAATGAGATGACTCTCAATCTGACCAAGCAAGATTACTCATGTTCTATTGTCTTGTAATGAGATGACTTTCTATGTGACCGAACAAGATTACTCATGTTCTATTGTCTTGTAATGAGATGACTTTCTATGTGACCGAACAAGATTACTCATGTTCTATTGTCTTGTATTGAGATGACTTTCTATGTGACCGAACAAGATTACTCATGTTCTATTGTCTTGTAATGAGATGACTTTCTATGTGACCGAACAAGATTACTCATGTTCTATTGTCTTGTAATGAGATGACTTTCTATGTGACCGAACAAGATTACTCATGTTCTATTGTCTTGTAATGAGATGACTTTCTATGTGACCGAACAAGATTACTCATGTTCTATTGTCTTGTATTGAGATGACTTTCTATCTGACCAAGCAAGGTTACTCATGTTGTCTTGTCTTGTAATGAGATTACTCTCTCTCTCTCTCTCTCTCTCTCTCTCTCTCTCTCTCTCTCGTCCCATCAGTGCTCAGTACACATGGGACTGCTTGTTGGAAGAGATTTTCACTTCTGTCGGTCCTTCCCAGTCGTCTTCTATCTGATCAAGACCCTGTCCCATCTCTCCGTTGGAACCCTCAGTAGCAGGTCTAGCCTGGCTAAATGGGCAGAAATTGTTGTGGTCCCCATGGTGGTGGAGTCTGTTAAATAAGCATTGCATACCTCTTCCTTTTTAGCCCTATTCAGGGACTGAAAAAAACAAACAAACAAACAAACAAACAAACTCTCGCCATAACCAGCTCCCGCGCTGATACGCTGCTGTGCCTCAATGACTTCACGGCATCCCTGCAAATAACATCCCAGCTCACAGTTCCAGGGAGACAGAAGACAAGACAAGACAAGACCTTTGGAACAACTCCAAGCTGCATTCTGTAGTCCCCTTTAACAGAGTTACTTGCACCCCTCTTTTGGACGTCACAGAAATGTGAAGGCGGATATAAAATGAGGTAGAAAACAGAACAGACAAAAGCTTTGTTCTTCAAATAGTAAGTCTTCAGACAAGAAGAAAAGGGAAGGAATAGAGTGGAGGAATAATCTTATCATATTTTAGAGTTACACTTCTTGCTCTTCTTTTCTTTCTTCTCCTCTCTCTTTCTTTAGAGCTCCAAACATTCAAGGCTTACTGCTGCAAACATTCAAGGCTTACTGCTGCAAACATTCAAGGCTTACTGCTGCAAACATTCAAGGCTTACTGCTGCAAACATTCAAGGCTTACTGCTGCAAACATTCAAGGCTTACTGCTGCAAACATTCAAGGCTTACTGCTGCAAACATTGCCTATTCATCTCCTAATAAGGTATCTCCCTTCCTCGCTGTTTACTCCATGCACTCTTTGCCTCTTTTCCACGTTATCTGGTCATCTTTGCTTGGTCTGTCCCTTGATCTTTTTCCCTTCCTATTCCTATATAAACGGGACTTTGGTCTTCTGTAATTTTTTCCCGTCCCATTTTGAGGCTCCAACTCTGTCCCGTATTATTTATTTAGTTTAAAAGCTCGCGGTTGGCATCATTTCCTCAAGTGTATTCTTATTCAGAGATAGTTCTCTAACACTTATCATCATCATGTGCTGCCTCTCTGCAGAAAATTGGCTGCAGTGGCCCTTTGTTTTAAACAGTGTGCCTCGCTAACCTGAAACAAATCTCCCAGCACTATCAAGTTATTTGAAATATTCTTGTACAGCGCCATTTTTTTGTGTTGCTTCGAGCGGTCGATATGAAGGAGCTGTTGTTCTAAAGTTTAATCTGCCATCCAAAATGCAGCCTTAAAAAAAGTCTGGTTGGAATGAAGGTGAAGAAATATCGACGTGCAGGAGTTTCGGCTATCTTTAGTCTGGCCAACACAACATGGCTGGGCATATCTTCACCGTGTAATGTTTGCTTGTGACATCCACCCACACACAACCTGACCCAGTCATCTCCAGCTGGAGTGTTTTCACGTAGAATGGAGGATTGTTACATCTCAGCACCTCTGAGTTGTTAACGTTATTCCATTCTTTGAGTTCTTAACGCTATTCCATTCTTTGAGTTCTTAACGTTTTTCCATTCTTTGAGTTCTTAACGTTATTCCATTCTCTGAGTTCTTAACGTTTTTCCATTCTCTGAGTTGTTAACGTTATCCCGTTCTCTGAGTTGTTAACGTTATCCCGATCTCTGAGTTGTTAACGTTATTCCGTTCTCTGAGTTCTCAACGTTATCCTGTTATGTCCTCTACGCCAGGAAAGTAAAGATTAAACTAGTAATGTTTCCTCTTTATATCTTTGTTGTCCACGAATGAATCAGACCACAGAAAAGAGTTTTAACAGCGTAAGTAAGATCAAACAGAACGTTCAGTGTTAATTTTCTAATGTTCCATCACTTCTTCCCAAATCTGATGGACGCCGTTAACTGCCTTTTCCTGTTCGAGAATAATTTCATCGCTTTGAGAGGAAAGTAAGATGTCTGCAGCAACATGGTCATCTGTCTAGCTAGGCGAAGCAAGGAGCACAAGAGAGGCCAAGGAGACCAAGCCTTACATTAAATAGTTCATCGCTGTTATTATCGATATCATCAATGAAGTATTGGTAGGACCACTTATGAAAAAGGCTGCACAGGCAGGCAGACAGACGGACAGACAGACAGACAGACATTCAGGCTGATGGGTGGGTGAGTGGGTGGGTAGACAGTCAAGCGGGTGGGTGGGTAGGTGGGTGGATAGAGAGACAGACAGATAGTCAGGCGGGTGGTGGGTGGGTGGACAGACAGACAGACAAGCAGACTAATACATACAGATAGACAGGCAGGCAGACAGGCAGGCGAGCGGGCGAACCGACAGACGGACGGACAGATAGATAGATAGATAGATAGATAGATAGATAGATAGATAGATAGATAGATAGATAGATAGATAGATAGATAGATAGATAGATAGATAGATAGATAGATAGATAGATGCACACCAGCTTCAACAAACAGCTAACATCTACTTCAGCGATTACAAAACTGTGTATCCAGGGACATATATACACCGTGAAGAATCTTGGCACATGTGGCACAAGTTTGCGAGAATCTATTTACTATTATTATAATAATGCCTCCTTTTTTCTGGTGTTGGGCAGACAAGTGTCCCGCAAGGTTAATATTTTTTTTATACTTTCATGCATGTGCCATGCGCTCATAAAGTTTGGTAATCGCTGAATTCTACCTACTTGAAATCCCTCCTCCAAAACTAAAACGGATATTATTTATGTCAAAGTAAGGCACTCAAGTTACCGAACTAAAACAAAAACGTTGCCCGTACGTGGATTCTACTAAGAAAGAAAAATATGCATGGAAGCAGTGATAGTGGTAACCGACAATTACCGGTAGAAATCATCATCATCAGGTGCCGTGCCGACTGGCGTTAGCTATTATGCTTCTCCAGAGTACACGATCCTTCATGCAGGCCATCAGTTCAGTTGGTGATCTCCTCTCACACCATCCCGTCAGACTGTCCAGTATCATTTCTCTTGGTCTTCCTCTTGATCTTCTTCCTTCTATTTTTCCTGTTGTTATAATATTTTCAATGCCCCCTCTTCTCATTGTATGTCCTATGAAAGTACATTGTCTCTCTCTTATCTTATTGACAAGATTTGTTTGTCTCTCCTGATCTTCTTATACATTCTTCATTAGTTATTTTTGCTGTCCAGGGGATTCGCAACATTCTTCTAATAAACCACATTTCTGCTGCTTCCAATGATTTTTGTGCAGACTTGCCTATTGTCCATGATTCACTTCCATATAACAAGATAGGTTCAATATAGCATTTTAGGACTCGTTTTCTAACATTCATTGATAATGTTGTGTTGGATAATATGTTTCTCATTCTCTGAAATGCAGTCTTTGCTTGGCCTATTCTGTTCCTAATTTCTGTTCTGCATTTCCCATCTGAAGTTATTACTGCTACAAGGTATTTCAATTTCTGCACCTGCTTTAGAATAGTTCCGTTTAATTTAATACTGCATGCTGGTGGATTCTGTTTCTTAGATATAACCATAGTCTCTGTCTTTTTGATGTTCAAAGATAGATAGGCCTTTCTGTTCACCGGTAGACACCCGGTAGAAAAATAATTTTTTGTAAAAAAAGAGAAAAACCGAAACTTTTAGAAGACGTTGGTTACCGTAACCAGTTTATATTATGAAAAACCTAGCAAAACGCAACAGCGAAATTGATTGGAGGATAATCAGGCCCGTAGACTGGTGATGGTCTGTTCGCGTGGAGGAGGAACAGAGAGCTTAGACACAGGATCAGCTGAGTTTTTTTTTTTTACTTCTCGTCACAATAAGATTTAACAAATTCCAGGCGAACATTAATTCCCGTTGATGTTTGTAAAGTGTGCTTACTTTTACATTAAAAAAAAAAGTATGAAGTACCTAATGTTGTATTCGAGCGACTGAGTAGCGAAGTGATTAGTGCATTGTCTTTCATGCGAAGGTCGGGGTTCGAATCCAACTGGAGGTCGCCCAGCTGTAGAAATGGGTACCCGACTTCTTTTGGAGCTAGAGAAAGAAAGGCAGCCAGGCATGATGCTTGACCACATCACCCTCCAGTGTGCTGACAGGTCAAGGAAAATATGGCCACTAACACCATGTCCCCCTACGTGCCTCTAAGACATGACAGGGCTGCATTTATCCTTTTCCTTCAAGCAAGGTTGGGGGTTGAAGCATGGGGTCAAAGACCCCCATCTCCATATACAAACAAACAAACAAACAAAAAATTAGTGTTACGGGACAAATAGAGAAGCTTCGAAGATGTAAAAGAAATTGGTGTCACCAACTAGAGAGAAAAGATTAGGAATAGAGAGGAATGGAGGAGAACTTTATCTGCAGCAATGAGCCTCAGTGGCTCGGAAAGAAGAAGAAGAAGAAGAAGAAGAGGAAGAAGAGGAAGAAGAGGAAGAAGAAGAAAAAAAAAAGAAGAAGAAGAGGAAGAAGAAGAAGAAGAAGAAGATGAAAGACAGGTACAGTTGTACCGATTTCAAAAACTCCTAGCGCGATAACTGCATAAGAAGCCAGTTCATAGGAATAAGTCTTGCCTTGTGTCCTGTTCTATCTCCCTGGTACTGCGAGCTGATGTTCTTTGCACCCGATGCGGAGAGGGCATTCAGGCGTAGCATCCTATTGGCTTTGGAGCGGGTTATGGCAGCTAATTTATTTCAGCCCCGGAGTACAGCTAAAAAAAGCAGGTGGGGGGTGCAGTACTTCTTTAGGAAACTCCACCACCATGGGGGGACTATGGCGATGCCTGCCCCGGTTGGCCATGCTAGGCCTGTTACCATCGATGAAATGAGACCGGGTCTTGGCTAGCTATGTTCCGCCAACATAACGCTAGCATGTCAGTTATGGGTTGCTGAATGCCAAATCAGCTAACGTCTTCACTCCTTATTCATAGAAATAAACATGGATAATAAATAAAACCAAGTAAGTGGGAAATTATAAAAAAAATATTCAGATTTACGCCCGGAAATATATTAAGGATTCTCGCTCCAGGGACGAATCTCAAAAAAAAAAAAAACCAAACAAAACGCTATTACTTTCTGCTTATGAAAAGCAGAGAGCTGGAACTGAAAAATCACATTATATTTTTGCTAGAAATCAAGACAGCTTTTCTTCCAATGTGAATTCTATGGCAGTCCTTGGAGAGGTATGCAAATATAGATTCCTTTCATTATCGATTACGATTTTTTTGTCTGAAATTATTTAGTAAATATCAGCGGGTTTTTTTTTTCTTTTTGTTGATTCATTTTTTCTCCCTTTGTCTGGGCGAGTATTACAAGAAATCTGTGCAAGAAGCTTGCTAAATCTATAGAATATTGGAGAGGGTTGCACTGAGAGTCTATAATCTGAGAGAGAGAGGGGGCAGGACTGAGAGTGTGCTAACTGCCAGAGAGAAAGGGAGAGGAGGCAGGACTGAGAGTGTGCTATCTGGTAGAGAGACAGAGACAGGAGACAGGACTGAGAGTGTGCTATCTGGTGGAGAGACAGGGACAGGAGACAGGACTGAGAGTGTGCTATCTGGTAGAGAGACTGAGAGTGTGCTATCTGTGAGAGAGAGGGAGAGGGGACAGGACTGCTATCTGAGAGAGAGAGAGACGGAGAGGGGACAGGACTGCTATCTGAGAGAGATAGAGACGGAGAGGGGACAGGACTGCTATCTGAGAGAGATAGAGACGGAGAGGGGACAGGACTGCTAACTGAGAGAGATAGAGACGGAGAGGGGACAGGACTGCTATCTGAGAGAGATAGAGACGGAGAGGGGACAGGACTGCTATCTGAGAGAGAGAAGGAGAGGGGACAGGACTGCTAACTGAGAGAGATAGAGACGGAGAGGGGACAGGACTGCTATCTGAGAGAGAGAAGGAGAGGGGACAGGACTGCTATCTGAGAGAGAGAGAGAAGGAGAGGGGACAGGACTGCTATCTGAGAGAGAGAAGGAGAGGGGACAGGACTGCTATCTGAGAGAGAGAAGGAGAAGGGACAGGACTGCTACCTGAGAGAGACGGGGAGAGGGGACAGGATTGAGACTATACTATCTGTGAGAGAGAGAAGGAGAGGGGACAGGACTGCTATCTGAGAGAGAGACAGGGAGAGGGAACATGACTGAGAGTGTGCTATCTGAAAGAGAAGGGGAAGACAGTGTGCTATCTGAGAGAAAGAAGGAGAGGGGGATATAGTACTGAGAGTGTGCTATTTTAGAGAGAGGGCAGAACCGAGAGTCTGCTATCTGAGATAGAGGGGGCAGGACTGAGAGTGTGCTATCTGAGAGAGAGAGAGATAGAGAGAGACAGAAAGAATGAGGGCTGGACTAAGAGTCTGCTATCTGAGAGAGAGAGAGAGAGAGAGAGGGAGGGACAGGACTGAGAGCCTGCTGTCTTAGAGAAAGGGCCGGGCTGAGAGATAGCCCATATAGCTGCGAGTACTGTAGTATTAGTAGTAGTTGCTGTAGAATAGTTACAGGAGATGTAGGAGCAGCTATAGTTTTAAAAGTTGTAGTAGCAGCTGTAGCATACAATTATGTATGAACCGGAGAAGCTTGAGGAGAAGAAGAAGAAAAAGAAAAGAAGGAAGAGGAGAAGTAGGAGAAGATTGGGGAGAAGAAGAAGAAGAAGAAGAAGAAGAAGAAGAAGAAGAAGAAGAAGAAGCTGTTTCTCATCGGCCTCTGCCTCGACTTCTGTAAGAGACTTTCTTCTTCTTCTTCTTCTTCTTCTTCTTCTTCTTCTTCTTCGTTCGCTTCTACCACCAAAACTGCACTGTGATCCTACTGAATTTACGCCTGTGATCCTCGTTAGGTCCCGTGGTCTCCTGTGTGGTCCCCGAAAGGACCACACGAGATCCACGAGAGGACCACAAGGGGTTCAGAGTATCACAAGGCTTTAGCCTGTATTCTTGGTGGGTCTCAGAAGCGGGATTGCGTGATACCGTGGTTTTCATTGCACCAGTTTAGTCTAGGGTTGGACTTTCTCACCGGAAGACCTCGACATGTTTAGGATATCAGTGCATCCCCGCTGGGTGAGAGGCGGTAACCCACCCAGGCCAGAGTTGGACTTTCTCACCGGAAGACCTCGACATGTTTAGGATATCAGTGCATCCCCGCCGGGTGAGAGGCGGTAGCCTACCCAGGCCAGAGTTGGACCTTCTCACCGGAAAACCTCGACGTGTTTTGAGATACCCGTGTATCAACGCCGTGTGAGAGGTGGTTGCCCATCCAGTCGAGAGTTGGACTTTCTCACCGGAAAACCTCAGCGTGATTAGGATACGCAAACATCCCCGCCGGGTGAGAGGTGGTTGACTATCTAGACAGCCCTGGTCCAGTGTCTCCGACTTCAGCATTTTGCGGTCGTGGCCGCTACCCTTCCTCGTTGTGACCAGGATGGAGCTTTTGTCCAGGAGGACGAATCCTCCCCACTAGTGACTTCCACCCCTGGGTTGAGCCGGTTTAGGCATATTATCCCAGTATGGGCGTGTTTGGGACGTGACCGACCTCTAGAGCAGAGGTACTGTGACATGCATAGCCTTCAAGATTCACCCCTGGTGTGAGCCGGTTTAGGCAAAATTCACCAGTATGGGTGTATATCAGGCGTGACCGACCTCTAGAGCGGAGGTGGCATGACATGTCTAGCCATCAAGTTCCACCCCTAGTGTGTGCCGGTTTAGGCATATTTCACCAGTGTAGGTGTATTTCGGACGTGGCCGGCCTCTAGAGCAGAGGTGCCGTGGTATGTATAGCTCTCGTAGCGATACTACTGGACATACCGATTAAACTTCACTTTATCGTTTCTACCACCTTTCCCATCGGCACCGCACGGCAACCTTTATTTCTTTTCCGCATTTCTTCCTTGACCGGGAGGAGCTTCACTCCACGCGCGGCATTTGAAGAGTCTCGCCAGCAGTGTCTTAACCTCTGGGACAAGCCGGTTCATGCATTTCACCCGATATGACTGCACTCAGGATGTGGCCGACCTCCAGACCAGAGGTGCCGTGATTTGACTGTTTGCTTCGCTTTATCCTTTCTACCACCTTTTCCGCAATGATGCTGCGCGGCAACCTCATTTGCACCTTTCTTCATTGGCCGGGAGGAGCACCGCTCCATGCACGGCAGCTGAAAATCTCGCCAACAGCAGCAGATGAGCTACCAAACGTGCCACTCATCTACCCTAAGTATCTGGTTTTCAGGCGCCAGATATTCGCCCTCGCCCCTTCTCCTGTCAGTTTAAACAGTTCTGCCACGGGAAGGCCAGGAGCTGGACTTGACTGCCAGAGGCTGTTTGAGACGCATTTACAGTCCTTAGAACCTGTAAGAGACAAATGGTACTACGAGTTTTACTACAGCTGTCACTACCACAGATACCACACACCGGCCTTGCTTGTATCATGAATACACCTGCTAACAACACAGTTTATGTCAATGTTTCAGCCAGACCAGCAACTACAGGAACTTAAAAAGTTGTTCATTCATATATGAAATGTACATTACCGAATCTGTGAAGTAATTTGTCTTTAAAAGGAGGTAGACAGATTTGTATGGTTTATTTTATTTTTAAAAAAATAAAGATAGAAATAGTGAGGAAAATAGGCTGGAACAAGAATTGCAGAAAGTAAGACGAGCGTGTTATAAATGTAGGACATTCAACAGTTCAATATTTCGGCAAAAGTCCTTTTTCAAGGATCACATATAAAAACAACACAACAGATAAAAACACGAAAAATCGATGAAAATGAAGCACTTATTACCTCTTTTTTTGTGTATTCTCCATGTAATGAAAGACGGGCACAAAATGTGTCCAGGTAGATATAGATACGCACAAAGTGGAAGCAGGTGGCTGACTGAGACCTTAAGCGACGGACGTATGTTGGTATATTGCCTCTGTGTGCAAAAAAAGCTGCAGCAACATTCAGATTGTCTGAGGGCGCGTTATTTACAAACTTTGCTAACAAAATTTTACCAGAAAGAAACACATCACAAAGGCGAACTAACGATTTTGCTGTGTCACATTTATGCCTGTGGCCCGAAGTTTAAAACCTGAAGTTTAATGAAAATGATATTTGTTATAAATCCCATCTACTCTCACTGACAGTTTTCACTCTTATATTAGCAGCCAGAATAAAAACCATCTCTTGTGGTTTTTTTTTTTTGTTGCTGTCGTTGTTGTTGTTGTTGTTGTTGATGTTGTTACTGTTTGTGTTCTTTTTTTTCTCTCTGGTCGAGCGATTTGGCGAGGCTAAACATTCTAATCCTGAGTGACATGGGTTTCATTGGCGCGTTTGGGAGCCTCCAAATCAATATTTGAGATCTGGAAGGTTAACAGATACCTCCATCTATCCTTCTCTCTCTCCTGCTCTCTCTCTCCCTTTCCCTTTTTTCGCGTATCAGTTTTCATCTCCTACGGGCCCGTCCCAAGCTCCCTGGGGCCACCTTTCAAATAGAGAAAGCTTTCCAGGCCCTGAAACTATCCAGCGGCTGACCATCACCCCCCCCCCCTTTTTTCTCCACCTCCCCCCCCCACCCCCAATAGGGCCCGACTATCACTACTGCTACTACTCTAGAATGGTCGAGTTAACCGGCAATTAACGGTAATTTTACGGTTTAAAAACAAGGGCAGCAAACCACATTTTTTTTACCGTAACCAGTTTATATTACCAAAAATCTAATTAAAAGCAACCAGCGAAATCGATTGGAGGATATTCGGGCCAGTAGAAAGACAACGCTCAATTTACATAGAGGAGAGTCATCCCGTTTTGAATTTGGTTCAGCATGTGATCATTTGTTGTTGTTGTTGTTGTTGTTGTAAATATTAAATCTCACCGAAAATAAGATAAGGAAAAAGAATTCACAGGAACATTTAATTCTCGTTGATCTATGTAAAGTATGTTTGATTTTACATTTTAAAAAAAAAGTAAAAAAGCGCCGAATGATGTACTGAGAAAGCCGGTATTTCGGAAGGTACTTCATGCAAGGTGAAAGACAGGTAAGACTGTACAGGTTAAAAAAAATCTTACCCCAGTCACTGCTACTGGTACTGTTGATGCTATTAATATTATCTTTGTTACTACTACTACTACTACTACTACTACTACTACTACTACTACTACTACTACTACTACTACTACTACTACTACATCTTCTCTGGTAAGCCAGGAGATCCCATAATATCTTTTAAATTGTCGTATATTCCATCTCCTTTTTTTAACCGAAGTAACAAGAATCTCCCTTTAGGTCAAATGATAGGATGTGTCATTCCACATTTCCTAGGCGTGCAAGATAGCAAAGTTTATCAATGCGCTGTTGCCTTGTGGCTGAACAGCTACTCTTCCTATAGGGTCCGTATTTCAGGTCCGAGACTATTCTGTCATTTTTCTTTCTCTCACGTCTTAAAAAACAGCTTTGTTTATGATTTTTTTTTTCAAGATCTAACCATACAAAAGTGTGTCCTACTGGTTTACATCTGCAATCAGTACTGGGAGTTTTGTCTAATGTAATTTCCCTCTGGTGAAGCAGAAACTATATAATTAGTATTGTCGCTATATAATTTGTTTTATCATTTACCCCCCTCGCTTAGAAAAGTGGCAAGGTTCTTCTGCAGTGCAGCAAAGAAAGTTTTGCAGGAATTTATAAATGACACGCAGTGGGAGTGATAAGTAACACGCGGCAGGAGTGATAAGTAAAACGCGGCAGGAGTGATAAGTAAAACGCGGCAGGAGTGATAAGTAACACGCAGCGGGAGTGATAAGTAACACGCGGCAGGAGTGATAAGTAAAACGCGGCAGGAGTGATAAGTAACACGCAGTAGGAGTGATAAGTAACAAGCAGTAGGAGTGATAAGTAACACGCAGCAGGAGTGATAAGTAACACGCAGTAGGAGTGATAAGTAACACGCAGTAGGAGTGATAAATAACAAGCAGCAGGAGTGATAAGTAACACGCAGCAGGAGTGATAAGTAACACGCAGTAGGAGTGATAAGTAACACGCAGCAGGATGATGTGTAACACATTTGTTTTAATGTTTGACGTTTTTCAATTCAGTTCACTCAATGTGAATCTATTTTTGTGTGAACATACGTTCATCTCTTAATCTACCGACACACAAAACAGTGTATCTGATGTGTTATGCCATATATACACGTAACAAGTTAAGCTCACATCAAGATGTCAGAAAAGTCACTTTCAGTCTGATACAACACGAGAGAGTTCAAACATCATCATCATCATCACCGACTGTCACATCGCGTGAAACATCCTCCTGATTTTAAAAAAAATCTTTCTGCTACACGATGAAGATTTGAGCACTTGCAGAAAAGTTCTAAATAATTATTATGCATTATACTTTACTTATATATACATGTAACCTTGGCTTTTCATATCCCTCGATTTACGAGTCTTCACTCTTTATCCCTTGTTTCACGTAGTGGGATGCGCAGTTTCATCTGATCGTAGAACAAGCAGTGTTTTTTAATCGATCATTATCTCCATATAGTAAGTCGATAATGGAAGGGTCGGCAGACATTTTCACAGATCTTTCAAGTGCAGATCAATCCAGCTGAAGTCGTCACATATTTCATCTTTTGTATTTGGCAATACACGTGATAAGGTTTGTGGAGTGGAGAGGTCACTTATGTAAGAGTTAACTGAGAGCAATATACCCTGACAGTAATCTGAAGATCGACCGCTGATCTCTCTAACATAAGACTGTTGCTTTCTGTAGGATTAGGCTTTTGTGGCAGATGTGCATGCAGGAACCTTCCCGTCGCGCGGCTGATCTAGAGATCCACCTAATTCTTCCTACAATGACTGACTCCCTATACTTAAATAACCCAAATGATCGCGCTAGGTTATTTTATTTTTTAACCGGTACAGTCATACCTATCTTTCACCTTGCATGAAGCACTTTCCGAAATACAAGTTTTTCTCAATACAACATTCGGTACAATAAGTAAATGTTTGATGAGGTTGAAAGACTCGCCGAAGACAGGAAAAATTGGCAAACTACTTTGCGAGCCCTATGTGACGTTTAACGGCACGGGAAGGATATAAGATATAAGATAAGAAAAGTTTGTGTAACTTTTGACTTACTTTCTTTTGTGGCGAGATTTAACCTTTACAAAATATTAACATACAGAACGCGTCAAAACTGAGTGAATCTCCTCCGTGCAAACTGAGCATCATCAACCTTCTGACCCTATTATCCTCCAACCGATTTCGCTGGTTGCTTTTTTTAACAAGGTTTTTTTTTTAATAATATAAACCGGTCAAGCAACTGAGGCAGGGGGCAGGCATCAGGGCAAAAGTGATAGCTGTAGAAGTGGGAGCAAGAGGATTCGTAGCAACATCAGCATACGACCTATGTAAGCAACTGGGCATAAAGGGACAAGCAAGAGCAAGGGCATTGAGAAGCCTTTCAGAAACAGCAGAAAAGGCCTCATGCTGGCTGTGGAGTATGCGAAACAAGCATTGGGAGCATAAGTAATTTCATTTGCCGCAACCAATACCGGTCCTCCATGGCTAAATCGCTAAAGACGCGTGGCAACTGGAAGATCATGGGTTCGATCCCGGGACCGAAAAAAAAAAAAGCAACAACTCACAAGACCTCTGGGAGTCATGACCCAGAGGGGCCCACCCCCCTTAGAGTGTCAGGAGTTTAAAGGGCCGAAACACTTGTCTGAGGGGGGGGGGGGGTACTTCCTCTGATGATCTGAAGGAGTTGTGTTGTTTTTCCGCTCTCTACGGTAGAGAGTTTCCTGCATAACCGGTTCGGTAAACGACGACGTCCAAAAGTTTCGGTTTTTCTCGTTTTTTTTATCGGTAATTTACGGTTATTTGCCGATGAAGCCTGTAGAATTTTCTATTTTAATGTTTCAAGCTTTTTCATTCAGTTCACTGAATATGAATCTATTTATTGTGAACATATATTCATTCATCTCTTAATAAACTGACACGCAAAACAGTGTATCTAATGTGTTATATCATCCGGGAATACATTCTCTCCGATTACTTCACAGTTTGCTAAGTACACGTACGTCAAGTAGACATTTCTATAGCTTTGGTTAACTTCAGCGTTTTCCGGCAGCCGGTCTGCAAAGGCATTGTCTTTACGTATAGTCCACTATGAACTTCACTACTCCTGCTTTTGTATATTCGTGTATTGTTTAGCTTCTGAAATACAATCTGCCATTCATATTTGGCCCACGTGTCTCTTATTCGAGTAACACAAACCAAACGTTTCGTTCCACCTGTGCATCTATCTTCATACTTTCACTATAAACAAGGTGTGTTAAAAAAAAACAGAGCGAAATTTTTACTAAAAAGGCATCAATGCTCTTTTCACAACATTTTGAGCACCTTCCCTTCGAAGTATTCCCCTTCTTCTGGTGATACACCGTTCCTAACATTTCTTCCATTGTTGGAATGCTTCCTTGAATGCATTTTCTGTGATGATGCGCAGTTTTCTTATCGCATTTTCCTGATGGATCTCCTCTATGGTGTGGAAACGACATCCTTTCAAAGTAGTTTTAAGTCTGAGAATTGCTTGTGCATCAAGATTCCCCGGAAAAGTTTGATTTTTTTTACAGATGTAAACATCGTTTCTAAACATATTAACAAGAGAATATTCTCTACTCAAGAATGGCATTAACAAGAGGATTACTGCGTCTACAACTTACCAATCACTTTAGTGCAGCGACTGACGGCAGGTGTGCTATCGTTCAAGAGTGTGCCGCTAAGGGTCTGCTGATGTGACGAGACAGTTTGAGGGAGGGTCAAATGCAGTGAGTTTTTTTTTTTTTTAAATCGGTTTTAATAACAAAATCTCCACTTAAAAAACTTACAGTGTGTGCTTGAAAATTTGTTCACAATGTTCATCACTCCAGGAGTTGAAAACAGATTGACTCTATCGCACGGGTAACTTTAGGTATAATAAGTTTTACACTTGATTTCCTTGAAACTTGCAAATTATATCAAAGATCCCCCCCCCAGGAAAAGAATGTGAGAAAGGCTCATCTAAGCTAGAGAAAACTATCCATCTACTTTGATATGAATCGCTACATCCGTCTACTTTGATATGAATCACTACATCCATTTACTTTGATTTGAATCGCTACATCCATCTACTTTGATATGAATCGCTACATCCATATATTTTGATATGAATCGCTACATCCATCTACTTCGATATGAATCGCTACATCCATCTACTTTGATATGAATCGCTACATCCATATATTTTTATATGAATCACTACATCCATCTACTTCGATATGAATCGCTACATCCATATATTTTGATATGAATCACTACATCCATCTACTTCGATATGAATCGCTACATCCATATATTTTTATATGAATCACTACATCCATCTACTTCGATATGAATCGCTACATCCATCTACTTTGATATGAATCGCTAC
Source organism: Achatina immaculata (assembly GCA_009760885.1). Lineage (NCBI taxonomy): Eukaryota > Metazoa > Mollusca > Gastropoda > Stylommatophora > Achatinidae > Lissachatina > Lissachatina immaculata. Next base: position 23,016,296 of record CM019695.1, read on the forward strand.
ATCCATCTACTTTGATATGAATCGCTACATCCATATATTATGATAGGAATAGCTACATCCATATATTTTATATGAATCACTACATCCATCTACTTCGATATGAACCGCTACATCCATATTCGAAATCTAAAGACTCCAAGCTTGTTGCACACAAGGCGAGGCGCGATGTTCACTTAACACCACTAAGATGAAGGGTAAAAGAAAACAAAACAAAAAAAAAACGACTGGTAATTCCCATGTCACGTGTCAAACAAAAACAGGACAGCGGGTCAGAGCTTACCTGAGAACTGCTCACTAGGAACTGCCAAGCTTAAGAGTCACGCAAACCGTGAGTGATATTCCCCAAGCAGCTTCACTCATCGCCTGGCCTCCGACTGCCTGACTAGCCCGATACTGGGGCACGATAGCGCGAGATTGAGTCAGCCCCTCTACGCGTGAGTACAGACTTCAACACAAAAGAGAAGAGGACAGAAAGAAAAGGAAGAGCACACACACACACACACACAAAGAGATACAGTGATCAGACAGACATTTTTACGTGCTAGAGAGCTGGAAATGTGTTAGGCCATCGTATGCCAGGTTGGTGCAGAAAGAGTTAAACTGTAGAAAGGAATAGAATTAAAAGTCTGTGCGCACAAAAAAAAAGGACCACGTCTGTTCATTTGGCTTACAGATGATGACTATAAGACGGAGGGAGGGTCATAGTTAAATACACTTTAAAGGGCGAGGAAATAGTAGAAAAGTTGATGTTTCATTAATGGAAAGGTAGCTATTTAATCAATTTTTTTAAAAAAACTAGATGTTTAATAACTTAAAACAATGAAAAGTAAAATTAAGCTTCTAAATTCATTCATACTACTCTTTCACTTCTTAATTTCTTACTTTACTTCATCCTTCCTCTTTACCATGAGATGTTGAGGTAAGATGTAGCTGGATTTTTTTTTTTTTTTTTTGGGGGGGGGGGTGCATACGATTGACTTCGGTGATGTTCATGCAGTAATTCGTGGGTGTTTCTATAACACCGTCTATCCTTCTTTTTTCGGTGTCTTCCTCTTGGTCTGTGTCCTACAGTTCTTTAGCTGAAGGTCCTCGAGATACTGGCTGTATGTGCGTCGTTCTGATTAAGTGGCCAAATCACTTCTTTGTTTCTCGTTGTTTCTGATTAAGTGGCCAAATCACTTCTTTGTTTCTCGTTGTTTCTGATTAAGTGGCCAAATCACTTCTTTGTTTCTCGTTGTATCGTTGGCATGACTTCTACCATTTCTCTTATATCGTCATTTCTTAGTGCATCTCTCCCAGTGACGTTCGCTGCTTTCAATGAATGTTAGAAAACGAGTCCTAAAATGCTGTATTGAACCTATCTTGTTATATGGAAGTGAATCATGCACAATAGGCAGGTCTGCACAAAAATCATTAGAATCAGCAGAAATGTGGTTTATTAGAAGAATGTTGAGAATCCCATAGACAGCAAAAATAACTAATGAAGAATGTATGAGAAGAGCAGGAGAGACAAAAAAATCTTGTCACAAGAATAAGAGCGACAAACAATGTACTTTCATAGGACATGCAATGAGAAGAGGGGGCATTGAAAATATTATAACAACAGGAAAAATAGAAGGAAGAAGATCAAGAGGAAGACCAAGAGAAATGATACTGGACAGTCTGACGGGATGGTGTGAGAGGAGATCATCAATTGAGCTGATGGCCTGCATGAAGGATCGTGTGCTCTGGAGAAGCATAATAGCCAACGCCAGTCGGCACGGCACATGATGATGATGATGAGCCATCCTCCCCTCTCCTTGCTAATTTTGTTGGTGTGCATTTCTATATCTTCCGCGCGGGTCAAGACCCTATGTGCAGTTCCCCGATTCTAATACTGTCACAATTAATGCTGACTACAATATAACGCCACCTTAACTAATATTAACGAATAGAGGAGATATTATACACATTAAATAATAGACCACCAAAATATGAGATACAGTGACATGAAAAGTCATTCAGTCAGGCGCTTAATAATCATAAACAACGTTTCTGCTACAGCACAGGCAGTAGTACCAACCGCCTTGTAATGCGAAGGCGGGGGTGGGTGGGGGGGGGGGCAGATACACTTTACTGCTGCTCTACACTTAATATAATTATACGAAAATGAATACCCAGCCCAGTTGTGTACCTGAAAGTTATCTCTGAAACGGAAGTACTGTATATCTGCCTGCAAGAGAAAGCCCACAAGATAACACTGCGCACGTGGCTTGCAGTGCGGTAAGGAGTACACCAGAGTTGGCCTTAAAATGGGATCCTCTTATTTACAGAACGATGCCAGATTTGACAGCACGTGAGAGGGACCTCCCCCACCCCGCCCCTATTACTTGAAAACGTGCGAAGGAATTTGGGGAGGGAGGGACAGAGAGAGAGAGAGAGAGAGAGAGAGAGAGAGAGAGAGAGAGAGACTGTTAAAAACAAAAAACAAACAAACAAACAAAAAGAAATAGCAAACAGGCATCTGTTATGAGCGCGTGTGAGCTGTCAGAAATCACGGCTCGTATGTTGTAGCTGAAGCCAGAACCGTGCATGGCCACTTCAGATCTCGGAGTCAGTAACTATGTGGTGACTCTTTCTCACCTCCCCCCCAAAACTCCTCCTCTCCCCCCTCCCCCGCCTCCAATCCAAGCTGTAGGTGAAATATAGTGTTTTCCTGAATCTGTGTCAAATAGGAAACAAAGGGTAGGGTGGGGTGGTGGTGGGGGGGGGGGGGGAATCCAGGGCCCCGTCAGAGCCTCTCATCACAGCCCAGGTATCAGGAGTACAGCCCTCCCTCCTCCCCTCCTTTCGTCGGGCCCAGCTGAAGGGCTACAACAAATCTCTTCCTTTCTCTCAATTTCATAATCGTCTAAAGTACTATATCTACAAACTATTTTGCCTCAATACTAGTACAATATTAAACATCTCTGGGCGGAAGTAGGACACTTTTCTATGGAAGCTTGCCACAGTCTGTCCAGTTGTTCTTATATACCTTCCTCACGTGCTGATAGTAATTTGACCGTCAATTTTCAGGAATTAATTTTTTTAGGAGGGTGAGGGAAGCTTCGCGTCCCCAGAAGGCTTACACGCGTGTCGCTGTTCGCGCACGTGCCGTGGGTTCGCTACTCTTATTTTAAGAGAAAGGGCATCGATAAGGGTCAGGTGAAGAGGAAAGGAGAGAATAGAGTGACGGAAGGGTAGGCAACAAAGTGACTCGACTGCTGTGACAGGGTACACCCAAGCGGAATGGATCACTTCTTGGACGCGTCAGGAGAAGAGAGAACGAAAGAAGAGGAAGACCAAGGCGAAGATGGCTTGCAAGACGATCTGCGAATGGATGCATCAGCAGCGGGGCATCTTGCTCACTTACAACCGCGAGGCCTGCAGGGAGAGCTGTGAGGGATGCAGAGTTCCGCGAGGGACATGCAAATGACTGACTACCTGACTGACTGTCGGGAGAAGATAAAGATAAAAAGCCCGATCGTGACTGACACATTCAAAGCAAGAAGTAGGAAAGGGAGGCCAGGGGAAAAAAAAAAAGTATCAAGTGCCGCCGACAATGAAAATCATCTGAAACTTAAAGAATCGCACAAGATTGAGAAGCACAACAGCCAGCGCTATCGGCCACTTCATGTTATGAAAAAAAAAATCGATGAATTCGACCAGTCTGGCGGGTTTAAATATAATTGATCATTTCGACCAGTCTGACGGGTCTGATTAAGTCGACCAGCCTCAACATCTAATTTCAACAGAAAAAAAAAAACACAAAATAAACAACGAGAGCTTCAGCCGTCCACGCCTGGATTCGATGTGCACAAGCCAAAACAAAAACAAAAATCTTATCAATCGATAGCTTGTTCATTAACCAGACAAGAATTCTCAAAGCTTCAGATGTGCATTAATTAACCTTTCCATGCCCTGGGTCATATATTTCTTAAAACAGGCTGCCCATTAAGAAAATGTCATTGTCAATTATATAATTTGGGGGAGGGGGGAGCTAATCCAGGAAGGGATTCATGAGCCTGCCCTGGAGCTGGATTAGATTCGAAGTGTCCGCGGGATTTCATTTCACAGATGTTAAAAATTGACTTTTGTTGTTGACCTCATCAAGCAAGAAAAGAGACAATAAAAAAAACAGTGGCCAGAGAAGAATAGCGAAAACAAAGGTAAGGTAAAAGTAAAATGCCCGTTTCCTCGCATAATGAGAATGCGGTGTTAGGCCCGTATTTCCAAGACCTTCAGCACATGAAAGTCTGATGTGGTCAGTATCACGTCTGGCCGCATTTACCTTCCCAGGTTTCTCTGTTGCCCCATTTCTAGAGGCCTTTTTGATGTATACCGAGGGGGAAAAACATCAGAAAAAAAAGTAAAACGAAAGTACTGTAAGTACGCGAAAGGAACAAGCAATGGTCACAGGGGGAATGGGAGGATGAGAAAGAGAGAACACAGACATGATGAGCAATGGTAAAAAAGAGAGTGGAGAGAGAGGGAAACAGACAGAGAGAATAGACATCATGGGCAATAGTCAAAGGAGAATGGGGGGATGGAAGAGAGAGACAGAGAGAGAGAGAGAGAGAGAGTAGACATCATGGGGCAATAGTCAAAGGAGAATGGGAGGATGGAAGAGAGAGAGAGAGAGAGTAGACATCATGGCCAATAGTCAAAGGAGAATGGGGGGATGGAAGAGAGAGAGAGAGAGATTAGACATGATGGGCAATAGTCAAAGGAGAATGGGGGGATGGAAGAGAGAGAGAGAGAGAGAGAGAGAGAGAGAGAGAGATTAGACATGATGGCCAATAGTCAAAGGAGAATGGGGGGATGGAAGAGAGAGAGAGAGAGAGAGATTAGACATCATAGGCAATAGTCAAAGGAGAATGGGGGGATAGAAGAGAGAGAGACAGAGAGAGAGAGAATAGACATCATAGGCAATAGTCAAAGGAGAATGGGGGGGATGGAAGAGAGAGACAGAGAGAGACAGACAGAGAGAATAGACATCATGGGCAATAATCAAAGGAGAATGGGGGATGGAAGAGAGAGAGACAGAGAGAGAGAGAGAATAGACATCATGGGCAATAGTCAAAGGAGAATGGGGGATGGAAGAGAGAGACAGAGAGAGAGAGATTTACACGAAAGAAGCATTGGCAGGAGGTCAAAGCAATGACAAAGTAACAGAAGTCATACGTGACATAAAACAAGAGGATCAAAGATCAATGATTCTGATCACTAACAGTCGTGCCCATGTTTGGCACATCACTATTAAAAATAGAGAAAACCAAAAACCAAAAAAAAAGTACAGAAACATGAAAACTACTCGTCAAGTTACGAATTTGGCACAGAAAGCAAGTACAGCACCACCCTTGTAACCTTTTCCCGCTCTTTCTATCGGAGAAATGTAAACAAAAAAAAAGCACAGTTCGTGTTTAGGTGCTTCTGATGAACTATAAATAAAAGACTGGGAAATCCAGGCATGATAAGCGAACATACGCATCGTCAGTGATTTGGTATACACTCTACGTCGGTGCTTCACAAATAACAGGCTTCAACTGCAGCCACGCCTTTGGTGCCATTTTCTCGGCTACGTAACTCATTCATGATTTACCCTCCTCGATTGTCGCTAGGAAGAAAGAATGCGTAGCAGACATGAATGTGTCCCTAACTCTGCGACGCTTTTCCGGAAACAGCAAGAACTAGTAATAATAATAATAATAATAGTTCCCTATGTGCTTCGTCGCTCCGTGTAGTACCGGGATCTGCAAAAAATAGAACCACTGTACCCTACCACGCATGATCGTAAAAGGCGACTAAGGAGGGTTCGGCCAGCAGCCCTATCTGGTTAAAAAAAAAAAAAAATAAACTATCAGACTGCTACAGAAACAGAAGCAAGGGAAAAAAAACAAATGCAGGGGAACAGAAGCAAGGGTAGACCAAAAGAGACATGGAGAAGAACAACAGAGAGGATGTTGAGCATTAGAGGGCTCACCTGGGCAAGAGCAGAAAAAAGGCAAAGGACAGGCATTTATGGAAAACCCTTGCAGAAGCCCCATGTGCCCTAGGCACTTAAGGTTCAGAGAGAGAAAGAGAGAGAGAGAGAGAGATGTGCTTCGTCTGGGTTTATACGTGCAACTAAGCCTGTTAATTTTCCTTGTTTTATTTTACTTTAAATATCTTATATAGAGAAACTAAAAGTCATTCTTGCCCGTCACTCCCTTGACAGTACAGGCCACGGATAAAGACTCTCCAGTCATCCCTGTTCTTGGATTTGTTCTCTGCTTCCTTCCACGTATATCCCTTGTCTCTGAGCACTGTCATAATTTCCATTCTCCAGGTAGTTCTAGGGCTTCCTTGATTTCTGTTTCCCTGAAGGTTCCACGTCAGTGCTTGCATTGTAATGCTGGTGACTGGTTCCCTTACAATGTGGCCAATCCACTTCCATTTTCTACATATGATTAGATGCCTAGATTCGTGTCCTGCTCTTTCCCAGACTTCCTCGTTCCTCATCTTCTCCTTTCATTTGATGTTTAGAATCCTCAGAAAGTGGTTCATCTTAAACTGCTCTTACTGACACCGAATACAATTGTTTTCTGAATAGTCCCGAAAATTTTGTTTTGTAGATAGTCATTTATAATGTATGTAGTTACTTCTGTACTGACTGAATGTTTAAGAGCGAAACGTAAATGTTATATTTTATTTTATGTCTCTCAGCTTCAGTGTTAATTATGTTTGTTACATGAACAGCATATTTGTAGAATGTCTGGAATAGAGTGAAAGATGTATGATAAAGGGCAGAATGTCAGACGGGCCTGCGTGCCCAATTCTTAACCCTTCTGAAATAAAGATCAATCATTACTCTTTGTCTCCTCCGTTATATTTCCTTAGTCATCACCAATGTCTCCGAAACAGATAGCAGGACAGTCTTTACGTTTGTATTAAAGAGTCTTAGTTTAGTTCTTGTTTTGATGTTCCTTGATGACCATATTTTGTTAAGCCAAAAACATCCTGGCCTTGGTTCTCTGACATCTTTTCCTAAATATGCCACGCACCAAGATCTCGCTTGCAAAGTTCGGAGTATTAGAGTTAAAAGAGCTTTTTTTTATATAGGAACTCTTTCTGTAGTAAATAATCAATAGTTTTTACAAAGGAGATACTTCTTCTTCTTCTTTTTTAATTGCCAGCTGGTGTTATTTGTGGCCGATGAGGTGAAGATGTTGAGGCATATCATAGTGTCAGCTTGGAAGCGGTGTATGACGGTCATTTTATCAGTCCCCGAGTCCACTAAAAAGAAGGGGTGTGGGTGGGTGTGCAATACTTCTTTATCAGACTCCACCACTGTGGGAACTATTGCCATCTCTGCCCTATTAGCCAGACTAGGTCTGTTACTGGGAGTACTAACGCTGGGGTGGGACAGGATCTTTGTCAGCTATGACTCGCTGACCCTGACGCTAGCATGTCAGCTATGACTCGCTAACCCTGATGCTAGCATGTCAGCTATGACTCGCTAACCTTGACGCTAGCATGTCAGCTATGACTCGCTAATCTTGACGCTAGCATGTCAGCTATGACTCGCTAACCTTGAAGCTAGCATGTCAGCTATGACTCGCTAATCTTGACGCTAGCATGTCAGCTATGACTCGTTAACCCTGACGCTAGCATGTCAGCTATGACTCGCTAACCTTGAAGCTAGCATGTCAGCTATGACTCGCTAACCTTGACGCTAGCATGTCAGCTATGACTCGCTAATCTTGACGCTAGCATGTCAGCTATGACTCGTTAACCCTGACGCTAGCATGTCAGCTATGACTCGCTAACCCTGACGCTAGCATGTCAGCTATGACTCGCTAACCCTGACGCTAGCATGTCAGTTATGGGTCGCTGACTGCTCAAAGGGACAACGTCCCTGGAACACAGAATAAAAAAAAAAAACTTCTTGGTCAAGTGGGTAGCTTGCAGTCCTTTCGTGGCTACACGAGGCCAGGTTCGCTCGTCCTACTGTGGTCCACGGTTCGATTCTTTCGCCAATTTCCTAACTCGTAAGTCTCGTGTACTTTTTTTCTTACACAGATTATTTTACCTACATTGTTTACGGACTGAATTTTTTCTAATATAATAGAAATGTTTCATATAAAGCTAAAAGATGTAAGAAAAAGAAAGAGAGAGAGAGAGAAAGAATGAATGAATGAATGAATGAATAATCTTTATTTTTCAAGGGTAAAGAATTGGGCACGCAGGCCCGTCTTACATTCTGCCCTTCATCACTCCATCTTTCATTCTTCCCACAAACTTGATTTAGTAAAAACAAAAATACAAATTAAATTAGGAAAAACATATCAAAAGAGTGTAAGATTTAACTACTACATTCAAGGTAAAAGAGAAGTCATTAACCTAATAAAATAGCACTCACGCACACATACACATGCAGACATATACACAAATAAAAATACATTGTAAATACAGATCTTCTAACATATGTGTTTTTTAACAAACATTAAAATAATTTCTAACAATATCTAACAAGTTGCTTTTCCAACTATGTCATTGAAGTACTTGATGGTTTACGAGCCATGTGTTGAGAGAGCGCTGGCTATTTTATGGAGGCATATAATTACAAGCAAGTAAATAATGAAACAGGTTTGAGTTAAAGGATGAAGTATTACCAATGGATTTTAAATTGTAGGGGAGGGTGTTCCAGAGCTGTACTGCAGAGTATGCAAGGCTTTTCTTGTACAGATCAATCCTGGGTTTAGGAAGAAGACAGTTTTTAAACGCTGGCTATGTTTAGTGTTATACGTAAACAGTGACCACAAGTAAGGCGGAGCATTGTGCGACAGAATTCTGTGAACAAACTTAACTTTGTTAAAAATGATTCTATTTTTGAGGGGTAGAATTTTGCCTGTAGACAGACAGGCAGATAGATAGATAGATAGATAGATAGATAGATAGATAGATAGATAGATAGATAGATAGATAGATAGATAGATAGATAGATAGATAGATAGATAGATAGATTTACATCCTTGGCAAAAATGAAAGACTGTGCAAAGACTCGAAACCAAAGACTACAAGACCTAAGACTACGAGACCAAAGACTACGAAAGCAAATACTACGAGATCAAAGACTATGAGACCGAAGACTTCGAGAGCAAGAACACGAGAGCAACAGAAAGAATTAAAAGAGGCTTAACGTGATTCAGGAAAAAAAAACCACCAAAATTAGCAGAAAGGAGATAGAGAAAATAAACAAACAAACAAAATATGAGCGCAGAAGCATCAAGTCATACAGGGATTATGGAAAATATGGCCTTGGCCTGTGCGGATCGATGGCAAATATTCACTTAATTCAAGCTGTTTCTCTAGCAACCCAGTCCCCCCCACCCCCACTAGCCCACCTCCCTTTTTTTTTCTCTCCTTGACATAAAAGAGAACAGGCAGGGTGGAAATAGAGGGTGGAAGGGGTGGTGGTGGTGGTGGGGTGGGGGGGAGGGAATTATCAGCTCCCTGTGCTTCCCTACTTCAGGAAGAAGCAAGATACGGATGTAATCCACCCCGCGCAATCTTGTGCTACAACGAACCACCAGCTGCCCAGCCGGACATCCTTAATCAGTGTTTCTCATCCTGGAGTTTCTTTGGCTTACTGGGGTGGGGTGGGGGGGGTGGGGGTTTGGAGGCCTTTTAATGAACTGATCTTTCTGAAAATCCTAAAAAAAAAAACTACGCAAATTTGTAAACAATTACTGTTTTAGAAGAAAACTTTTCAGAGCTCAAAAGGCTGGATGAAACAACCATTCTGAATGAGACTGTAGTATGCACAGAACAGGAGTGGGCAACTAACCTGCTAAATCGCCACTTGCGGCGCATTTGCCATAAAAGTGTGGCGAACTAGTGTTTTCCATACAATATGCTCTTCATTTCTGTTTTTATTCAGCGTTAGGTTTCAAGATGGCGTTGGTTGCGTTGTGTTAAAGTAAAGTCTGTTCCTTCGTTCCTTCACTAGAAAGACCAGTCATGTTCTCTCTACAGAAAAACTTGTCATGTTCTCTCTACAGAAAAACTTGTCATGTTCTCTCTACAGAAAAACTTGTCATGTTCTCTCTACAGAAAAACTTGTCATGTTCTCTCTACAGAAAAACTTGTCATGTTCTCTCTAGAAAAAAACTTGTCATGTTCTCTCTAGAAAATACTTGTCATGTTCTCTCTAGAAAAAAACTTGTCATGTTCTCTCTAGAAAATACTTGTCATATTCTCTCTAGAAAAAAAACTTGTCATGTTCTCTCTAGAAAATACTTGTCATATTCTCTCTAGAAAAAAGTAACATGTTTTTTCTGGGTAAACTGGTCATGTTCTCTCTACATAAACTGGTCATCTCCTCTCTACATACACTGGTCGTATTATCTCTAGATAAACTGGTCAAGTACTCTCTAGATAAACTGGTCGTGTTCTCTCTAGATAAACTGGTCATGTTCTCTCTAGATAAACTGGTCATCTCCTCTCTACATAAACTGGTCGTATTATCTCTACATAAACTGGTCAAGTACTCTCTAGATAAACTGGTCGTGTTCTCTCTAGAAGACAAACTGGCCATGTGCTCTGAAAAGACCCTAAAGCCATCGATAGAGCAACAATGTGGGAGACGGGAGACGCCTGTCGGAAAGAGAAAGAGAGGCAAACCAAAGACTGAAGAAGCCAAGAAACACAACATGCGGCACAGCCGTAGTGTTATACAAAGGCTGGCTGCAGACCATTAGAAGATTTGCTGATGATCTTCAAGACACTACAAGGTTTACCCAGTCAATCAGTCATCTACATGTCACTTGCGGAACTTTGCCCCCCTAACAGCTCCCCTGTAGCCCTCTCGGTTGTGAGCAAGATGCTCCTGCTGCTGGTGATGCATCCATTTGCAGATCATCAACGATGTCTTGCTGCCGTCTTCGTCTCGGTCTCTCTCTCTCTCTCTCTCTCTCTCTCTCTCTCTCTCTCTCTCTCTCTCTCTCTCTCTTTGTCCTATTATGTATCTTTCCAGGACGGTCTTCTCTAAATTCTCACGACGTTTAACGAGAACTAGGTTTTAAACAAAGTTTACTGGACGATGATTATTTAACCGATTACTTTCTTAAGATATGTGTAGATGGATCAGACTAACTTAGCAGCTCATCAGGTTTTGTTTTGTTTTGTTTTCATCTCCAAGTTTAGCATTTTACTTTACATAATCAGAGAATAATAATGTAGGTAATTTTTTTTTATCAGTAGCTTGAGCTACAGATTTTTAACTTTTTCTGCATACTTCTCGGTGGGTTTTTTTTTTCTCCTAAATGTTCCCACGTTATCGTTATCTTTATTTTCTTCTTTCTGTGCACGTTATCTCCCTTTGGTGCAGGCGATCTTTGCTGACGTCAATAAGCTGAAACTTAAAAGAGTCCTACAGAAGAACATGCTACTGCGGGTTTGTTTGTTTGTTTGTTTTTGCTTTAACTGTTTCACTCCAAAACAACATTTGTAGTGTACCTTGTAGGAAAATCTTGCACAAATATGTCCGTCAATGCTTACAGCGATCTTTAGTCAGGTCTAATTAAAATGCTAAAGTAGCGTGTTTCCAATTCAACTCATATTTTTAAATGATAGAGTTACTTCCTCCCGGTTTCTCTCTACCAAAATCTCTTATCATACATTTTTTTTGTTTTTGTTGTTCCTGGCAGGGCAAGGAAACTAATTCAGGAGTGGAAGAGTTCATTCTGAAGCGCGGCGAGAGACATGTACTTCTTTACAGGCTTCACCACCGGAGAGAAAATTCAATTTTTGAGTCACTGATCAGTAATAGAAGGTTTTTTTAAATGGAGTACTGAGGGAAGATTGGAGCGGGGGGTGGAGGGTGGAAAAGGAGAGAGAGAGAGAGAGAGAGAAACAGAGAGAGAGAGAGAAACAGAGAGGAGAAAATGGAGGTCCAGAGTTCTGGTGGCATCCTGAGCTATAGAAGAGTTTAAGAGTTTATTATGTTCTGGACCCTGATGTTCACGCATTGTGTAAAAAGTGTCTTTATACCACACTCCTGATAGCACGCTTTAGCCTGTATATCATACCTCTGACTGCACGTTTTAACCTTTATATCATACTCCTGATAGCACGCTTTAGCCTTTATATCATACTCCTGATAGCACCGTTTTAGCCTTTATATCATACTCCTGACTGCTCGCTTTAGCCTTTATATCATACTCTGATAGCTCGCTTTAGCCTTTATATCATACTCCTGATTGCATGCTTTAGCCTTTATATCATACTCCTGATTGTGCAGTTTTTCCTTTTTATCATACTCATAGTAACGCACTTTTTCATGCGTAGTAACGTGACAGAGCACAGTGCTGTATCATTAGATGTGGAAAAATTGTAGACAACGCACTTTTAGAAGTTTAAAAAAAATTAAAATGACAAAAAGAATTATCTGGGACGCCAGTCACGGACTCCAGTAGGACGAGCAACAGTCTAGAGCCACGAGAGTACAGCGCACAAATAAACTTCGCTATCTTGCACCCCCAATAAAAGGTGTTTGTCAGTGAAGTAACCAATGCCTGCCTGGCCGAAGATCGTGACATCCGGATCATGACACAGAGATTCCGTAGCTTAGATTCAGTCTCTCCCAGGTACCGTCTTTTTTGAGGCGCAAACAAGGTCTCCTGCAAATGTCTAGTGCATATTGGACAACAACAACAACAACAACAAATAAACAAATTCCTTTCACACAAAAGTAGGTTCAGTTTATGGTTTCAGATACAGATTTTTTTTCCACATAGGAAACAACCCATTAACTCCGTAGTGCCAGCTGCAAGACGTTCCTTATATTACTAATAACGACACTGTCAACGTGCTCGTACTCTACAGTCAGTCAGTCATTTGCATGTCCCTTGCGGAACTTTGCCTCCCTTACAGCACTCCTGTAGGCCTCTCGATTGTAAGCAAGATGCCCTGCTTCTGGTGCATCCATTTGTAGATTATCAACGATGTCTTGCAGCCATATTCGCCTTGGTCTTCCTCACTTTTTTGTCCTATTATGTATCCTTCCAAGACGGTCTTCTCTAAATTCTCATGACGTTTAACATGTCCAGAATATTTAAGTACACTACAATGGGACGGATAATGCATAGAATTCTCACGCAATTTTAAGATTTTAATTTAGATCACCTTCGTAACATAAATATGATAACGCACTTTTTTCCTTTATAACGTATTCCTGACAGTGCACCTCCTTTATAACATACTCCTGACAACACATCTCCTTTATAACAGACTCCTGACAGCACACCTCCTTTATAACATTGTCCTGACAGCACACCTCCTTTATAACACTCTGCAGACAGCACACCTCCTTTATAACAAACTCCTGACAGCACACCTCCTTTATAACAAACTCCTAACAACACACCTGCTTTATAACATACTCCTGACAGCACACCTTCTTTATAACATGTTTCAGACAGCACATTCTTTTCCATTCGTAACATATTCAATAACACCTTTAGCCTTCATAACCTGTTCGTAATAGCAGTCTGCGCTTGTTCCTTTTCAATTTCATCAACACGAGCTCTGGTTTGTTAGAATGAAATAACGCGAGTTATTTCAAAAAGTGACATATGAGACTTGCTGAGATAGGTTAGCTGTGTCCACCAACTTCTGTACTCACGGAAGCTTCCAGTAGATGAGCTAATACACTTGCGTCAATGGTTTGCATTTTCAACTCCCGATACAGGAAACGCACAGGAAATATATTTTACTGTTTATAACATGAGGAAAGCTGTGCATGCTGTCCTCTGTAGAAGTGATAGATAGCATCGTGTCTCTGGGAAAGATCTCCAAGGAGACTACGCATTTTCCCTGTGTGAACAAACAAAAGGGAATGTTCTGTGGAATGATGTTTTTTTGTCCTGCCAAGTTTGCTGTCGAGGTCTTTTTGCAGATTTAGGACTAATGTTCTGCCGCGAAAGATGTTCATATCAAAAAGAAAAAGAAGAGGAGCCACAGGGATGGGAGGGCGGAGAGAGAAAGAGAGAGAGAGAGAGAGAGAAAGAGAGAGAGAGATGAGAGAGAAAAAATGCAATACTCAAGTTGAATGAGATAGTTCTTGGCAACCTTTAGCTGGCCATTTCTCTCGGGGATGAACAATAGTGGATCAAGACCCTATTCTAGCACACAGCATGTCCCTAGATAACAGACTTTATGGCAGTGTGAAGGCGTTGTCCGTTTTAGCAATCAGCGACCCATAGCTGACATGCTAGAGCCAGGGTTGTCGAACAACAGCTGACATGCTAGAGTCAGAGTTGGGGAACCACAGCTGACATGCTAGAGCCAGAGTTGGGGAACCACAGCTGACATGCTAGAACCAGAGTTGGGGAACCACGGCTAACATGCTAGAGCCAGAGTTGAGGAACCACAGCTGACATGCTAGAGCCAGAGTTGAGGAACCACAGCTGACATGCTAGAGCCAGAGTTGAGGAACCACAGCTGACATGCTAGAGCCAGAGTTGAGGAACCACAACTGACATGCTAGAGTCAGAGTTGGGGAACCACAGCTGACATGCTAGAGCCAGAGTTGGGGAACCACGGCTGACATGCTAGAGCCAGAGTTGGGGGAACCACAGCTGACATGCTTGCGTCAGGGTTGGCAAACCACGGCTGACAAAGACCCTGTCCCACCTTTTTCGGTGATACCTTCACTAGCAGGCCTAGCCTAGCTAACGGGGCCTGGATCGCCACAACCCCACGGCTAAAGAAGGACTGCGCCTCCCTCGCTTCTTAGATCCATTCAGAGACTTTAAAAAATAGCAGCCATAACCCGCTCCCAAGCTGACACCATGCTGGGCTTCAACACTTCCATAGCATCAGTTACAATGAACACCAGCTCGCTGTTCCAGGGAGACTGAAGAATAATAATAGTAATAATAATAGTAATAGTAATAATAATAATGATGATAATAATAATGGTAATAATATTAATAATAATAGTAATAATAATAATAATAATAGTAAAAGTAAAACGACTAAAGAAATAGACAACACATTAGAAGAAGAAGAAGAAGAGGAAGAAGAAGACCATTTTAGTCCCATTCTTCCTGTCTTGTGCACTAAAACGGTTTCAGACAGTCAGATACCCAGCATAACACGGGTGAGAGGGAAGGGGTATGGAATAAACGAACAGCATTGCCTCTTTCAAAGTAAGTCTATCTGTCAGATCATGTAACAAAATTATTTCTAAACCTTATTTCCAAACCTTATTTCTAAACCTTATTTCTAAACCTTATTTCTAAACCTTATTTCTAAACCTTATTCTAAAAGAAAACCGTAATTTAGAATGACCTGGATGATTAAAGGCGCCTCATTCAATAAATCTCTTATGTCCCCCCCCCCTTTTTTTTTAAAACACGCCTTTCTCGTGATAATGGAGCGGGAAGACTTTCAGCTCAGAAAGGGAATGAATTCCTTAACAAAAGGACCTTTAAGTCTTTAGGGCCCTTGGACGTTACGGAATATGGAGTTATCTTAATGACTGCGCTGTTTATAACCCTCCTTTTGGCTCTGAATGTATACTGGAAAATGTATTTCTTAAAGAACACTACATTAGTTACAGGTCGCAGGGGTCTACAGGTTGGTGCTACTCACCTGCGAATCAGAAGGTCTCTGGTTCGATTTCCCACCCCGGGGGGGGGGGGATTTTTTTTCCCGTCAACCCAGCTTCCAAACAATGGGTACCTGGGGTTTCCCTAGGAAAACAAAGGCAGCGAGGACATACGCTGGGACCCCTACCTCAAATGTTGTAATGACCTAGAATTGTTAAGGAACTAACAATTAACATTCACCTGCGGCCTGCGAATAGCACGGGACATACTGGCTTCCCATGCACCTAACTTTTTTTTATTCGTTAATGTTATGGTCTTACTGTATACTCTTAAATATATTGTTTATTTTTAAATGTATAACTTTATCTGTACTAACTCAGATGTCTGTGGTAAGAATAAAAGATGAGTGATGAAGGGCATAATGTCAGATTGGCCTGCGTGCCAAGTTCTTCCGACTTCGAAAATGAAGGACGTTCGTTCATTCAGACTTCCTTTACCACACCGTTTACGTGTTTTCCTTTACCACACTGTTTACGTGTTTTATTTTACCACACCGTTCATGTGTTTTCCCTTACCACACTGTTTACGTGTTTTATTTTATCACACTGTTCACGTGTTTTCCCTTACCACACTGTTTACGTGTTTTATGTTATTACACCCTTTGCGTGTTAAACGAGTGCTGATGTTTTTAACACCACCAAGAAAACCAGCACACACTACAGAGATAATTAAACTGGAGCCAAGAACGGCTCGTGGGTAGAAAACTGTATAACACGAACTGAACTCCTGCTGCCGGTGGGATTCACGGAGATGGCACGTTTCTATTTTTTTCCTAAAAGAAGAAGAAGAAGGAGGAAGAAGAATTCTAGAAATTTTCTGTTTTAAATGAGTCACTCTAAGACCGTTGCTTGTTTTCTTCTCATTTACACGTTAAACCTTCACTTACATCATTTTCTTTCCAAGACCAGTTCGTTGTACAGTGACTTCGGTGTCTTCAACACTGGCCCTGCTTCTCTCTCGTTTCCCCTCTTTTACCAACCCCAGCCTCACAGCCGCAGGCAATGCCTGGCTGTTTTATTTCCTGTACCAACGGACTGTATTTCTTAGGCTTGTCCAGGCGTTATCTTCAAGATGTTCCTACTGCATGCCCCTATCATCTCTTTCCAGCCGTTCCGTGTGTAAGATTGTGTAAACGTTGCCATGGTAACATCTTAAGGCATTAAATCCTGCCTCTGTTCTTACAGGCAGACTTCTGTGTAACTTATATATATATATATATTATATATATATATATATATATATAATATATATATATATATTCATTCATTCATTCCTTTGCATGTCCCTTGCGGAACTTTGCCTCCCAAACAGCACTCCTGTAGGCCTCTCGGTTGTGAGCCTCTCGGTTGTGATATATATATATATATATATATATATATATGACCTTCAAGAATCTTGATAATATATGGCACTCAAACGTCAAAAGCACAAAAACCAAGCCAAATGTAATATCCACCCTCATTTATGCATCCGAAAGCTGGAAAACAACTAAAGAAATAGACAAGAAATTAGATTCTTTTGAAAACAAATGCTAAAGGAAAATACTCGGCATCAAGTGGAACGAATTCAAGAACAGCGCAGAGATAAGGCAGATGATCGGACAACAACCTGTCTCATGGGTGATCAGGAAAAGGAGATGGACATATATCAGTCACGTGGTGAGAAGAAACAGTCAGAGAATCCTAAAACAAGCAGTCAAGTGGAACACAACAGGCCGAAGAAAAAGAGATCGACCACGTGAAACTCTAAAGAGGACACTATTAAGAGAGGCCAAATTAACAGGCATAAAATCCCTTGATGAGGTTGAAAAGCTCGCCGAAGACAGGAGAACTTGGCGAACTACCTTGCGAGCCGTATGTGACGTTTAACGGCACATGAAGGGTGCAAGATGTTTCTGTCTCTCTAAATCTTCCTACGCCTCGTATTTCTTTGTCAACAAATTTTTTTTTTGTTCACCAAGATCTTCTTTCTCTGTTCTTCTTACTTTCGCTCACTTTCAGTTCAGGCGCTAACGTGTACACGCAAACGGAACTAACATGCATCATAAAAAAATGTGTGTTTTCTCTTAACAAACTGGTCTCAGTTTGTACAGTGTACCATGGTGTGCATCATCAATGTACCCTATAAAGTTTTGCCGTTCATGCCGTTAATCTTGGATCTCTTCTAACTAATAATGGAGATACAATGAGGCAAATTAAAAGAAGGACATATATCGCTCTTCAGAAAGTAAAACAACCAAAGAAGCTGTGGAGAAGAACAGACAGAACTACAAAAACACGATTTTTAACTCTTTCCGTGCGTATGGTCGATATATCGACACCGGAAGTGTCCCTAAGCTACCGTATGGTCGAAAATTCGACATTGTTTGCTTCATTAAAACAAGCGGTGTAACATTTAGACTGTACATATTTCGTCCGCGATTCCGGTGACACTTTCAAAATGGAGAATGCGTGCCTAGTTACGAGCGATGCTGAGCGAGAACAAGGACGCGAAGCACGGAAATTTTTCAATTTTTGACGATGTAGATAGGGGTATGGACATAGCCTATGGCCACCCCGCTGCTCTTGAATGTTTTCTAAGTAGATCTAGACATATTTAGACGACTGGAGAAGTAGTTAGGAGTAGTTAGGAGGTTAGTTCAGACATTCATTCAGTGAGAATGCAATACGGAGTCACAATACGAGATCGATAAGTAGATCTACACATCTCAGATGGTAAGTAGGGGTAAGTAGCGCGAATCTAGACCTAGCCGATGGTGAGCTGGCCACAATCAGTGTCTAAAAACATCACATTACTTCTTTTTTCCTAAAAAAAACTCTGCATTTATGAAATTTTCATTCATTTAGCTATACTTTGAAACATATTAAGTATACGGAAGTACATGGAACTACTGTTTTCCATTCCATTTTACAACTAGACCCCCTTACAGACAAGACCCGCGTTTTTACTCCCGCACCCCACGACACGTCCGTGTTTCTTCCTCCAGCATGGAAATAATGGCACGCATCTTTCCCATGATTACATATGCCTGTGAGACCTGGACACTTAACAAAACAGCTGAGAAACACATACATGACTTTGAATGTAAATGCTACAGAAGAGTTCTTCAAATATCATGGACAAAAAAAAAACAAACAAATATATCCATACTACAAGAACTTAATATAGAATAAGGCTGGCTAGTAAAGAGGATTAAACAGAGAAAACTTAAATATTTTGGACACATTAAACGTCATACTAATCTAGAGAAAACTAACTTGGAAGGATACGTAATGGGAAAAAGAAAGAGAGGAAGACCAAGGCGAAGATGGCTGCAAGACATCGTTGATGATCTGCAAATAGATATATCAGCAACAGGCCATCTTGCTCACAACCGAGAGGCCTACATGAGTGCTGTTAGGGAGGCAAAGTTCCGCAAGGGACATGCAAATGAATGAATGAATGGTTCATGAGCAAAATGTTAAATATGCAAGCAAATATATTCTCAGATGGATGATCGAATTGGGAGGGGAAGTGGACGTTTTTCTGGATGAAGTGGTTCAGCGCGATTATTATCTACAACCAGTGTGTGGCTGGCTCTATCAGCAGGCGCACTCATCATTGGCTGTTGGAACGGAAGGCGGAGCAAATATGGGAACGAACGAACATACTTTATTTTCAAAGGGTTATGAATTGGGCACGCAGGCCCGTCTAACTTTCTGCCCTTCATCATACAGCTTTCACTCAGTCACAGTCATTCTGTATTTGTTAATGAGCATAATAATCATGAAAACACAATTAAGTGATTACATAAATAAATAATAAACTTATCTCATGTCCATACACTCTACACCCTGATTTATGCAACAGCATGACATAAACTTGCATTCTTACATATATTCAAAACTAAAATTTATAGAAAAGCTGTTAAAAATTACAACAATCAAGCCATAGTTTAAATTACTTTAGACGTATGATTAGGGATGCATATAGTCCATATTAAACAGATGTTGACAAAGTTTGGAGTTCTTCTTCTTCTTCGTTCGCTTCTACCACCAAGACCGCCTCGTGATCCTACTGAATTTACTCCCTTGGTCCTCGATAGGTCCCGTGGTCCGCCGTGTGGTCGCCGAAAGGATCACACGAGATCCCCAAGAGGATCACAATAGGTTCAGAGTATCGGAGGGCTTGAGCCTGTATTCTTGGTGGGTCTCAGAAGCGGGATTGCATGACACCGTGGTTTTCGTTGCACCAGTTTAGTTTAGAGTTGGACTTTCTTACCGGAAAACCTCGACGTGTTTTAGATATCATTGTATCTCCACTGGGTGAGAGGTGGTTGCCATCCAGTCCAGCGTTGGACTTTCTCACCAGAAATATGCGAGATTATGATACGCATACATCCCTGCCAGGTGAAAGGTGGCTGCCTATCTAGACTGCCCTGGTCCAGTGTCTCCGACTTCAGCATTTTGTGGTCGTGGCCGCTACCCTTCCTAGTTGTGACCATGACAGAGGTTTTATCCAGAAGGACGAATCCTCGCCACTAGTGATTTTCACCCCTGGGTTGAGCCGGTTTAGGCATATTATACCAATATGGGTGTGTTTAGGACGTGACCGACCTCTAGAGCGGAGGTACCGTGACATGTGTAGCCATCAATTTTCACTCCTGGTTTAAGCCGGTTTAGGCATATTTCACTAGTATGGGTGTAGAATGGACATGGCCGGCCTCTAGAGCCGCACGGCAACCCTAAATGCTTTTCCTCATTTTCTTCATTGGCCGGGAGGAGTTTCACTCCTCGCGCGGCATCCGATGAGTCTCGCCAGCAGCGTAGTTTGAAGTCATAAGAACTAATATTACTTGTACGTTTTACATAACTTGATAGGGCATTCCAAAGGTGGGAAACTGAGTAAGAGAAACTTTTTTTAAAAAATATGTCAAGCCTTGGTTTTGGGAGAACACAATTGTTTAAGCCTTGACTGTGTTTTGGGTTAGATTTGAACAACGACCACAGATAGGTTGGAGCAATGTGGGATTGAATTTTATAAAATAACTTGGCCTTGTTGAAAAGAAATCCTCGGCGTACGGGGGCGCCAGTCTCTGATTACAGGTATTCTCAGAAGCCATGCTGTGTGGAAAGTGCATGATAACGTGAAATTACAAAGTGTAATATAAAAGTTCCCACGAGAAAAAAAAAGAAAAAACTAAAATCAAATGAAATCTGGAAAATCAAATCATACACGGCTGTCTCAGTTTTGCCCAGCGCTATCCTAGTGCGCAGTAACATAAGCTACTTTCAAAAGGAAAAAAAATCAATTTTTATTCAACATATAAATTTCCTGCGCCATGAGATTTTTTTTTCTGTGCGTGACCGTGCTGTGGCACAGCTCAGAGGGAACATTGGGGTGCACCGCATACAATCAACCATTCTTCATTTTCAAAGGCAATATCCCAATAAAATTCTTTTGTTTCCATTTCTTTCAGAAAGGCTGGCCAGAGACGGCTGTGGTTGATTAGAACTGACTCCTTTCTTCTTATTAATAAGTTATATGGCTTTAACGTCTATACACGTCCCCCTACGCTCCCCGCACCAAACTCTTTTCTTACTTTTGAACATCTGCTTTACGACGTTTGTAAGAAAGTGAAAAAGGTAACGGTAATTCTGTCATGCCTTAGAGGCACATAGGGATATGGTGTTAGTCCCCATATTTTCCTTGACCTGTCAGCACACTAGAGGGTGATATGGTCAATATCACGCCCGGTCGCCTTTCCTTCCCCAACTCCAGAAGAAGTCGGGTACCCATTTCTACAGCTGGGTGACTGGGGTGCTTCCGGCCGGATTCGAACCCCCGACCTTCGCCATGAGAGGCCAGTGTACTAACCATTTCGCCACTCAGACACCTTGTAAGAAAGCGCTTATTAAGAAAAGCCAACGTAAATCAGGAATATACAAAGATCAAATTGAAGCTAGAATAATAGTGCCATATAAACTGTGTATTATATACAGTATTTTCCATCGTGGCGTCATATTGGGACTTACTTACCTCAGAAAAAATACGAAGGCGAGTCAAAAAGAAGCCGCTAATCAATGAACGTACTCTCTGAAAATACGAATTGAATTTTTTTTTACTCTCTCGTGACACTTTACATATACGTATTTTCAGTGATTACATCCCTTGATATGAGGTTATTTTTGAACTAGCTACTTTTAGAGCCGTTCTGATAAAAACAGATGGTTGTACTGACAATGAGTTGTCCTCCTGTCGCTGTGTGGTTGTTTGTCCTACAAACCATATTCACAGTTCGTAATACAAGAACTGAAACACCAAAGACAACCTGACAGAAGCCCTATCACTAGCAAGCCCAACATTCAATAAATCAGTCATACAGTGGATACCCGCCCACAGTAACATTCAGTGAAATGAAGAGGAATACAAACTGGTAAAAGAGGGAGTAGAATACAACAGACTGATAGAAGAACAACGTGTGAACAAACCTTAAAGCCATATACAAAGACAAATGAACAACACTTCAGAGCGAAAACAGATGTTGAATACTATAAACTCTCAAGAAACGATCAAGTGATAAATCTTCCAACTAAGAACAAGACACTGCAGACTGAGACTTCATCTATATCAATCAGTCAGTCATTTGCGTGTCCCTTGAGGGAACTTTGCCTCCCTAAGACCCCTCCTGTAGGCCCCTCGGTTGTAAGCAAGATTCCCGGCTGCTGATGCGTCCATTTGCAGATTATCAGCGCGATGTCTTGCAGCCATCTTCGCCTTGGTCTTCTTCTCTTTCTTTTTCCTATTATGTACCCTTCCAAGACGGTCTTCTCTAAATTCTCTTGTGGTTTAATATGTTTCTATTCATCTATATCAGAAACTGAAAATTGGCCTCAAGTTCTCCCAAAAATTATATAAAACGCAGATACCAGTATTGATAAGTGAGAAGGAAAGCGGGCGTTCCATGCAGTGTATTTTCTTCAGTTTAAAATACCGATTAGTTATCAATAAACTTCAGGTCCGTCACTCCCTTGGGAGTATACACCACGGATAAAGTCATCCCTGTTCTTGGATTTGTTCTCTACTTCCCTTCATGTGTATCTCTTATCTCTGGACACCTTCATAATTTCCATTCTCCAAGTAGTTCGTTCTAGGCCTTCCCTGATTCCTATTTCCCTGGAGGTTCCATTCCAGTGCCTGTCTTGTGCTGATGTCTGGCTTCCTAAGTGTGTGGTCAGCCCATCTAGATTTTCTGGACACGCTTCTTGTCTTGCTTTTTCCAAGACCTCTTTCTCCCTGGTCTTGTCCTGCTTTTTCCAAGACCTTCTTCTCCCTGGTCTTGTCCTGCTTTTTTCCAAGACCTCCTTCTCTCTGGTCTTGTCTTGCTTTTTCCCAGACCTCCTTCTCCCTGGTCTTGTCCTGCTTTTTCCCAGACCTTCTTCTCCCTGGTCTTGTCCTGCTTTTTCCAAGACCTCTTTCTCCCTGGTCTTGTCCTGCTTTTTCCAAGACCTCTTTCTCCCTGGTCTTGTCCTGACATTTGACATATATAGTGTTATAGTAGTGTCAGAATGTACTGCAATGTTAACTTGATTACCTGCACCTACGGAAGCATTAAGTGAGTAAGTTAACAAACTGACATTCTTTCACTCTGATAGCAAATGAGCATAAACAAGTAGACAGACAGTTAGATAGGCTGGTAAGTAGGTATCCAGATAATTAGACAGGCTGGCAGGTAAGTCGGTAGACAGAAACTCAGGTAGGTAGGTAGACAATCAGGTAATCCGATAGGAAGGTATTCAGGTAAGTAGGCAAATAAACAGGTAGGTTGTCAAGCAGGTAGGTAGGTGGGTAGGTAGGTAGGTAGGTAGGTAGGTAGGTAGGTAGGTAGGATAGCTAGAGAGACAAATATGTAGGAAAGCAGTCAGGTAAGAATACAGCTAGGTAGCCAAGTAGACAGACAGCCAGATAAATAGACTGCGGGCAGACAGACAGACATGTAAATACTCGTTTTCAGACTCTGTGGCATTATATAACTAGGGCAAACCGTCAATCCGGGACAGACGACATTCAACTCCCATTGCTTTAACAACGCATTCAGTCGGAGCAGCAGACCGGAAGACAATTCGGCTGGCAACCAATGGGACGTGTAGCCCAAGTCATGAAGCGCGAAGAGCACGGATTCCCTTTATCGTTTCTCTTCATCACTTTCCTCTCTCTCCTCTCTCTCTCTCTCCTCTTTCCCCTTCTGTCTCTCCTCTCTATCTCTCCTTCTTTCCATTTCTCTCTCTCCTTCTCCCTCTCTTTCTCTCCTTGTCTCCCTTTCTCTGTCTCCTTCTCTCTCTCCCCTTCTCTCTCCTTCTCTCCCCCTCTCTCTCCTTCTCTCCCTTTCTAGGTCTCCTTCTCTCTCCCTCTCTCTCATTCTTTCCCTTTCTCTCTCCCTCCTCTCCCTTTCTCTCCTTCTCTCCCTTTATCTGTTTCCTTCTCTCTCCCTCCTTCTCTCTCCTTTTCTCCCTTTCTCTGTCTCCTCTCTCCTTTTCTCTGTCTCCTTCTCTCTCCTTTTCTCTGTCTCCTTCTCTCTCCCTTTCTCTGTCTCCTTCTCTCCTTTTCTCTGTCTCCTTCTCTCTCCCTTTCTCTCTCTCCTTCTCTCCCTTTTTCTGTCTCCTTCTCTCTCTCTTTCTCTCTCTCTTTCTCTCTCTCCTTCTCTCCCTTTCTCTGTCTCCTTCTCTCTCCCCTCTCACTCCCTCTCTCTGCCTGCGTGTCCAATTCTAACCCTTTGAAAATAAAGTATGTTCGCTCTCTCTCTCGCTCTCTCTCTCTCTCTCTCCCTCTGTGGGAAGAATGAAAGATGGAATGATGAAGAGCAGAATGTAAGACGGGCCTGCGTGCCCAATTCTTTACTCTTTAAAAATAAAGATTATTCATTCATCCATTCATTCATTCTCTCTCTCTCTCTCTCTCTCTCTCTCTCTCTCTTCTGACTGATGCTTTGTTTATCTGTTTCTCGTTTACAGATCTAGCGACAAGCTATCCACAGCTAAAGAGGAAGACTAAATGTAAGCAACTATGGCCACAGCAATCACCGGAAAGAAAACATGCAGCAGTCTACTTGAGCACAATCTGGTAACTTATCATCCAGTGCCTTTTCCTCTGGGCTAAAATGGCCCTCCATCTTTATCTGTCCTTCGTTTTCACAGTCCACTCGACCAAGATCTTTTTTTGGTACTGTCCGCTAATCTATATCGTTGCCGTTAATATATCAATATCATTCATTATTAAACATCCAAGGATAGTTTAAGCACAAAAGATAAGACGATTTACAGACAGTATGGCAGACAGGCTGCAGATAATGTAAGAATGATTACAGAAGTTTTGAAACAGCGACTACAGTTTAGAAATAATATGACAGGCAGTTTATGGGGCCAGCTGACAGAATGTTTACAGACATAATGACAGAATATGAGATACTACTTGAAGAGAGAGAGGGGGGGGGAGAGAGGTAGAGAGAGGACGAGAGAGACAGAAAGGACAGCAATGAGAAAGACATACCAAGAAACAGAGCGAGAGAGAGAGAGAATCAGAAAGAGAAAGAATAAGAGAGAAGTAATCAAAAGAAGGAGAGAGAGAAAGAATCAGAGAGAGACAGAAAGAAAAAGAGAGAATCAGAGAGAGAATCAACAAACATCTTTCCAAAAGAATGAAAAACTGGTCACCAAGGTACGTCAGCCGTTTTCTGCTTTATATATCTTACTTATACATTTATACTTCCACTTTATTCCAGACAGGCAATGTCAGTTAGTGCAACTATGTTCTGCATATAACATAATCACACCCACACATAGTGAGAGGAAGAGAGAGAGAGAGAGAGAGTGATGCACCCTAAGCGTTAGAGCATACAGTATAAAACCTCGAACTGTAAGGAGTAGCTTCCCTTGAATTCACCAAGACAGCAGCGAATGACTAAACCTCCCCCATCGGTAAATGTCTGTACTTCCTGCATAATCATTCCTCAGTAGGTCAGTCCTAAAGATACTGCAGTGCTGTTTTGAATAAGCGTAGGAAGATCCGAATCAGTCATATATTAACTTTTAATGAGAATGCATGTCCACTCAACTGTACTAAAATCAGAACATGACACTTTGTGTTGGTGAAAATATGCCTCTGAAATAGGAAAACTCGTACTTGCAAACATTAGTGAACAACTGCCTCAGAAGGATTCTAATCATCAAATGGCAGGACAAGACCGGGAAGGAGGAAGTCTGGGAAAGAGCAGGACAAGACCAGGAAAAAGAAAGTCTGAGAAAGAGCAGAACAAGACCGTGAAGGAGGAAGTCTGAGAAAGAGCAGAACAAGAGCGGGAAGGAGGAAGTCTGAGAAAGAGCAGAACAAGACCGGGAAGGAGGAAGTTTGAGAAAAAGCAGAACAAGACCAGGAAGGAGAAAGTCTGAGAAAGAGCAAAACAAGACCAGGAAAAAGAAAGTCTGAGAAATAGCAGAACAAGACCGGGAAGGAGGAAGTCTGAGAAATAGCAGAACAAGACCAGGAAAAAGAAAGTCTGAGAAATAGCAGAACAAGATCGAGAAGGAGGAAGTCTGAGAAAGAACAAAACAAGAGCAGGAAAAAGAAAGTCTGAGAAACAGCAGAACAAGATCAGGAAGGAGGAAGTCTGAGAAAGAGCAGAACAAGACCAGGAAGGAGGAAGTCTGAGAAAGAGCAAAACAAGACCAGGAAGGAGGAAGTCTGAGAAAGAGCAGAACAAGACCAGGAAGGAGGAAGTCTTGGAAATAGCAGAACAAGAGCGGGAAGGAGGAAGTCTGGGAAATAGCAGAACAAGACCAGGAAGGAGGATGTCTTGGGAAATAGCAGAACAAGACCAGGAAGGAGAAAGTCTGAGAAATAGCAGAACAAGAGCGGGAAGGAGGAAGTCTGAGAAAGAGCAGAACAAGAGCGGGAAGGAGGAAGTCTGAGAAAGAGCAGAACAAGACAAGGAAGAAAAAAGTCTGGGAAAGAGCAGAACTGGAGTCTATGAAACTACAAATCATATCTCGAAATTGGAGATGGTTAACCGTACACTGAGGAAGCCAGACACCAGCATAACAGGACAGGCACTGATATGGAATCCCCAGAAAACAGGAAGTCAAGGAAGGTCCAGAACTACCTGGGGTAGAAAAATTATGAACGTGCTCAAAAACATGGGGTGTAGATGAAGGAAAGTAGAGAGAACAAATTCAAGAACAGGTATGACTGGAGAAACTTTATCCATGGCCTATACTCCCAATGCTATGATATAATTTATAAACGACACAGTTGCCAAAGGTTTCAGCTGACTAATACATGTGTATAGAAAAATTCACTTATTACATCTGCTTGTTACTAACAGTGCGCCTGTGTGCCGAGGTAATTTGTGCACTTGCCTCACATGGCAAAGTCGATGGCGCTTTATTCACTCAGCTGCATAAATGAGTACCTGGTTCTTGTAGTAATAAAAGGAAGCAGTCTCTGTCAGCGGTAAGATCTCAGGAGAACAAGTTGGGCGGAAGAAAATGATCATTACAATGTACCACCACCTTTTTATGCTCTCTGTTTCCGAAGATACGAAGAAAACTAGGGACGATTCCAGACAGCGCAAATTTTCACCTGAACTGCTCTAATTTCTACCAGGCCTTTGTCATAAACTAGGGGTGCTAGTTGGCTAAGTCGATAGTGCGCTGTTCTCTCGTAGCTAGACGGCTGCTCGTCCTATCAGAGTCCGTGGTTCAAATCCCAGGTAACTCTCTTTTGATTTTTCTTTCTCTCGCGTCTCACTAAAGTGCTTTGTCTACGATTTTTTCGAGATTTCTCTCTCTCTCTCTCTGAACCTTAAGTGCCCAGGGCACATGGGGCTTCCGCAAGGGTTTTCCACAAATGCCTGTCCTTCGCCTTTTTTTCTGCTCTTGCCCAGGTGAGCGCTCTATTGCTCAACATCCTTTCTGCTGGGTAGTGAGTGTCAGTCATTCGGAGCACATGTCCCAACCATCGCCATCGTCTTTCCTCAATAATTGTTGTCAGTGGTTTCATCTGCATTTCTGCTAATAAGATGTTATTTCTTATGGTGTTTGGCCAAAATATTTTTCTAATTCTTCGTAAACATTTAGTCTGGAAAGAATTCAACTTGTTTTCTATGGTTTTGGTGATTTTCCAGCATTCACTTCCATAGAGTAGTACACTTAGAACATTACTCTTAAATATCCTGATTTTTATATTTATGCTTAGTTTATTTGATTTCCATATATTCTGCAGCATTGCAAAAGCCTGGTTTGCTCTAGTAAGTCTACTGTTGATGTTCGAGATCTAATCCTACAAAATTTGTTCTCTTACTTTACCGTACCAAAACCTCGTTGTTTCCTATTTATTAAAAAAAATTGTTCCTTTGTCAGAAACTGGGTTTCTTCTTCAAACACTCGCCTTCAGGTCAAATTCGAACGTCGAGACCATCGGCATTCATTTCTTCCCTCCAGTATCTCACAAAACTTGCAAGATTGTGCATAATGAAAAGCCTCCAGTATTTTTATAGCTGATTATCCTCACTGGAATGGCTATATCAGTCTCAAGAAGCCACTGGAGTTACGTTAGTCTCAGCTCCCTTTTCACTTGATAGTCCCCCCGTACAATAAGGTCCGCTCGTCAATGTTCTGATGGTCGTAAGGTAAAGAAATCTCTGTAATTCCATAGAGGCGTCTGAGAGATGTAGTTTGTGCCCATGCCTGCCTTCACCTGTAGAGATAGCAGAAGCAGATGTGATTACCATCACACTTCACTGCCTTTCCTTTTTCCCAGCTCCAGAAGATACCAGTTCTTAAAAATGGGTGACTGGAACGCATCGGCCTGGATTTGAACCACAAATCTTCGCCTTTAATAAACAAATGCGCTAACCACTTCGCTAATGAGGGGAGATAATAATCTAACACAGAGTAGCAGGTCACAAAGCCGGGCGACGAATGAGATTCTCATAGGGGAGACAATCACAAGAAAACTTAACAATAATCCAATCGCTCACTAAATTTTTTTTTCTCACATCCTTAGAACTGTCAACCCTCCTTCTTTAGTACTGCGGTGTCAATGTGTAGATGCGCGAACAATAGTGTCAGATGAGGAGTGGACTAAGGTAGCTTGCTTGAATCAAACAAAGAACTTTTCAATCCTGAATCAAGCAAAGAACTTCTTAATCCTGAATCAAGCAAAGAACTTCTCAGTCCTGAATCACACAAAGAACTCAGTCCTGAATCATGCTTCTCGGCCTTTTGGCTAAGATCAAAGTGCTTGCAAAGCATGCGTGTGTGTGTGTCTTGTGGGAGTGTAGGTGAGAGAGAGAGTGTGTGTGTGTGTGGGTGATACTATTACTGTACACCTTTGTTGTAACATTTTATGTACAATGTATTTACTTTATCATACTCCATGCTATCACCTCATGGTTTGTAAAAGCCCACCATCTCATTATTTCACTTCACGGGCAATCATCCTCAACTCACGTCACTTGTACATGATTTGTTATTGTTTATTTGAAAGTTTATAAAAAAAAATTGAAAAAAAAAGTTTTGAAAAAAAAAAAACAAAACAAAAAAAAACAGAAACAAAAATTTGATCCGCCTTTGGTGGTTTGGTGCTTGCTCAATTTGCTTGTAAAAAGGAAAAAAAAAAAAAAAAGATCAAAGTGCTTGAGGTCAAAGTGTCCTCTTGGCAGGTACCCTGACCAACGTGCCCTTTGGTTAAAACAAAAGCGTGGTTAATTTTGAACAAATTGAGATGTTCGAGGCCTGCCCTGCACATTGAATGCCGGGGGCAGGATCCACATCTCATTACGGGTGGACACGGTTTGCAGTACCACCCGGTCACGGCCTGTTGTTTTCGTCGTCTTAAAAAAAATGAATCAAGCAAAGAACTTCTCAATCATCATAGGAACCTCGACTAGCTGTACTCTGTTAGTAACTTTAAATATTTTTTTTGGACAACCACTGGGTAGGGTCTTGACCAGCCTCAGTTCACAGGCTTAGATACACGAGCCTTCACTTTGCGCTGTGACGTTTCCCCGCTGCTCCCCAACATGTCCAGGTAAGTCTGTAGATAGGTGAGTCTGTAGACAGGTGAGTCTGTAGACAGGTAATCTGACGGACTAAAACAACAAGGAGAGAACAAATCTGACAAAGACGCGAAGACACGAACCCGTCCACTCTCCCTCCACAGCCTAAAACTTCAAACTTGTTTACTCCCAGTGCTGGAACGGAGTTTTTTTACGCTAGATTACACCGAATTTTCAAGCGTTAAAACTGAAACAAGTATTTGGTTTTGCCACACACACATACACAAAACCAAACATTTGTTTCAGTTTTATTCCAATGTAACAAATCGCAGAAGCACGAGAGCTAGCTTGTCTTGTAAATGTCGTACAGTCATTAAAAAGACATTTTTATTTGCCACAACGTTGGTCGCAATGACAGGACCTCGTTAATTTTTCAATCAGCTGAAGATGTGTACAGGGGGGAAGGCAGGAATCGTGCTCTTTACTTTCATATATATTTTTTTTTCAGTGATGATGTGTACATCAGAATGTGAGAGATCATCATCATCATCGTCATCATGTGCCATTCCGGGCGGTGTGAGAGGTCATACTCATCCACTAACTTCGGTTCTTGATGTCTTTGAGTAGCTCTGTTGCTGGTTTATTTCCATGCCACAATGTCAGGGCTTCCAGAATCTTTTCCCTCAGTCGTCATCTGCCTTTTCTGCTTTCCAACTTCTGCTCCCTCAGTCGTCCTCTGTAACAGAATAGCAATTCTGTACAGAGTGTATTGTGTATAGCCAGTAGTTGTGGTCTGGTAGACTACAACTCATGTCCGTGTGCAAAGCACGTGGTTCGAGAAAATTCGAAGTCACGTGGTTGAGTTGAGCTGGAGATATGCATGGGCTAAGAAAGGCAGTCTTGTCCAGAATGGGTCAGAGAAAGGTTGTGTGATTGTCTCTAGAATGTGGTAGAGAGAGCCTTGTTGTTAGCAGGAGTTTTAGTGATTTATGATGTAGGAAGAATTTTGTAGTGATTACAAATTGAAATCTCGTTTGGGAAGAGTTTCTACCAGTGGCAATTGTTGGTAGTGAGATGGAAGAATTGGTTTTTCCTGTGTTGATTGAGGTTTTCTTGATAATGTTGTGAGTATGAATTATTTTGTGTACTGCACATTGTATGGTATTTTTACCCATATGGCGAAGAGCTCGCCCACGCCGGGTACTGTTAATGTAATTCTTGTTCAGCCTTATGGCAATGTTTACATCATCATGATTTCACCCTCATTTTGTCCATAATAAATGTGTTTGGTCTAAGATATAACTACACCTATGAGCTTTGTTAAAATTCTCATTGTTGACCAGTTTGTTCTGGTTGGAAGACTGCAAGTTACGTTAAGCTGTTGTATTGTATCTGTACTATTTTTGTGGAGTTGAAAGCCTGGGTGTCTTGTTGTATTTTCTCAGTGAGTAACATAGAAAATTAGGTGATGGTTAGAACACCAGCAACAAGAAGAAAAATATAAGTTCAAACTGTGCTCCACAAGTAGTTAAAGAATAACAGAGAAAAACTAGTAAAGTAGTGTCGTGACTCTGTTTTACCTCTGACTCTCCTGCTTTCCAACTTCTGCTCCCTCGGTCGTCCTCTGACTCTCCTGCTTTCCAACTTCTGCTCCCTCGGTCGTCCTCTGACTCTCCTGGTTTCCAACTTCTGCTCCCTCGGTCGTCCTCTGACTCTCCTGGTTTCCAACTTCTGCTCCCTCGGTCGTCCTCTGACTCTCCTGCTTTCCAACTTCTGCTCCCTCAGTCGTCCTCTGACTCTCCTGCTTTCCAACTTCTGCTCCTTAGGTCGTCCTTTGCATCTCCTGCCTTCAGTTCTGCCAATTGTTTTGATGTTTTCCAGTTTCCCTCTTCTCATCACTCGTTAATAACCAAAGATAAGGAAAAAGACGTGAGAGATGCAGAAGGAAAGCAGAGTTCTCAAGCTTGAATGGACAGGGCTGCAGTAAAGAGGTGGAAAATGTGGACAGACTCCACACGCGCTCCAAGAAGCTGAAATGAAAACCGCTGATACAGGACGTGTGTGTTATGAAACCGAAGGCACGCATTTTACTTCCATCAGGTGGAGTCTCCCTACACTTCTCTTCGCTGTAATAATTAAGTGCTACCTGAGAGCCCACTTTCAACACGTCATGTCTGACTACAACAGGTTGAGAACCACTGTCTCCAAACAAATCTACACCAGTGGGGCATGCGTAGTCAATTTAGAGAGCCCCCCACCCCCCTCCCCGCCCCCTTTCTTAGCCTCATTCACGGTCGATGCCGATTATGTAAATCAGTGGAACAAGGAGCAGCCAATCTTGTAAGGAGACTATCGGAAATTAAGTGTCTGGCATTGATGCGATTCCCCCCCCCCCCCACCTCACGAGTAATCTCCTCCTTTCCTTCGCCTCTCTTATTTGGGGGGGGGGGGCGAGAATTTTGAGACTAGAGAGGATGATTTTCTGTGAACTATTGCAGGTCTTTGGGCGGGCGTGGAAGACGATGAGTGGGCACACACTGTTCTGCGCTCTATTTTGTGAATGATCACCAGATCAATGACTCTCAGAAACACGTGCACGAAGGTCAGAAGGAAACAAGGTCAGCAGAACGGAGGGTTGGGGTGGGGAAAAGGGGGGGGGGGGTTATTACAAGTTCTCTTTTCTGCTTTCACAGAACAAACCTATATCTCTACTAAAAACCTGCTGACTTGCTGTAGAAGATCCAAGAAGTGCCCTCCTATAAATGAGTATTCACACAAAAACAGACCAAACGATTACGTCCGCGACGATACTCCAATAAACGATAGGGATTACAATGAAACACCGGGAGATTTAGTACTGCACACAGAGGGAATCCGTTTATAAAAATCCCTTGTTTTAGTAGGAAAATATGAAATAAGACACACACACACACACACACAGAGAGAGAGAGAAGATGAAATATGAAATACTAAGAAACAAGTGGCTTGTCTAATAGAAACATTACTCTCCCCCCCCCCCCCCCCCCCCGGGTAAATCTCAAGATCTAATAGAATGAAATCAGCTAAATATCAGAAGAGAGATTCCGAACTAGTGGTCCAAATATAGAGAGAATAATTTCAAGGAAATAATTTCAAGAAATTGAACAGAAAGGCCTTACTTTGAACACCAAAAAGACAGAGACTATGGTTATATCTAAGAAACAGAATCCACTAGCATGCAGTATAAAATTAAACGGAACTATTCTAAAGCAGGTGCAGAAATTCAAATATCTTGGAGCAGTAATAACTTCAGATGGGAAATGCAAAACAGAAATTATGAACACAACAGGCCAAGCAAAGACTGCATTTCAGAGAATGAGAAACATATTAGCCAACATATTCTTATCAATGAATGTTAGAAAACGAGTCCTAAAATGCTATATTGAACCTATCTTGTTATATGGAAGTGAATCATGGACAATAGGCAGGTCTGCCAAAAATCATTGGAAGCAGCAGAAATGTGGTTTATTAGAAGAATGTTGCGAATCCCCTGGACAGCAAAAATAACTAATGAAGAATGAATGAGAAGAGCAGGAGAGACAAAAAACTTTCATGGGACATGCAATGAGAAGAGGGGACATTGAAAATATTATAACAACAGGAAAAATAGAAGGAAGATCTAGAGGAAGACCAAGAGAAATGATACTGTACAGTCTGACGGGATGGTGTGAGAGGAGATCACCAACTGAGCTGATGGCGTGCTTGAAGGATCGTGTGCTCTGGAGAAGCATAATAGCCAACGCCAGTCGGCACGGCACACTATGATGATGATGATGATGATGATGAATTTCATGCACAAGAATATCCACAAAGATACTTGGAAATTGCTCAACAAATTAATTATACAACAGACATATCACATTCTGTATAATCAGAACATTTACAGGGAGGTGAAAACATTAATCACAAAAATAATATGTGAGAACTTAATAAAATATTCCTATGATAAAAGAGGAGAAGAAGAAGAAGAAGAAGAAGAAGAAGAAGAATACAGCTAATGAGCAGGGGGTGTGCAATACTTCTTTAGCAGACTCCACCACCAAGAAGACTATGGCGATCCCTGTCCCGTTAACCCGTTAACCAGACTGGGGCTGATACTGTGGGGTGGGGAGGGAAAGGGTACCAAATGAGAGGTGGAACAGGGTCTTGATCAGCTATGATTCGACAACCCTGAAGCTAGCATGTCAGCTATGATTCGACAACCCTGAAGCTAGCATGTCAGCTATGGCTCGCTGATTGCCATATCTAACACCAACTTCGGGAACAACCCCCACTCCCCAAACCGTTTTCTTTTTGGAATTCTGAAAATGATATCAGTGTCTTCTGTCAAATGCTTGCCATGAGCAGGACCGATGTAGGCCCCACAGGGATAAAAGAAATATGGGACGACCCGAACAGACAAGAATAAACTGAGTATAAACTGAAATTAACGAACACGTATTTGTAAAGCATTGTTTTACACCTTAATCATGTTTTAAAAAGACAGAGAAATAGAGAAATAAGAGAAAATAATTCACATGAATGCAACAAACAGGAAACAAAAGAGGGAAACAGTTAGCTGTTATTTGTAAGACAGGAGAAAGATAAATGATCAAGAGAAGAAAGATAAACAAACAGAAAGCATGGGAGACAACCAAGAAAATAGCCAGGGACCAACAAAAGTGGAAATCCCCTGCTACCACCAGCCCCATGTGTATTAGACTATGAAGGAACAAGAGAACCAAAGAACGAACGAACATACATACTTTATTTTCAAAGGGTTAAGAATTGGGCACGCAGGCCCGTCTAACATTCTGCCCTTCATCATACAGCTTTCACTCAGTCGCAGTCATTCAGCGTTTGTTAATGAGCACAATAATCACGAAAACACAATTAAGTGATTACATAAATAAATAATAAACCTGTCTCATGTCCATACACTCTACACTCTGATTTATGCAACAGCATGAAATAAACTTGCATTCTTACATTCATTCAAAAGTAACACATTTATAGAAAAGCAGTATAAAAAAATTACAACGATCAAGCCATACTTTAAACTACTTTAGACTATGCTTAGGGAGGCATATAGTCCATATCAAACAGATGTTGAAAAAGTTTAAAGTTATAAGAGCGAATATTAATTATAAATTTTACATAAATTGGTAGGGCATTCCAAAGGTGGGCAGCTGAGTAAGAGAAGCTTAAACATGTCAAGCCTTGGTTTTGGGAGAATACAATTGTTTAAGCGTTGACTGTGTTTTTGGGTTGAAATTGAACAACGACCACAATTAGGGTGGAGAATTGTGCGATAGAATTTTATGAATTAACTTGGCCTTGTTGAAAAGAAATCTCTTCTTGAGGGGTAGAATATCAAGATGTTTGTCCTTATTTGTAATACGTGCTGCATGTTTGTCATGCATAAGCTTTACTGCTCGTTTTTGAAGTGAGTAAAGTCTTTTTATGTTTGAATGGAACAACCATCCCAGATTGTGGAACAGTAGTCCATGTGTGTTTGTATCTGTGATATGTAGTATATTTTTCTAGTGTCTATGTCAAGAAAATGTTTAATTTTAGTAAATCTGTAGACTTTTTGTGCAATGAGTTTGGTTAGATTATCTACATGATGATTCCAGCTGAGATGGTGTCAATCATGAGACCTAGAGTTTTATGTTCACTAACATTCTCTATCTGTGAAGTTCCAGCTTGTAGCTGTACTGTTGCTGGTGAATTTGTTAATTTCTGTCTTGTTGTAATGAACAGCGATTTTGTTTTGCTGGTTTTTAATGAGCATTTTGTTGTTGTTCATTCATTCATGTGCATGTCCCTTGCGGAACTTTGCCTCCCAAACAGCACTCCTGTAGGCATCTCGGTTGTGAGCAAGATGGCCTGCTGCTGATGCATCCATTTGCAGATCATCAACGATCTGTTGTTGTTGCTCCAGTTAATTAGACTGTTTATTTCAATTTGAAGAGTTGACCCAAGGTTACTACAGTCATTGTCACTAGCGTAAACTGTGCAGTCATCAGCAAAGAGGTCACAAGATGATTTTTTGAGATAAAGTGGAAGATCATTGATGTAGATAGTAAACAGGAGAGCACCAAGAATAGATCCCCGTGGAACACCATTATCAACCATACATGAACTTTACTTTAGAGTTTTTGAGGCAAACTATGCGCTGTGTATTGGAAAGAAAAGATGTAATAAATGTTGTCAAGTCAGGGTGTAATGTATAAGTCTCAAGCTTTCTAACTATGATTTCATGATCAATCAAGTCAAATGCTTTTTTTTTAGTCAACAAAGACAGCGCCATATAATTTATCATCGTTTATATTAGATAATCAACATTCTGTCATTTTTGTGAGAGCTGTATAGCAGGAATGTTTCGGCCTAAAACCTGACTGACAATCAACAATCAAATCATTTTCTTGCATGTGTTGTAAGGTTGATTTTTGTATGTGTTTTTCTAGGTGTTTTGACAAAGTCGATAGAATGGAAATTGGTCTATAGCTTGAGGCATTTTTCTCCGAACCTGACTTAAAAAAGGGGATATTTTTTTGCACTTTTAAAAGCCTGAGGAAAATGACAATGTGCAATGCACTGATTGTAAATGTATGTTAATGTAATTACTGGGGCTGAGTAGCGTAATATCTTGTTGCTAATTTCATCAAGTCCTGCTGTGTTGTTGAGAGAGAGAGAGAGAGAGAGAGAGAGAGAGAGAGAGATCCTCTGTTACGTTATAGAAGGTTGAGGGACTCTCATCGTTTTACTAACAATAATTAGAAATATCTGCATGTAATAACGACATAAGAATGTATGTATGAAAAACAAGGGTTTGAGGGGGGAGGGGGCAAATAGGAATTGAAAATAACTCTAGAAAATGTTGCTACCAAGAGCAACGATGTTAACAATTTCAAAGATAAAAACAAAGCTAACCACAAAAATCGGAACTAAGATTCAATGCGCCGAAAGGGAGGTTAATAGGTTATTTTCATGGGTATATAAAAAACTAGCAACATAACATACAGAATCTTACGATACAAACCACAAAATGTGAAGAGTATGGACTGGAAATCAGCGGGGGGAAAGGAGGGGAGGGGGGGAAGGAGGGGAGGGGGGCAACTGAAAAAGTAAACATAAACGGAGACACACCAGAACAAGTGACAAAACATACATTTAGAACACAACATAACACATAACGGGGAATATGAAACTAAAATTACCAAAAGAATAGGAATGGCCAAATGTACACTCAAAAAAAAATGAAGGAAAGGTCTTATTGAAGCAAAAAAAAAAAAACACAACTGAAAATGAGAGTCATCAAAAGTTACGTATACTCCGCACTCCTCTGTGGTGTAAGGAGGTTCTCAGCAGGGCATACACATGTAGGGAGGTTCTCAACAGGGCATACACATGTAGGGAGGTTCTCAACAGGGCATACACATGTAAGGAGGTTCTCAATAGGGCATACACATGTAGGGAGGTTCTCAACATGGCATACACATGTAGGGAGGTTCTCAACAGGGCGTAAACATGTAAGGAGGTTCTCAACAGGGCATACACATGTAGGGAGGTTCTCATCAGGGTTTACACATGTAGGGAGGTTCTCAACAGGGCATACACATGTAGGGAGGTTCTCAACAGGGCATACACATGTAGGGAGGTTCTCAGCAGGGCATACACATGTAGGGAGGTTCTCAACATGGCACACACATGTAGGGAGGTTCTCAACAGGACACAGACATGTAGAGAGGTTCTCAACAGGGCACAGACATGTAGAGAGGTTCTCAGCAGGACACACACATGTAGGGAGGTTCTCAGCAGGGCACGCACATGTAGGGAGGTTCTCAACATGGCACACACATGTAGGGAGGTTCTCAACATGGCACACACATGTAGGGAGGTTCTCAACATGACACACACATGTAGGGAGGCTCTCAACAGGGTACGCACATGTAACTGTCACAGAAAACTAGATTCCACATATCAGTGTCAGATCAATATAGTCTTTCATCAGTTACCTAACACGCTGTTACTTGCTTACTTAGCTGTTACTTTATTTCACGTTTATGATGCAGGCCTATTAGTTGTTTTTTTTTAGTCTAATACTCACTATTACCAACAGCCTGTACAACTGACTTACACTGCTAGTGGCCCGCATGTATCTCTCTCTCTCTCTCTCCCTCTGACGTCACACTTCCCGCCAGTCGCTCGCAGTCACTCGACACCTTCATTCATCCCCCTTACATAAGGTGTAGAAGCAAACATATTAAATAAGAAAATAGAAAAGAAAATCGAGACGCTTGAAATGTAGACACACAGAAGAATAAAACGAATTCTATGGACAGAAAAGTGCTATATCAACTGAAAACGAAAAGAGAAATAATGAAAAACATTAGAACCATACAATAAAATATTTTGGTCATATCAATACCACAAGACTGGTTGCCTGAGGTCAGATGAAGGGCATACAATAATGGACAGAGATGAAATAATGGCAAGATGGAGAGAATATATTAGAGAACTCTATGAGGACAACAGAAGCGAAATAGATATAAAACTGGGAGTGAGACAAGGATGTGTTTTATCTCCTGACCTCTTCTCCTTGTACAGCGAAAACATAATGAGAAATATAGAGAACATGCCAGGAATATCAGTTGGCGGTTACAACCTTAACAACTTAAGATATGCAGACGACACAGTCCTGATTGCTAAAAGTGAAGGGGAGCTACAGGCTCTTCTGGACGTCGTGGTTCGTGAAAGTAAAAGTAAAGATCTCAGTCTAAAAAAAAAAAAGAGAGAGAAGACTGAAGTGATGGTCATCTCAAATAAAAGAATACCACCAAAATGTAGCATTACCATCGATGGCACAAATCTGAAACAAGTTGATAGATTCAAGTACTTAGGAACGATTATAACAACTGATGGGAAATGTCACAACGAAATAATAAGCAGACGTGCTCAGGCCAAGTCAGCATTCCAGACAGTGAGACACATCTTGTATCAGATTCGTATCAATGGAAACAAGATTCCGAGTAATTAAATGTTACTTCGAGCCAGTTTTGTTTTATGGATGTGAAGCATGATCTATGAATAAGAGAGTACAGCGAGAAATTGAGGCCATGGAGACGTGGTTTATAAGAAGGATGTTGAAGATACCTTGGACAGCCAAGAAAACCAATGAAGAAGTCTTAAGAGAGGCCGGAGTTAAAAAGCAAATGATAGCAAAGATCAGAGGCAGACAAGTGAGATTTATAGAATATTTCATGAGAAGAGGAAAATTGGAACACACTGTGGCAACTGGAAAAATTAAAGGAAGAAGAGACAGAGGAAGACAGAGAGAGAAGTTACTGTCAGTGCGGCTAGAAAGAAAGTCACCGGCGGATCTCATAATCAAGTCTAAAGACAGGGAACTGTGGAGAGAAATGATCGCATACGCCACGCGGCATGGCACTTGAATTATCATATCAATAGTCATAATACAATAATGAAAATCACACAAGAGAAAAAAGTAGAAAGAAAAAAGAGCAAGAGGTCGACAAACATATAGATTGGTGGACAGCATAACAATGGACTGGACTGAGCTTGGCAAGGTGTTCTATAAAAGCGAAGGACAGATTGATTGATTAACTGATCTTTATTTCAAAAGGGTTAAGAATTGGTCACGCAGGCCCGTCTGACATTCTGCCCTTTATCATACATCTTTCACTCTATTCCAGACATTCTACAAATATGCTCTTCATGTAACAAACATAATTAATATTGGAGCTGAGAGACATAAAATAAAATATAACATTTACGTTTCGCTCTTAAACATTCACTCAGTACAGAAGTAACTACATACATATATAATGACTCCACAGAACAAACTGTAGGACTACTACAACCAACCTTCCACAAGGACAGGGCACACAATGATGATGATCAGTGTAAAACCGTGTCCATCTCTGGGGTGTCATCCTAAACGGCTGCCCAGATGGCCTAATAAATTTTGTCTTAAGACTAAGGACTGCTCACGTGGAATTATATCCAATAAAATGTAAAAAGTGTATGTCAAAGATACATCGATGAACATTTAGTGCATAGAAAGAAAGTTGAAGGATGAGATAAATTTACTGTTAAGGGCAATGCCTATTTTGGTGCTTATTGTGAATGTGACGTTCTTTACTATGTTTGTGACAAGTACAATGATTCATCACAGAACTCATAGTCACACCATGTGACAGTAAGAACAACAACTGTGCTTTACTGCCCCAACTCATCGAATACTCTAAACGTGCACAATCTAGGGTGACTTAACCCGGATAGCTGTGTGTTGAAACTGGGACAGAGCACATAAAGATATCACCAAAAACATCCCAGAAACCATCTACGACATCCTGTCAAAACAGGACTAAATTCAGAATGACCAAACACTTCAGCACTGAAGAAGATGAAGAAGTGTTTCCAGTCTGAACATTCTGTAACTTGTTCACCAGCGTACATTTCACCGACAGCACTGGCAGTGTTCGAGTCGCTTCTAAAATGGAGTCATGACTCTTTTCTTTTTTTCATATACTCCGTATTTCTGGCTTAACTAAAACGCACGTGGTGACATGAAGAACTGAGTATCTGGGTTATCTGACACTGGCGGTGACTAACACAGCGGAACAGATAAATCTTGATGTACCCAGATTCTGTGCCGAGTACAGTACCTGGAATAGCGTCGCTGTTTTTATCTCAGAACTGTTTACAACTGACAGATAAAAACACAAAATGTGACTTGATGTCTTGCATGTTGATAGTATATATTCACGCCGCCCTCGTGTGTGTTCTTCGTGCGTACAGATGAATGTCAAGGACAACTAATGCAGGCAAAGATGCTATCACAATGTCTTGTTTTTTTGGTTTTTTTCCCCCTATCTCTCTGGAACTGAGAGCTGGTGCTCTATGCAGCCGATGCTGTGAAAGTGCCGAGGTACAGCGTCGTATCAGCATGTGAGCGAGTTGTTATGACAATAAAGAGAACAGACTTGTAGCGAAGATACTGCGTACACATCTACGCATGTATACATCATCATCATCATCATCATCAGATGCTGTGCCGACTGGCGTTGGCTATCATGCTTCTCCAGAGTACACAATCCTTCATGCAGGCCATCAGCTCAGTTGGTGATCTCCTCACACACCATCCCGTCAGACTGTCCAGTATCATTTCTCTTGGTCTTCCTCTTGATCGTCTTCCTTCTATTTTTCCTGTTGTTACGCATGTATACAACGATTTCATTCCCCCTCCTCCCTCCGCTTATAAAACCTATCAACCTGATATAAGGTGCATATCTTCATATTTGAAGATTTTGTTTCGCCTTGTTTAAATCATTCTACTGTAATCTGTTAAAACCCGCTGGATAACCTTTCACTCAGCCTGCATCGGCGATTACCAAAGTGGATAGTGGAACGATCGAAAGGGGTGATAGGTGAAAAGATACCTGTATTTTAAAAAAAAATAATTAAAATTAAATTTTAAATTTTAAAAATGAATAACCGAAAATGGGGTGGGGGGATATAAGGGTTTTGAGGTGGCAGGCAGCACGATAACAGTCTGGTTACCTGTGTACATTGAAGCAACGACTCTGTTTCTTTCTCTCTGGAATCAAACCTAGGCCCTAGAAACCACAGAGAGAGAGAGACTGAATGCCTATCAAAACAGGTACGTTCTATCAAGAGCTGGTCACAGGTACGTTCTGTCAACAGCTGGTCACAGCTACGTTCTGTCAACAGCTGGTCACAGCTACGTTCTATCAAGAGATGGTCACAGCTACGTTCTGTCAAGAGATGGTCACGGGTGCATTCTGTCAAGAGATGGTCACAGGTACGTTCTGTCAAGAGATGGTCACAGCTACGTTCTATCAAGAGATGGTCACAGCTACGTTCTATCAAGAGATGGTCACAGCTACGTTCTATCAAGAGATGGTCACAGCTACGTTCTATCAAGAGATGGTCACAGCTACGTTCTATCAAGAGCTCGTCACAGCTACGTTCTATCAAGAGATGGTCACAGCTACGTTCTATCAAGAGATGGTCACAGCTACGTTCTATCAAGAGATGGTCACAGCTACGTTCTATCAAGAGATGGTCACAGCTACGTTCTATCAAGAGATGGTCATAGGTACGTTCTGTCAAGAGCTGGTCACAGCTACGTTCTGTCAAGAGATGGTCACGGGTGCATTCTGTCAAGAGCTGGTCACAGCTATGTTCTATCAAGAGCTGGTCACAGCTACGTTCTATCAAGAGATGGTCACAGCTACGTTCTATCAAGAGATGGTCACAGCTACGTTCTGTCAAGAGCTGGTCACAGCTAAGTTCTGTCAAGAGCTGGTCAAAGGTACATTCTGTCAAGAGCTGGTCACAGGCACGTTCTGTCAAGAGCTACTCACGGGAATAACTGGAAACTATCGTAGCCGCATTCTATCAGGTACACTTCTAGGTGAAAGGATATGGTCTTGGCCAGCTGAACAAGAATCTGAACAACATGACAGGGATCCAGCTGTTTCCTTGGGTTGCAAAGCCACGGCAGCCACATTCTCGGTCCGAAAAAGATGCCTTCGTTACAACATCTTCGCAGCAACGTCGGATATCAAGAACGTTTGGTTCGTAGTTACACTAAGGTCTAACAGCAACGCAAATATGTGCTTCCATTAACTTGGAAAGAAACATGTAGGGAGAGTTGAGCAAAGGAAAATGAAAATACAGTTTTTGGAGATCCTGGAGAAACTGCCAACCCGAGAAATAATACGGTTCGGGTTGTCTTTCTTCGATGCTTTTTTTTCCCCTTCTCCTTAATAGCTTAAACTTTAGTCATGAAAGTATTCAACACTGACGCTCATCAGACGAAAAAAAAAAAAAAACCCATTTCGATCTAGGCTTCATCGACTGACATTCTTCAGGAAACGGTAATACACATTATACCAGTGGTTCTGAACTCTCTTTTTTTTGTTAGCAGTTGAACCCCTTTCCAGCTTAAGAAATTCTGTGGCACACCTCATTTAAAATAAAGCAATAAACAGAACCCAGATGGCGATAAGATTTTTGTTTTCATCAGAGCCAATCTATTTGCTGATCCATAGATCCTTCTGTGGACTCCCTGGGGGGTTCGTGGGACCCAGGATGAGAACTGCTGAACTAGAATCTATTAGTTTTCTAAATATATGAAAATAAACAATCAGGCATTTAATGCTCATTAACATTTTTTTCCTACTAGAATGAATACAGAATCTCCGAGGCTTGCTCTGTTTTCTTGTGTTCTCAGAACTTGTGGTAATTACTAAAGATATGTATTTGTGTGGGAAGAGTTTCTTTCTTTCCATATTGTATCTCGTTCACGTCTTGCTTTCATCATTACTTCTCTTGTATACTAACTTACTTTTTTTTGGGGGGGGGGGGGGGGTGGGTTCATAAAGCTGAATGAGGAAGTACACGAGAGTGCGCTTGAACTCTACACGAGTCTCTCTTTAACGTGGGCATTGTCGCAACACGTGTTACCGTAGTGTGACAGTCGTTATCAGTCGATAACATGCCATACATTTAGAACTATATATCGGGCATGAGGTGTGTCAAGCTTATGCTTCGACAAACCTCTATAGGCAATATGCAGAGCACAGAAGCCTTTGTTGTAGCTTCGTCCAGTCGTTTCTGACTCACTGGAGATGCGCCCTGGAAAGGAGACTGCGTATCTTAATGGTTAATGTAGTGTCTGGATGGTTAATGTAGTGTGCTCACAAAGCCTTGATGGTGATCGTCCTACTCGAGTCCAGGGTTCGATTCTTCTTAATTCTTTGGCTCTCTCTCTCTCTGCCTGTCAGTTTTTCTCTTCTCTTTCGTTCTCTCCTTCTCTTTTGCACTCTCTTTTTAGAAACAGACTAAAATCAGACTTTTAATACTTAAAACATAAAATATAAACTAAAACTGACTTACCAGTTGCCACGGAAAGTTACGCAACTTTCAGAAGTGGAGAGAATTTCTTGAAAAGCTTGATCAAAGCTTGTATCTTCCTTCCAGCACTGCTGCATAAACATAATACGTTATATGAAACAGAGGAACAAAAGCTCCACCACTGCTAAATATACGAAACAGAGGAACAAAAGCTCCACCACTGCTAAATATACGAAACAGAGGAACAAAAGACAAACACTTCTTGACAAACCACTTCCCCGCGTTGGCTATGAGACAAAAACTCCCAAATATTTGGATCCTTGACATAAACAAAGGTCAGGGGCAAATGAAGCGAAAAAATGTGCAGTACACGATATAGGGGAGTTTTTTTTTTTGGAAGAGGGTGGGGGAGAGGTTTATGTGCGCATGAAACTGCCAAATACCTGGTTAAGAAAGAAAGGTCAAATCCCTGCTAACCATCACTCACTTAATCAGGTAAATATGCCTTTGCTAAGATGAAAACAATGTTCGTTCCTGATGCATGTAAAAAAATGACAGCATGAAGATAGCGCGTGCACACACACACACACATGAACACAAAGGCAGGAGATGACACCAACTCGAGCTTGACATCATCTCACAAAAAAGGAGATTATGCGGCACCATGCGACCGTAGTTTATCTTTCTAGCGGTAACAGACATGGGTTAACACATTTAATAAGACTACATGTGTCCAGGCTGATATGGAAATCCGAAGATGATGTCTGTAAAGTAAATATAATGTCAGTTCATAGACTCCTGGTATGTTATCAAACTATATACATAAGTAATGTAAATGAAGTATATGTACTGTATGTTTTGATATGTTTATATATGTACATCTTTAAACCTTTTAAATCTTTCAGTGTGCAAATCTTAATAGTTCTTCTTCTTCTTCTTCAGCGCCACGGTGAATCTGCAGCCTCGTCGCCTTGACAAAGTCCGACGTCTTCTCCCAGGTTTGGGTGGGAGCCCCGTAACCTTTCTTTCAGTTCCCCTCCTTCGGGCCAGATCTTTGCTCGGAGGTTTGAGCGGGCAAGAAAGGCCTGCACGATATGTTCTGGCTTCTGGATAGAAAAAGCC
Source organism: Achatina immaculata (assembly GCA_009760885.1). Lineage (NCBI taxonomy): Eukaryota > Metazoa > Mollusca > Gastropoda > Stylommatophora > Achatinidae > Lissachatina > Lissachatina immaculata. The sequence goes on from CM019695.1 coordinate 23,061,053, forward strand.
ACCAGGACACTCATCAGTGTGTGATATTTCGAGGCACCAGAGGTAGCTCAGAAGTCTGCATTTCCCCGTTCTTACGCCGTTTGAAGAATGGGGTCTTGTTTTGATTCTATTTTCATTTTTTATTTTTCAGTTGGTCTTGAGTATACTAATTGGATGTATTTATATCAACATATTTGCAATGCACTTAAATATTTTGGACACATTAAACGACATGATAAGAAAGAGGAAGACCAAAACGAAGATGGCTGCAAGACATCGCTGACGATCTGCAAATGGATGCAGCAGCTGCAGGCCATCTTGCTCACAACCGAGAGGCCTACAGGAGTGCTGTTTGGGAGGCAAAGTTCCGCAAGGGACATGCAAATGAATGAATGAATGAATTTGCAATCCCCCAATCACTTTATAACACACTATTTTACGACTTCGTAATTTTATTATATAATTTTACTGCTACAAACCTGGGGATACCAACATGTCAGTGTGAAATGTAAAGTATGTGGGTCGGATGGGACTTGATGTTCATCCATTTAACCAGCCTTAGGACACTGTTATGCCTTAGAGGCACATAGGGATATGGTGTTAGTGCCCATATTTTCCTTGACCTGTCAGCACACTAGAGGGTGATATGGTCAGTATCACGCATGGCCGCCTTTCCTTCCCCAACTCCAGAAGACGTCGGGTACCTAGTTCTACAGATGGGTGACTGGGGTGCCGCCGGCCGGATTCGAACCCCCGACCTTCGCCATGAGAGACCAGTGCACTAACCACTTCCCCACTCAGACATACTTTTGGGTCCAGGAAGGATATGTCCATGGACCAGGAAATGGAGTTGTTCAATTATAAGTAATTAACTGCTTTTTTTTCATTTATTGCTTTATTTTCAGTCCAAAATTGTTCTCAGGCCAGATAAGTGGTCAACAATTGTTCTCAGGCCAGAAATGGAATCCACAACTGTTCTCATGCCAGAAAGGGGGTTTCATAATTGTTCTCAGGCCAGAAATGGAATCCACAACTGCTCTCGGGCCAGAAAGGTGATCCACAGTTGTTCTCAGGCCAGAAAGGGAATCCACAGTTGTTCTCAGGCCAGAAAGGTGATCCACAGTTATTCTCAGGACAGAAAGAGAATCCACAATTGTTCTCAGGCCAGAAAGTGGGTTCACAATTGTTCTCAGGCCAGAAAGGGAATTCACGATTGTTCTCAGGCCAGAAAGTGGGTTCACAATTGTTCTCAGGCCAGAAAGGTGGTTCACAATTGTTCTCAGGCCAGAAAGGGAATTCACGACTGTTCTCAGGCCAGAAAGGGGGTCCACGGCTGTTCTCAGATCAGAAAAGGGGGCCGTTGCAGAAAATGGTTTAAAAAATAAAAAGAAGTAAACTTACATTCAGTCACAACCCGGACAAATGTGCGACTCAGAATATTATAGATTATCTGGACAATAGTTTTTTTCTTTTCTTCGCAAAAACAAATGACGTACCCACCCCCACAGCTTTTCTAGTGATTCCTAAGCAATACAGATCTGTGTTTCTAAAACCTCTTGTTTTGTACACTCTGCAAAGACAAACAGCTTTTCTATGGCGTCGTTTAGTTTTAATGTCTAGTCTGTGTAAGCTGGATTAGCCCTCCATCAACAGACATCTGTGTACATGTTTTTTTTAATGTACATACAAAGACAAAAGTCTGGCACATACTTGCAGCTGCTTCTTTTATCGAGAAATTAAAATATCCCAGACGCGATAGCAAGAATTTGAAACTGACAAAATGAGGAAAACGAGGAGTATTAAATTCTATGGCTGCAGCATGTACACTTTACCTTTAAAAAAATGTTAACCTTGAAGGTGTAACCTTCATTCTAGAGATAATACAATAGGATGCCTCCTTATTTAGCAACTGATGCTCGGCTATGGTCTCTGGCCCGCCTCTCTGTTGGTACCCCCAGTAAAAGGACTAGCCTGGCTAATGAGACATGTGCATTGGAGTCTGCACCGCCCCCCACCCGTTTTTTTTTTTTTACACTCAGAAACTGAAAAATTAGCCACCGTAACTAGCTCCCACTTCGACAAGATGCTGTGCCTCAAATCTTCATTGCAAAGTAACATCAGCTCGCAGTTTCATGGAGATTATTGTTGTAGCAGTGTACGTGGGGAAAGAAGTACGGGTAGACCAAAAGAGACAGAGAAGAACAAGAGAAAGGATGTTGAGCAATAGAGGGCTCGCCTGGGCAAGAGCAGGAAAAAAGGCAAAGAACAGGCATTTGTGGAAAACCCTTAAGGTTCAGAGAGAGAGAGAGAGAGAGAGAGAGAGTACGTGTATAAGTACTGTTTTTACGGAAAGAGAAATTGTTATGATTCTCTTTTTGAACTTTTCCGTGATCGGTCGAGATCCTTCTAGTACATCACGTGGGCTGAGAAACCCGTGACAGAGAATTGTGGGAGAATGTCTGAGTGGGCAGTCTGTCCACGTTTGGATGTGTACCTGAGAGGTACCAAGAGTGGTAGTAGTAGCATAGTAGCAGCAGAAGAAGAAGGAGGTACAAAGTTATAGTCACTTTGTATATGAGAACAGATATGTTTTAAAAAAATGCTGAAACGGAACAAGTCTTTCTCTGCTAAATAGACCTCAGATCTCTGGTATGAAATAAAATCCACCTTTGAAATCCCTTGCTACAGAGCATTCAATTTCATTTCTTTCCCTGAAAACTTTGTGAACCGAAGAAATGAAAGTCCACAGGTCTTTCAAAGAATCTCTCCAGTACCAGAATCCTTTCAGTTCAGTGCCAATAATCGCTTAATGAAATCAGCAAGCTCTGAACTAAAAATTTCTATTAACCTGCCCCACTGAAACTGAAGTGTATAATATTTCTGTGCTAGCTATGCCTAAAATTTCGCAATGCGAGTTTAACTGAAATGAGAGAAATTTTATTCTAAAATAAAAGCATAACTCTTTAATCTTCATTAATTTCTTTCTCCACCCATTCTGAAATTTAAAACAAAAGTGATTGCATTTTAGCATGTTTTACACATGGACTTGCAGTATCTGCGCCATTTGGCCCCACACATAATGGCTCATCTTTAACAGACTGCCTTCTCGTCTCATTCCCCTTGAGACAGACGTCTTCAAGGGAGGCCACTGAATGGTGGAATGGTCCAAGTACTGCCCGCATCTTGTTCACCTCTTTCCCTTTCCCAAATGTATTTTTCACCACTCATCTTTAGTAGTTTGATGTTTACTGTATGTTATATCAAGAAAATACTGCTAATAACAGCGTATTAGTTATTAACCCTTCCGAATTAATTTCCGTACTCTGCCATAATAAAATTTGATGAGTTTTCATAGAAGGAAGCTGGGAAGAAGTAAAAATATGGGTTGGGTTGGAAATGCGTTACTTTCCATACACATTGTTCTATGCATTTAATTTGGGAAGGTGTGTAAGATCTACCAGCCTTGCCAGAGTTATTGTGGACTGAAAGAGTTAAACGCTGTTTCGAGAGGGCATTCACATCAAGTGAATGGAAGCGCCATTAAAAAAAAAAGATGCCAGCACTGATGGCATGTTATGACTGTGATTGAGAAGAAAAGAAAGGTTTATACACATATTCAGGTAAAAATGTATCTGAAAAGGGCTCTGATGCTATAATATTATGATAAAAATTTGCTGACCACAAGGACATTCTGTGAGAAGCAGACAATTATCATCAAGACAGTATGAAAAGAACTGATCATTGACAAACCTGACATAAACTTTCCTCTCATGGTGTTCCCTATAAGCTGTGCCAGAAAGAGTTGCTCAGATATATTTTTTTGGGACACTGCTCATAAATTTTCCACATACCTCATTTAATTTACACTACTTTTTAACAAAATTGGTATGATTCTTTAAATCAGCTTTTCTCAACCTTTCTCTCCCCCCCTCAATTTTTTTTTTAACCCCTACATTAAAATATTTACCGGCACCATTTTTCACTTCACATGTTCCTTTCCTCCCATGTGTCACATCCTGCACCATAAAATATACCAATTCTGATCAAGTTACCAATGTATTCAGAAGTCCACCACCAAAAAAGAATAATAATAAAATGCATAGTATAAAAAATGTTAATCAAATCAGGGATGGCTTGCAGGATACAGCATGAGCATATTCTTTTCCTTCGTGTAGAATAATGACTTCTTAAATCAACCTTTCTTGAACGAGACAAAACCATACAGGCAGGCCCCAGGGTTCTACAAGAAGAGAAATTTTTCAGGATCTTCGCCGGATCCCTGATTGAAAATTCTTGATTTAGATCATTACTGATGCAGAAATATCTCTGCACACTGTGAATCATTCTTTAGAAGAAACAGGGCTTGGTGACCCAACTAACATGTTCAGTCCTGGTTAATGGGACAAGGACGGCTACAGCCTTCATGACGGCAGATCTGGCTAAAGAAACACGGCACTCAAGGTCCGCACATGTGCAGGCTGTAGCCCACTCCCTAGCCAACACACATACACTGCATCGACAGCAAAGAACATTCTGCCCTCAGTTCCAGTGAACCAGACATACAAGCTGACAATCATCGCAAGGTTCTGGCATGGGTGTGTGTGTGTGAAGCTACAAAAGACTGTTGTAAAGAATGACAGGTTTTAAGACAAATCAAACAAGTCTACAACAGCAACAAAACATAAAAGAAAGCCACAACTCTTGACAATGTTAACATTTATTTCATGAAAATGAGCTGTTAATTTCAGATAAAAATGATAAGAGTAATGGACAAACTTACACCTCAACAACAAAATGTTTCTGACAATAAATCTCTCACACATGCCTTGCGGCACTAACATCTGACTTGTTTTAGACATGAATGTCAATCATCATCATCATCCTTTCAGCTGCAAGTTAAAAATTAAAAGGATGACACTGGGTCAATATGTGCGAAAAAAAAAATATTTAAAAAATTAAGACATAACTTCTTCTGGAAATTACAATCTTCACAGGGCCTGGCTGAACATTTTTTTGTTGTGCTGAAATTGTCTTACAAAGCCTTGCCTTACAAAATGAACTCATTTAACCTTCTAGTGGCCACAGAAACTAAGATTGAACCAATGATTAATACATATATATATATATATGCCACACAAAACACAAACAAGTTGAATGACTATTAGCAGCTCTAGTCGCTACAAAAGATGCATCTATCACAGAAAAAAAAAAACTCAGCAACAGCACAGAATTTTTTTTATTAAAAACCTGATACGTAACCAGTTCTGAAATAACCGATGGCAACATGACAAAACCGCTCTACATTTACAAATGTATCCTATCAGATTCTGAACAATCAATAGTAAGATTCCAAAGATGTAATGACAACAATAGCATGATACACACAATAAAACAGAAACAAACAATATCAAATGCTTACAAAAAAACAAAAACAAAAAAAAAAATTCTTGATATCATCAACTCTTCTGAGAACTTACCAAAATAGAATATTGTGAAGTAAAATATATTCAGATATAAATATGAAATAATAAAATTGCTGCTGCTGCTTAGTTTGTGTTCCATTTAACAAAACCAATTCTTAAACCCTCGTTTATTTGAATTACATGAATGACATATATGTCTTTAGCATTTGGTCTAAAAACATGGCCAACATACTGGAATGAAAGATCACTATATTTACAAGAACTAATGATCAAAGAATAAACAAACGAACAAATATAAAGCAAGCAATAATTTCGAGCTTTGCCATTTCCGACAGTTTAACAGAACCTCTGTACCATTTCTATATATAAAATGTCACAGTATTATTTTTGTTAGACAAGGCTTTCATACAACGGCACCTAACACATTAGATACCTTTCCAGAACAGAAACAAACAAAAATTATCAATACCTATACAATGTACTTTAATGCAGGACATGTGGCTGTGAAAATGACGGACGTTTTACTGAATGTAGATAATGGCGTGAGGGCTGATTTGTGACAACAAACGTGACATGCTGATAATTGAAACAGAACATGGGGGAAAAAAAAAACATTTGATGTAAACTGTTAGCTTTTGTCTATTTAACCTTCCTCTTCTTCGTCGTCCTCTTCACCTTCTCCTTCTTCCTCAGCGCCCTCCTGGTAGACAAAAGAAAAACAACAACATAGAAACAGATATAGTAACCTGTCATATGCAATATTCTGAATGTTTGTAAAGGATCAGTAGCAAAAAACGGACTCACATCGGAAATGGAAAAGTTAGCACCAGACCCAGTATTCATAATGATCACAGTGCACAGCATGGTTCTGGCATGTTAACAAGTGTTTTATATTTTATTACATACTGTTTGTTACTGCATTCAACAATTCTGATATGCTAGGCAGTCCCTATTTGCATGTCCCTTGCGGAACCTTGCCTCCCTAACAGCACTCCTGCAGATCTCTCGGTTATGAGCAAGATGGCCTGCTGCTGATGCATCCATTTGCAGATTATCAACGATGTCTTCCTCTCTTTCTTTTTACCATTATGTACCCTTCCAAGATGGTCTTCTCTAAATTATCATGATGTTTAATGTGTCCAAAATATTTAATTTTTCTATGTTTAACTCTCTTTACTAGCCATCCTTCTTGAATATTAAGTTCTTGTAGTATGGATATATTTGTTCTTTTGTGTCCATGATATTTAAAGAACTCTTCTGTAACATTTACATTCCAAGGCATTTATGTGTTTCTCAGCTGTTTTGTTAAGTGTCCAGGTCTCACAGGCATATGCTGTGATGGGAAAGATGCACGCCCTTCAAAATCTTATTTCTGTAGTTCTGTCTGTCCATCTCTATAGCTTCTTTACTTGTTTTACTTTCTGAAGAGCGATAGATGTCCTTTTAATTTCCCTCATTGTGTCTCTATTTAATAGTGATTCAGGATATTCAAAACTCTCGACCTCTTTCAATTTTTCCTCATTGAACTGGCACATACCTATATATATATATATATATATATATATATATATGTCTTAATTCATTTTTACCAGAGACTGCCCATTCTTGAACTATATTTCTCTGCTCATTCAAAGAACTTTAACCATTACTTTCCACAAAACTTTCATCTGTGTGCCATGTTTTGCACCTTAAGAACTTTTCCATTTGCTGCATCACAAATATGGGTTATCTTCTGCAACCTTCTCCAATCTACAACTTCTGTTTTTAAAGTTGACTTTTTTTTTTAAAAATTGAGGTTCACAGAGCATTATCACATTTCCCCCCCTCGCTAATTTGAAAGGCAATTTATTTATGAAGATATTTTTCATATAATAATTGACTTGCTAAAGCTATTGTTATCACTGACCAATTTGTTCAACTGCTCATCTCCATACTGGTTAATATTCTAAGGTAACAAAAATTCATCTGTTAAATCTGTCACTTTTCAAGCATACATAAATACTGCATTCTACATGATACCACCATCTGTAGCCTGTTTCTATTTACCCGTAAGCTTGTAATAATTTCTTTTTTATATTTCTTTTCAATTCTACCTCCTGATTCTATATCCCTAACAACTGCCATGCTTTTAAACACATATACATAGTTTTTAGGCATCTGCATGACATTTTTAATGCCTCTCGCTCCTTACTGTGGCTGCGTTAACCAGCAATTACCATTAACTGTCATAAATAGCTTGCACTGTAATTCGCCACCCTCGTTTTTTGGCAAGTTTATCAACATCATCAAGGACCTTATTCCCACTGATTTAGCCTCTTTTGACAATCTCTTTAGTTTCATGTGGTCAATCTGTTTTCTTTGTCTTGTTGTGTTCCATCTGACTGCCGGCAGGTTGTGTTCCATTTGTTCTGGGATTCTCTGATCGTTTCTTCTCATCAAGAGGCCAATATATGTCTGTCCATCTTTTTGATCACTGATGAGACATGCTGCATGCTCATTTTCCTTATATCTCTGTTGGTCTCGAATTCGCTCCATTTACGATGACATCACACAATGACAAGAACTTACAACTGAAGAATCGTCAAAGGAAGATACCTGACGTAGATCATCAAAAAGAAATAAAAATTACTCCTCAAGGCAGCAAAGGGACAAGTCACTCACCTCTTCTGGCTCTTCTTCATCCTCATAATTGCCTTCATCATCAAGTTCATCTTCTGTGTTAAGATAAATGCAAACGAAAATGATACAAAATTACACATACATCTCATCTACAATGCCATCTATTAAATCACACATGTACATCTTGTCTACAATATACCATTTAAATCACACACAAACATCTTGTCTACAATATGCCATTTTTTAAAATGACACTTTAAAAAAAAAAAGGAAATTTATTTCAAAACACTAAATCAATAAAGGTCCTTTAGTTTCTGAGATGAGTAAGTGAAATTCAACAGGGCTATTCATATGTTAGTGAAACATACTGGCAGCGGCGGCAGCATCCCATTCATTAAAATAAAGAAAAAAGTCAACAAAATAATCACATAATTTGACACCAGAACAAAAATGACCCAGTTCCATAATTACTCACCTTCTCCAGCATCACCGCCTGTTTCTTCATCTATCTCAGATGCCTGTGAAAGTACAAAATTAAATCTTATAACCAAGAAGGGATACATGCAATAATCAAATATTAAATCTTATAACTGAACAGGTGTCTGTAATCTTACAGAGAGATCTTACAATTGAGAAGAGAAGCCTGTAATCTTATAATTGTGAATATGTATGCACTAAAAACTACTACAATTTACTTCACACTGAACTATCAATGGTTCCTGCATTTTTGTACATGTTACTAAACACAGCTGGTCAGAGGAGACATAAGAAAATCCAAATTGTTCTAACAGACTCAAAGAGAACAAACAAAAGATTGAAGTAAAAACTTTGAACACACACAAAACTGCATCCCAGGAGTCTAAAAGTCAGCGAGTATACAGGGAAAGCAAAAGGCTTTGGTCATGCTCACTTTATCATGTCAGAAAAAAGAAGATAACTGAAGTCACTGATCTCTATCTCATTCTCCATGAGATATCATCTGCTGGAAATTGCCAATAAACTTGGATCTGGCCACATGCTTACAACTGGCTATTCACATCTGAGCAGTTAGTGATAGTGTGAAGAACTGTTCAGCTTAGAAGAGCAATCATCATCATCATCAGGTGCCATGCCGACTGGCGTTGGCTATTATGCTTCTCCATAGTATGCGATCCTTCATGCAGGCCGTCAGCTCAGTTGGTGATCTCTCACACCATCCTGTCGGACTGTCCACTATCATTTCTCTTGGTATTCCTCTTGTATCTTCTTCCTTCTATTTTTCCTGTTATAATATTTTCATGCCCCTTCTTGTTGCATGTCTTATGAAAGTACACTGTCTCATTTTTTTTACAAGATTTTTTGTCTCTCCAGCTCTTCTCATGCATTCTTCATTAGTTATTTTTGCTGTCCAGGGGATTTGCAACATTCTTCTAATAAACCACATTTCTGCTGCTTCCAATGATCTTTGTGCAGACTTGCCTATTGTCCATGATTCACTTCCATATAACAAGATAGGTTCAATATAGCATTTTAGGACTTGTTTTCTAACATTCATTGGTAAGGATGTGTTGGCTACTTGACTGCAGTTTAGGTTTTAAAAAAATTCTTCTTGGGTACTTTTCTCTAAATCCTTTGATTTCAACTAGGTATCAAAGAGAAAAAAAATCCATCATATTTAAATAGTTCACCCACCAAGTAGTACTGTAGAGGATTTGGCCAGATGTCATCTTTGATAACCTCACCCAGCTCATCAGCACCTGCATCACCATGGTCCCCAAACCAGCTAAAGAATGATTCTTGGTCATCATGACCTCTCTTCTTGCCCTTGTTGGCATTTCCCTTCTTTGTCAAATCCTGTAGAGAGATTTGTCAATCAACAGTTAAACTCAATTATAAAGGGGAAAACAAAAAATCCAGTTTATATTTCACCTTTATCTATGGTAAACTTAATGTAGTTCTTTAACACAGTGGCTGATTTCTGTATGAATGAATTTCGTGCACATTCAACGATTTGTACAATTATTGTTACCTTTGTCTTGTGGCATGCTTTTCTAGAGATGCAAAATGAGACTTACTAGCTGCATCTATGGTGGAGAATGGATACACATCATTAACAGCCTCACAGAACTTGGCACACAAAATATTTTTTACACAAAATTCATGTAAAAAACAATAAGAACTACACAGAGCTGACTTCATCAGTCAGCTCAATGATCTTGTTTAGGGGAGAAAGTACAATGAACCAAACATTAGACTAGTGGTTCCCAAACACAAAAATCCAGACCTCCTGCTGTTTAAAAATCCAGATCATAGATCCTTATACTTTGGAAAAGTTTCATATCTGTATAGTAGCTGTGTGTTTTCAAAGCAATAGAATTTTCTTTTCCTTCTGAAAACATGGGTAACCTTTAATGAGTAAACACTACACTATGCTTTAAAAAAAAAAAAAAAGCAGACTTTGTGAATTTTCAAAATAACAATAATACAATTAAAAAACAGACAGTAATTAACATTCCTACTTGTTCTGACAAATGAACACAATATGAAAAGTGTGACAGCGAACCAACCTAAACGAGGTGAGAGAAATCACACCTCTTTTTATTCCAAACAACTGTTTCCACACCTGGTTCACTGTTTCTATTTTTAAATGTAAAGAAAGTCTCACACAGGATTCACTGAAACATTGGTTGCTAAACATTTCACAGTGAAAAGAAAAACAAAGCACCTGAGTTTTTGATAAGACTTCCACGGTAGGTTTCACGGACCACCAACTGGAAACCGCTGCTTTTGACAATTTACACAAAACCAGACACTCTAAGACTCAGAGTCAGTTCCCAAACACAAAAACCAGACACTCTAAGACTCAGAGTCAGTTCCCAAACACAAAAACCAGACACTCTAAGACTCAGAGTCAGTTCCCAAACACAAAAACCAGACACTCTAAGACTCGAGTCAGTTCCCAGACACTCACTTTTATGGCCAGACAACAGTGATCATGCAAGGAGTTTTTAAAACTGGTATAACTGCACCTGCCTTTCACCTTACATGAATTACTTTACGAAATACAGCTTTTACCAATAAAACATATAGCACTTTACACTTTTTCTTCTAATTTGAAAATAAACATACTTTATACATCAGCTGGAATTAAATGTTTATGTGAAATTTTTTCTAACTTTACATGCGGCAAGATTTAATCTTTATGCAATGCTCGACCAGTCTGACAGATTCTCCTCCATGCATAACAAGCATCATCATCCTACTTGACTGGTTTAACCTCCAACTAATTTCGCTGGTTGCCTTTTACCACACTTTTGATAATACAAACTGGTCATGGTAATATTATGATAACTGACGGTCTCCAGAAGTTTTGATTCCTCACTTCTTTTTAATCAGTAATTTATCTGTAATTGCTGAATAAACACCATCACTGACTAAAACACCCAAAGTCTGCAGAGGCCAGTCTACATTACACCTTCACTTGCTGCTGGGCTTCTCCCTGTTAGTAATGCAAAAGCTAAGTTCTAGATAATTTTCATTATTTAACTCTTCACTCAAGAATTAATTTCCATGTTCTCTCTGAATAAATCTGGATGAGAAATTTTGATCCAGAAACTGGAAGGAAGTCATTCTATAATTTTAAAATTTGGGTTTGGTTAGAAGCATGCTACTTTTCATATTATTTAGACCTCATCTAAGTAAAGCTCCAATCATTGATTGGCATATGTGGGCAATATCTACCAATGCTGTAGGTGTGAAAGAGTTAAGAAGGTATGAGAGGAAAAGAAAGTTTATGTCCGTAGCATTTGCATGAAGCAGGGATGTGAAGCGTTAGTGCCTTTGCATTTCTAGGTCACTACAGCATGCGCGGAAGGGATGCCAGAAACATATCATCATTTTCCTAAGAAAGCCCCAAGCGCTGGTCAGTTGAAAAAATCTGCCTCAGTGAGACCTGACCAGCAACCAAATGCAGTATAAATATACACCAAGGATCAAATTGTTTGTCTGTATAAAGACCTAGTGTTACAAAATGTAGCCCCCCCCCCACACACACACATAAGGGCAAACTTCTATTACAATACCTTTCCCTCTTTCCACTTGATTGGAGTTGACTGTGATGAAGGATCGCCTGTATCATTTAGATGGAACTCTTTCGTCAAGATCTCATTGGAAAAGTAGGGATTTGTGTCAAAGTACTGTAAATACACGAATAAGACAGTTTAAAAATTTAAAATCTGCTCTAACCGAAGTAGGCGGCAATTCTCCATCATGTCTTTAAATTAAATATCTATATTTTTCATGAAAAATGAAACAAGCACATTTAAACGGTATCAAGAAACTACACCTAAAATATTCATGACAAATCCCATACATTTCTCTACGTTGTGACTGTTTTCAAATCTCCAGGATGCACACACTGTGGCAACTTACTGCTCTAGTGAAAGGTTATCTCATCATTTGAGAACCAGTCAATGTACAAACTGGCTGCTTGCTGAAACACAGAAACTGTAGTTTATTTGTCACTGGATACATGTTCCTCACAATGGCCTTAGTTATCTTGATGGCATCTCTTATTTAAAAACTTATCTGCACGCAAAGACGAAGCACAGAAATGGAATGTCCATTTGGAGCCACTGATCTCTTTAACATCTTTCTGCAGTGTCTTATATAAATACAAAGTGGCTATGTAGAATTGTTTTCTGAGCAACGCATGCTACCTGACAGTTATGTCTTCTGCTTTGTACTGAACACTGCCTACATCCATCTTACACCCTTAAACATCACACAGAGCTTGCATATGCCAAATTTTCCTTGTTTTCTGCGAGTTTCTCAACCTCATCAAGGGGTCTTATGCCTACTAATTTGGTCTCTCTTAACAATATCATCTTTAAGAGTTTCACGTGGTCGACCTCTTTTTCTTCAGCCTGTTGTGTTCCCACTTGATAGCTTATTTTGGGATTCCCTGACTGTTTCTTATAATCCTGTGACTGAAATATGTCCACCTTCTTTTTCAGATCACCAATAAGACAGGTTGGTGTCTGCTCATCTGCTTCATCTCTGCGTTGTTCCTGAACTCATTCCACTTTCTACTGAGGCATTTCTTTTCAAAAGAGTCTAATTTGTTCTCTGTTTCTTTGTTTTCTAGCTTTTGCATGCTAAATGAGGGTGGATATTACACCTGAATTGAATAATCTTAGCTTGGTGTTTGTGCTAATAACTTTTGAACACCGTATGTTCAATATTCTTGAAGATCAATGCTGGTTTAGCAATTCTAACTTCCTGGTGTCACCATCCTAGTCTATGTATCTGCTGAGGTATGCAAATTGGTGTACTTCTTTAACACCTGTTCCTTCTATGTATTTTCTTCTTGATTAACTTCATTTTTGTTTTTTTTTTTCCCTTGTTAATTTCAAATCCTACTTTGATAGCCAGTGAAGACTGCGTATCTGTTTTTTTCTTGCATCAAATTCATATTGCCACTTATAAGAGTTATGTCATCTGTAAAATCAAGATCTTCTAGTTGGGTCTCATGTACCAATCACTGCCAATTTTACCCGTGCAACATTTTTTCACTATGAAGTCTATGACATTTCCAAAAAGCAAGGGGGACAGTATACCTCCTTGTTTCACGTCTGTTTCGATCTGGAACCATTTGCTCATTCCATCTGCACTGACCGCACAAACATATCCATTGTAGAGATCCCTAATGATGCTGACATCTATCTACTAAATAGCTATGTAGAATCACTGAGTGAGTACTGAATGTTGCCTGAAGCTGCATTTATACTTTTTATAGTTTTCAGTGTCAAAATTGTTGGTCAAATTCCACATGACCTTACTATTACTGTAAAAGTTCTACATAATAAGAAGTCAAAGACAAGGGAGATAAAATTTAATTACTTACAAAGTTGATTCTATAACCAGATTTAATGTCCTCAAACTCTTGCACCTCAACTTTTATCAGGTACTGCAATGCCTCTTCATCATCTTCATTTAGTAAGGCTGACACTTGAGGGTGGTTGACAAACTGGTTTCCCAGAGTCAAGGAACATCTTCAACAATTTTCAAGACAGCAGCTACAAATAATTTAGTGCAGCAAGAATCTAAGCCAAACAAAAAAAAATATATTCAGCACAACTTCAGAGCATAGTCATTTATAAAGCTGATGTCAAACAACACTAGCAGATTAGGAGAATAAAGATTTAGCAACCATGCCAACCCTGTTTTTCCCTCAATGCTGAAACATGACAGAACTTTGCTTTTTTTTTTTTCCTTTCTCTTTTTCTTCAATAAACACAAAATGAACTAACATGATCTAAGTTTGAGAATAGAAAGAAATAAAGGGGAGAAGCTTCCATCCAAAAGATGGATGGAGAGAATAACAGAAACATTAGCTATCCCCGTACATGAAGCAATTTTCCTAGGGCTTTCTTTTCACCCTCCTCAATCTGCAAGGCACATCAGGAAATACATGAGATGAGAGACTAAGAGTCCAGCTAACTACATACTGATAAAATTAGTCTGCTTACACTCATAGTCTACACCAAAAGCTATCTCTTGGGACAAATTTTGTATACTTTCTGTCATGGTTGTGCAGCCAGAGAACTGGAAGAAATATACCACTTATGAAGGAGTCAAACAGTTGAAAAATTAAAGGGAACTCTGAGCTGGAAACAATTTTGAATGGAAATGAATGTAGTCATCAGAAAAATTAGAATTATTCGTTATCTAAGATCAGAAGAATTTCAGAGCAGAGTCAGCCAAAATATAGCATTTATTTAAAAAAAATAATAATTAAGTAATAGAAGAAAAGGAGTTAGGTTCAATGGTTTTCCATGATACTTGTATATGATATAAAATTACTAATACAAGGAGATATACATATACAGTGACAAAATGCAGCAACAAACAATAAGGATACAGCAGTAACCCAGAAGTTTGGAATTTTTGCTATAAGGTCTGATCTCTTCTTGAAGTAAGGCTGCCTGAGTGTGTTGTACTTCTGCTCTACCTTGAGGATCTCTTCGCTGGCATTCTCATTCAACTTGTCAATCTCATTCTGAACTTCATCTATTTGTTCAATTGCTTCTTGCTGCTCTTTGTCTGGGGAGTGAAAGAACATTATGCTGTACAAAATGGCTAAGAAATACTGTACATTTAAGCACAGTTAACACTTTGTTTAAAATCTCAAACATGGGCCTTTCTCCTGGGTACCAAAAGACTTACTATTATTAACATCATAATGGACAATTTCTGTTAAGAAAAATAATTGTAATCTGTAATCAGAGATTGGCATCTTTGCATTCAGGGCATTCCCATATGTGCTCTTCCATTCAACACCCACTGAAATGTGCACCTGCTGATGGAGCCAGCACACTACTTATGGGTAAGGCGTGCTAAACCACTTCACTCAAAGAAAAGTCACTTCCCTCTACTCCTCCAACTTGATCATCCTCCTGATGCGATTGTTGTCATTCAATCCGATGTCATCCTCCATTCGCAGCCTTGTCCAAGGTGGCTCTTGGAACATCCTCCTTGTCGATTCTTAGAGTACCCTGAATTAATGCTGTGCCTGCTAGCTTGTCCGCATTTTCACTATCCAGGTCAAACTTGATAACCGACCCATCAAGAACATGGATCCATGGTATATCCCTTTACATGGAGTGGATTTTACTGTTTATCAACAGTCCAATTAAAAGCCTCTGTCAATCTTGTAGTTTTATATAGACTGTGGTACTGAACATGTGAGTGAGGAGGTCAAGATCACATGTACTTTTCTGCATCCTTTAGAATCTGATCCAAGATTCATGTATGCATTTAAACATAAGAAATCTGATTTTCTGATTACACAAGGGATGCGCACAAGACAATTAACAGAGGAAAGATATTGCCATTTTTCTTGTCTTTTGCAGACTACATGCGAAATCGATGTTTCTGTTACAAAAGATTTTTGTTTTTCTACATTAGCTTCTATACTTTCTGTTGCAGATTCACGCAGTACAACATGTTACCCTTCAAACACGTTTTAATTTCCTGGGTTTAATAAAAAAAAGAATGAAAAAAAAAAAACAAACAAAAAAACAAAAATGTTCTAATATGCCCTATAAACTGTATTTAGAAAAAAAAATGCTACATTGCTCTGACACACTACTGAAAACTCATCAAGTCAACTGAAGTATTTGACAAGCTCCACAGACCACACATCCTGTCAAATGTACTGACACAAGTAAATAAATTCAGTTACCTTGGAGCAACAATAACAGCTGATAGAAAGTACACAAATGGGATAAAATCACAAACAGGCAAGGTATTAACAAATATGATGTCCCTAAAGGTAAGGAAAAGAGTATTATGTGCTATACTGAACAAACATTGCTGTATGGTTGTAAAACATGCATAATTAACTCTTCCCGTACCACGCCGCCCTTTAAGTCCAGTTGCGGTTTACCGTCGGTTCCCACGCCACCCTTTAAGTCTTCTGATTTGTTTCATTGAAAACTCGATGCAACTTTTCATTTAGCCAAACAGAACTCTTCTAGGCCAAAGTCTAGCTAGTTTAGCATCTGGTCATGCCGGAAAAGAAAGGAAATGAAGAAGTGCATCGATCTGAGTGTAAATTTTTCTACTTTTTTCGAGGTTGGTTGGTAGAATGGTCATACTGACCGACTAGACCTAGCTTACTAAATGTGTTTTTCACATCTGTAGACCTGTTAGATTTATTGGATATCAAAAGCATCCGCAATTATCGATATTTCTATACCGATATAAACATTCTGCATTAGATTCCGGCACATTTCAGGTATGTAAAACTTTGATTTTAGTGCTCAGCCCTAAAAAATATTTTTAGCGCCCAAAAATCGTTCCAGCTTTTCAGAACAGTTGTTTTTTTTCTATTCTTTGTTTTTTTTAAAATGATAAATAACTTCATTTATGGAATCTTGTTTCATTTCCACTTATTTTAATATGAGATACACACGTGTTGATGAAGGAGTTTGTTTGTTACAATGAATTTTATAAAGGGACCCATATGAAAACACCCACTCGGCCATGTAACATCATCATCGGTACCAACGTAACGTCCGTGTTTTTTTACGCGGTACGGGAAGAGTTAACAAATAAATGATAAACTGTAAGCAACAGAGATGCGGTTCCAAAGAAAGATGCAACAAATACCCCGAACAGACTGAAAAAAAATAAAGAGGTCCTCAGGTAAATTTCTGGAGAGTGAAAACTACTTATAAGTCAAATTTTCTTGGGACGTTCATGAAAAGAAATCTGGAAAATTCAGGGGAAAAACAACAACTCCCCCCCCCCCAAACTCGAAAACAAAACAACAAAAAAAAACAAAACAGGAAGATCAAGAGAAAAATATCTCAGCTGAATGACCATGCGGCATGGAACAAAAAAAAAAACGCCTTGAATTAAAGGAAACACCAAGGACCGCACAAGATAGAGAAGCAACATCGACAATGCTATCCGGTACGGTACATAATGTATACATGTTTAGATCGTACATAACATGAACAAAATAAATGTTTAAAGTACAACACGGATATGTTTTCACCAACACAATACATGGCCTCCTTCAAAATCTCAAAAAAAAGGGGGAACCAAGAACACACCAAACAAGGGGCTTAACTCTTAAAAAACATCGCTGAGAATTGGCGCCTGGTCGAAGAAATGTTTTCTACGCGATCAGAAACCTGTAATGCAAAAACACTACCTAACGGGATATTAAATGATAGTAAGCAATATCGAGATACCACTTACAGTGCTGAAACGCCTAACCTTGAATTAAAAAAAAAGACAAACTAGCACGCTATTACAAAGGAAGAACACATGGCCTTCATTTTGGGTCAGCATGTCTGAGCGAAGTTTAAGCGTTGATTACTTTCCTTAATGTTATGTTGAACATAACAACAAATCCACTAAAAATAAAATATGTGGCATAAATACATACATTAAGCATTGTTGTTAATATAAAACAGAACATACCCGCCTGTTCATCCGCAGCATCGTGGTTATTTTTACCATCAGGTTTACTGACTTTAGCCGGAGTCGCCATTTTCAACGTGAAGCGGGGAAAAAAAGAACTGGATCTGCGCAAGCGCACTTCAATCACTTCCGGTCACTAAGTACGCGGAGGAAAGTAGCGTTTTTAGTTATTGCAGTACACTTCTTCAGTAAAGTAATTATCCACCGCTTTCTAACTAGCACTTGCAAATCTCTGACATGTTACTGCAGGCCAAGATTTAATGTCCACATTCAATTTTTAAATATTTTGCGGTATAATTTCTGTCGGGCAAGTATTTTGAGTGAACGCGGTCAGCCCCTTTGTGCTGCGTCAAAAAAGTGCATTCGGGGCCCGGACCAGGATGCGGAAGACGAAATTTGTCGTAACCAAATTGGGAGAATCACTCTATATTCTAAATACTTGTCAAATTAAAGCCAAACTTTGATGCATATATACAGAAATATGTTGCAGAAATGGTGGAAATAGCACTTTATTTTCTGAAATAATAAATAAACTTAACATTAAACGTATAATTTTTCAATTTGAAAAAAAAAGAAGCTTCTAGAGATTCGATACTATCGAATACTGAGCTGTGTTAACACAGGAAAGATTTCCCATGTGTCAGAGAAATAACAGCTACCAACATGGACACTTCTGCCCCCGTCCAGCAACTTTAGCCTTTCCCTACACACTTTATATGGGCCAGATCCAATGAATCTAAAAATTAAAAACAAAAACATGAGGCGTGTGCATGTCGTAGTGTTAGTACCTACACATTTCTAGGTCATTGCAGCATTTGATGTAGGGAGCTTGCACCTGTTCTCGCTGCCTTTGTTTTCGAAACCCTGTGTACCCATTTTGTTTGTTTGTTGGGCTGTTCTCAGTGCTGGTCGGTCAAAAAAAAAAAAAAATTCCTGCCCGAATGTAAAATCTAACCCTATATTAGACAAACGATGAACATCAACGCGCCAACGATTCGATGACGGTAACAGTAATAATTGTGCTTATTAAATTAACAGGCAAATAAAGTACACAATGGACAAACCTCAGTGAGAAGAGTGGCAGCCAAGAGCTGGGCGAGGAATTATTTTTATTTGAAATAATATATGACTTGTCCAGTGGTTTATTTGAGAATCACGTGATCAAGAAGCCGGCTGCTAGAAATGCCGGGCGTAGAGCTAATACCACCCCGTAGTGCGCTGACCGGTCATATAAAATATGGCAACTAAAGCTGTATTCACTAGCTGCTTCTGCCAGAACTATCGTTATTTTTCCAATAAATGTGCATTTCCAAAGTGTGGAAGATATTTGATCGGTGGAAAATTCAACAAATAAGTGAGTTGAAGAGGAATCGCCGAAATAACATTAATAATAAAAATGAAAGAAAATATAAATGTTCTTTACGTGCCATGCCAGTGGTGGACGCCTTCACCTAGTGTCTGCTTACAGTTGTTTTTTTTTATTTGTTTTGTTGCTGTTGTTTTATAACCCATATGGCATATAGTTACTCTGGCTCTAGCCACTAGTCTTCTGTATACATGTTGCCATGTTTTTTTTTTTTCGAGCAATGTAAGGGGGAGAGAAGATGATAGAATTAACTACGAAAACAAAAAACTAAGTATATGAAAGAAAGGAAAATAGCAAGATAATTGCTGGGAGCTGAATCGCGGTCATCCAGTTAAAAAACAAAAAAAAAGTAGCAAATGACTGGCCATGAAAAGTCAGTGCACTAACAATTTATATTCCTGTGCTAATTCCAGAAAATTGCGTCAGTCAATTAATACCACTCCTTTTGAGGCATAAGCCACGGGCAAAGATTTTCCAGTCATTTCTGTTTTAGGCCCACTTCTCCAAGTCAGTGTGGGTGTCCCTTTTCCTTGGTCTTTCCTGTTTTCATTTCTCTGGAGAGATCCATGTAGTCATATTGACAACAATAGATGCATCCACTATATAAATTATTTTTTGTTCTTAAAAATTTATTTTTCCCCTTAAGAACAATGGCATGTTAAGAAATGGATATTTATGCATTTTTTGTTCTTGTCTCTTATTAAAAACAGGATTAAAACATCAGCATATAAATTGTTTATGTGAAAGATTCTTAACTGGGAATATCCATACCATCAGTCAGCCATTTGCACATCCCTTGCAGAACTTTGCCTCCCTAACATCTCTCCTGTAGGCCTCTCGGTTGTGAGCAAGATACCCCGCTGCTGATGCATCCATTTGCAGATTATCAGTGATGTCTTGCAGCCATCTTCACCTTGGTCTTCCTCTCATTCTTTTTTCCTATTATATATCCTTCCAAGACGGTCGTCTCTAAACTATCATGACATTTAATGTGTCCAAAATATTTAAGTTTTTCTCTGTTTAATCCTCTTCACTAGCCAGCCCTCTTGGGGATATGAGAATCAAATAGGGAGTGTGGGATTTGATCTATGAACAGTGGTTAAAAAAAAAAAAGAAGCAGTTGTTAGAGGGAATGGATGGACAATGTGCTAATACAAAGATTGATGTTGCTAGAACAGAGGAAGAGAGCTGGCAGAAAATCTGAACTTTGTGGGATAAAACCAACCAAAATTAGCAACCAACATTTGGCAGGAACCATTAGTAAACAAACACTTCAGTGGATGTTGGGGAGGATGTATAGGACTGTGCTGAATGTGATGATGCCAGATTCTGATTTATGAATTTTTGATAACTATAAGCACATTACCATGTGAAGAAATACAGACCTGTGAACCTGAAATAGAGGAACCAAACTTAAAAGAAGTCATATACAGCATCATGCTTCTACAAAACAACAAAGCAACTGGTTCAGGTGGAATTGCTGCAGAGCTGAAGGTCTAAATCTACATGAACGGATATATGCACTAATACAACAAATATGGAGAGAAGAAAAACTCCCTAGTGACTGGAGAGAATCATTACCGATTCCAGTATTAAAAAAAAAAGGTGATAAGAGCAAGTGTGAAAACTACAGAGGAATATCATTACTACAAATGAGCTACAGAATACTATCTATTATACTTTTAAATAGATTAAAACTATACAGCGAGAACATACCATGAGACTGCAGGTTTTAGGAAGAGTAGATCAACCATAGACCAAATTTTTAATCTACGTCAAAGAGCAGAAAAGTAATGGGAATATGGAAAAGAAATACATAATATCTTCATTGACTTCAAGAAAGCCTATGACATCATAGATGGGAGCAGCTTATGGAAAATTATGAAAGAATTTGAGATACCTCATAAATTAAGCAATCTGACCAGAATATGTGTGGAGGATGCACAAAATATAGTAATATATAAAGGAAGAAAGTCAGAACCCTTCTCTATAAGAACTGTTTAAAACAAGGTGATACGTTATCTCCATTACTATTCAACCTAGTACTAGTAAAAGTAAGAAAAGTGAAACTAGAAAGCAGTACAGAAGAACAAGCTAAAATACTAGGATACGCTGACGACATCGACTTGGTGAGGGAAACTGTGCAAGAAGTCATCAATACCTGCATACACCTGAGAGACAGCACTAAAAGTGGGCTGGAATAACCAAGATAAGACAGTATATGAAGATATCAAGAGACCAGAGGCAAAATGATTGCTGTTTGGGTTTCTTGGTATATTTCCAGAAGATAGTTTACCAGTACAATTAACATCACTGCTGTATCTAAACCAACAAGCAGAATTAAGAATAAATGGTGAAACAACAACTTGGTTTGACATAAAACAAGGGGTCCGTCAGGGGTGCATATTGTCACCCTACTTATTTAACTTGTATACTGAAAATATAATGAGGAGTGTTAGATAAGATGTAAACAAAGAATATTATGATGCCATAACAATTGGAGGTTATGAAATACCAGAGATTAGATATGCTGATGACACAGTATTACTGTCCACAACACAAAAAGGAATGGAAAAACTAATTATGTCAGTCCATAAGAACAGCGAAGAGCAGAACCTCTATCTTAATGCAAAGAAAACTAAATTGATGACAACTGACAAAACAAACAAGGCAGCTGAATTATGTATCAATGAGGAAAAATTGGAAGAAGTGGAGAGTTTTGAATATCTTGGATCACTACTAACTAATAATGGAGATACAATGAGGGAAATTAAAAGGAGGACATCTATCGCTCTTCAGAAAGTAAAATAAATAAAGAATCTGTGGAGAGGAGCAGACAGAACCACAAAAATAAGATTTTTAAGGGCATGCATCTTTTCCATCGCAACATATGCCTGTGAGACCTGGACACTTAACAAAACAGCTGAGAAACACATAAATGCCTTTGAATGTAAATGCTACAGAAGATTTCTCCAAATATCGTGGACACAAAAAAGAACAAATATATCTATACTACAAGATCTTAATATTGAAGAAGGCTGGCTAGTAAAGAAGATTAAAGAGAGAAAACTTAAATATTTTGGACACATTAAATGTCATGATAATTTAGAGAAGACCGTAATGGAAGGATACATAATGGGAAAAAGAAAGAGAGGAAGACCAAAACAAAGATGGTTGTAAGACATCATTGACGATCTGCAAATGGATGCAGCAGCGACAGGCCATCTTGCTCACAACCGAGGGGCCTACAGGAGTGCTGTTTGGAAGGCAAAGTTCCGCAAGGGACATGCAAATGAATGATTGAAAAGAGGCAAAATGATCCAGGTTACATAAATGTTGGAGAGATGATTATTAGGAAGGCAGAAACATACAAATATCTAGGCACAACCTTCAACAGAAGCAACACAGTAAGCAAGGAAATTAAAAGCAGAGTACAGATAAAGAATAAAATATACTCTGCCATGCAACACGTGGTAAAATCCAAAATCCTGTCCCAAAACACCAAAATAACAATCTACAAAACTATAAAAGACCAGTCATCATGTATGGATCAGAAAATGGAGTACAACAAACAAAGAAAGATGAATAATTGCAGATCTTTGAGAACAAGATCGTAAGAAGAATCTTTTGGCTGATAAAGGATACCAACAATGGAGAATGGAGAGCTAGAAATAACAGTGAACTGAACAGCTTATTTAAATCCCAACGAATTATAAATGTCTTGAAACTGAGCAGACTACACTGGCTGGGGCATGTAGAAAGAATGGAAGAGAATAGACAAACAAAAATTATGTATGCACAAGAGATGAGGGAAACAAGACCAAGGGGTAGACCAAGACAGAGATGGAAAGACAACATAGAAGAAGATATAAAAGAAATTGTCGTCACCAACTGGAGAGAGAAGATTAGGAATAGAGAGGAATGGAGGTGAACTTTATCTGCAGCAATGAGCCTTAATGGCTCGGAAAGCTGAAGAAAAGAAGAAGGATGGTCACAGAATGAGGAGCTCTCAGACAGGAAACTTTGATACAGGGACAGCTAACTCTGGGGAGAACATTATAACTTTTTGATGAGATCACACCATTGTACCACCTGGTGTGAGGTGAGGGAACCAGAATCGTTTCTAGATCAGGGTTTTCAGCCTTCTGTAGGGGGACCATACTGAATTTCTAGGGATCACTGTTAAAATATGTAAATAATAACTATAGTAATTGGGGCTGAAGAGGGGTGTTAAGTGAGGGGACTGGAATCTTAGTCCAAAGTTTTTCAGCCTTCTATAGGGGGACCATACTGAATTTCTAGGGATCACTGTTAAAATATGTAAATAATAGTAATTGGGGCTGAAGAGGAGTGTTAAGTGAGGGGACTGGAATCTTAGTTCAAAGTTTTTCAGCCTTCAAGGTGGCCATGTTGAATTTCTAGGGATCACTGTAAAAATATAATATCTTTACTCTATAGTAATTTTAGCTGGAGAGGAGTGTAGGGTGAGCCTACACACAGAAAAAAAAATTTTTTTTACACATTTCTTGTTTGTTATTTTTTCCCTGGTGATCTTATCTTATATAAATCCTTCCCGTGCCATTAAACGTCACAAAGGGCTCGCAAGGTAGTTCGCCAATTTTTCCTGTCTTCGGTGAGTCTTTCAACCTCATCAAAGGATTTTATGCCTGTTAATTTGGCCTCTCTTAACAATGTCCTCTTTCAGAGTTTCACACAGTCTGCCTCTTTTTCTTTGGCCTGTTGTGTTCCATTTTATAGCTTGTTTTGGGATTCTCTGACTGTTTCTTCTCATCACATGACCAACATATGTCTATCTCTTTTTCCTGATCACCTATGAGACGTTGTTGTTCAGTCTTCTGTCTTATCTCTGCATTGTTCTTGAATTTGTTCCACTTGATGCTGAGTATTTTCCTTAGGCATTTGTTTTCAAAAGAGTCTAATTTCTTGTCCATTTCTTTAGTTGTTTTTCCTCTTGATAATCTGGTTTAATTGTTCCCATGCCATGATTAGATTCTAGAGAGTTGCCCATAATTTCTTGTGTCATTTGTTGGCAGCATCCAACTGCTGTGAGATTTTGTTTTCTCATACTTTTTTTGTCAAGTGTAGAATATTGGCGAGGTTTTCCCCGACTTCTGTGTTCAAGTGCCAGGTCACTCTAAATCAGAAGCCAGGTTGCTAGGATGAAGTCCATTTCTATCCAGGTCCTCGTGACAGCCCCACAACTTCCGCCTCAGGTCTGACTTCAGAGGTCAGTGAACCTTGGGCACTCTTAGAGCACATGCTCTGGGGGTTTATGCTCCATCCTTACAGGGACATGTGTCTGGGCAGCAAGCCCTGAGCTGGTGAAGCTTCTTGAAACTAGTATAAGATAGTGGATATAGCATCTTGCTGCTAACTCTATTGCCAGGGTTGCCTTTGTAATTAACATGTCAGTCTTCATCATACTGCCCATTACCACTAACACCATAGGATATCAAGTAGGTTCTTGACCACCTATGATGGGGCTTATCTTTACTCTCTGTGAGGATTCTTCGCAATGCAATTAATTCTTCTACCTGGCATACCATGACTTTTTCCCAAGTGGGTGTGAGATTTATTGATATCACCATGAGCAGTCTCTACCATTACATCAGAAGAAATATTTCTATCAGGGCCATTTCTCATGGTTACTGGATGTCAAGTGTTGCTAGGGTTGTAGGCACACATTTTGGTACACACATTTTCCAGTCCAACTGACCTCTTCAGTTTTAATTTCCATAAAATTTAAAAGAACATTTCCATCTCTCTCTCTCTCTCTGCTTTTTTTTCCCTTGACATCACATTTTAGTTACATCTCAGATCTATTATATTTACCATATCTCTCTTATGGGTAATAGATTTGGGTTTGGAACTGATCAGGTACTGTGTCATATACCTGTTTAAACTAGAGCACGTTTCCATCAAGAATTCATAATACTGTTTGATCTCAAAATGATACAGCACCCTTCCCTGTATATCCATTCTCCAAGATGCTCTTGACTGGCATAATTTTTGGATTCAAAGGGTTAACCTTTTTTTATAAACACAAATCATTAGCATGCAATTATTTTCATTTCTTTTAATAACACCCAACAACACAAGACTGCTGTGTATTTTGATTACAGCTTTAATTAAATTAATGATTTCATGATAGAATAATCAAGATAATGCAATAATTCATGCTTCATAAGTGCAAGGTCTGCAGTGATCTACACATCTTGGAGCACAAAACAGAAAATTAATATGACATAAATGTAATGATTCTTCATTGTTTGTCTTTCTTTTTTTTTTTTTTTTTTGTTTTAATGAAAAAGGACACAAAACACAGTAAGAAAATCAAAACAATGATAAATCAATAAGCAGTAAAAACATTTTTTTTTGTAACTGAACATAAACAGATGCCAGTTTGAAAAAAAAAAAAAGACAAGTTCGCATCATATTGTCAAAACAAATGAATATATTCCATAAGATAACACAATGGCTTAGAAGAGAAAAATAATGCAGGGCACGGCTCCTCGGAAACAGAAAGTGACCGAACGAGGAAAGGAGGCAACTGTTCCACTGAGACCACTGACGCTCTAAACACCACAAACACTGGTTCTGATTCTGCATCTTCACAACTAAACTTTCTTTCTTGGCCCATTTTTTACATCTGGCTATGTGAAGCTTTGTCAGTTAACTAAGAACAAGGATGATCAGAAACACCTACATTCTTTTGGGGGCTGAAAAGGAGAAAGTACAATGAAGTGAGATATAGGACGATGTGTGTGTGAAATAAAGTGATGGGGAGTTTTGGAAGAGGTGGGCAGATAAAGAAAATAAAATAACAATTGTCAGCAGAGATAATGGTACAGTATATTTTTTTTAAAAACTCGAGTACAAAGTTTTATTTACATTTGTGATTGTGTCCTAAAGTAATTCATAACAACAGTAACAGCCAAATAACAAGTAAGTATGCAAGAGTTTATAACTCAAATGACTATCTGGCCTGTTTTGGAAAGGGTGTGCTCAAATCTAGAAATAAAATTAGCTAGGATTTACTCATTATGCACAAATTTTGGAGAATTACTTTAAAAGTGATATATGACCAAATACATCTAGATTTTGAGAGTCAGTAATGATGGTGATAGGTTATGACCAAGACAATACAACAGAGGAGGATTTTAAATATTAAATGGCAGGACAAAATCAGGAATGAGGAGGTCTGGGAAAGGGCAGGACAAGAACCTATGAACCTACAAATAATGTCTAGGAAGTGGAGGTGGATTAGCCACATTCTGAGAAAACCCGACACCAGTATAGCAAGACAGGCACTGACATGGAATCCTCAAGGAAATAGAAAATGAGGAAGACTTATCTGGAGAAGAGAAATTATGACTGTGCTCAGAGACAAGGGATGCACATGAAATGAAGTATAGAATAATTCCAAGAACAGGGGTGACTAGAGAGCCTTTATCCATGGCCTATGCTCTCAAGGGAGTGAAAGGCGATGATGATGATGAATGATTGTACGTTTTCTGTGTCACTACCCATCTTAACACTTGTGTTATGGCCTCTTTTTCCATGTACATACTTTAGCAGGTGTTTGTATAATCTACAGTTGACTTTCCCAAAAGTTTTTAATTTTAAAAAAGAAAAAAAAGAAACATTTGACTCATAATATTTATTTTCAGTCTTTTTCAGCTGAATCTGACCTGTAGGACATACTTGGCATCAATGTTTGATGTTTATTTTTATTCTAGTTTCTCAGATGGCATATCCTTTATTAATTCTGCTTTTTAAAAAAAAACTCTACATCCAAGCAAGCCATTAAATAGGAAACATCTGGAAAAAGAAAAAGAGGCCAACCTTCAGAGACTCTAAAGAGAACACTAACAAGAGAGACAAAGATGACTGGCATCAAATCCACTGATGAGACTGAGAAGCTCGTTGAGAGACAGAGACTCATGGCAAGACATACTGCAAGCCCTATGTGACACACTGATGGCACAGGGAACATGTAAAATCTGTACCCTTTATTAATTATGGTTTTTAAAAACTCTACATCCTTTAATTTTTTTTCTTAAAAACTATATCCTTTATTAATTCTATTTTTAAAAAACTCTATAGCCTTTATTTTTTAATCCCGTTTTCAAAAACTCTATATCTTTTATTAATTCTGACTTCTAAAACTTCTCAGCCTTGGTTAATTCTGTATTAAACTATAGTATAAGAGATGACTGAAGAATTCTGCCTCCACTCCAATAATAAAACAAATTGCTGATGTAACTGAATAAAAGGAGGAAAAATAATGTAGCGTTTCCTTTCACTTCTAAGGTTACACACTTTCTTTTAGAAGAAAAATAAAAAACTTTCAATCTGTTGCACTCTTCAGTGAATGTCACTGGAAGCAACCTTTTCAGCACTGAGAAACTCAATAACAGCATGTTGTTTGAGCTGCATGTCCTGATAGTTCACTGCTCTGACCACACTCACAGCAGTTGTGGGTCTCACCTTCTATATGCTGGAGGGTGGACCCCCCCCCCCCAAAAAAAAAAAAAAAAACAAACTGCCCAAACCCAATTTTATCCAGACATACACAAACATCCTTCCTGGAACAATCCAGAAGATATAAAACTTTTCTATTACTCTGTTTCTAAATTCAAGTAGCTTTTATTAACTCTGAATTTCTAAAACTGTACAACCTTATTGTAATGTACAGTCTTGATGTTTTTTAAAACTGTAGAATCTTTCATATGCCTGCTTTCTAAAACTATACAACCTTCTATAATACTGGTTTCTAAAACATGACAGCCTTTATCTTAGTCAGCTTTCACCAGATTCATCATAAAAAAAATGTAAACTGAACACCGGCGTGCCACACATCCAGACTAACAGAACAAGAGAAGTAACCACAAAGATTCCAACGTCCTCAGAAAAGTTAACTGCCCTTACCTTCCACTCGACTCCGCCTATAACACATACTTGTATTTTGGATATTTAAATCTTCCGACATTAATACAAAAGCTGTTGTAAAATGGCTGATGCAGAAACTAGTTTCCAACAGAATAAGAATGCACAAAAAGTGGCCAAATTAACAAATGCTCATAAAAATAAATATGTGATCTTGTAACTAAAGAATATGGGTGAGTTTAACAAACAAAACCCTGTGACTGAAGTAGACTAACAAGGTGGGAGCTTCCCATTAGTTATGTGTGATATTTCAAACACTCCAAACAGTGAAAAATATACTTCAAACAGGCCATGAAAACACCCAAACTTTGAAAATGGATAACAATAAAAAAATAAGATGCACGGCAATCATGGCCAACAAAAAGCTGAATATAAAAAATGGGATTTATTTTTATAACAAACTAAACTTTAAATTCAACAATATTAGCACACAGGGCATGTCTTACAATGAGTGATTTAAATATAATAATGATAAACAAAGGGCATAACTGAATTGGTCTGCAAGCTGACTATTACATTACTGAATAAATGATGTAACAAGGTGCTTGCATTCTGACTACTGTAGATACAGCAGGTATTAGGGACTGATATTCTGCGGTGAGACCATGAGCACTACCAAAGGAAAATACATGAAACAATACTAAATAAACAAACTGTATATAATCAATGAACTATACAATGTAATGCTCCCAATATTAATTCTGTTAACACTTATCATGTAATCTGGATTCCACTTCCTTGGTAACATTCAAGCATGCTAGCTCATGTTAAGTGCTGAACTCTATGAAGCAGTGATACCAAAACATTTTCTGTCTGCTGCACTTTTCTTCCAGGACTATGCCCTTAGTGCCCCCCCCCTTTTTTTTCATTCATTTGGCTCCAACTCTCAACTCACCCCCTGCTTCCTCCTCTCACTGCCCCACTGGATCATCCAATGGATGCAGGAAAATCCACTCCAGCAACCAGCGTTGTAGTCCGCAGTTTTCGCCCCAAAGATGCTGCCCTAGGTTCAGATTTTGTGGCCAGGTCTGATTACATTTGACTTCTTATGCAGAACACTCATAAAATACATGTTTCTGAAATCCAGAAAGTCTTATATCCCACAGAATTTCATATGACTTTCATAAAACTGTTTAGTTAGTCATAACATAGAAACCATGTAAAAATAACAATTCATTATGACTGCATTTTTATTTTCCATTTTCTTATTTCAGTATTTAAACCACTGCACTAATTCAGCATTTTTGAGAATGTGATTCATCTATAAAACAACAGTGCAAGTCAGAGTTCTGTGACAATCTCAGTCTCAAGACAGTTTTATGTTAGGTTAGAATATCTTCTTCAAATCTCAGCCATATGGTTACTTACATTTCTAGAAACATTACAAATGCATTAGTGTTCTTTTTGTAAACCATATACTACTACTTTCTGCTGATTTTAAATTTGAAAAAAAAAAATATGTGAAGAAACCGAATTTTCCTGCCACTACTGCAGATTACATTTAGCTCAGGTAGATTTTTAAGGGCATGCATCTTTCCCATTGCAACATATGCCTGTGAGACCTGGACACTAAACAAAACAGCTGAGAAACACATAAATGCTTTGAATATAAATGCTACAGAAGAGTTCTTCAAATATCATGGACACAGAAAAGAACAAATATATCCATACTACAAGAACTTAATATTGAAGAAGGTTGACTAGTAAAGAAGATTAAACAAAGAAAACTTCAGTGTTTTGGATATATTAAACATCATAAGAATTTAGAGATGACAGTCTTGGAAGGGTACATAATGGGAAAAAGAAAGAGAGGACGACCAAGGCGAAGATGGCTGCAAGACATCACTGACAATCTGCGAATGGATGCATCAGCAGCAGGGACTCTTGCTTACAACTGAAAGGCCTACAAGGAGAGCTTTTTGGGAGGCAAACTTCCGCAAGGGACATGCAAATCTGACTGACTGACATTTATGAAAATGTAAGCAAATCACTTCACTGATGATTAATCTTCTTCTTTGAACATTCTCAGATGTCAAGTGGATATTCCTGAAGAAAACTGCAGTCTACCTTAGGCTTTCAATATCACCATACAGCATGGCCTGGACTGGCACTAGTGATGGCCATGTATGCTTTCTTTGTTCTTATATACAGGGCAGGCCTACAGCAGATAGTGGGTTGTCATTTTTCCAGTGCCACAGGTGCACTAATCAGTTGTAACTATCTTCAACTTGTTATGCTTAAATGTAAGTTACTGTATTTGTAGAACCTGGTGATGTGGCTTGCATGTTTTACAGCTTGATCAACACTAAAATCTAAGTACTGCCCGGCAGACTGTCCTCAGTGTTCAGTCCGGGGTGCTAGTTGAGTAAGACTTTCAACAACAAGCCAATGAACATGACTCTGCAAGAAATACCTTCTTTAATAACATTAAAGGTGGGATAATAAAAATAAATAAAGCAAAATTAATGAAACAAAACAAGTCTGCAGTTGTCCATAAACATGATAATACCTGCTCTCTACATGCTTCCAATTTTTTTTTCTCATCTCTTATTCCAAAACAATGAGAGAATTTCAAAGTTCACATCTATCTTATTCTTCAAAATACGAGTAATTAAGATATAGAAGCCACAGTTATAAATGGGCATGTATTATTTTCTCATAGTTTGTACTGATTAAATATAATACATAACAACCATTACAAACTCAGATTAGGAGCACACAATAATAAGCATATAAGTTTTAATAAAAGGAACAAAAACTGCCACAAGGTAACTGGTAAAAGAAAATGTGTGAGAACAAATTAAACAGAATGAATTAAGGAAACCCTCCAAGTACCACTTTCTCCATGACACAAAAACAAGGGCCTCGCTATTCCATGAGATGGCCTGCTCCTTCCATGAGAAGGAACATATGCTATTGAAATAATTTAATAAATGTCCACCTTCAAAAGATGCATCATATCATCTGTGTCTACTGGTGACTTTTTAGAATGCAGGAAAGGAAAGATGATAAATAGGGAATGAAACTTAGGTCTGGATCGAACAGAGAGCTCTTAAATCTTTACTTCAGGTGCCTGCAAGAAAAAAAAAAGGATGGCACACACACATGCAAACACACATACATATATATTCAACCTCAGATGAGCAAATAAGCATTTAATCTACACAAAATCTGATACACTACTTCAACAGACTCCACCCTGAACAAAACTGACTTTATATAGGGAATATCTCTGTCACAGCATAATCAAGTATATTCAAGATACATCTGTTCACTACTACTTGTATGCACCATGAATGAATGAAGACTATGTAACAAACATCCAAATTCTGATGATTGTACATAACAAAAATCATGTTCTCTATGTCGTGAGCAACTACTAAAATGGCTGAGGTCATATTTGAAATGCTCAACGTATGAATGAAATTACCCAGGCAAAATCCTAAAATGTCACTCCAAATGTCCAGCAACTAATACAAATATATGAATAAAACTCTAAACTGGTATAAAGTATACAACTACATAAACTGGCACTTGTACAGCCCAGTTTCATAAGAAATATTAATGTATGATGTAAAAAAAAATATACACAATTTCTAACAAGTAATTCTAACAAATGCAAACAGTACATTCAATAAAAAGAATATAAACAGAAGCATATGTATTAATGCAAGAAAATTCAAAAATAGAATTCATCCAAAAGTAATTTGACTGATTGTAAATGGTAATTTTAAAGTAACCAGTACAGCACTTACAGGAAATGAGAATTGAAACTATGATTTAAATCATCATCAGACATTTCTATTTTGCTTTCAGAAAAGCACAGAACAACATTAGCTTTTTTCTCCAGTGTATCCCTATGTGCCTCTAAGGCATGACAGGATTACCTTTACCTTACCTTTTTACCTATATTTACTCTAAGAAAAACCCAAATGTTTTAACTTTAAAACTACAACCTATTTTTTTTTTCTGTTCATTGACATCTAATCCCTTGCTAAGAGACTCCACTGTTTCCTGCCTCTCTTTCTAGAAGACTTCACTGTTTTTCTGCCTTCCATGCAAGTCCAAAACAAAGAACTGTTAGATGTAGTATTTCAGAAAGTGTGTCCTAATGAAACCTGTGCTTCATCAACTCAGACATCCTGTGTCATGACTTAAGAAAGAACAACAAAAGGGAGTTTACACATTCTTGACTAAAAGTGGTAGAAAATGGTCAATATATGCCACACCTACTTGTCAAATCACATCACGCTCTAGTGCTGGTAAGTCAAAGAAAAGGTGGGTACTAACACTGTATTTCTATGTTCCTATATAGCATGACAGGGTTGTCTACCTATTTGCTATATATTTATAAATAAGACCTGATAAGTAACAACACAAAATAG
Source organism: Achatina immaculata (assembly GCA_009760885.1). Classification (NCBI taxonomy): domain Eukaryota; kingdom Metazoa; phylum Mollusca; class Gastropoda; order Stylommatophora; family Achatinidae; genus Lissachatina; species Lissachatina immaculata. The sequence goes on from CM019695.1 coordinate 23,093,770, forward strand.
AAAACATATAATGAACACTCAATCCTGATGATATATACACAGTGATATTTTAATGAACACAAATATTAAAATCAATGAATCAATATCATCTGTACTTAAATAAACAAAAATAAAAGGGGGGAAAGGGAGAGAAAAGGGACAAAGATTTGGCAAGGGAAGTAAGACTTGTAAATTAAATTTGTAAAAAAATAATTTTTTCCTTCAAATGTGATCATTCACAATGAAATGAATTAAAAGATGAAAAAAAAAACCATACACAAAACACACTGTAGAACAATTGCACAGTGTGCAATGAACATGTTTATAACACTGGTGAAAATTTTCTTAAACACTTGCATTAACAATAAATACACACAAAAAAAGCAAAATACCATAATGAAGGGAGCTGATAATGAGAACACTACAAATGAAAGCTAAAAGATGTTTATACTGTTACCACACATGCATACATACATACCAAACATCAAGCATTAAAACAAACAAAAAGAAAAAAAAAAAGCCAAGTTGCCTATTTTTGTCATCGTTGTAAATCACACAAAGCTCCCCTTTAAAAAATACAAGACAATGTCCCTCATTACCTTACATCTCACATCCTTCCCGTGCCATTAAACGTCACATAGGGCTCACATAGTAGTTCACCAAGTTTGACAAAAATAAGCATTACCTACACTATCTTATAAGTCTGTTATAAGATACTATATGTCCATCCCTACTTGGATTTACCTTGTTCCAAACATTCTAAGGATACGTCTATTTTAATTCTTGTTTTACATTTCTTAACTTCTCATATTCAAATCACTCCTGTTTACTACACTATTTAGTTATACACATAAACATATATACAAGCATTGGAAAGTAGATAATACAGGAAATGAGAAAATCCATTGTGTATTCTCTTTCACTATATGATGGAATTTTTATAATGAACTTCAGCCATTAATTTCTAGGTGTTTCTTTAAATATATGAAACAGGCATTACCTGGTCCAGAGTAATGACTGTGGCCTTTGTTAAAAAAAAAAAAAAAAAGCTCCATCGTCTAAAGTTAAATGTAACTGCCTTCCTGTATTTTGGAGTTTTTATCATTTACCTGAAACTTTACAGTTTCAAATCTTTAGTAATAAGCTAGCAAAAAGGTGATCAATCTGAGAAGGTATTAACAAAATGACAAAATTACGACAACTGTTTATAAAACACTCAATGACTGTTTTTAATAGGACAATAATGAACATTAAATAACAGAAAATGAAAGCAGAAAATAAAATTTACATTAAAAAAAAAACTTATGACAATGTTAATTACAAGACATAACTTATAATAATATAATACCAAAAAAAAATCTCAATGCAGAATGTAAATTAAGTACAATTATTTGATAAACAATTTGTTCAATTGTTCACAAAATATAAAGGATGCTGACTACATTAAAATCCTTTCTCATTCACCCTGAATTGCATGCACATAGAAGCATATACAAGAGATTTATCTACAGGAGTGTTTATTGCATTGTTGTTGGTTTAGCATATGAATAATATTTTTTTTACAAAAAAATTTATGAAAATATCATCATCCTTACCATTCTTCCCATCTGCAAATGACCTCAGTAAAATTTCATATAAAATATGATACTAATTAGTATGTGTCTCAATTAAATATTACAAACATTGTTAGACAAATTCAAAGTCCAAAATTAAGAGTGATCATGGCAGAAACTCGTACCGTCAAACTCCACTGACACTTCTACTACAGGTCCAGTCCATCTATACAAACTGAAGGTCACTCAAAACTCTGCAAAGATGCCAAAACATATCCTGCAAAGCTGGACTATCTATGGAGATACAGGAGCCCAAACCTAGCCCCACATAAAGGACATAGGTTAAAATTTAAAAAAAAAAAAAATTGTGGGAAACACATGAAGAGCTACTGCTGATGGTGGGATTCATGGAGACCACCCATCTCAGAAGAAGAAGGACAAAAACTGCACTGTACCACATAAATTAAGCATCCCTGCTTATGCTTACATTCTCCTGGAGATTTGTTAACAACAATTTCTTTATTTCATTCTCTAGTCTTGATATGTGTTGTTCAATTATTAACCTTTTTCTCTTGACTAGCATCAGGGTCATATATCTACAGTTCACAACACCCACCTCTTAAATATCTCAGACAAGTTCTATCTGCTTAGTTCTCCCAACCAAGTATACAATGTAAAGCTGAGGTGTGTCCAGCCAGCAGCTTGCTCTAGGCTCTAGTTCACTTCCTTGATGTTGTCTTATACGCAGAAAATTGCACAGCAGCCTGCTGGCTGAGGAATGGTAAAGGTTGAGTTGTGAGCCAGCATCACTGCACGCAGTCAAACCATAACTGCAGCAGTTGACCAGAAACTGACAACTAGTGTCACATCAGCATGAACTCTGCAGCTAGAAGCATCATTCCTCTTCCTTCCAGAGAGTTAACACTGGCACTCATTTTTCCTTGAGGCTGGATGAACCCCGGGAGCTTCTTGCTAGCTACAGTCTGACCACCCACTGTGGTGAGTGGAAATCAAAACCGGGTCGCCTGGTTGGTGAGAAAGTGATTAATCCGCTGCACTAATGTGGCTCCCGCAGGATTTGTATGATCTCAGCAATGGTGGAGGTTCAATGAGAAAAATGACACTTGACAGTCTGAAGGTAATTCTGTGCTTAGCTTGATCATGCCAGTAAAGTACTATGGTTGCTTTATGCTCATTTAAATTCCCCAGGTTACCTATCATATCTGTAATTTTTTTTTCTTTATTTTACCTGGCACTCCGCTGAACTAGTTCTTCTTCATCTCCATCATAACTTTTAGTATAACCAGTAACACACATGGTGACAAATTGTCACTGCTGATAATTTACAAAACTGGTGACAAAAGTAAAAACTGCATACACTGCTAGAGGAAAAAAAAAAAAAAAACTTTTTTTTTTTTTGTGCATATTCACAAATATTCTGCTGCCTGCAGCAAATACAAACAGATAGCACCAGCTTGGCTAATGTGTGATGGAAAATATGGTTAACAAGTTTCATAACAAAGAAGCAGAACTGCTGCATATCAAAGCTACAATATTTTATGAAATGGTCTTATTTTCACCTGTCCTCAAGAGTCTAAGCTGCTTCCTGGTTAGTCTTCAATAAAATAAAAGATGTACTAGTTAACGGACAGAAGGTAAGATTTTCTCACATAAAATAAACACTCTGTTAATGGAATGTTTCAGTAACAATTTTTTTTTCTAAGGAACATAAAATCTAAACATGCTAATTACATTGGAAGCTTGGTCCCATAAGGAAAAAAAATCCCTTCAATGCATACACATAAGCACAGCCTAATAAAAAGAATAATAAAGATAATGATATAAAAAAGCTAGTTTTTGTAAAAGGTACCTTTGTAGCAAAGTAGTTAGTGAGATCATCTTTCAGAGAAGGGCAGATTGTCGGATGGGCCTGCATGCCCAATTCTTAACCCTCTGACAATAAAGTTTGTTTATTTGTTTGTTCGTTCATTTTCTGCACTGGACCGAGGTTTGACCTTGGCCAGAGATGCCATAGTCAACTGAGTCATAAGAATGCTGTACCTTGCTCCACTTCCACAGTGGAAGGAAAGGTTGCAAGTTGCCACGGTATCTATATCATCTTCTAGTATGCTGACAGGTTCAAGAATACATTGGCACTATCACTATATCCTCAATGGATATGGAAGAATTTTTTCAGAGGACCACAGCTCTACTATTCTGCGTTTGAGGTTGTTGGTCACATCATATCCTGATTCCTGTCGACATGGCAAAGCCCGCAGTCTTCTCCAGATCCTGACAGGAGCCTCAAAGCTTTTGGCCCAAGCTTGTGTCCTCTGGCCATGTCTCACGCCTCAGTTCTGCATGGTTTAGGCACTCTTGAAGGATATGTTCTGGAGTCTGGACTCCACTGCCACATGGACATTCATCTGTGTGAGATGGCTTTAGTATTAAAATTCATAAACATATCATTATGACTTTTTTCCCAGGTATTTGAGAAAACAACAAGAAACACATGGCACTCTTCTGTAAGTTAAAAAAAAAACTGACATGAAAGTCTGTAAGGCCTTGTAATGTTTTTAAGGAACAAGCACTATATTAGCATGCATTCTAATTTAACCACATATTTGGGCTGCACATGATGAGTCTCATAACAGCAGCCAGAAACTCTAATTTGTCTACAAATCTAGGAGAGGATATGTTCAAAAAGTTCTATAAGGTTTTGAGGTAATTCAAATAAACTTTATACTTTCAACTAATTACTGGCAGTGTACACCCTGACATAGCTTTCTATCATTTACATCTTACATCCTTCCTATGCCATAATGCACTAATGATACATAATACAAAATATAAAATTGATGAAAATTAATATTTTTTTTAACCAACCATAGGGCTTCCTAAATGTTATTAATATCTGGAAATGTCATTCTAATAACCAGTTTCATTCTGAAATGGCAAAAACGAGATAAAAATTGACTTTATCAGGTCAGCAAGGCCAAAGTACTGATTTCGGTATCCAACAAAAAAAAAAAAAAAAGGCTGCTTAAACTTTGTAGTTTGTCCTAGCACACTTATTGTGCATAAAGCAGTCATCATTTTCCTACTTCACAGGTTCCCCCCCCCCTACAAAATGATTGGCCATGAGTACAATCTGGTTGCAGTCTCATAATCATCAATTTTGGATCCCCATGGATGACTGGTGGAATGTCATCAGTTTTATCCAGGGTGTATGCTGTTCTACAAATGCAGATTAAATACACTGGGATCAGAGGCTCCACCATGGGCCATATTCTCTAGATATTGTCAAAGACAAAGGAGTTAAATACTCAGTAATCTTTCCATGTCTAAAGGCAAAATCTTAACTCTTCCCAAATAAAAATCCATGAGGAAAGTTCTACATATACACACTGCAACAGCAACCCACATCAACACAGTGTAGTTACTAACAATGACATGTATTACAAAACTCAGGACAAAACAAAAAAGTTATTTAGTACCAAAAATACAGGTCCTCTTTGTTGTTTGCTCAGGCATCAACACTAATTTCTCTCACAAAATCTGGCAGTTCATCCAAGGTTTTCAGCACTACTATAGGACTTCTGTAGGGGACTGGGGGTCTAGCCAGTTCCTTATCCTGAGTGGGTTGTATAGCCAGCTACTCTTTAGGATGTGATGCCTGTTGCTCTTTGCTGCTTTTTGCACACTACAGCATATAGCTGTAACATTTGAAGCTAACAATGCAAACAACCTAGCAAGGACCTAGGAGAAACTAGCACACTTTAATGCAACAGAAACTTTACATAATCTCACATGGAAATGTTAACTGCTTGTCACTCTTGCAATACACAGCCAAAGTTGAGTTAGGGGTTGGTATAGAACTCTGTTCCAGTTCTGGATATTAAGAAGGAACGGTCTCACTGAAAGTATTAACTCTTAGACTACTGAACACCCATGATACATGAACATTTTCTGTTATCATTCACTATGGACACCATATTTCAAAATGAAATGATGAATGCCATTTTTGGCACTTAAAATTATAAATTCCCAACTATGAAACAGATGTATACAATTACCATCATTTTTTAAAAACACTTTCTAAGGCATTTAATCAGTTCATGGAAGTCTAAGAGTTAAGATCTATTTGCATTATAAAACATAAGATTAAATGTTCTGTGACTCTACCACTCTTATAAGAAATAAGATTCAAGGTGACCTCTATCTCATAATCACATCAGGTCTAATTCAACACTCAACTGTACAGCAGCCTTTCTTGGTTTGGCTTCAGCTAGGAAAAATCTTTCAGGTCTGGGCCTCCCTATAAAATAACAATGACTTTGATACAGCTAGTAACAGATATGCTCATCTAAAAACCCTAAGTCATTATCCAAGATGGAAAAAAAAGGGGGGGGGGTTAGATGAAGCAGCTCTCTGTTCACTGATCCACCTATGTGGAAGTTTTCAAGCTCAGAACAGGATGTCTGATGAGCTGCTGGTGGAGTAAGTGTTGGTATCATCCTCCTCTGCTGGTCGCAGCATTAGCTTCTCAGGGTCAACGGAAGGCTCAGGTTCATCATGCGGCTTCTCTGGCTGCTCTATCAGAACAGCGCCAAACTCATAGTCCTGCTGAAAACGGCCCCGGTATGACTGTAAGGAGCCTGGTGATAAGACAATATGGACTATGTTAAATGGTAAAGTACAAGATAAAAATAGTCAAATGTCAGATATGATTCACTATCATCATATGCTGTGTTCACAGCTGAGACTGGCTGGCTGTATTAGATTTCCAGTCTCTTGCCACAGTGGTACACATGGATTAAGATACATAGTTTATTTACTGCCAGTAATTCTTGGAGTATTCCCACCTTTGCCCATGCTATGCAACATCACATGGAAATTATACTACAGGTTTTCAGTTCAATGTTCAGCCACGGTGTGACTCTTATTTCCAGCTTTGTGACATGCAAATCAAACCTGGTGAGCTTTTAGATCAAGGCATGGTTTAGTTTTATGAAGAAATAAGACTGTTTACTTTTATTATATAATAAAAGCCATGACAGTGCTATGATAAAAAAATGATAAAATCTATGACTCCCATCTGGGTTGAGTGAAATAAAAACCCTGACCCTAGTTCTAAGTTCTTCCTATCTGCACAGAGTCATGCTCCTGTTCTTCTCAGTTCATAGTCAAGGACAACTATAACCAGCCAAGTGGGGCTAAAGTGAGCTCCATGACATGATCAAGTCCTTTCTGTCTAAACATAATGCTGGGTCTTCAGCACATTCTACTTTAAGGCTTATTCTAGCAGTCTTAAGCACGGGCCAAACTTTCACTTGTTGTTAAGGGATACTCATGTGAAGATATTTGAGGAACTACTTTGGGTTGTCCAATCATGTCAGACTGGCTTTCTTAGATTCTCACTCAAGAAAAATGGGGGGAAAAAACTAGGATACCAGTCTAATATATAAACCAAAGTAGTAGGCAAGTAATAAGAGAATCACAAAGGAAGCCATCAAATGGGAAACATCTGGAAAAGGGCAAAAGGCCCATTTTGAGAGACCTTGAGAAGAACACTGATGGTAAGACATCAAATCCCTTGATGAGAATGAGAAAGTTGCTGCAAAGAGACTCATGGCAAGACACACTGCAAACCTTGTGTGATGTCTGATAGCATGGGAAGGATGTAAGCAGGCAAGAAATCAACTCTGTTCTATGACAGGGGTAATATTAACATTTGTCTGAACATAAAAGAAAAAAAAAAGCCTATGAATATCTTCGGCATACTTACCTGTGTGAGACATAGAAGTGTTTGACTTGAGAAGATCATCATCTGCATTCCCTCTTGGGGTCACTGGAGTCTCAAAGACATCAATTTCCACATCATCCGATGACTCATCACCTCCACCACTAAAATCTTCCAAGACTAATATCTCATCCTTTTCATGAGGATGATCCTCCAAGTATTTCTCCAGGGCTGCCTCTTCACTTGGATACTCAAATGTTTCTGTCTTTGCATCGTTGAAATGAATATTGATCTGAAATTAAAACAAAAGGAAATAATCAGGAATTTGACTTCATGACCAAAAAAAAAAATGAATACTTGAGATAAGTTCCTAAAATGCTGGTTGCTAATCCTCTTACAACGAAACTGTGATGAAAATCTAAAAAAGATAGCAATTTTACCAAATAAAAAAAGGAGAAATTCATCATTTATGATTTATTTCAAAATATGATCTAGTCCTAGGAGTGGAAGAGTTGACAACACTGAAATCACATCAAACAATGAGTACTGCTGCTTCAGTCAGGCTCTTTTAATAATAAACTGCTTTCTCGTAAGTTGCTACCTTGGTGTGGTGAGAGAGCTTATGTGTCCCCATGACCTAAAGAGCCAAGCTGGGGGGTCCGCAGTTCCTGGCTGGGTCACCCAAGCCAGACAGGTCTGAGGGTAGGGGCCAGACAAAACACAGCTCAAATATTCTGCACCCTTGCAGGGTGGCTGGGGACAGTCAAAGGCCACGGAAGCAAACCCGAAAGAAATGCGCGCTGAAGACTAATATACTGGGCCCAGGGTGAAAATTGAGGCAGATATGCTCATACGACATCGCAACAAATCTCAATAATAAATCAGAATTTACACACACCAAGTCCAAGTTTCCGTAACCGAACTTTTGAATCCAATATGGGCAATGTAACCTCATTTTTAGTCCTCACAAAATGAAGCACAATTCTGAATTATCAGTAAATATGCAATATTTTAGCTTACGTTGAAGCGCATATGTATTAAAATAGATCTGCGATGTCAATGCTTCAAGCAGATGTAGCACATTTTTCATACTGTCTGCTAAAACATATGTTTTTTTTTCTTTTCATTATATGTTTGTCTCCTTTTCCTTGTGCAAAATCCTCTTCTTAAGCAAATCTCTAAACGTGAAACTTTCCCTCTTTTCGTATTATTGGCTAGCTTCATCCAGATGGTATCATCAATAAGATTTTAACTCATTTACATTCCGCCCGCGTTAATATTTCTTTCATCTCTGTAGGTTGACAGACAGGTTGGCAGATGTACAGAAGCAGAATTGAGAGGTAAAAATGTGAGGGAAATATGTTGAAGAATAAGGTCCAGGCAGGAGACAATCTTTCTCCTCACTTACATACTTCTTCACTCTCCCCTTCTCATTTTCAAAACAATGTTTATTTTTTTCCACGTATCTATTTATTTTGCCTGTCAGAACGTGTAGCGAAGTGGTTACTGCACTCGCATGGTTACTGCACTCGCATGGTTACTGCACTCGCATGGTTACTGCACTCGCATGTTACTGTACTCGCATGGTTACTGCACTCGCATTTCATGGCGCGTTGTCAGTGGTTGTAGCCTGGTCGAGGGCGCCTCAGCCAGCCCAACTATAAATATGGGTCCCTGGCTCCTCTTAGAACCGAGGAAGGAAAAAGCTGCCGGGCTCGATGACCACGTCACCCTGTAGTGTGCTGACAGGCCAAACAAAATACAGCCACCAACGCCATATACTTGACCGATGCGGGTACCTCAGTGGAAAAGAAGAGGACTCTTATATTAATATCAGCCGACCAAGACTCAAATACCAAGTCGATTTATCTTTTCTTCACCCCCCCCCACACTTACACAACCACCACTACGCTCCCATTGCATTTTCCCAAGCCCAAGTGTCAAAGCCACAGCAATCTCTACTTTGCCAAAGACAAATATCCCCTTAAGCAGCTACAAATGTCCTTAAAACAACTGTAAACATCTGGTGTTACACTATACACATAAGCGCGCCTGGTGGGTAGTTCTCTATGGACATTCCCTACAATTCAGAGAAAGGCTTCACAAGCAACGAGTAAAGGCCGTTTGAAGGCAGCCTGTTCTAAATATAGTCTCTAGTTCACGTCTACATACACTGTCACTAACCAATACTTCAGTTCAGGAGGTAAAAGCAGCTTAGTTACTAGCGCGCTCTCTCTTCAGGTATCACAGAGTGGTTTTCACCGGTCTAGCTTTATTTCTGTTGCTGCACATCGATTTACAGACACAAAGACAGATTGAGCAAAGATCATTGCCTCATTGTGATTATGTCATATAACTTGTTCAAAGAAAGAGCATCTGCCAGCAATGGTGGAACGTACTCAGCATTCTCCCAGCACTGGCCCAGAAGTCAGGGGGCGGGGTCGATAAGAAGATTCAGATCGGAAAAGGGCTGAAGTCAACAATCTCAATCCAGTAGGTGCATCAGAAACTTTAGACCTTTCCGTGCTGGAAGAGGAGGTTTTCTAAAGAATACATAGCCAACTGTTGGATTTGAGCTACCGCAGAAGGACAAGAGTAGTTCAACAGTCGTATTTATTAAATAAAAAACAAACTCTATGCATTATTGTTAAACTCTTTTCGTTTCACCTGATGAAACTATCTCAAACCATCTCCATTTCGGACAACGGTTGTCGGAATGTGAGGACATGAAACTTCAAGTTCTCGTATGTGTATTCATCCATTACAACACCTGTCAGTGGCGGATATACATTTTCCATTATAGTAGTGCGTAAAGTACTGTACCATAGCTATTCTGTTTAAACGGACTCAACCTTTTTATGGCTGTCCACACAAGTCCTTTGATGTTTTAATGGTGAAGGTCCAACCTACTGAAACCTCCGAGGAAAGATCTGGGCCGAGATGTGAAGGAAAAGATAATGGGCTCCCACTCAAGCCAGAAGAAAGACGGCATACTTCGTCCAGGGAGCCGGGACTGTCCAACCAATACTCCAATGCAAAAGAAGAAAAACAGTGAGGGATATAAACTAATCACGACTAAACATGCAAGTTCAATAATACACAGGAAATATCCATGAACATCTACTTGTTCCTGAAAAAAAAGGTAAAGTTATAATGTAATAATCAGATAAAACGGAACTGAAAAGAACTTAACTCGTAAGAGAAATTAGCAAGTTACATCTGCAATTAACGTAACAAGCTAACAGAAAAGAACTAGTTGACACTAGGTATGTATGTTTACCCTGTGAAGGGGAGTGGAGTACTTGCTCAAGCTTATCGAGATGTCTGGAGAAATCACGCCCATCGAAGCGGCTACTCCCTCCCGTGTCAACAAATGTTCCAGCTCTCACGCTGCCTACAGTCCTGTCAGCAAACGAGTACTATCACGAAATCTGGCTAGTTCCATGATAAAGTGCACAAAGAAGATTGGACATTCCTAGAACCGATATAACGACAATTTACATCAACTAGTTTCATTCGTCCATTCATTATATGGCATTCAAATAGACGCCGACGTTCACGCCTGTCTACTTTCTGTCCGGTCTACGACATTTCCAATTAGACCTTTTCTATTCCATCTGGTCCAGCAAATCAGATATATGTGTATTCTTTTATTCCTCGAATTTTCTTTTTTCCCTTAAATGAAACTAGGTGGCTGTTGAACACTTAAGGGCAACGGGAAGAACTGGGACAAGACTGTTTGCATAGGAGATTACCCAGCATGTGCCGTCTCCGGTACACGACGTTCTCTCTCTATACAGTATCCCTTACACTGACAGGCAAAGCAATGAATTCCATATCAAATGTTTATATGCCACAACAATACGAGCAAAGGGCACACGCCTGAGTTGTTCCCAGTGTACACAGCTCTGTGTCTGACGTTTAAGTGTTGAACAAGGACTGACAACTTTGATAATCTGAAGATTATTTCAATACCGTGACAGAAAACTTATTCAAAATTAAGCCTTTCAGAGAGTTTATACGATCTATTCCATGTCACACGTGATGTCGGTATTTTTTATTTAAAAAAATGACTACTTTAACTGTACCAGCTTTGCTATTATATAATGGGACAGAGGTAAAAACACCGACAGCTAAAAATACTGATACATAAAAACACCTATTGGTAAAAAGATCAGGTGTCCGGGGATATCTTTAGACTGCAGTATAACCAGTTGCCATCGTGTCCATATAAAAGCAGAAATTCTAAAGTCACACCAAGAAGACGCCAGCGAGACGATGGCTTGATGATAAAGGCTTGGAGTTTTTTTTTTCAGGTGAGACAGAAGAATGTAGCCAGACAGCAATTACTGAGGCTATGGATGTCTATTTTCTGATGTTCTCATTACTCGTTTTATTCTTGAGACGTAGACACACTGGAAAATGCCATTGCCTGCAAATGTTAAAGTTTCCCAGCCTAAATCTTAATCACGATAATCAATCGCAATCATGTAAAGCAGTCCTGACTTTGTTACGCAAAGCCCCCCCCCCCCAAAAAAAAAAAACCCCAAACAAACCAAACAGGATATGAAATAATGTTGCATTCAGAATAACATAACAGGCTGTGCTTGCAACAGTACAAATCATCATCATCATCATCATCATCATCATCATCACTCTGTGCTCCCAACGGAGCATAAGACATCAACAAAAGCTCCTCAGCCAATCCTGTCTTAGCCGCGATAGACTGTCTTTCCCGCTTCCTGTATTTCTTCCTGTGTTGTGCGTCTCCATGTTCCGATGGCCTGCCCCTCCTCCTTTTCCCTTGAGGCGTCCATGTCAAGGCCATATAAGGGTGTCTTGTGTTTTTTGTTTCACTCGTAGTAGGTGGCCCAGCCATTTCCATCTTTGTCATTTGACCTATTTTATTTGACCTCTTTTAATGTTCTCAATGCCCGTTCGAACAGTACAAATACAGACATCTAGACTATATGACAGATTTTTATGGCCTAAAAATGGACAGATATAAAGTTTAAATAGCGGTCACGTGATTAATTAATTAATTAGGTGCCGTGCCATTTATGACTACTCTTCACCATCATCGTCATCATATTCTTGGCACTTCTTTCCCGTGCCACTTAACCAGCCCGTCGGGATAGTAACATAAAAGACAACGAGAAAGAAATAACAGAAAATACACACAAGCGATTACGCAATGGAACCGGGGAAAGAAATGGCAGAAATGTATTAACAAACGTAAAATTTCAATTTCAGAGGAACAAAACCTGTCATCAAGAAATGAGCCACAGAGAGATGTCAGTGTCAGACCCCCTGTTTGGCTGTGTGTAACACAACTCATTACATTCACTTGACTGTTCGGTCCATGTGTCAACAGTAGACATTCACAATGGGAAGAAATACGCGAGCGCACATGGAAAACACAGACAATGTGAGCTTTATTAATCCACTTCAAAAGGCGACCAAGATGGCTGTGCTAGGGTGAAGGCACATTTGTTGGAACCAGCAAAACCACTGCTGGCCAAGACCAGGTTGTTCTGGGAACAGAGAACAAGAAAAAGATACACTTTAAAAAAGCTCATGTAGAATGCAATTTATTTATAGGTTCACTTGCCTGTTTTCTTTTAATTAGATGTTATTATAGCATCTCCCATATACTCAGTTGTCACGTGAACATTCTGAAACGTAATTAATCACACAACCTAAGAAATAACCTCAAGAAACTATATTTTTATCCGTGTAATCAATAACTAAATTCTGAAATGGAAATATTTTAAAAATAAAACTATGATACACGAATGGTTTGTCTAATAAATCTCTGGCGCAGGATGTGGAAGGGTTATAAGAAAGACCGAGGAAAACTAAAGAGTTACCAGTGCGATGAACGGCACGAAGGACGCTGCATAGGGTCAGAAGTATATAGTACCAAGAACAGCTAAGATGGCGAAGCAAGATCTCGGGTCAGGCTATGTCATGACGTGACACCAACATAACAAGGAGGCCACTGATGACATGGAAACCCACCTCCAGGGAAACAGAAATCAGGGAAAGTCCAGAATTACCTCGAGAAGGGAAAATTATAAAAGTGCTCAGTGACAAGCGACATACATGGGGAGAAGTAGAGAGCAAATTCAAGAACACGGACGACAGGAGAAACTTTATCCGTGGGTCTATACTCCCAAGGGAGTGATGGACGACGACAACGATGATAATGAAGTCTGGCGCCTGAGTAGCGAAACTGTTAGTACACTCGTCATGGGACGGTTGGTGGCTGGAATCTGGCCCGACGCGCCCCAGTCACTCAACTATACAAGTGGGCATCTTCTGCAGATGGGGAAGGAAAGGTGGCCAGATGTAATACTGATCACATCACCCTCTAATATGCCAAAAGGTGAAGAAAATATGGTCAAAGCACAGGTGTAATATAACCATATCACCCTCTAATATGCCAATAGGTGAAGAAAATATGGTCAAAGCACAGGTGTAATACTGACCACATCACCCTCTAATATGCCGATAGGTGAAGATAATATGGTCAAAACACAGGTGTAATACTGACCACATCACCCTCTAATATGCCGAGAGATGAAGAAAATATGATCAAAACAATTTATTTCCTAAATACTTTCGTGGCACGATAGTGCTATCTTTGCTTCATCTCATGTCACATACATAATTTATGAAATATATGGACCAAATCGACATATATAAGACATAACATTACATTTACATCGCTTAATATTTACACTCTGTTTTAATCTACTGTCATCAAGTCATGAAATATGAGCTGTCATCAGACTGGTATGTGACCGAGTCCAAAATATGCAGACAAATGGGCTTAATTCACCAGGGGCGAAGACTGAACAAACATTGTCGTAAACGTACATGAAGACAGGCAGAAGGATCAGGTACAGGTGAGGTTACTTTCAAGTTCATGAGCAGAAAGACTGGAAGTTAGGTAAAAAAGAAAAATAAGAGAAAAACAATACAGACTGACAGAATGCTGGTGGCGTTTTGCCTAAATGTCAAAGGCTAAGCGTGTTTATCAAAATCCTGTAATGCTAAGGAAGAATCGATAACAGACAAGAGGGCGTCTCCAGGAAGACAAAACGAATATTAAAAGCATGAGCTCCCACAAAACAACACAACGACCACGTTCGTGATGGCGAAGGAAGGACTCCCATAACACATCTCTGCAAGCGACTATGATTTTAATGCTGATAACTAGTCCTGTTTAGGCCATCAAAAGAAGCCTTTAATCAATTAGAAATGTATACATCTCCTACAATGTAACGAAAAACTTGGCAAATGCTAGTCATAGTAGTTCATTCAGGAGTCATAGGAACTACGCTCATTACAGAAGGTGAACTGCTACAACATGACAAGCTTCAATCTATCAGCGGTTGATTTAGGAGAAAGGGAGAAGAGTGTCGTGAAGCTGATACATCCACCAACACAGTATTCGCCAGTTTTCTGAACTACACAAAATACAGTCTGTCAGCTTCTTTTCTATTTGTTGTTGCTCGTCTTTTCTTGATATCCACCGATGTAAAAAAAAAGTGTGTGTGTGTGTGGGGGAAAAAAAAGGGGGGGGGGGGGAACCATTGACAACTGTAAAAGTATGACAAGTTTTTCTGTTCTTCAAAGTTTATTTTGAAAATGTCCCCAAATGTTATGAGTCATTTAGTACTGTGCACGCGTGCGAATGTGCATAAGTGTAGGCAGGCTCCACATGCAAGAAAACAATCTACTAATAGACAGTCAGTCAGGTTTTAGACCAAATCTCTCCTGCTACACAGCATTAACTAAAATGACAGAAAGCTGGCTGTCTAATATAAATGATGACAAATTGTGTGGTGCTGTCTTTGTTGATATCAAGAAAGCCTTCGATATGATTGATCATGAAATTCTTGCAAAAAAGCTGGAAGGTTATAGATTACACCCTGACCGAACAAAATTTATTACATCTTTTCTCTCAGGTAGAAAACAAGTAGTTTTCTTTAGAAGCAAATTATCTGGTTCTTCTGTGGTTGATACTGGTATTCCTCAAGGCTCCATTCTTGGTCCTCTTCTCTTTGCTACCTATATTAACGACTTACCATTACATTTAAAGCACTCTTCATGTGATCTTTTTGCTGATGACTGCACTGTTTACAATAGTGACTATGACATCAATAACCTACAGACAACGCTCCAAAATGATATAAACAGTTTGATTAAATAGAGTAATAAAAATGGTATGTTGATAAACACCAACAACATAAAATCCATGCTCATCACTACAAGACAGAAACTGCAGAACGCAACAAAAACGTTACTACAGCTTTGTGCTGGGACTAAGGCAACAGAAAATGTTCATGAACATAAAACTCTAGGACTCATCATTGATCAGCATTTAACTTGGAATTCTCACTTACATAACCTAACAAACTTGACTGCACAAAAAGTTTACCAATTAGCCAAAATTAAACACTTTATCGACAAAGACACAAGAAAGATATACTACATATCACATATACAAACACCTTAGATTACTGTTCCACAATCTGGGATGGATGCTCAGTCTAAAACACAAAAAATGTTCCACTCGCTTCACAAGCGAGCATTAAATCTGATTTGTGACAAACACCCAGTACAGACTGTAGATGAGCACAAAGAACTCAAAATTCTACCCCTCCAATATAGAGTCATTTTTAACAAAGTTAAGTTTGTTCACAGAATTCTGTCGCACAATGCTCCGCCTTACTTGCGGTCACTGTTTACGTATAACACTAAACATAGCCAGCGTTAAAAAAAACTGTCTTCTTCCTGAAACCAGGATTGACCTGTACAAGAAAAGCCTTGCATACTCTGTAGTACAGCTCTGGAACACCCTCCCCTACCATTTAAAATCCACTAGTAATACTTCATCCTTTAACTCAAACTTGTTTCATTATTTACTTGCTTGTAATTATATGGTTCCATAGAATAACCAGCACTCTCTCAACCCATGACTCGCCAACCATCAAGTACTAAAATGACATAGTTCGAAAAGTAACTTGTTAGATATTGTTAGAAATTATTTTAATGTTTGTTAAAAACATATGTTAGAAGATCTGTATTTGCAATGTATTTTTGTTTATGTATATGTCTGTGTGTAAGAGCTATTTTATTAGGTTAATTACTTCTTCTCTTTTACTTTGAATGTAATAGCTAAATCTTACACTCTTTTGATATGTTTTTTCTGTAATTTAATTTGTATATTTGTATTAAATCGATTGTGTGGGAAGAATGAAAGATGGAGTGATGAAGGGCCCAATTCTTTACCCTTTAAAAATAAAGGTTATTCATTCATTCAGGCAGGCAAGCAGGTAAGCGAAATATAATGGTAGAGGCACACATGGGAACCCAATCTTTCAGAGACGGAAATTTTGTTGAGAAGTTAAAAAGAAACATTCAGTACTATAATGATCTCAGTTCTTAGGCACACAACTATCTTCGTCTCTCTCTCTCTATATCTATCTATCTATCTATCTATCTATCTATCTATCTATCTATCTATCTATCTATCTATCTATCTATCTATCTATCTATCTATCTATCTATCTATCTATCTATCTATCTATCTATCTATCTATCTATCTATCTATCTATCTATCTATCTATCTATCTATCTATCTATCTATCTATCTATCTATCTATCCCCCTTCGTATGATATAGGGCAGAATGTCAGACGGGTCTGCGTGCCCAATTCTTAACCCTTTTGAAATAAAGATCAATCAATCAATCAATCAATCTCTCTCTCTCTCTCTCCTCTCTCTCTTTCTCTCTCTCTCTCTCATTAAGCACACAAAACCAAGTGTGCAAATGACAACAACAAATAACCTACCATGATTTAATACCTTTCATGTTTTATCAAAGGTCCAATGTTGCAGAAGGGCGTGACGGCAGAAATATCATTGTGAAAACAACCACATAATTTTAAGTACACAAACACAACACCGATACTAACACATGTTGCCCAAACAGGAAGCCTGACAACTGGCAAACATGCACGCACGCACGCAAGCACGCACACACACACACACACAGATAGATCTTCTTCTTCTTTGTACGCATTTTCTGTCTATATCTGCAGCCTCGTTTCTTGGATTTCACTGTTTTGTTGTTGTTGTTTTTTTAAAATTCATGTATGGAACCGTAGAGCTTATCTCCGATGGTGGTTCCACTGGGCCAATAAGTACTTCTCAGTGTCTCATAGCTGGTGTGCAGTTTTGGAGGATATGTTCCACAGTTTGGGGGCACCTGGGCACATATACAAAGAGTAGTAGTACCAACCTTAAACTCTGCACACATGTGACTTCGGAGTCGGCTGTGTCCTGTTCGGAGATGGAAAATGGTGACTTGCTCCTCTTTGTTTAGCATGTGATAGCCACAAACACAGATAACCGTTATTTCTTCACTGAATGGTTTATATCAACAGACAACAACTTCCACGTTTTGAAATATTTCACTTCAAAACAAAACCTGACAAGGCTAGTTACCGTTACTCCTGTTGCTTAAGTCTTTTCACGAGCAATGGAGGCACGGACATCGAGCATCCTACTTTTATTACAACTAAGAAAAAAAAATAATTTTTTTTTTGGTACATAGCAAACAAGGACCGGAGTCGACCCAGCCTCTTAAAATGGGTACCAGAGAAATCTGGGAAGATAAATGCGGCCATGCGTGATACTGACCACATCACACTTTCATGTGCCGAAAATCATGGAAAATACAGGCCTAACACCGTATTCCCCAATATGCCTTAATGGCATGGAAACGGGAATTTTACCTTTTTACCCTTTTTTTTACCTACTGCAGCTGTGTGACAGGAATGGCGGAGGTCATGTCAGTGATGTCACCTTCAAACATTAAATTAAAACTACATTACACGCACTCGAATGCTCTTTTCCATATAAAAAAAAACATTTTATTAATACTATTTCACTTTATCCCACATTCTACATTACAAAAACTATAATCTACGTTCGAGTGGAATAAAAAACGTTGACGCCCATCAAGAATGCTGATGTATTAACGAAGGCACAATTCTGATGTCATCAGTCAGTCATTTGCATGTCCCTTGGGGAAATTTGCCTCCCTAACAGCTCTCTTGTAGACCTCTCGGTTGTAAGCAAGATGTCCTGCTGCTGATGCATCCATTCGCAGATCATCAACGATGTCTTTCAGCCATCTTCACCTTGGTCATCCTCTATTTCTTTTTCCCATTATGTACCCTTCAAAGATTGTCTTCTCTAAATTCTCATGATGTTTAATATGTCCAAAATATTTAAGTTTTCTCTGTTTAATCTTCCGTACTAGCCAACCTTCAATATTAAGCTCTTGTACGAGGGTCATACCCAATGTGGTCAGCAAAATTGTTTAAAAATCAGAATTTATAGAAGAGAAAATATAAATGTATCACCTTACTCTGCATCCTTTTCTTCACTTTTCAACATAACCTCAATTTCTCTGCACACATTTTTTAAATCGCTCTGCAAGTTTGAAAATATCCTCCCGGTAGAATTCTGTTCCAGCTGACCGAAGGAACAGACGCACTGCTTTCTGGTCGTTCTCTCCTGTGTCGTAGTGACGGCCTTGCATTTGTTCTTTCACAATACCGAAAAGATGGTAATCACTGGGTGTCAGGTCGGGGCTATAGGCAGAGTGTAGAAAAATTTCCCAACCTATTTTCTGAATTTCCTCAGTTGTCCGGCGAGAAGAGTTTTTCTCTCAGTTTTGCGATCTTCAGTCAACAAACGTGGGACCCAGCGGGCACAAACTTTTCTAAACCCTAGGGTTTCAATCATTTCCGTACCGCAATGTGTCCTATTCCAAGATTTACAGCTATTTCGGATACTGTGACACGTCTGTCTTCTTTAATGATGTCGTCAATCCTTTCCACGTTGTGTTCAGTGGAGGAAGTTCGAGGGCGACCGCTGCGAGGCGTATCTTGGTTGCCCGTGTTTCCATCTTTGAAATGTTTCACCCACCTCCTAACACTGCTAGCATCCATACATACATCTCCATAAGCAAGCAGAAGTCTTTGGTGAATTTCAGCAGCGGGGATGTCCTCTTTAACGAGAAACTAAATAACAGCATGTTGACGAAACGAAAATTCAGCACCTGCTATTTTGTTTCTGCTCCGCGTGGTCACATGACATGTGATGGTAACGTCATGTGACCTCTAAGTGAAGTGCAAAGAATGCAGTTTAAGGTGATACATTTATATTTTCTCAATCTATAAATTCTAATTTTTTTTAAAATTTTGCTCACGACTTTCAGTATGACACATGTAGTTTGGATATATCTGTTGTTTTTTTTTCCAGTCCATTCTTGTCATTTCTCTTATCTCGGCACAGAACAGTGGTCCTGGTCATGAGCTTGCTTCGTAACACTTAAATGTAAGTGATGAGAAACTTTGTGGCACAATCTTCTCCTTTTATTTCAAATACTGATGGAGAGTGAGAGACAGAAACATGACAGAATGTTCATAAACCAAGTGTAAGTACATAATGGTATGATAGTTTTCTTGCTTATTTATCTAGACTTCGCACCAAGCATTCACGGATCTGTGTTTTTTTTCTGTTTTTTTTTTTTATCATCAATTTAATTAACGATCAATTCATTCATTCATGTCTAAACCATCAATCTATCGTTTCTGCCCCTGACATAAGCTCAATTTCTCTCCGTTCATCTACTGTGTCTTGGCGACGTCCCATATTTTATGAGAATCATTTCTGCGCGATATTGAATTCTGTTCTTCACCCGATGTTAGCGGTGTGTGCAGTGTGATCCAGTGTATCTCAAAACGTAAGCAGATCTTTGTACTCGGAGCCAGTCTGTCATCAACACAGCGTGCCGAGTACCATATTCGTACATCTCTTTCGACTAGAGGTTGACAGAGGCGGCAGTAGATACCGGCGCCTTCAGTTCGAGACTGACCGAAAGACCATATCACCGTCGATTTGATTAGATTAGATTAAATTTTGTAAAACACACCTATAAATGAACATAATCTGACATAATCTAACCCAATCTTACCTGTCTCAGTGTATGTCATACAATTTGACATAATTTAACGCATTCTTGTCTATCTCACTGTATGTAATCTGTCCTGCTACATTGTTCTGCCAATGTATCAGCTTCTAATATCACTGTAATGTCCCTTACTGTCTTATGAATATTCCCAACATTTCTTAATTTCTGAAGGCATTTCCACAACTCGTCCACGTTAACAATATCTCCACAAATTGTTCCCCCCTGATATTTCAACAATAAAACAAACTGCTGAAACAGAAAAGCCGAATTTAAATCATTCAG
Source organism: Achatina immaculata (assembly GCA_009760885.1). NCBI lineage: Eukaryota > Metazoa > Mollusca > Gastropoda > Stylommatophora > Achatinidae > Lissachatina > Lissachatina immaculata. The sequence continues at coordinate 23,114,387 of CM019695.1, forward strand.
CTGATCTATATACGTAGCAGTCGATATCTGGCGACGTTTTGAAGTGCTGGTAACAGTTCTTTACATTTCGCTCGGTTCTTGGCCAGTGGCATTTAATGACGATTATGACAAACTATAAACTGGTGGAAAACATAAAAGAGATGGAAGAGATTCAACTTGGACGTGTGCAGTGTGAGTTCAAAGATTAGAGATGGCTGGAGATTCAGTGCTACTCGATTATTATTATTATTATTATTATTATTATAGAAATAACAATAAAACAAACGATTCAAATATTTCTACAGTTATGGTATGAGGAAGTGGAACATAATTTCTATAGTAATGAAATGAGGAAGTGGAACATAATTTCTATGGTAATGGTATGAGGAAGTGGAACATAATTTCTATGGTAATGGTATGAGGAAGTGGGACATAATTTCTATAGTTATGGTATGAGGAAGTGGGACATAATTTCTATGGTAATGGTATGAGGAAATGGAACATAATTTCTATAGTTATGGTATGAGGAAGTGGAACACTATAACACTTTCATGTGCTGAAAGCAACGAGCTCTCCAGACCTCACATACGATAAGATGAGGAGATGCTACGCTGTCCGCCTGGTACCTTAATGCAAGTAAGTTAATCCCCAATCTTTCGCCTGGACACATCTAACCGCTGTGCCATCGAGTACATCACGGCAGCTGCTTAAGCCTATAATGTCAGTTTTAACTGGAAAATCGACCAACTCTTAGACGTAAAGGCTGAACTACATTAGGGACAAGCCTGCTTCAAAACTGTCACCGAAAGTGTGAAAAATGAAAGAGAGAGAGAGAGAGGAGAAAGAGAGAGTGTGTGTGACAGAGAGACTGTGGTAAGGAATACAGGGTCAGAACAGATTGTACAAACCATATATAAAAAAAAATCAAGTTCTGCATATATCAACGGTTCTAAAACTCTTTTCAGATCGCGGATCCCTTACCACTGATTTTTATGACAGATTATTCTCTCCCCCCTCTCTCCTAAACATCTCATCTTCATTCTCCACCCCATCTCTTCCTATCCCCTCCTTCTCCTTCCCCGCCATGACACACTTCTAGCTGTGTGATTAGGCGCTCGATTTACAAATCCGGTGGTGCCCTGTTCAAGTCCCAGCAGTGCCTGCCATCTTTTTCTCGCACACACACCAAAAAGGCCCCTTGGGTCCACCCAGCCTCTGAAAGTGGGTAACAGAGAAAACTGGGAAAGTAAATGCGGCCATGCGTGATAGTGACCACATCACATTTTCAGGTGCCGATGGTCTTGGAAATACGGGCCTTACATCGTACCCCCAGTATGCCTTAACGGCATGGAAACTAGAATTGTTACCTTATCTATCCACCTACATGATCTAGACTTTCTACGCAGACTTCAGATCTAGCATATATAGACGAGTCAGTGAAAGATAACACACAGGGGTTATTCTCCCCCTCAGTTTTCTCTCTCGCCATTACTGTTTGAAAACAATGAATAATCTTTTCTTCAACGAGAACCAACCCTTGCATAATGTAGGAGTATATTTTGTTCCTTTTACTGCTCTGCATTTCTCGAGACTTTGTTAGTGCTTATTTAGTAGACTAAGACAATGCTTCCATACTCCAGCGGCTTGTGTTGATTACTGTTTTCTTTCCGTTGTTATTCTTTGAATACTGGCACATTGTCTGAACCAAACATAAGTGTTGTGTTTTACATTTTTTGAAGGTCTTAACATCTGGCTTTTCCCCTATAAAGCGAAGGTTACCAAAAAGGTACGCAATTAAAATGTGGACACAATGATGTATGATCAGACCTCTAAATCGTAGAAAATGCACTTTTTACACACGAGAGAAAGAAATGTAATAAGTGTTGAACAGTTCGTTTACTGTTTCTAATTATTATTATTGTTGTTATTATTATTTTGTTTTTGGTTCCTGTGTGAGAGAAATGTGTCCCGGGTATCTTTTTTATATTCATATGCCGTGAATTATAAATGTCTGATAACCGTTGTCTTGAAGTTAAGATAGAATACCTCATTCACTTGCCTGCCCTCGTTCGTATCTCCAACAATAAATACATACACACACTGTTTTGCGTACATTTATTCTCGTGAAGCTTAATTATTTCCCTTGATATTTATCACTCTCCGTTTATCTCTAGCCAGAGAGAGGGGAAAACAATCGGTATCAGTTCAAGGAATATCCAGGCTAAAAGAGAACGTGAGCAGTTCTAGGCGAATCTGTAACAACATGCAACGACACGTTCGGGATGGAGGCATCCACGAACTTTGCAAGGACACACAACTTCTTTTTACAATTCGATCGAGGTCAATCAGAGCGTGAGGAGGCAGCCAGAATCAAGTAGATGCATAAGCCTGAGCGGGAGTGATAAATACTTATAAAACTGCATAAATCAGTATAACAACCGACAGATACTGCCAATATTGTATTTGTTTACTGAGGTGGTGCTGAAATGCACAACAGGAAATGAAAGAGCGGGGCGGACATCGTCAAAAATGTGAAGGGCGTTGCCTAACATAACTTAGATAGAAGAGCAATTATAGTAATAAATGGCAACGGAAATGATACACTGCAATCAAAACGTGGTTCGGAGAAACTACATAAACGTGAAAGACAACCAATTATGGCTTCTTAGTCCAGGGCCCAGCAAGAAACTGACCGAATTTAAGGCGGAATGGGGCGGGGGTGTGGATGGGAGAAATGACAGGGCAGATTAACAGCAAATTACACTGGGATGAAAGCGAGGGATTTTATTGAATTTATTTCTGCACCTTGAAGTTTCCTGCTCATCTCCCTCTACTGCTGCAAATTTTAGGGCAAAAAGAGGAGGGAGAGAGAGAGATGAGATTGAGTGTGAGAGAGAGGGGAGAATGAGAGTGGAAGAGAAGGAAAAGTGAATGAGGCGGTACCGTATGAGAGAGAGAGGGAGGATGAGAGAAGAGAGAGAGAGAGAGAGGGGTGAGAGAGAGGGGAGAATGAGTGAGAGGAGAATGAGAGAAGAGTGAGAGAGAGAGAGGGAGGATGAGAGAAGAGTGAGAGAGAGAAAGGGGTGAGAGAGAGGGAGAAAGTGGGAGAAGAGAGAGAGGAGTGAGAGAGAGGGAGGAGAGAGAGAGAGGGAGAATGAGTGAGAGGAGAATGAGAGAAGAGTGAGAGAGAGTGTGTGTGAAGAGACAGAGGAGTGAGAGAGAGGGAGGATGAGAGAAGAGTGAGAGAAAGGAGTGAGAAAGTGGGAGAAGAGAGAGAGGAGTGAGAGAGAGGGAGGAGTGAGAGAGAGGAGCGTGAGAGAGGAATGGAGAGGAGAATGAGTGAGAGGAGAATGAGAGAAGGGTGAGAGAGAGAGAGTGTGTGAAGAGACAGAGAGAGGGAAAGGTTATTAATATGTTTTCAAACACGTTAACATCATGTATCAGGCGAGCCTGTGACGGTATAAATTTAAGCTCCCAATTAACATCAGATTTCTTTTTCTTTTCTAAGCAAGTTTTGGGTACAGTTTGAACTGGCTTCGGTTGTGAAAGTGCTAAAATTATATAATATTGTACAGGTGGGCACTATCATAGTATTGATGAAGTCGAACTTCTTTGTTCTTTGATGGAACACATAGAGGTTTTACGAACATTATCACTTCACTAATCAGAGCACAGCAAGTCCGATGAAATGTTCCTTGAATTCTTTTATTCTGACAGATAAGTTCAAGATGTATTGTCGACTACGTCACTTGGATTGAAACACTTAATCATTTGTTCACAATATCAAACTCTATCATATTCTACATGCAGCATTTCTCAGTTTCTCAAATTCTCTATATTCTACACTTGATACGAGAACATTTCCTATCTCAGTATTATATCACGTATGTAACACTTGGTCAACTAGTTTCTCGTCTACAATCATTGTACTCAAAGTTTCAAAAGTGTCAATTCTTCTTAATCACTTGAATCACTTGAAAATCATCATCCATCTAACACTACTTCTGAATTTACATCGTCTCGTCCACTTTCTTCTCTTGTCTGTCTTCTGAATTCTTCTGGCGGTCTTCCTCTGCTGTCTCTCAATCGTAGTGTACTAACGAGCAAAGCCTACTTGCCTCTTCTCTGGACTTCTCTTTTTCTCTTGTCTGGACCGGTCTCAGTTCACTGACCGTCCTTGTTCCTCCGTCTTCGGGGCTCCGTCCTCTGTCTACACTCTCCTGTACTTACAAACTTTTTGGTTCTTCTTCGTTTTTCGTTCTCTCTAGTCTCTCCGCTCGCCTTTTTATCTTCAAGTCCAGCTTGAAGGATTAACCAATAAGTATTTTGGCTCTACCCTTCAGATGTCTACTGGTTCCCATGAGCTTTCTGATTCCCGTCATTCAAACTGCCCCGTGACTTATCTCTCTAAGTCAATTGTCCAATAGGCCATGCCTCTAAATATTTAATTGGTAAGCTGGCCGAGTTGATCACTCTTTTATTTAAAGACCGTGTGCAATAGCGTCACAAAAGCTAATAGGTGTCAAAGTGTCAACTCCATCTATACAATTGTCATTTACCTAAGTCATTATCTTGCTCTTTCATGTCGGAAGTTTTATTGTCCTCGTTTTTCATTGTGTCTGCCTTTTCTATTTGTCTTTTCTATTGTTTACACGTGTCAACGTCCAGTCACCGTTTTGTTATCACTGGACCATCCTACATTCTGGCGTCCTTCCTTTGTTTTACCTATATCTCAGAGCCACTGAGTCTCATCTTTTTCTATTCACTGTTTCCACTGTTTACTTCTGTCCGTGTCTTGTTCTAGTGTCACGGAAGTTTTATACCTTTCTCTTTCCTTCCTACTTACATTTCTCTGTCGCTATTCGATGCCACTATTTTGTTTACAGTATTTTTTCATAATCATATTCATTAATAACAATAATAACAAATATATTCATTACTTACAAGGTCATGCTAAAAAATTGAGAATGTTTGCCAGAGATTAATTTTTTAAAAAGCGCCAAATATACTCTACATTATCCTTCATAATGTGTAGAAACGAATAATTTAGGAATAACTTTAAATTTCACACAAAACGCATAAAAAATGTGTTCGACCAGGAAAAAAAGAAGTAATAGAAATCGCAGAGCTAGAGGAAAGTACAGGGCAACTGAAGGCTTGACCAAAACATCTCTTAGCCTTGGACTTGTCTGCTCAGTCTAGTGGAGCAGGGTATTTCACTCTTGGCAAAAACTTCCCTCACTGACGAGTACATAGATTGTCGGAACTATCTACATTCTTTATTCCAGCTCCCAGACTATCACATCTGCGTTACTACAGAAAAGCTCTCTTTGTAAACAGAACAAGGCGTCTACGAAAACAGCGGATGATGTATTATACAGAAGAGAAGAAGAAGTCAGAAATATAGACAGATACGTAACACTGTTAAAGCCACGCTAGTAATTTTGACATTCAGTATAAAGGATATGCCCCTGCTTGTTGTATTCTCACTGCGCAAACTCGTCCCGCCGTATCAAAGCTAATTACTTAAACCTGTCAACTCAGCCACTTACGACTGTTTCATGCACTCAGCATTCTGTTATTATCAGCGCCGGTTAATCTCACAACGAGGTAGGGCGGCAAACAAAAAATATATACGTTGATAATGTTTCAGGTAGAGCTATCTGTAGCTTATGACCACTTGGGTTTTACATACCCAAGTTCTCGCCACGCCCCTTCCGGCAGAGAAGTATGGTAAGTGCATGTGTTAATTCAGAGTACGCGTGTATTTGATGTTATAATTTATTATTATACAGTATGTGTCCGTATCTGTCTATATAATTTCCTTGGTCTGATCCTCTGTCATTACGTTTAAGAGAACCGCTTTCTGTACAACAGAAATAACCATAAAATGACTACTTACACGTTTTATAACTGATTAAGTGATCTTTATCAAAGCACTGTACAACATACTCATTTATATAAAACTTCATTACACATCATATATTAAACTTCATGCAGAAACAAATCAAATGGTTTGACCTTGTTATTGGATCACCACCAGACTGTGTACCACAGAAAGCATACCATGAGTAGAAGGAGAGAGCGAGACAGAGAGAAAAAAAAAGAGAGAGAGAGAGAGAGAGCCGGTCACTGCAGAAAATGAAGAGAATAAGAGACATTTATTTTTTCGTCTTGGAACTCATTTCATTCATGCATGTCCCTTGCGGTACTTTGCCTCCCTAACAGCACTCCTGTAGGCCTCTCGGTTGTGAGCAAGATGGGCTGCTGCTGATGCATCCATTTGCAGATCCTCAACGATGTCTTGCACCCATCTTCGCATTAGTCTTCCTCTCTTTCTTTTTCCCATTATGTACCCTTCAAAGATGGTTTTCACTAGATTATCATGACGTTTAATGTGTCCAAAATATTTAAGTTTTCTCTCTTTAATCCTCTTTACTAGCCAGCCTTCTTCAATATTAAGTTCTTGTAGTATGGATATATTTGTTCTTTTTTGTGTCCATGATATTTGAAGAACTCTTCTGTAGCATTTACATTCAAAGGCATTTATGTGTTTCTCAGCTGTTTTGTTAAGTGTCCAGGTCTCACATGCATATGTTGCGATGGGAAAGATGCATGCCCTTAAAAATCTTATTTTTGTAGTTCTGTCTGTTCCTCTCCACAGATTCTTTAGTTGTTTTATTTTCTGAAGAGCGATAGATGTCCTCCTTTTAATTTCCCTCATTGTATCTCCATTATTAGTTAGCAGTGATCCAAGATATTCAAAGCTCTCCATTTCTTCCAGTTTTTCCTAATTGATACATATATCAGCTGCCTTATTTGTTTTGTCAGTTGTCATCAATTTAGTTTTCTTTGCATTAAGATAGAGGTTTTGCTCTTCACTATTCTTACGGACTGACATAATTAGTTTTTCCATTCCTTTTAGTGTTGTGGACAGTAATACTGTGTCATCAGCATATCTAATCTCTGGTATTTCATAACCTCCAATTGTTATCTCTCTCTCTGAACATTAAGTGCCCAGGGCACATGGGGCTTCCGCAAGGGTTTTCCACAAATGCCTGTCATTCGCCTTTTTTTCTGCTCTTGCCCAGGTGAGCCCTCTATTGCTCAACATCCTTTCTGTTGTTCTTCTCCATGTCTCTTTTGGTCTACCCTTACTTCTGTTCCCCTGTGGTGTCCATCTTAGTGCTATTTTTGGTAGTGAGTTGTCAGTCATTCGGAGCACATGTCCCAACCATGCCAGCGTCTTTCCTCAATAATTGTTGTCAGTGGCTTCATCTGCATTTCTGCCAATAAGATGTTATTTCTTATGGTGTTTGGCCAAAATATTTTTTTAATTCTTCGTAAACATTTAGTCTGGAAAGAATTCAACTTGTGTTCTATGGTTTTGGTGATTTTCCAGCATTCATTTCCATAGAGCAGTACACTTAGAACATTACTCTTAAATATCCTGATTTTCATATTTCCAATTGTTATGACATGGTAATATTCTTTGTCTACATCTTGGAACTATATGTTGTAAATAAAAAAAAAGTTAATAATAAGACAAACATGCATGAGTTTACATATTTCCATTCTTCTGACTTCATTTTCTGCATTACACGCCACACTTTAGCTCATTCTAGCACGTACATATGCTGTATGTATTACCCAACATACACTAACTTTTAGGCACACATTTTCATTCTTCAAACTTATTCCTGTATTTTTGCTTCCTTTAGATCAAAATCTCCCATTTCAGTTACACCATACATTTATAACTTGAACGCACTTCTCTTCCTCTTCCCCTGAGAGCCCCCAAAGCTGCAGGATCTTCTCACTGTAAAGCCCCATCTATCTGTATTTGTCTGTCCTTAACGAAGAGCCTGAGGATTTGGTGTGTTTCTTCAGGATTTACAACTGACACTGTTTCTGGCCTTTGTCAGTTATTGGGAGAATCTGTGCTGCAAACATAGAGTAGTTTCCTTCGGTACATGAGAAGGAACAAGGACAACTTTTGATTACTTCTGTCACCATGTTCAAACGTTTTGATGATTTCTGTCATCATGTTCAAACGTTCTGATGATTTCTGTCATCATGTTCAAACGTTCTGATGATTTCTGTCACTATGTTCAAGCATACTGATGACCGCTGTCACTATTTTCAATATCCGACATATGATCACTTCTCCCTATAATATTAGGCTAATATAGCTACAATGATGTGCAGTCATTACAGTGATAGAGTGATAGAGAGATGAAATGCGAAATTTAATTGCATGGCATAAAATGTTATTATTCTAACGATGACTGCCCTCTAATACAAACATGCGTCATGTCGGTGTTTTCAGGATGTTTCTTCATCATTTCATACGCCTGACCATCCAACTGCAGAACCGCACACCTCTCTCTCTCTCTCTCTCTCTCACACACATACACACACACACACAAACACACACACACACACACACACATATATATATATACATCGACTTATCAACGGTACACACCCATTTCAACCATCCACCGCCCTCGACTGACATGCCAGATGTTGTCCGAGTGTGTGTGTGTGTTAGCATGTGGAAAGGGAGCAGAAAGACGAGACAGTGACAGAACATTTATCACCGGTCAAGACCCTAATCCAACCTCTTAGCGCTACGTCCGTGGCTGGTGCTAAGCGTGATACCAAGGCGGCATCGTTTTCCCACAAGTCTGCTCCAGGTGCTCTCAAGCTGGCAGTCGTAACCTACTCCACGATAAACGTGATACCGGATCTTCTTCTGGACGTTGTTTCAGTTTGCTCTTACTGGGCGATCACAAGAACATGAGTAAGCGGACGGAAACGAAAGAAGAGAAAAAAAGACAGGAATACATCATCATCTTTATTAATTCTCGTCACACACCCCCCCCCCAAAAAAAGACCAGAAACAAAGACTCAATCCAACATCACGCAGATCTCTCCGCCTCCCATCTTCTTCTGCGATTGCACTTACTTAGTGCAAAACCTCATTTAACATTTGCCCAATGACCAACAGATTTGATTCTGAATTTGAGGCAAACTTAGAACAGATATTTCACGTAAGTAAACCCCTACCACATGAATAACCAACATTTGTGTCAGCAAACAAACAGTCAGCATCATCATCTATAATGGCAATCATTTATGAAAAGGCCAACACAAGTTCGTATCTGAAGTAGGTGAATGTGAAATCATTTTTAAAAATTGCATCCAAATAATGGGTCCATCACTCTGGCTTACTAGTTACTTGTTGAAGTACTCTATCTGCGCTGTTTGGCTGCGTTTACAAGTTCTTCGTAAAAAGTATTAACTCCCTAGCCACCCGACTAAGTCTTTTTACACAAGCCGGTTTCACAATATCCGGAGAAGAAACAGCTTCACCAAAAGATGGCTTAGAAGCGAGGGGTCATCATCATCATCATCATCATCATATCATCATATTCTTCTTCTTCTTTTCCTAATGGATGTGCTACAGATTCTTTTCGTCTGACAATGCCGCTGTTGTTTGCAACTACTGGTGCCACATTCCACATGATCTTCGAAAGAGATGCTCTTTTCTCGCATTACCCGACTCCAGTCTTCCACACAGACTGGTATTTCCTCTCCAACTCCTCGCGGTGTATATGTGACGAGAAAGAAACCAGCTTTTCTAAAAACAATTTATCACTGTCTAGGTGTCACATCATTCCAAGCAGTGGAGAGAAGCTGCATGGCCTGTGGTGTGGATATCTTGAAATCTTGGTTTCTCTCTATGCCAGCTATAATCTTCTGCACAATTGCCGCCCTGTATTTCCTTTTCAAAGAATAAATCACGTCGAGATCGGGTAGCTGGAGTTTGCCGGTGAAAAAAATAATATTAAAATCTTCACGCGATCGCGCAAATGTTAATTCGCAATCGCTTTTAATGTGTGTGCTTTCAAAAAATCGTTCGTTAAATGGGGGTTGAACGTAATTCTGAGAAATTTTAAACTGAAACTTAAATTACACTGTTTTTTATGGATTAATAGCCGAGACCATTACGAATCAAGGCAAAATACGGGTAAAACTGAGAAACGTTAAAGCGGGATTTCACTCTGAAGGAAAATAAGCAGATGCACGGAATGATGCAGTTATCATTCTCAAGTGGGCAGAAAGTTATCAGAAACAAAAGTTCCACATCCCATGAATCCCTGGACCCGCTGTTAAAAAAAAACCCACCTGTTTATGACTTCATTCCGATAAACACTACAGGTGTAAACAAGCCAAGTCAGCAGATGATTTGTACAGCCCGGGGGGAACGTTGACGGAACCACCGCATGGTTAAAAAAGAAAAAAGAAAGTGATATGACCTTTGTCCTGTTGCTAAAATTAGGTATAGATATACCACTCAAGGGTCTCTATTATATATTACTTTTAAATATAAAACTGTTTATCTCCAACTTTCGCGTAGCTATGTGCACGTGATTAATCACACAACTTCAGAACAAAACTGCAGTTTGCGCGGATTTTCACTAGGGTCTGATTTGTTATGCGAGGTCATATTACGCGAGAGACTGACGACACATCAAGTTTTTTTTTTTTTTTAAGGGGGAAGGAACCTGGCATCTCAAATCGAAGGAATTACTTTGTTGCTCGGATTACGTAGTGCTCCGGTTAACACTACTGGAAATGAGTGCCGGCCACTTCAGTTAAGAGACGGCCACGAGAATGAAATAAAGGAGCATTTGTTTTTATCCAAGTCAAGAACCCGGAACAGTTTGGTTTCCTAACCCTTAGCAGCGATGACATTTAAATACACCGGCAGTATACGATCACATTTACATAGACAACATACATTCCACCTTCTCCCCTCGCCCCTGCTCTCACTCGCTCACTCATACACACACACACACACACTTATACACACTAAATACACTTCCCTACAAAAACTAGCTCTTGAAGAGCGCCTACCACGCTACTCTATGTTGGTTTAGCCCTATCTTACACTCTTGTGGTTTCCCGTAAGCTTGTACACAAGTACCACTAAGTGGAATGTCATTAAATTTTTTGGACGTTATACAGAACCAAGGAAAGAATAAAACTTCCATTTTCGCTGTCCTGTCCAAACAAAGTTCTAGAAACTCAAAACTAGAAGAAAGAATATCGAAAGAAGATCATTAAAAAAAAGACCACATTTCATTTAATACAAATCAGTTTCTACATTTTGCTGGCATATTTCGAGCCCCGGGTTACTGAATGGTGTAGTGGTCAGTTCGCTGGTCTCTCACGGGGAGGCTTGTGGTTCAAGCTCGGGCCAGAGACTCCCTAGTCACCCCCACCTTTGGAAATGGGTATCCGACTCCACTGAAACCGAAGAAGAAAAGGCGGCGTGGACAGAAGTGGGACTACGTGACTCTCTAGTGTTCCGTTAGGTCAAGGAAAACACGGACACTAATAATACCGCACCCCTTGGGTGCTTCGTGGCATGACAGAACTGTATTTTTAGTATATTATAGTCAGTCAGTCATTTGCATGCCCCTTGCAGAACTTTGCCTCCCTAACAGCTCTCCTGTAGCCTTCTCGGTTGTAAGCAAGATGTCCTGCTGCTGATGCGTGCATTTGCAGATTTCTTGCAGCGATGTCTTGCAGCCATCTTCGCCTTAGTCTTCTCTCTTTCTTTTCTCCCGATTATGTACCCTTCCAGGACGGTCTTCTCTAAATTATCATGACGTTTAATGTGTCCAACGTATTTAACTGTTTAATGCTTTTTACTAGCCAGCCTTCTTCAATATTAAATTCTTGTACTATGGATACATATCTCTCTCTCTTTCTCTGAACCTTAAGTGCCCAGGGCACATGAGGCTTCCGCAAGGGTTTTCCACAAATGCCTGTCCTTTGCCTTTTTTCTGCTCTTGCCCAGGTGAGACCTCTATTGCTCAACATCCTCTCTGTTGTTCTTCTCCATGTCTCTTTTGGACTACCTTTACTTCTGTTCCCCTGTGGTGTCCATATTAGTGCTATTTCTGGTAGTGAGTTGTCAGTCATTCGGAGCACATGTCCCAAACATCGCCAGCGTCTTTCCTCAATAATTGCTGTCAGTGGCTTCATCTGCATTTCTGCTAACAGGATGTTATTTCTTATGGTGTTTGGCCAAAATATTTTTCTAATCCTTCGTAAACATTTAGTCTGGAAAGAATTCAACTTGTTTTCTACTGTTTTGGTGATTTTCCACCATTCACTTCCACAGGATAGTACACTTAGAACATTACTCTTAAATATCCTGATTTTCGTACTGATGCTTAGTTTTTTTAGATTTCCATATAGTCTGCAGCACTGCAAAAGCCTGGTTTGCTCTAGCAAGTCTGCTGTTGATATGGATACATATAGTATAGTATAAACACAGTATAAAATACTGTATAGTATTTTATATTATAGAATATATACAGTATACATACATAGTATCTAATCTAATCTAATATCTAATATCCTTCCTGTGCCGTTAAACGTCACATAGGGCTCGCAAAGTAGTTCGCCAATTTTTCCTGTCTTTGGCGAGTCTTTCAACCTCAACAAAGGATTTTATGCCTGTTAACTTGGCCTCTCTTAATAATGTCCTCTTCAGAGTTTCACGCGGTCTGCCCCTTTTTCTTCGGCCTGTTGTGTTCCACTTGATAGCTTGTTTTGGGATTCTCTGCTCATTTCTTCTCATCAAGTGACCAACATATGTCCATCTCCTTTTCCTGATCACCCATGAGACTGGTTGTTGTTCAGTCATCTGTCTTATCTCTGCACTGTTCTTGAATTCATTCCACTTGATGCCGAGTATTTTCCTTAGGCATTTGTTTTCAAAAGAGTCTAATTTCTTTTCTATTTCTTTAGTTGTTTTCCAGCTTTCGCATGCATAAATGAGGGTGGATATTACATTTGAATTGAATAGTCTTAACTTGGTTTTTGTGCTTATAACTTTTGAATTCCATATTTTCTCAAGATTCTTGAAGATTGATGCTGCTTTTGCAATTCTGATCCTAACTTCCTTTCTAGTATCACCATCCTGGTCTATGTAGCTGCCAAGGTATGCAAATTGATTGACTTCTTCAATATCTGTCCCTTCTATGTGTATTTTTCCATTTTGATTGACGGGAATTTTCATTATTTTTGTTTTGTCCTTGTTAATTTCAAGTCCTAGTTTGCTAGCCAGTGAAGATAGGCTATCTGTTTTTTCTTGCATGGAATTCACATTATTACTGATAAGAGTTATGTCATCAGCAAAATCAAGATCTTCTAGTTGGGTCCCATGTACCCAG